>JARUPZ010000004.1:11431278-12031278 GCA_031213475.1 Nereocystis luetkeana
TTCCCGTCCCAAAAAAGGTTTTAATAAACCGTGTGCGTTGTCCGCATGCACAGTAGCGTACAGTACGTACGTACAAACATTGATAGCGATGCGGCAGCCTCAAGAAACCGGGGAATGAAGAATTCGTGAAATAAAAGTTCGCTCGACTTTTAGCCTTGCCCGACGCATAAGAATCCCCTTTTCCGGTACTGAGATTATAAATTGGTGTAGGACACACCACCGTGTCCCACGTAAGAATTGAGCCCGGCCCAAAAAAAATGGTTTCCCCTCTTCAAGCGCGCACCCAGGAAGACATATTTATTAGCCCGTGGGTATGTCCTAAAGGCCGTTGAGTGAGTGTAGAAGCTCCGGTGAGTTAAGAGAGCTGGAAGGCAAAAGTGACAATAATAACAAAAAACGAAAATTGAATAAACATCAGCTGTGAGACTTCTATGCCAATGGGAACGCAATGTTTCCGTGAAAAGTTTGAATTTCGCCATACTTTTTCAGGGGCACAGCTTGCTATGAGCACGATTCTTCACACGAAAAGTTCCAAGCTTTTGTAAAAACCCGAAAAAAAAAACAATTATGGGCAGATAGATGTTGGGCCAAGATCGTCTTCTGGAAAATTCAGGCGGATGTTTAGTTCGAGGCGGCGAGATTCCGAGTCCTCGACATCGATCGACAAAAACCAACGACTGCGTCATGAACTCTGAACGGGGTGCGCTCGTTAGGGGCCCCGACCCACCCTAGGCTCACGGGTGTTCACACAACGGCCGGTGATATGTGGCGGGCGCTGGCCAGGCGTATGATAATAAAACAATTGGCCGCTCGTAGCAGAAAACAGATGACATTTTTTTTCGATCCGTCTCAAATGGCCCAAAATAGTGTTTTCCCCCAGGCTTGGGAGAAGAGCGTAGGACGCCGCCGGCAGTCTCTTGCCCCCTAGACCATGGACCCACCTTATATATGTCGAAGCCGTCATCTACACCCGTTGGCCTTGCGCGACACCAAGCGGGTTGGCCGTGGGCTAAGTCTATGTCGAGATCGAATGCCTATCGTCGCTCGAGCTGATTTTTACCAGCGTGTTGACAATTAACATGAAACAAATTGCGCCGCCTGCAGCCGTTTGTTTGTTTGTTTGGTTGTTTTTTTCCTCACTTCGGCGGCACGAAAATATCTTCGGTTGTTTGTTGAAAACAATATTTTTGTAAGAAAACGTTCAAACTTCGCGTTCCCGTTGTCGTACGTCGGAAATCGAAAAATTCCTCGAAATTTATGCCGGGTATACTTGTGGCGTGGATTCCAGACCTTGCGAGAAGAGAACAGAAGAGAGGGAGAACCATACGGCAGCAGCAGCAACACCGATACTGCGGTCTGTCTATATACCTCGCACATGTAATTACTGTAGGATGAATTGTTGGAAAAGAAATACGAACGAGCTTCGGTCCCGGTCCAGCCAGCCAGCCAGCGTCTTTCACAAGTTCCCACACGTCGGACCGATAAATCATCTACAGATAGATCGTTTTGATGTGTCGTGCGGGATCTGAAGAGTACAGATCCAACCCAGCAAACACGCCCCACAGTAGATCATGCGGACTCTGCAGGCTGCCACCCGGCGGCATGAGCTAGATCTCGTGCAAGGCCAGGAATCTATCTGCCCCCGGAAATATCGGGATCATGAAGCGAGCATCGATTATTTGTCCAATGTGTGAAAGTTTTGCAATAGACAGCCGCCGCCATTGTTAATGACATTTTTTTTCAAATGTTGCGGTATCCCTCCGGGTAGGGAGGGCAGGAGTTGTTCACCAGTCGGAACATGGTCCGGGGGAGGGGGGGGGGGGGCAGGGCGCACTCTTTGATTGCTTGCGTTAGTCGTTTGACCAGACGGAGCCCGGTTCCTACTCCCACTAGAGACACCTCCAACAGTTGGACGCTCACTACATCGTCCCATACATTGCATGTACTTTCTGCTAGTGTTATTCCCCACCGGGGGGGCTAGTTAATCACCAGTTATGCAAGCAACAACTGCACACACCATACCATGCGTTGGTTTTCGGTTTTGGGCGTATTACAGGTGTAGGGCGACAGAAAATCTCTGCTGATCGGGAACCGGGGTCACGCTAGTGCTTCTATTGTAGTTTGAGAGAAGCACAACATGTTTTTTTTTTCTAATTCTGATTTCACAGCCGAACAGGCGACGGGAATGGTGACGATTATAGTATCGGCCACGACACACGTACGTAGACGTAGCAAACCTCGGTGCTGCTGGTTCAGGGGATGATATTTTTGGGAACACTCTAACCCTTACCTCCACCGCCCACCCCCGGCCCTCGCCCTTACCCTCCACCCCCGCCCCCACCCGCCCCCCACCCCCACCCTCACCCTCACCCTCCCCGTTCCCACCCTCCCCCCATCCCCACTCCCACCCGCTCGAACCCCCGACCCCCCTCCTTTTGCAGAGCGTTCCGAAACCTGCTCGGCTGGAGGCCGCCCGGGTACCAGGCCGTAGCGCTTCACGAACTGCTTGCTTCGGAGGTGTTTCGGCTCTGGGAGAAAACGCGGCTGATCGCGGACAAGACTCTCCCTCCCATCCCAGACGACCAATCGGTCTGCATAACCCCGGCCCTCAACAAGGTGGCGGGGGCGGCGGTCCCCCCCGGCGAGCTCCCCCCCGGAGTGGAGCTGATCCTCAAGGCCGGGGAACTTAGGAAGGTTAACAGCGAGAAGCGGAAGCGCTGCACAGAGATTTACGACCGCCTCCTCACCGACCCGGAAATCCTGTCGGGGACGCTAGAGCAGTGGCACGGGGAGGATACCGGGAGCTGGGGAAAGGAGGCCGAGAGGGCCTTCAAAGCGTCTAGGGGAATTAAGACGGACCGTTTTTCGCGCGACGCATGGGGGGGTGGAGGTGGGAGCGGGAGCGGGGTCGGGGGTGGAGATGGAAGCGGGGGTGGGGGCGGGGGTAGTAACCCCGGGGGCTTAGCGGGGAACGGTGTCCAAGGCGGTAGCGAGCGTGGAAGCGGCGGTTATGACCCGAGCTCACCTTTTGTGGGAGCGCCTCCGGGACCGGCGGCGGCGGCGGCGGCGGCGGCAGCGGCGGCAGCGGCCGCTGCGGCTGCGGCGGGGCACATCGTGATGGACAATAACCGGCGCGGCCTCGCGGACCTGGTGTCCCAGTACCAGTCGCGACATACCGGGCGGGGAGAACCGAATGGAGTTGCCGCTGGCGAAGACGCTTCGTCTTTGCGGCCCCCACCGACGAAGATGGAACGGTCGGTCGTGTGGCCGGCCGGCGCTAGCGGCGGCGGTGGCGGTGGCGTCGGTGATAGCGGACCAGGGTCAAGGGCAGCTGTTCCCTTTCACGGCCACGTTCGAACTCCCATCGACGGCAGCAGCAGCAGCGGCAGCAGCGGCAGCGGCGGCAGTGGGGGCACCGGTACCCACCGGTTGTTCACGAACGGTGCATTCGAGAACGGCGGGCCGCGTGTCGGTGTCGGTGGCAGCGGCAACGGTAACGGTAGCGGTAACGGTAACGGTAACGGTGGTGATGGTGGTGGTGGCGGCAGTGGCGGTGGCGCGCGGGAGCCGCATCTGGCACCGCCAGGAACGGAAGCGGGCCCCGCTCCGAAACGGGCTCGGGGGGTAGGGGCGGCGGCGCCGGGGGGGGCGGTGGCGGCTGGGGGTCCTTCTTTTGATGGAGAGAATCTCGGGCGAAGCAGTAGCCATACGTCGTCAACACCAATGTCATTGCCAATGTCTCCACCGGCAGCAGGAGCAGCGGGAGCGGCAGCAGCAGCAGCAGCAGGAGGACCAGTAGTGGGAGCTCCAGGAGCAGGGGGACTAGGGGTAGCAGTTGGAGCAGGAGCGGCAGCAGCGGGGATAGCAGGAGGAGCAGGAGGAGCAGGAGCGGGGGCAGGGGTAGTGATTGGCGACGAGATGGCGAGCGCCTCCCGAAGGCAGCTGTGGTTCCGAGAGGTGCAGATGAATGACGCCCGCTTCGCCGCGGTCAAGCAGCAGGCGGAACGGGACCACGCGATCAGGATGGGAGAGCTAATGCGCTGGATGATTGCGGAGGAAGGGGGGGAGCATAACGGCCAAGGCCCGAACGCTGGACCGGACCCGCCCAGCTGGAGCGGGGTCTAGAAAGAGACCGGCCGGTCGATGAGAATTGGTGCGGGGGCTTGGGGGTGGGTAGGTGGGGTTGGCGGACGTAGGCGGACGTGACTACGTGTGCATCCGAGCGAGCAAGTGAGGGGGTGGGCGGACTTTGAGCGTGCGGTTTTGCGTGTGCAACCGAGCGAGCTACGAGTAGCGAGAGGAAAAGGGCAAGAGGGAGGGCGAGAGAAGATCAGGTTTTGTTTTGATGATGGCTCACGAGGTTTGGTTTTTATGGTGGCCGACAGACAAGGCACACGGCAGACACACGCTTGCTTGGTTACCAACGCCAGGTGCTCGTCTTGTAAATGAGCTTGGATGGGGTTGGGGCTTGGCGGTTGCGCGGAGGCGTGGGCGGGTGCAGCTTGTGGGCGGTGTGTGGGTTGGTGTGTGGAATGTGTGTTTTTTTGTGAGTCCCTGCTTGCTTCCCTCCATGTGTTGTTGACGTAGAGTTATGGTGGGGTGCAATGCAGTGCAGTGCGGTGGTGCTGTGCGGTGCAGTGCGGTGGTGCTGTGCGGTGCAGTGCGGTGGTGCTGTGCGGTGCAGTGCGGTGCGGAGTGGTACACTGCGGTTACAGCGTGCAGCTATCATCTTGGAGTGGGGTTACGAATTGTGATTTCGCTCTGGCCTTACGATGTCGAGGATGGAGGGAGGGAGGAAGGCATTGACCGCCCAGAAAAAATCCGCCAGAGAGGCTCTTAAATCGATTCCTGTACGCATAGTTCGTGCATGACTTCCGCTTTGGACGAGAGGGGAACACGTACATACGAACAGAGTTGTGGTGGTTGCCCGATACCTGTCTTTTTTAGGAGTAACCTGCTAGGAGGCTGATACCGACCAGTACATTTGTTTTTGTTGTTTCGCTTCTTGGTGAGAGCTGCGCTATTCTACTTATTTAAGATCTTGCTTCTGCCTACGTAGCTATAAGCGCCGTGGCCTGTCTGATTCTTGCTAGCGTTGCGCTCTCTCTTGGGCGGGGCCTGTCGACCAGAAGAGGAGCAAACCATATTTTTTTCACATCCCTACATCTCTCTTCTCTTTTCCCCCCGCCCCCCTCCCCCTCCGCGTGTTTTAGGTTAGTAATTACAACCTTACGGGCAACGCTTTGCGGACGACCTTGCCGTAGGGTTGCTTTTTTTTGTACTCGGGAGTATAAGCGTTGGACTGCTTTTCTTCTTGCGGGCGTCCTCGATTTTCTTTCTTTCTTTCTTTTGGTTTGTCGGTCGGTCGGTCGGTCGGTCTTTCTTGTTGCATTGATCGCTTGTTTCGTTTATCGTGGATTTTGTAGTCTTTTTATTCGTTTTGTTTTGTTTTTTGCGTTAATTGTGCCAGATCTTCATGTCTTCATTTCAAGACGCGGCGCGCTCTTGGCTTGAATCGAATCGATTAGAGTCGAATCGAATCGAAGCGAGTCGATGCAGGGCAAAGCGAATCGATTCGAAGTGAATCGAACCGACTCGAATCGAGTGAATCGAATCGACCCGACCAAATCGATTCAAAGTAAACCGAACCAACTCGAATCGAGTCAATCGAATCGACCCGGCCCGAAAAGAAATGGATCGAATCGAATCGAATCGAATAGAGGCGAGTCGATTCAAGGCGAAGCGAAGGTGTTTTTTTTTGTTGATATGTTTTAGCGAGGGGGTATATATATGTAGGTGGCAGTGCACTGCAGCAAGCATCATATATTCCACTCTGCTCGGATATGCATGGACCGCTTGGGTACTGATATGAATACTAATACGGTCCTTACATTTCCGAACAGAGTGGTCCCTGGTACGTACCAGGTACCAATCATCGACTTTTATTATTTCTGACCGACTATGTGTGTGATGTGTATTTTTTCGCTGGATTGGAGCACTCGTACGTACGTATAGAGATACGTGCGTACGTACGTTCTCGTTTTTAGGGAGCTAGTAAATAGCCATTCGTGCCAAGATGGACGCTAAAAAATCAGATACCGTGCGCAAAGTAGAGTAAGAGGCGCGCACCCGTACGCCCATCACTGTCGAAGTAGAGGAACAGACCCAGGTCGTTGGCTACCGGCATGATATGCGTGTTTCTTATACTCCCTCCTTACACGTAGTGCCTGTTGGACGATGTAAAGGCGGCGGTGGCGGCGGCGGCGGCGGTGGTGGCGGCGGCGACGGTGGCAGCAGCAGCAGCAGCAGCAGCAGCTAGCCCCGATAATACCATGCTATATATGTATATATTTTTTTACCGGTCCGGTATGTTTCCCCCCCCCCCCAGTGTCAGCCGGGGTCGCTTTATATGTGCAGCCTATATGCCATGCGAGTAGAGAAAAAACTTTGTTTTGACTACGTAGTATGGTGCGGATGATTGGCCTCGTCTTTAACCCCTTTAGGACCGCAGTCCCGTTTTGGGGACAAACTACTTATATTTAGAGTGGTTTGTCCCCACATATGGGAGTGGGGTTCTAAAAGGGTTAACCTTCATGTATGTAATGAGACATCCTCGAAACGATCTCACGTGGAGGATAACCGTTTTATCTACGTCATACATAATATATTCGCTTCTCCTTTTTTATCGCACAACTGCTGTGACATCATCAGATCTCCCAAGATCTCATCGGCAAGATCTCGATACAATCCTTCGTCGATGTGCGGATCATGATTGGCAATGTTGACCCGAGACTATCCGATGTATGACAAGATGCGTCCCTCCCCTTGGCACTTACTATGTCGTTCGTCAGACTTTTCGTCAAGCCTGCACCCAGATCCCTGACGCTTATCCACGTTACGTACACAAGGAAGAAAGCTGCAGCCGAACCTGAGACCGCACTCTCACACTGGCGTCGACGGCAGGACGTTGTGCATGTAAATCCTACAAGTACGTCATGCAGGAAGGATCCATATTTATTCGTTCATCTCACTGGTGCTACGAAATGATTTAATAGTTGACAAATCGTATAATGGGACTGACACATCAGGTTGAAACCCTACTTTGATGCTCAATCAGGCTCGTGCTTTTCATCACTAACTACTTGAGGGGTAACATGATTAATATCGTAGTTGGTTGACAAGTACGAAGTGTATGCCTCAACTGCTGCCGCCGTCGTGCCGTACAACGGCTTTGGATTGGTAAGATACTCTGCACACGGGCATCTGTTCAAAAATGTTGGAACACCCTTTTTATATAGGGGTTATCCAGCGTTAGGTGCTCAAAGTTTGGGGGGCGGTGTGGGTGACAGGTCTCGTCTAACTTTCATGTATGTATAGACATATATCCTTGTAAATATATCACGGGGAGGATCGCCGTTTCATCTACAGTTCGTTTTAGATACGGGGTATTCGTCTCTTCTTATTATCGTACACGTATTGTATATAAAAATAACACCCTGGACCACTCCTCTTTCAATAGTATATTGTGTCTACAATTGATTCAGAAGGCTGTGTGTTAATTGGATTTGTCTGGACAATTGGTTTCGGCGACTGTCTATTAATTGGAACTGCCCACACAATTAATTGATTTCGGCTATTTCCCACTAATTGAAATTGGCCGGACAATTATTTTGGGCGATTGTCTATGAATTGGAATTGCCCAGACAATTGATTTCGAAGACCATCTATGAATTGGAATTGTGTGAGCAATAGGTTTACAGTGTTGTCTAAATAATTGATCGCGGAGACTGCTAAATGTTTGGAATTATCCAGCAAATTGATTTTGGGTGCTGGTCCAATAATTGGAATCGTCCAGACAATTGATTTCGGGTGTTGCCCACCAATTGAAATATGTCAGACAGATGATTTCGGGAGCTGTCTCTTAGTTGGATTTGTCTGAACAATTGATTTCGGCTGCTGCATATTGAATGGAATAGTCTAAAGAATGAGTTCGGGTGCTGCTGTGGATTAAATGGAATTGTCCAAACGGCCTTCGGCTTTTTAAGTAGTTGGAGTTGTCCGCACAATTCGTTTCAGGTGCCGCCCAAGGAGTCAATTACTCGATAAATGTCATGATCTATCGCGTTGTTGTATCTGATAGACACTCCCCATTGGATTTATACTACTCGTAATATGGCACTATAACGCACCTTGCAAATTATTCTTATTGTTATTATTGTGCCTGCCATGAGTATGCAGGGAAGTCCCCGATCTTGTTGTAGAGGCAATACGAGCATGGTATTGTTGTGTACTGACCAAATCAACTGTAGTAGATCCACAAGTAGCAGCCAGCTTTCAAATAAAAGAACACTCTTAAACTCGATAGTCATGACTATATTCCAATTAGTAGATCGCTTCCGAAACCAATTGTCCGGACAATTCCTATTAATGGACGGTGTCCCAAAGCAGTTTCCTCGACACGTACGTCCAATTCATGGAAACCACCCGAAATCAATTGTTCAAGCAATTCCAATTAATAAGTAGCCAGTGAAATCATTTGCCAGCACAATTCCAACCAATAGGCAGTCTCCGAGATCATTTGTCTGGACAATTCCAATTATTCAAAAGTTTCAAACACCAATTGTTCAGACAATTCCAATTTATGGGCAGTCTCTGAAATCAATCGTCAAGGCGATTTCAATTGATAGAGTCTCCAAAATTATTTGTCCAGACAAGTCCAATTGTTGGACAGTACCAAATATCAATTGTCCGAACAAATCCAATTAATAGACAGTATCCGAGATCAATTGTTTAAACAAGCTCAATTGCTAGACAGTCTTTGACATCACTTGCCCGGACAATTCCAATCAAACAACATATTCGCCTGATTGAGAGCGTAGTATCTGATTGAGAGCGAGATTGCGCGATACGCTGTAGCCGGACTACCGCTGAGAGGTGGAGCTTGCTGTGTAGCTTGAATTGAAGGGCTAGCCCGTAGCTTCAAGCCGCTACCCTAGTCATCGTGTGGGAGTCTCTCGTTGTGGAGCTACAGCCGGGAGCAGAAGCTAGAGTAGAGCCCACCACCCGAGGCGAAACAGTTTGAGGCAGGAATAGCCAATCTGGGGAAATCTAGCAACTTGTCTAGCTCCTAGCTGCAGCATCCGATGACGATGACACGCATATGCTCGCGACGCTGCTGACGAGACCTTCAATTTGCGCCGTTTCTTGGAATAGCCCGTCCTCTACTTACCAAGAAATGGCAAGAGGCGTCTGGACCCGAAAACACACACACACACACCCGAAATTTCAATTTATTTGGCTCTCGCTCTCAATCAGATACTTCGCTCTCAATCAGGCGAATATGTTGTTTCATCAATAGACAACTTCTTCACTCTGCCGTAGCGGCATTAGTCAATTAATAGGTCTAGTGTCCAAGGCATAAGCAGAAAAGGGCGGGACATGTGAAGGTGTTACCTACTGAGCTATAGGGGTAAAATACCGATCGATTATCCAGCCCAAGGTAATCCTTATAACACTCTCCCCCCCTCTGAACGGCGGGATCTTTGGGGCGTCGGAACCGTATACGTCCGTACGCTGGCCTACCCGCTTCGTTTTATTACTTGGGATCCAGGGAGATGTGTTTTTTTAGGTGTGCACGCGCAAGCGTTTCTGTAAAAGAAACGTTCGAAGTGAGGTTCGGACCCGTGACCTGGACGACGTCAAATGTGAAGGTGCTGCCTACTGAGCTATAAAGCCGGTCGCCCCGGTGGTTCAAGTGGTTAACCTCGAATTCTACTTGTTTGAGTCCTGGGTTCGAGCCCCAGGTGGGTCGGACTTTGACTTTATTTGCAAAAATAAAAAAGGATTCAATTGTTGAGAGCGCCTTGCAGCGTGGGTAGGCACAATTCGATGCGAGTCGACGAGGGAAGAAAAGGCTGAAATCTTCTCGCGATAAAAATGAAGGCACGTACCGTAGCGGGAAGGGGGGAGAAGAGCCTGCTATGTGACCCCGGATCTGAGTTACGAGTTGGAAGGAGAGAGAGAAGATGTGCGAAGATAATGAATGGGATGAGAAAAAAAAAAAAAAAAAGGGGTAAACGACCGATCATTTACCCAGCCCAAGGTAATCCTTATAACACTCTCCCTCCCTCTGAACGGCGGGATCTTTGGGGCGTCGGAACCGTGCCGTAGCGGTTGGAAGCGGAGGGCCCACTGTGTAGTAGCTTTCCTAGATACCGGCTCCCCCCAGACCTTCATCTCCGCTGAAGGTTGGGCCTGTATGAAACGAAGCGGGTAGGTCAGCGTACGGACGTATGTATACGGGGTTCCAACGCCCCAAAGACCCCGCCGTTCAGAGGGGGGGAGAGTGTTATAAGGATTACCTTGGGCTGGGTAATCGATCGATCAATTACCCCTATAGCTCAGTAGGTAACACCTTCACAGACACCTCAACTTTAGGTTTGTATTGTTTGTCCGTCCGTAGGTTGTTTAATAACCCCAAGCACTGATATTTTTAAATATTATACGGGCACTTGATTTGAGAGACTGCCTACCAATGGCTTTGTCTGAAGAAGTCATTTTGAAGATTTTGAAGTCGTTGAAGTTGTCCGGATATTTGATTTTGTATACTACTGCTCTGTCAATTGGAATTGCCTGGACAATCTATATAGAAGGCGGTCTGCTAATTGAAATTGTCCGGACAATTAATTGGTAATGGAGACTGTTTGAATTGGAATTGTCGGGCCAATTGATCTGGGAGACTGTCTATCGATTGGAATTGTCCGAATAACTAATTCGGGGACCGTCTAATAGTTGGATTTGTCGAGAAAATTGATTCAGGAGACGGTATGTCAGCTACAAAATCGCCACCCTCGCGGTGGAAAGCTTTGCGCGCCTCGGCCAATTGTTATGGGAGACTGTCTATTAATGGGAATTGCCCGAACAACTTTTTCGGGGGGCCATCTAATAATTGGAATTGTCGAGACAATTGATTCAGGAGACGGTCTGTCAGCTACAAAGTTGCCACCCTTGCGGTGGAAAGCTTTGCGCGCCTCGGAAAGGAAGGCAGCGATCTGATTGATCAAAGGGCAAGTATTGTCGGAGGAACGGACGGGTTATCCTTGGCGCGGAAAGGCGGCTGCAAAGAACGCCTCTTCCAGATCACCTCGGTGACCACCCAGGTCGCGATTTCGCGCCGATTGCATAGGTATAAACTAGCCCTGAGGGACCGCCAGGCCGCTAGGGGAAGGGAGGGAGAAGCCGGAGGAATGCGGCCAATAACCTGGGGGTGGAACTTTGATGAGGAAAAGGATATACTCTACCGGTACGTAGCTAAAATGAAATGATGTGGGGAATGGAAATTTGGAAACGGCTGGCAGAGAAGCGTATGAGGGATACTGCTGATTTACGGAAGGATATTCGGTTTATATCGCAACGGCATCTGCGCTATAATATTGTCGGAAGGCAAGCACAATAATAATAATCGGAACTGTCGAGACAATTATTTATGTAGGAGTTGGTCTATTAATTTTTTATTCTTTTTTTTTTGTTATTTATTTGCCTTTTAAAATGGCCGGGCAATTTATGTGGGAGAAGGTCCTCTATTAATTTATTGGAAATGTCCGGACCATTGATTACGGAGACTGCCTACAAAATGGAATTCCCTGGACAATAGGGCCAGGTAGGGGTGATTTAATATAACTTTTCTGGATAATAGAGCTCGATGCGTTTCAATTAACTGGAATAAGGGACCACAATAGACAGTCAATTGCAATAGGAAGCTATTAATAGACACTTGGACTATTTTCTATTACCCAGGGTGTGATATAAATGACATCAGAAAATCTCTCAATATATATATCATCCTTGTACAATCCTTCGCCGACGGTCGGAGCATGATTATGGGTAATAACGACCCGAGAGTATCCGATGTATGACGAAATGCAGCCCTCATCTTGGTACTCATAATATAACAGAGGGGGGGAGAGTGTTCTAAGGATTGTTTCCCTGGGCTGGGTTATCGATCGATCTTTTACCTCTATAGCTCAGTAGGGAACACATTCACTTTTTTTGACGTCGTCCAGGTCACGGGTTCGAACCTCACTTCGAACGTTTCTTTTACAGAAACGCTTGCGCGTGCATCCCTGAAAAAACACATCTCCCTGGTTCCCCAGGTAATGAAACGAAGCGGGTAGGTCAGCGTACGGACGTATACGGTTCTGACGCCCCGAAGATCGCGCCGTTCAGAGGGGGGGAGAGTGTTATAAGGATTACCCTGGGCTGGGTAATCGATCGGTATTTTATCCCTATAGCTCAGTAGGCAGCACCTTCACAGAAGTATATCGTTAGTCAGGCTCGCCCCACCCACGTTGCGGGTGGCATGGTAATGGCTTTCGTTGACGATTTATTCCTGGGCCTCCTTTCGTTTCTTTCTCTTTTTCGACGTACCTTGCCGTTCAGAGGTGTGGGAGTGGGTTTTGAGGAGCCGCATCTTCGACTCATGTTCTAGCTTGTGGGATCGGGGCTTCCACGAATTCCCCATTATTCTGCATATATATACGGCTCATCAGAGTGGGCTAGTGTTACGGTACTGTTTTGAGTGGGGCTGAAAGCCCGGTTATTTCCTGGGTTCAGGCACTGGGATCGTATATCTGTAGTACTTGGGAGGCGTATCTCAGATGGAAAACCAGGGTTTTTCCCAGGGAGGCACGAGCTTGGCTCTCAGTCTCCGCGTGCACGAAAGGAATAAAGCTGCTCTTGTTCTATCTCTAGACGAACAACACACGTGAGTACCAACGAGTACCGGCTTAAAGTTAGTGGATAAACCTGCCCAGAGATACAAAGTGCCTCGACCTTGATCCTAACACAAGTCTGCATCCAGATTACTGGCGTGTGTCCACGCTACGCTCACAACAAGGAGAAACTGCCGCTATCGCTCGAGACGAACCTGAGACGGTACATACCCTCAACAATTAACCTCACTCAGTAAATACACCACGTTGTTAGCGTGTACCGGTATTACGTGTATGTTAAGGATGCGTCAGCTGTGAAACCTCACGATCTAGTTGATCCTCGGCTTTTCAAAATCTTCGCTTCGTGATTTTTTCTTGAATGACAACAAAGTTGAAGGGCCAAGTAACGGTGCTAGCGTGCTGTTCCCCAGTGTTCCGCTTACTAATTTGAGATCATGAGGTTGGACGCGGTTGCGCGAGGAACTTACCGCAACTTCAGCAACACCATAATCAACCCGCCTATATACGCACGTGCGTACGTGTTTTTTTCTGTTGAAAATCAGGACTTTTCACGTTTCGGTATATTAAGTTCGTTTTCTACGACTTTTTATTTATTTTATTTTTATCCTCCGGCGGATTGGTAAAAATAAAGCTCACCACACTGTCACGTTCTCGTGTCTTGTGCCAATTTAACCTATAGCTCCCGTTGCAACATCAGCACATGCTGTTACTACTGGCGCTTGGGCACGTTGACCCGACCTGACCCCCGAGAGGGGCAGGCGCGGTGGAGATAGCCACCAGGGAGAGTAATCTCTCCCGGGTAGTGTGGGGCTTGCGCGAGCTCACCCACTAACAGAAACCGAGGCAAGGAGACCTTCCCGCCGGACTTGGTCCAGATACGGTCCACCCTAGCTACCCGTTGGGGCGTTGGTCCTCAGATTTTCTACGACGGCGGCAAGTGTAGAGCCTGTAACACCAGTACAATAATACTAATGTTTAGACTTCGTCCGTAGGTCTACCCCGTCGCCACCGTTGATCGCCGTCCTGGCTTGAGGGTTTTGTCACCTGCCGCCAACGCCGCTTTCGCTTCGGCTTTTATCGTACCCCCCGGGGGTGACCAGGGCTCTGCAGAAGCCCCCGCTTCGGCGACGATTGTCGCCCAGCGCGCTCCTCCCCCGGCGAGCATTTTACAGGGACAAGATTCCGCCGTGAGCGCTGCTCCGGCCGCGTCTGCCCCTTCAGGCCAGGGCAATGCAGAAGCCCCCGCTGCAGCGACGATTGTCGCCCAGCACGCTCCTCCCCCGACGAGCACTTTACAGGGAGAAGATTCCGCCGTGAGCTCTGCTCCGGCCGCGTCTGCCCCTTCAGGCCAGGGCAATGCAGAAGCCCCCGCTGCAGCGACGATTGTCGCCCAGCGCGCTCCTCCCCCGACGAGCATTTATTTTACAGGGAGAATATTCCGCTGTGATCACTGATCCGGCCGCGTCTGCCCCATCGCCGCCTGGCACCCCGGCGCCTCCGATTGTTTTGCCGTCTTCCGGCCGCATCTCCACTCGGGTGCGCCGACGAACAGCCGCCGCCGCGGGCTCCGCGCCGCCTGCTGTTGATTATGGCTTCGGGCCCGGTGGGGTCCCTAGATCATCAACCCGGCGTGCTATCACCCCGCCGCGAGCCCCACGGCCGCGACCGACCGCGCCAGTCGTTTTGGCCCCGGCTCCTGCCGCTTCGTTGGTCCCGACGGTAGTCATCCCGTCCGAACGCGACCGCGCCGAGCCCGTGGGAACCCCTCTTTTACGGCTTCCGCTGCCAACTGACGCGCCACCCGTCCCCACGAATGACTTGGACGCTCTCGGCGCAGCTGCCGAATTTCAGTTCGGTGATTCTGCAGCGCGCTATTCGCACACCGATTGGGCTCGGGAACAGCAAGCCGAGCCCGCGTGCAACGCCGCCATGCGCTACATAGCCCTTGGCCGGCCGGAAGTTTTGCCAGCCGACTTTTGGTCGTGTTTCCCTTCCCACCAGCGCCCTCCTTTTGAGCATGCGGCCCAAAACATCTCGTTGAATGAAAGTCTGTGGGGAGCCAGTGTCAAGAAGCGCCACGCAACCTAAAGGTGCAAGCACGCCAGCTCCGCTGTCAATCGCGATTTTGGTTGTAAAAGAGACGTCGTCGAGGGTCGTTGACGATTTCTTTCTGCCCCTTAAGGCTACGCCTTCCTTTCATTTTTTATTACGTACTTTGCCGGCTTCGTTGCCTTGCCGTTCATAGGTGTGGGAGTGGGTTTTGAGGAGCCGCATCTTCGACTCATGTTCTAGTTCGTGGAATCGGGGTTTCCATGAATTTTCCATAATTCTGCATATACGGCTCATCAGAGTGGGTAGTGTTATGATACTGCTTTGTATGAGGTTGAAAGCCCCGTAATTACCTGGGTTCTGGCACTGGGATCGTATTTGCAGTACTTGGAAGGCGTATCTTAGGTGAAAAACCAGGGGTTTTCCAGAGGGGCACTATTGCGGGGGACCATAGTTAATAGGACCTATGGTATAGATAAAAACCTACCAGGTATATATTTAACTATTTTTACTAACAACATTTGGTCCTATTGACTACGGTCCCCCGTAATAGCGTGGTCTCAGTCTCCGTCGTGCACGAAAGGAATAAGGTGACTCTTCTATCCCTAAGCAAGCAACACATGTGAGTACCAATGAGTACCGGATTAATAGGCAGACCTGCCCAGGGGTACAAAGTGTCCCGCTGTCCATGATCTTAACTTTTCCTTTTCGTTCTGGTTTCCCTTGGTTTTCCCCTTTCGGGCAATGTGTACGAGTTATCAGGTACCTGAGTTGAAGCTCAAGCTGATTGTCAACGTTGAGAAGCTCATGCTGCACATTTTCAGAGACCAAATGAAAATAACAATAATAATTAAGTTGGATTTAAGTTGAGAATTGCCAGGGATCAGAGAACCTCCAACACTGCGCAAGGTGTGCCCACTGCTGCTGCTGGGGAACAGGGTTGAGGTGCTGTAGGAAGCTGGAGGTAAGCACGTTATGTGCACTGCTGCTATTTTTGTTGTCTGGGCCGAAGGCCGTGCTCCGTTCAACAAACACAAAAAACTGTACAGGGTACGTCAGCCTGGGTGTGCACACTGCGCGGGGCATGCTCTTCTTTTTGTGTCCGTATGGTTAAGCCCCTCGTTGGTACTACAGTATGGGCATGGTTACGTGGTACGGTACGGTGTGTGGTGTGGCACGGTATGTGATATCGCATGTTGGTATGGTATCATGGTGGTACGGTTTGGTGAATATACTATATCTGGTATAGAAATTCACGGTATGTGATTTGGTATGTTGGTACGGTGTGGCGGATATATTTCACGGCTAAATATTGCCTGGTGGTAAGGTATGTTCCAGTATAGAAGGGTCTGTAGAGTCGAATACGAACTAGCATATCGATTATTAGAACGAACTACGTACGTAATATGAATTCGAAAACATAAGGCATGCGGACAGACAGAGAGACACGCATATCTGCAATTTCCAACGTCATCTGTCGAATGTGTGCAAGGAGTGCCTGGCTGACCGGCGCTTTCGTCTGATGTAGAGGGTGGCGTTTATATCTGAAGAACATCCCTCCCTCATCTTGCGTCACGCAGTGCGAAACGGAAAACAAGACAAAATATGATCGAAAACAAAACATTTTATTGATAAAAAAACACCAAAAAATCTCCTCCCCATTTTGTCCTCGTACTCGTCAAGAGAAGAAAAAGAAGAAAAGTGCAGCGTAACGTCACACGGCGTATCACCGTTGTTTCGCACCCTGCTCCAGACCCCATAACACCAACGAACAAGGCAAACAGGCAACGAGGCAACACAGGCAGAGGAGCCGCCGAATTTCGTCGTGTACAGAAGGGCCGCCGCTTGTGGGTCGCAAGAAGGCAGGCTCTCACTCGGACACCGATTGAAAAAAGCGCATCTCTCCATCTCTCGCCCACCGATCAGCTATACTGAAAAAAAGAAGAAGCATAGAACAGAAGCGTTTTGCCGTTGTTGCCAAATTCAGACGCTTGCGTCGTTGTTTCACCCAACCCCCTCCAAAAACCCCCCAGTCCATCCCCCCCTTCCCTCACCCGTTTGCAAAGGTAGGCCAATCAACGGTAAGGCCCATAAAACAAAAAAGACATCGACGTTACATCCTCAATAGTCGACACCATCATCACATCCCTTCCGATACCCACATTTTCCCTCCATCCTAAGACTACACCCGCCCCCAATCACCTCGTGTCTGGTTCTTAGTAACCATATGATGGCCAGAACCTTTCGTAACACACACCTTTGTTGTGCCCCCCCTCCACGCCTAAACCCATATCTCTCCACAACGCCTCGTCGCATCCCTTCCCCTGCCTACGCAAGACGCACAACACGCCACCAAAAGACTAGAAGCGGGGGCAAAATTGCCGCCTCCACCGCCAGCAAAATCCCTCCCGACCCGCCTCTAAAACCTGACTGCAAAGCAAGCACCACGTGTACGCTGTCTTTGCCAGCCCTGTTTTTGCTGCTACTAAAAACACGCTCCGTTCGCTTCAAGAGCCGCAACGAAAGTCCTCTCAGCTCAAGTCATCACTGCTTCTAGGGAGGGTCTTTCTTTAGGTCGACCGCTCCGAAAATCTGTCAAAGGTGCTATTGAAATCAAAGATGCTACTCGTAGGTACTCGTACGAATTACACAGAGACCGCGGGTTCACCCGCTCCCCTACACTAAAACCAGCATAGCAAGGCCAGAAGAGGCCCAACAACACCGGTCTCCTCTGTAGCATCTTTGACCAAAACGAAACCCTACAAAATCCCCGTCCCCCGGGGTTTCTACTCTGCGGTGGCCTTCTCGCTCGCCTTCGCCGAGGACAGTTCCTCGAAACGTTCCTCGACCTGGGAGAATCGGCTAGGTCCCGCCGGGAGGTCGGACACCCTGATTAGGGGGAGAAGAAAAACACGAAAAACATCCACGCAGAAAAACGGTAAAGGTGAGTATAACCGACAAAATCAAAAACCGAGTCAGAGGACAGAAATAAAAATATGGCAAAATTGTTCAGCATCTACTGCCTGGCAGAGGAAACAAAAAGACGGTGAACCAGAAAAAACATTCCGGTAGAGACAAGCCGGTTTCCTTGCGGCTGCGCGGTTAGTTTTATGTACGATACGGATGGTCGCCGGTCGCTACTTTTTCTTGCCGCATCAATCAACGACGCTGGAGACCCAACGAAACGTGGCATCTACAGGTGAGTACATTAGTACTGTAGAAAAGAGAAGAATAAATCAAAATCCACCTAATATTTCTATTAATACATAACCGCACGTAGTTCCCGGGCCTTTCAGTGTTTTTCAACAACTACAGCCTTTCGTGCAAACACAAAAACAAGCGACGCCAACAAACGTGCGACGAGGAAGTGATTCTAGGTGAGATACGCGTACGCGCCTACCCTGATACAAAATACCGTCATGGCCTTGAAAAGCGAGCGAGTGGAGGGAGCGGTCGAGGGAAGCCAAGACATTTTAACTACGTCACCCGGTACGAACTATACAGGTCAGTACCTGGTACGTAAGAACGAGCCCGTAGCAGAATGGGCGTGCTGCGTGTCTCATGGGTGGAAATAACGGTTTACTATTAATACCAAGGCAACACACATGTAATAAACACAACACAAGACACACCTGCCATTGCTGCCGTCGTAAATCTGCACGGTGGGCAGCCGCTTGATGCCCAGCTGCTTGCAAAGGTCCTTCGACGTAGAGAACTGAAAAGGCAACGGACAAACGTGAGGGCAAACAGAAAGTGCGGGCTGTTTCAGAGTTGAAGGCTACCGGCACCTATTATATCAGCACGTGCATGTATTTCGCTACGAGCACACGTCTTGTATGGACCACGTACCAGGTGCCTGGTAAAGGACGGTACCAGGTGCCTGGTAAAGGACGGAGTAACGCTTGCCTGACTGACAACCCAGTAGCACTTACTATATACACTGCTATTAATTTTGTACTGAACTTCACCCAAGTATTGCACAGCCGTTTCGTTTAATGGGTACTGCTCGTAAAGCTGCTGTCGCCTCCATTCTAGTGCCCTCATCATACCCTCGAAGTTATCTCAGAACAAGTTTTGTAAATATGCGGAACCTAGTAACAGAAACTGAAAGGATTCGACCTGACGCGAGTCTCTCGTCCGATCTACGACTTCTCTCTCGTCTGATCTACATGCATGATAAGACCTGACTCTTTACCTGACCTATATATTCATAAATCGATATTCGACCTGACTCCTGTCTCATGTACAACCTCACGCCTGCTTGATCTACAGCAGTGCGTAAGCTTGTCATCTTTTTTCATCTCCGATCTCACCTCCAGCTCGAAGAATGCGGCGTCCTCAGACGGCCGAGATCGCGAGAGCTCTTCGAATCGGGGTCGGATCTCATCGCAAGCTCGGCAGAACTGGTCGAAAAACTTAACGACCACCAGCTTGTCCTCGTGCTGCGCCATCGCCGCCAAGTATTCGTCGTGCGATCCGAGGCTCTGGGATGGGAGGAACAGGAACAAGGTCAACAAGCGAAAAAAAAAAACAAAAAAACGGCAGTTAATACTTTCGTCCACATAACCTGCAGAAGAACGCCGTTTTCGGCGGCACAAGATGATAGCGATAACGCCAACCATACTTGCAAACCGGGTTTCGTTTGAGCCCACGTGCCCACGTATGTATCCAAACGCGTAAATATGTAAATATGACTATCTGCACCCGGCCCCGGAGCCTCCCACGTTGATGTCATCCTTCTACTGTAGTGGTTGGCGTGTTTCATACACTATTAATAGGTACCACGCGAAACGAGGGGGGAACGACATGCGGCACCAACCTCACCGATCAACTGCTGCGTGTAATATGTCAACATACATACAGCAATTACGACTTACTAATGTAAACGTGTCGACCGCTATTTCCGAGAGGTTCGCTACGATCGTATGTAAAAAGGCGGTCGCCCCGGTGGTTCAAGTGGTTAACCTCGAATTCTACTTGTGTTTGAGTCCTGGGTTCGAGCCCCAGGTGGGTCGGACATTTGACATTATTTGCAAAAATAAAAATAAAAAGGATTCAATTGTTGAGAGCGCCTTGCAGCGTGGGTAGGCACAATTCGATGCGAGTCGACGAAGGAAGAAAAGTCTGAAATCTTCTCGCGATAAAAATGAAGGCACGTACCGTAGCGGAAAGAGGGTAGAAGAGCCTGCTATGTGACCCCGGATCTGAGTTACGAGTTGGAAGGAGAGAGAAGAAGATGTGCGAAGATAATAAATGGGATGAGCAAAAAAAAAAAACTCCTGAAAAAATACCAAGCTACCTGGTACTTTTTATTTTGAGGGAGAGCGGCCGGAAAACCTGCGGTAAGCTGACTTTGCGAATAGTATGTGTGTACCATATACCCTGGTACCAGCGTAATATATGTTACTTGAGGTATTTCTTCCACTCCAGAGTTATTGGAGCCTGTCCTGCGACCACGGACTGCATTGTATAGTAAGTTAATGTGAGAACAACAACAACAACCAGGTACCTGGGAGGCGGTACGTTCCAGTAAATGGCTGTGGTCAACGTTTGGCTGCGGTTATTCCGAGACCAAGACAGAAGAACAACTACCACTCAGGGCGTGGGAAAGGATCATGTCAACCCTCTTAGAACCGCAGTCCCGTTTTGGGGACAAACCACTCAAATTTCAAGTAGTTTGTCCCCAAAACGGGACTGCGGTCCTAAAGGGGTTAACATACTAAGGTGTCGTCGGCCGTTCTCCTTTCGGACGTACGACGTGAGAAGGGATGTTCTTAAATCTCGAAAGCGTGATCGCAGCCCCCATCGTACGTATCACGAGGTACTCGTACATAGTCGTGTGTACCTGGCACGAGGTGCGGATGTTGTAGATGGTAGAAGTACGAGCGCACGTGGGAACGTACGTGCGCCAAGTGCCCCTGTGCTGCTGTCTGTTCTGCTATTTACAACCCACGAGCTTTCAGCAGCAAACAGCAAGCTTCGCTCGAGCTTTGTTACCGGGTACCTGGTACCTGGTACTTTTTTTGCCAACCGTTTACGTACGGAGTAGTGGTCGTTCCGTAGTGCCGGTATTATTCGGTATGCGCCAGCCAACAAAAGCGGTACAGCAGTGTTAACATAAGTAGCGGCCATCGGCGCTACTCCGCACACGACTACACTACTCTTAATATTAATATTGATAGAATCTCATCTGTGTACCAAGCGATTCCAGAGCGATTATTATAAGGAGGCAACCGGCACTATAGACATTTTTTTTTTTCCCTTCTTTTCTCCAGCTCGTTCCTTTTCAAGTGTTGGCCACCTCGCCTGCGGGGGGGGGACACGACAGATTGTTTCTCTTAGATTTTGCTTTCATTTTTCTTCTTTCTCTCTTTCGATTCGTCTACCTTGTTTTTGTTTTCTCTTTGATTGTTTCTTTTCGTTTCACTATTTCATAGATTGCGTATGTCGTGCCTGTCGTATCTAGTATGATGACATGGCTTTGCATTGCCCACTGCAGTGCACACTGCACACGTGGCAACGTAGTATCTCTGTGGCGTAGCTTGGTGACCACAGAACTTGTATCTCTTCTAGGATTGAAGAATCGGCACGGACTCTGGTTGTGCTGGATGTCGACGGGTAGAAAGAACGGTTTAATGTGAAGAACACACACACACTATCCTGCCTGTACCAGGTACATTCTATGATACAGGTACGCAAGCGTGGGTGTGGCGCAAGCGACGACGATCGCGAAACAGCTGCTGTTGCCGTGGACTGCGGACTGCTCGTACACGCTTCTCGTAGTTGCTGCTGCTGCTGCCGCTGCTTCGTGATGAAACACGAGCACCACGTTGCAAACCTTGCACAACTCTCCGTCTCTCGCCCACCACGAGTATCTGAACGGTTTTACAGCTCATTTAGACCAGGGAGGCGCGTGCCTACATAGTGCACGTACGTGTACTATCGATACAATAGTACAAGAGGAAACATCCTGACCGTGGGTATGTGCGGTTGATTTAGATGAGAAGGGGTGCCACTTGTCTTGCAACATTCAGAACTTTCTTTCTGGATACCAGCATTTTTATCAACATTAACATTGTCCACTCTTTATCCGGTATATTTACGACGTACCTGGTGGCGGTTTTGACCTCGATATATTTCCATATTATTGCCGGTACTTTTATCTGGTATTTTATGTTTATGTTCCATGTTTATCTTTTTTTTTCTTCTTCTTTTTTAATCATCACGCTGACTTTCCAGCCTAATTCGTAGGACGTTCTACCCTCGTCGACCTTCTGGACAAGCCGTGGTCACAGGTGTCTACCCTTCTCCCCCCCGGTACGTGCCTTTATTTTTTGTCGCGCATATGCTTTAGCCATGCCCACTGCTCGTCGATTTTCATCGAATGTAGCTAACTCACGCTTATAGTGGCTTGATCCTGCCAGACGAAGCGAAATAACTTCCTTGACTTTTGCCGCGATGTCGCAAAAAAAGAAAGCGGACCGGAAACGACAGCTGGGAGAAGGGCGAGCACGTGCGTACGATCGCCTGCTGCCCTGCTGCACCACACAATCAAAGGCAAAGGGTGATGCTGCACTGCTGCTGCATGTATGCGTCGTCTATAGCGTGCGGCTGCCGTGTCAGCACTGCTGCACACGCAAATCGTGAAAGGAGAAGCATCAAACTGCCGTTATGTATCGAACTTCCACAAAACTGGCAACTGGCCTACATACAATCAGTCAGATAAAATCGAAAGAACACAAAACGAGCGGTTTCAATTTGTTGTTCCCTCCATAATTGTTGCACTTGCATTGTGTGTTGTGTGTTAGTGTGTGCTTCGTGCTGGCACATGGCACGTGGGTGGGCGCACAGGGCGCATGCGCAGCAGCTGGCATCTGCACGAGACGATGAAACATGTCAACGTGCTACGTCGCATCACTTGGAGAGGGAAGACTGATGTGCGCGACAACTCACAGCAGCGCGTCGCATCGACTGAGAGCTGCTCCATCTATGCTTCACGTGCGCAAACTTTTTCGTCCAGAGTCGGGATACCATTGCCACACGAAGTCAATATGTCTTGATTTCTCTGTAGGTCGAAAAATACTAATCCTGCCGAAGTGGTTTAACTTGATTTTAGAGTACTGCCCAGATATGCCGGCATCTGCCTTCCTCTGCCAGCACAGAAGCTTTTTTAGATTTTAGTACAACAAGGAACGGACGACGCGCACACATACGTAAATCAGATGATCACATTTTTACGCCAACAATTGGCCACGCTTACGACAAGCAAAGCACACGACGACAGCGTCGAGACTGGCAGGATGCACGCTCTCTCTCCCTCTCTAGGGATCGGACTTGACCAACCTTGGCTTTCCAAATCTACACTTGAAAATCTCACCTGTACGTTC
Organism: Nereocystis luetkeana; assembly: GCA_031213475.1. Classification (NCBI taxonomy): domain Eukaryota; class Phaeophyceae; order Laminariales; family Laminariaceae; genus Nereocystis; species Nereocystis luetkeana. The sequence goes on from JARUPZ010000004.1 coordinate 11,454,446, forward strand.
GGCCTCTCCTGAGTGGCTGCTGGGGTCAGGGTTGGCGGGGGTGCGAGCAAAGACATCGCCAGGCCACTTCGAGCCAGGGTTGCTCGCTTCGCCGCGCTCGGGCCAGTCTGCCGAACTGCGTTCGGTCGGCCGGCGGGGACAACGAAAGCGCTAGCCGAGGCGGAGCAGAGAAGAGCCACGATTGTTGCCACGGCAGACCTCATCTCGCCGCGGGAAAAAAGGAAGCAACGAGTGCTACTGCTACTGCTGCTGTTGCTGGCGAGTAACGTTGATGGGCTCCTCTTTTCTACAGCTGTAGCTCTGTTCCTTCGAAAGAAAAAGAACGAGAGAGGTGTGGCAACTACTGCTGTGCCGCCTGACTAGGCTATGGTCCTCCTGGTGCTGGTAGCGGTGCGTAAGCTGGCTCCGAGTGTTGGTTGGACGTGAAGATAGTTGAAAAATATGTTGAGTCAGCGAGTCACACGTGTACGGCAGTGCGATGGTGGGCTTGTGGTGATCAGAAGCTCAGAGGTCAACTTGGCGCGTCATCACCGAGTCTCGTGGTGGATGTGGGCGTTTTTTTTTTTCGGTCTCAGTTTTCTCAATTTCGCGGTATAATTATTTCGCTCCTTCTCACATTTCGCGGTAATTAGTCGGAATTCTACGGTATACTGATACCGGTACATCTGCAACCGCAACCTGCACCAACCAATCACAGTGTGGTATCTATAGTATTGGCCAATCACAGAAGCGACGGTTTCAGACTCTGTTTTTCTTTGCGCTGTCATCTCTTTTTCACAGACGCCCTGCTTTACGTGGCTGCTAATAAAATAGTCCCCGTACACGGCCACAAGCTGCAGTGGAATGTAGTACGGTACTCGTGTCTATGTGCGTATGTCATGTGGCCTTTACTGCCTACCTGGTATACCCTATACGTATACACATCCAACCGTTCCTTCTGTACACACGAGAGATACCTCATCCGGCTGAGAGAGGTATACCTCGGCTACAAGATACTGCTGTACCTCTACGAATAATACCAGCTGGTAGTCTTTTTTTCATAATCACTTTTATAAAAACCTTTATGAGCCGGAGGTTTTACCCTCAGCGACCTTCTGGACAAGCCGCGGTCACAGGTGTCGTCCCTTCTCCCATCCGGTACTTGCCTTTTATTTTTATCGTGCATAGATTCGTAGGGTTCAACAATCTCCCTGCTCGTCGATTTCCATCGAATGTTGCTTTCCAACGCTCTCGCGCTTTCCGTTATAATCAATTTGTACTGCTGTATTTGTGGGCGAAAACTCCGAGACGGAGATAAATCATGGGCGAGTGCAAAGTATAGGTAGACTCGTCGTACTGAAAACTGAATGCTGAACACTGAAGATAACATACAGCAGTAGTATTAATAGTATACCTGGTACCTGGTACGAAGTAGCGCATCAAGCGACATGTACCCGTTCTATTAATAGGGTATCCAGCAGCCCAGCATCATTGCCAAGAGAAAATGCGACATAGTAATTTCGTGACTTCGTAATTCGTATTTCCCTCCAACCACCACGTCGACATACTCGTCGTATGTAGTACTTCTATGTAGACTCTTTTGGGTATTTAAAGTCACCTGGCATTCCTCTGGACCGCAGAAAGTGTACCAGTAAGTACGAAGTGTGTCTCTACAATGATATATGATGGCGGCGGGTCTGACCAAAAGGCAATACTTCCGCTGTTCCTGAGGAGATGCCTTGAGGTTGGAGATTGGTGAGTGGCAGGGTTCGTTCGGTGAGGCTACGAACAGGGGGGTGAGGAGGGGAATGGGGAGAGGTTGGGGTAGGAGTAGGGGTGGGTTGGGGTAGAGGGGGGTGGGTGGAGGAGGGGGGTATTGAGGGGGTATGGGGGGGGGTAGTCAGTTGTTGCTTGCCTTAGTCATTAGATCATCGACCACACATCCCTTTCGAGACGGAGCACCGTTCCTACTCCTAATAGAGACACCTCCAACAATTGAGCGTTCATTACGTTATTCCATATATTACATAGAAACGTTTTGCGAATATTATCCCCTTCCTGTTTGGCCGCCTGTGGACACCATCTATCTCCTAGGATAGCGATCGTTTTCTCGCTGCTATTTAGTGTGTCAACCTCCTCCATGTCACATTCGGGCAGGGGGGGGCGGCACCAGAGGAGAAGGCTCTTCATTTGGAGGCAACATACCAGGCAGGTATTCCGGATATATCAGATTACAACACAGCACAAAAAGCACGAGTAAACAGTACGGGTGATCAAAGATGATGCTCGTCGACCGCCAGGCGACAGGCACAGGGACAGCCGTGGACGCGCAGTCTGAGCACGGAAGGGTGGGCAGTAGACCCCCCGCGCTTCGTGCAAGCAAGGACTGCCTGGTCGGTGAAAACCCGACGTGCTCCGTCCCGGCATTGTAGGGATGCGAGGGTGTATGGTCATACGACTTCGGCCATGCATGATATAGAATACCCCCCACCCCCCACCCCCGCCCGCTTCGCTCTCGGCGGACTATGTGGAGGTCGTGTTATGATACTGCCTTGACTGCGTCCATTCCCCAAATTTGACGTTGGCGGCTGGGCGTGGGTGTACAATACGGCGGCCACCATTCGTCACGGCGCGAAGCCCGACACGGACACCAAGGTCCTCAAGGCCAAACTTCCACTCAACTGGACGGGCCCCTACAAAGCGCTCGCAGTTGGTCCCTGCTCCTCAGCGGACACCCCGGACGGATCTCCGCTCGGGGCAAAGCTCCTGTATTTTGATCTTTCTTCCGATATGCCCGTCGCGGATGCTCGTCGGCGCGTTTCAGTTCAACGCTGCAAGCCCTGTGCAAACCCCCACGACCATGGCGACATGCCGCAGTATTTGTCGGCGGCGTTGACGCAATACGTGCTCAGCAACTTCTCCAAGAAATCCCCCCCGTACCACGTCACCGAGGACGGCGTTTCGACCCCTCGTCAACGACTCGAAGTGGAAAAGATTACCGGACACCAATCGGTTAGAGGTCGAGGTGGCGCCATCGCGGTGATGTACGAGACGCACTGGACAGGACTATCCCGTCCGTCCTGGGAACGGGATAAGGACCTTCAGCTTTCTCGCCACGCAATTTTTGCGCTACTGGGCCGGCACCCCGAACCAGCACCGCCAAACCAACCACCGGTACCGCCGGGATGAGAATCGGCGCGGCACAACGGGAGCTTTTTCGGAGTAACGGCGAGCGGTTTCTGGCACCCGGCTATGGCTGCGTCTCGCACGCTGACTGCCTTCGCCGATACTGCAACACCGTTCTTCCCAACGGGGCCCATTTTGGGCACAAGGGCGACAACAGTCTGTGGTGGCTCGGGAAAATCATCGCGACTACGCCAACGGATGGAGTAGATTTGGTTCGATTTTTGGACGACCCGGGACCGATCAAGCTTCCTCTTTCTCCGGCGCACTGCACGACTTCGACGAGAGCTGTACGAGGTTCTTGGTCCCTTCAAATTCACTTAGCTAGCGCGTGTGCACGGGGGGTCCAGCGTGACGTAGACGAATCTCGAGACGCCGCCGCGGATAGCTGACTTTCACTTCTCGGCTGCACCCGATTATTTTTTTCTTGACGTTTTCCTGGACTTTGGGGGGTGGTTTTTCTAATATACTTGACGTTTTCCGAGTTTCCGGGTCGGGTTTTTTTCTGCTTGGTGCGTTTCTGTTTTTTTCGTTTTTTCTTGGGCTTGGTTGGGGTTTTGTTTTGCGTATTTTGTCCTACCCACCCCCCCCGCCCAGTGTTGACACTAGTCTGGGTAATTGGGCCACTCCTTTGTGGCACAGGACGCGTTTCCGGAGTAACTGTTGTAGGCTGGGTTCAGGTGGTTCTCGATGTCTTCCGTGTTATTATTATTTTATTTGTTTGCGCCCCGGAGAGCGAGAGGAAACCCCAGTCCACACCTATTTCTCAAGTTTTCGTGTACCGGTTCGAATCCGGTTCGTTTCTTCCAGTTTAGTCGGGCCTGTCTCTGACCGTCAAGAAAGTTTGGTTTGCTCCGAGGATGTCGGCACCTGAGTCTAGGTTGTTTTTTTTTCTCGTTTTTGGTGTTTTACTTTTCGCTTTTCCGTGCATCTTCCTCGCCTCTCCCCCCCGTTCCGGGTGACATGGCAATAGCTTTCGTTGGCGACTTTTTCCTGCCCCTTAAGGCTAGGTTTTCCTTCCATATTTTTAACGTACTTTGCCGGCTTCGTTGCCTTGCCGTTCAGAGATGTGGGAGTGGATTTTGAGGAGCCGCATCTTCGACTCATGTTCTAGTTCGTGGAATCGGGGTTTCCATGAATTTCCCATAATTCTTCATGTACGGCTCATCAGAGTGGGCTAGTGTTATGATACTGCCTTGAATGAGGTTGAAAGCCCGGTAATTACGTGGGTTCAGGCACTGGGGTCGTATTTGTAGTACTTGGAAGGCGTATCTCAGGTGGAAAACCAGGGGGTTTTTCAGAGAAGCACGAACTTGATCTCAGTCTTCCCGTGCACGAAAGGAATAAAGCTGCTCTTCTATCTCTAAGCAAACAATACACGTGTACCAACGAGTACGGACTTAATAGGGAAACCTGTCCAGGGATACAAAGTGTCCCGCCTGCCGATCTTGCAGTATTCCTCTGTTTTCCGAATATAGTTTCGCCCCCTTCGGGTAAGGATGTGGCGATAGTTGGCGTTCTTCTCGTGTATCATGGCTGTTTTTTGCCCCCCATCCCCACAAGCAATGCCTGCCTGGTCGGCGAAAACCCGACATGCTCCGTCCCGGCAGTATAGGGGCGCGGGGGTGGTCTATGGTCATACGACTACGGCCCTGCATGACATGAGTGCACCCCTTACCCCTCCCCCTCGCTGGTGGTGCGGCGATATATAGCTTCGGTGCCTGAAGGTTCTCGAGCCTGTTACGGGTAGACTGTCGTTCGTTTCCACCTTTTTGGCGTCCCTTCAGGAAGGAGGCTGTGCAGTTCGCAACCTCGCAGGGAGTATAACGCGTGCCATGGTAGGGTGTTTGGCTTACAGGGACGCCTGCTACAATAATAGAAGCAACACCCTTTGGGCGAATAAACGTATTTTCTGAATTACGGGACTCCTATTACCGTCGGAACGCCCTTGGTTTTTATTTTTCGCAATATTTTTCGTTTTATAACTACGTAAGGCCGTGAGATTTTTTCCTCGGGTTTCTCCTTGTTGTGTGCGTAGCGTGGACACGCCAGTAATCTGGATGCAGACTTGTGTTAAAATCGGAGGCCGGGACACTTTGTATCCCTGGGCAGGTTTATCTATTAAGCCGGTACTCGTTGGTACTCACGTGTGATGTTTGCTCGCCTCCCAAGCACTACAAATACGATCCCAGCGCTGGAACCCGGGTAATTACCGGGAAATCAGCCTCATTCAAGCAGTACCAAAACACTAGCCCACTCTGATGAGACGAGCCGTATGTACATAATTATGAGGAAATCGTGGAAACCCGGATTCGACGAGCTAGAACATGAGTCGAAGATGCGGCACCTCGAAACCCACTCCCAAACCTCTGAACGGCTAGGTACGCCGAAAAAAGAAAGAAAGAAAGGGAGGCCTAGCGTCAGGGGGCAGGGATAAATCGTCAAAGATAGCCATCGCCATGCCACCCGCAATGTGGGTGGGGCGAGAAAGTGTCGGCGGCGTTGCATTCGTCCCTCCGAAGCGGCATTCCCGACCGCGGCAATGCAAACCACGGCGTTACCGATGGGTACACCGGGAGTCAAGCTACAACAAACAGACGAACGGGCAATGGGAAATGAGACAGACAATACCTACTCGCAATTAACGCTTCCCTCCGAAGCGACATAACATTGCTGACGGCAGCAGCAGCAGCAGCAGCGACGGCTGATTGGTGAGTAGCCGAGAGCAGATACGGGAAATACAGGAGGAGCAAGCACCTACTACCCCGTGAACCTTTCCCCTCCCCTTCGAAACGGCATGGAGTACCGACCGCGGAACGATAATTCGCCATCGACGGGGATGGACCGAGAGGAAAAAGGTACAACCGAGAGAGAGCAAAAAATAAAGCAAAGAGAGACAAGAGTAACGAGCGCCTGACGATTTTTCCCCCCCTTTCTTCCACCTGCGAAGCGGCCTTAACGACACGGCGACAATTTTTGCCAACCGCAGCATCGTCATCATCACCAACGGGCTGCACCTATTAATAGTAGATAGATAGATCTGAGCTGCAACAGAGAGGACTTTGCACTTCCCCGACAGATCGCTATCTGTGTATCTATCTATATACCATCTAGCTCCTCATCTGCCGTTGTAAGCGGAGGTTGTACAGATCTCCTGCATGATACAGATGATAGATCCAACCCCGGAAATTTGTTTTTCCTATAGATCACGAGACAATTGCACGGCATCCATCACACGGCAATATGAATGAGCCAGATCACACACACATGTACATCTCTATCTATCTCTAGATCAGGAGCAGCACATTATACATACATGTGTCTGACTTTCAAGAAACATCAATACGTATCATCAAGTAAATTAAGTGGGAAACGATTAAATTTTCTCCATCCGAGGTGTGCAAGACTGCAGGGAAAAAAGACCGAGGAGGAACGAACGAGCGTTTCGCGAACTTTGACCCCTTTGGTACGCCGACAAAGCGCCCACAAGCCAATGATTGGTAACTTCGGAGTTAACAACCATGTACCATCTATATGAGCGAGCAGCGTGAGCGCCCACAGCGGTAGTACGGGGGACCATAGTAAATAGGACGAAATATTGTTGTCAAAAACAGGAATTTATATAGGTTTTTGTGTGTACCGTAAATAGTACGAGTAGGACACATACATATCTATGCTGCGCCCGTGCCGTACCAGTCCTTGCATCAACCATTGTAACTCGGGGGGACACTTGAGTTGTATCATCCCCCAATCATTCACTCAGCGGCCGTTGCTGTGTAACCGTCACTTTTTTTCTTGTAACCGTCCCTTTTCTTGTAACCGTCACTTATTTGTTGTAACCGTTCTTTTCTTGTAACCGTCACTTGTTTGTTGTAACCGTCGATTTTCTTGTAACCGTCACTTTTCCCCTCGGAAGCCCGAAGAGGGTTACGTAACCTTCCATTCTTTCCTCCCAAAAGCGGCCTTACTAACGGCGGTATTGCAAAAAAATATGCGACCTACATTAACTCACAACGGGCGCACACGGAGAGTCAAGCTTCAACAGCACGACACTGAAGAGAGCAACTGCGAAAGATAACAAAAAAAGAGGAAGCAAGCACCTCCCCCTCCTCCTCCTCCTCCTCGCGATTATTTTCCCTTGCTTTCCTCCCTCCGAAGCGGCCTTAACACCGACGGCGACATTTTTTACCAACCGCGGTACATATCAACATCAATCAATGGACGCGCCCTTAAGAAAGCCAAGCTACAGCAGAGGGACAATGGGAAAAGGGGGAAAAAAAGACAAAGAAGAGGAACAAGCGACTCGTGATAATTTTTCCAGCTCTATCGAAGCGGCATTTTACCAACAGAGGTGGGCACCGACAGACCGACGTGTGACCGACGAGAAGCGTTCGCAGAAAAAAACGGGCCACGACATCAGCAGGAGTCAAGACAGACAGACAGCAGCAACAGCAAATATCACAGCTATATGAAGCGCCTTCTTCGACAATTTTCCCGTCGCTTCGTACGTAGGAGGGGGAAGCGACGACGATGTCTGGAGAAAAAAAGGTAGAAAAATAAAAATGTTAGGAAGCGGGGAAGAAATAAAATAAAAAACCCGACTAAAACTAAAAAAACACGCACACGCATATGCACGTGATATAACTCGTGATTGAGAACCAAACCGAGGCGCAAAAAAAACTCCAACACAAACGGTAAAAGAAGAGAGACAGACAGAGGGGGGCGCTGCTACTACTACTAGAACCCGACCTTCGGCTTCCCGCGTAGCAGGCGTTTTTTCGTCTAGCTCCCACTCCTCTGCCCCCCCCCCCCCCCCCCCTACGCTGAGCGCTCATTCGTCAAGCCTCCACCCCTCCTGACAAACCACGCGTGGCGGGCGTTTTTTGTCAAGCTCCCACTCCCCTGCCCCCCCCCCCCTCACGCTAAGCGATCATTCGTTGAGCATCCAAGCTCCTCTTCCACACTCTACACGTTGATTCGTCAAGCTTCCACTCCAACGTCCTCCCCCCTCAAACGCCACGTGGTAAAAGCTTCAACCCCCGACCACCCACCCTCCCCCCACCGCTACGCGCTGGTTCGTCAAAAGCTTCCATCTCCATCTCCATCCCCACCCCCCCACACGTTGATTCGTCAAGCTTCTACTCCAACCTCTGCCCACACTACGCGTCAGTTCGGCAACCTTCCACTCGGACCCCCCTCCCACGCTATGCGTTACTTCCAAGGTTCTACTCCGCCGTGCCCCCTTCCACACGTAATGCGTTTGTTCCATCCCAAGCTTTACCCCACTCCCTCCGCACGCTACGCGTTTGTTTGATAAGCTTCGCCCCCCCCCCCCCCCCCCCGCCACGCGTTCGATAAGCCTCGCCCCTCCCCCTCCCTCCACACTAAGCGTTCGATAAGCTTCAACCCTCCCCCCGCCCCCCCCCCCCCCCCTCCCCTCTTCGATGCACCACAGCGCCCAGCGTTACAATATTAAAATCGATAATAATTGCCAGAGAGCCGCGACACACGGGGGGAAAGCACTGTACATTTCTCCACATGCTCGACACAAGGCCTTGCGTCAACCGTACGCGAATATAACCCCCCCCCCCCCCCCCCCCCCCCCGCCTCACCCCCCCCCCTCCCTCCGACTCCCCTGCTCTGTGTGATGGCCTTTCCAATTCGACCCCCCAATCCCCCATCCCCCCCTATCGCCCCGCCCCTGACTTTCCTATTCGTACTTTTTCGTGTGAAACAAATGAACACAAAAACAGAGTATCACCCCAAAAAGGCACGGCGAGAAACGAAAAAGGCCATGGGTGCGCGCGCGCACCCACCCTCGGTGGAAGGGGACAGGGATAAAAAGTCACTCAGTCCAAAAAAACATGCTTCTGGCGGCCAGGCAGCCGAACCAATTTATTGATCAGCCTCTACCATATCAATCCAGCATCGCATTTTACCGATTGATCAGTTGGCCAGACAAACCCAGCATCATTCACCCAAACAACCAAGCCAACCGCCCGTGCATCGATCAATCGGCCAACCGAAACTATGCCAACCAAGTAACCAAGCAACCATACGATCGGTCTATACCCCTGGTAAATTGGTTACGCTTATCAACCGGTCGATCGGTCAATCCATCAACCAACTAGGCAACCAAAAGATTGGTCTATCGGTAAAGCTTGGTCAAGCGGTCGATCGGTCAACCGACTAACCAATCAACAGAAAACGATTGGTCACTCGGTCAATCCATCAGATCCCTCCAAACCGATAATTCGGCTAACCAATCACCCAACCGAAACGATCGACCCATCCGTTACGACTGATCAATCGGCACATAACGCCTGGTTAATCGTTCGAACAATAAAAAACCACGCACCAACCACCAGTCAAACCAACCGAAACCAACCACTCAATGAAACGATTGGTCTATCGGTTACGACTAGACGGTCGATAACGACTGGTCCATCGTTCAAACAATCAATCCAACACACGAACCGATCGTTCGGCCAATCAAAAAGCTAAAATGAGCAACCAACCAACGAACGATTGGCCAATTGGCCAACCAATGAGCGCCAGAACCCCACGGCCTAAAAAAATAAAAATAAAAACACTTAATTTAAACTCGGGAGGGGTTTTTGCTCCTTCTCGAGTCTAAAGCCTAAAGCCACGCTGCTGCCGCCGATACCACCACCATCTCCTTCCCCTGTTCCTCCTTCTTACCCCCCCCCCCCCCACTCCGAAGATGCCGTCCCGACCTAGCTACGAAAACTGCAGGGCCCGCCTCCGATCGCCCCCCGTGCCTTTAAAGCCCACTCCGCCGGAAATCCGAGCAAGAGTCCAACAAACAGCTTCTTTTTTTTTACCGAGGCACAAAAACGCGACTCTAATGGATGCCTCTGCCACCACCACCGCCCCCGCCCGTGCCGCTATCGCTATTGCCGCCGCGGCAGTGTCAATATCCCCATTCATCGGGGCCGAACGACCGGATATGACGATGACGACCAAGACAAGAAAAACACAAGACACACAACACACAAAAACACACACGCACACGCCAAACGCACACGCAAACGCACACGCAAAAACGCACACGGGACACGCAAACAAGGAGAGATGTATATAGAAATATTTGAGAACCGAGAGAGAAAGGGTGAGGAAGGGAGAGAGAGAGAGAGAGCAGGTGCCGACACACCCGCCGAATCAAATCAATCGTTCAGCTGATCAATCAACCAACCCATCAATCAGCCGGCCAGTTGACTAACGAATCGACCAACCAACCAATCAATCGCCAATCGACCAAATCAGCTAGTCAACTAATCAATCAACCAGTCAGCCAACTAGCCAGCCAATCAACTAATCAACCAACCGATCGATCAACCGATCGATCAACCAACCGATTAACCTCAATCAATCAGCCAACCAAATCGGTCACGCCGTCGACCCGTCGTAGCCCGCGCGCGAATCGTCCCCTCCCGACATCGCTATCCCCCCGGAACCACCCCGCGCGTTGTTGACGACCATGGCTGGGTTACTACCACTAGAAGGGGCGTGGGGATCGTTGGAAGAAACCGCCCCGGAACCCTGTTCCTGCTGCTCGGCCGCCTTCTTCAACGCCGCGGAGGCGTCGGTGCGTAGGGGCTGCGGGAAAAAAACAACAGAGGAGAGCAATATGTCGGGGGGGGGGGGGGGGGGGGCAGTTCAGTAGGGTCTACGACTCGGTTTCACCCTCGACCGAAAGGTTTGAATAAAAAGGGCTGCGAATCGGTTGCGTGTACCGATATTTAAAAAACGTCGGTTTTCGGAGCAAACAATATATCCGATATATCGGCGAATCCGGCGCGCCAGTGAGTGAACCCTAATCTAAATCATTTCAGAACAAACTACGCGAATGGGAAGAAGAGGCGCTAGAACATCGGGCCGAGCGTGTGCGCTCCTCCTTTCCTCCTCGGCTCCCCGCCGCTTTATCATATGACGACGGCCATGCATGAGATCGAGTACATCTCTCCTATCGAGCACACCCCCCCCCACCCCCCACCCCCAAGCACGGTGCATGTCAACGTCGGCCCCAAGCGGGTCTTACGGCGAGTCGCCGATCCTCCGCCGTTGTAGCACCCCCCCCCCCCCAACCCGGCACATGTGAGCGTCGGTGCCCAGCGGGGGCATCACGATCACAGACCGCTGCAGCGCGTGCACCTTCCACCTCCGCACCTCGCCGCCGTCTACATGTTGGCAGCGCCCCTCCTTTATAGAGTGGTTTGTGTCCACAACGGGACAGCAGTGTGCCTCAAAAGGCTCAATTATGTAAACGCAAAAGTCGGGACACCATGTTTTACCGATGTTTCTGCCGGAAATAAAGAAGTACATACATGTGTGTCCCGATTTGCCGATTCCGATGTAAATCGCTCCGACTAATTGGGTGAATCGGTTGGGTTCCGACTCGGTTCCGATTCACACCCCCAATGGAAAGTCCAGGGGAGTGGGGGGGGGGGGGGGAACAAGGGAAGGGGGTACCACAGTAGAGTTTACGAGTGTAAACCAGCTTCGACGAAAGGGTGTATTGATACCCCAAACCATACCCTTTCACTTTCCGTCCCAAGAATGTTCCCATTCCAAGACCTGTTTCCCAGGTGGTCCGAGTTGCATGGCGTCAGGGTTTTAATATCGTGCAGAGATTCCAACCGTTTCGACGAACCCGGGCCAAAGTCTGATTCACTCTGGGAGGAAATAGAAGGACCGACTATTAATAGATAATATAGTAAAGTGAACACGAAGCGGTTCTCATCTTTACGGGCAAGTGGTTCAAGCTTGAAAAAAAAAAAAACTCAGCTAAACGGCGAGCCACACAAGGGGCTTTTTGAGAGACGGTGTGCAAAAACAAAGAAAGTACACAGCATATACCTGGTACACGTAGGCAAAAAAAACATGACAAAAAGTTAAAAAAGGGGGGGAGGGAGGGAGGGGGGGGGGGAAGGGGCGGAAAGACAGGACAAAAAAAAAGAGGAAAAAGAATACAAGCTTGAAAAAAAAACGAACGACAAAAAAACAACAAAAAATTTCACTTGCTTAAACCACTCACCCTGTGCTGTGGGAACATATCCTCGTACAGATTCCACAGCTCCTCCCCGCATTCAACAATGTCTTCGACCGCGTAGCCCGTCAGCCCCGTCAGCTCGTCTCGCCACCGAGGCCTGATCACGGGGTCGCGGTAGCGGCAACAGGGGGGGGGGGGTGGTAAGGGTTACGGATGACGGCAAAAGGGTGACGACAAGGGTAATACGGAAACCCTGTTTGCAAAACCGCGTGTGGCCTGGGTATGCAAATGAAACTACGCAACACCTCGCCCCCCCCCCCCCCCCCCCCGCCCCCCCCCCCCCCCCCCGTAAGGGCACGGATGGCGGCAAAACAGGGGTATTTGACGAGGGACACCCCTATTTGCACATCGGGGGTGCCAGGGTGTGCAAACAACACCTGGCACATCTCCCTACCCTGCTCTTCCGCTCGGCACACCCCGCCCAGTCCCACCAGGACCTGAGCCCTCCCTGTAGGTGGAACCTGGGCATAAAGTTAGCTGCACTTTATCGTGCCTTTCACCTACCTTTTTTACCTCTGCAACAAATATGAGCAATGCCACGGTAGGGCTGGTACCTCCCAGGGTTGGTGCCTTTCGGGGTTGGTGCCTTTTAGGGTTGGTGCCTTCGAGGGTCGGTGCCTTTAGGGTTGGTGCTTTCGAGGATCGGTGCCTATTTGTTTTAGCTCCTAACTCATGTGAGGAGCTCAAACACGTCTCATCAGAAACAAAACTTCGAAGAAAGTCTGTTTGCCTTGCCCCGAGCAAGGTTCTTCTATGCGCAGTGCAAAGGCAACGATACCGGTGAAAGTACAACACCGCATAACCGGCCAGGCAATACTGAGCCAAAAAAGTGCACCCCGTGCCGCGGTATGAGTCATATATCCCACACCAACGTCAAGAAAATTGTCCCCCAAAAAACCTGGAAGCACTTTTGGTTCTTAACCCTCTTAGAACCGCAGTCCCGTTTTGGGGACAAACCAATCAAATTCTAAGTAATGTGTCCCCAAAACGGGACTGCGGTTCTAAAGGGGTTAATATAAAAGGGGGGGCGAGTAAGAAGCGGCAAACAAGAACCAAAAAACAATCAATCAATCAATCAATCAACATCACCGAGACCTCAACAACACCGCCTCCCCCCCAAAAAAACAAGAAACAAAAAACAAGACGCACTTTATGCAGAGCGCCCTGCGCGCTGCCAGGACGGCGGCCGCCGCGATGTGGGACGGGCGGTACCGCTGGAACTGGTAGTCCTGCTGGCACAGGTTGGCAAAAAAATCGACGTACTTGTTCATGTACGTCACCACCTACGGCGAAAAAGAAAGAAAGAAAAAAAGACGGCAAACACCCAACAGAAGCAATGGTTGGACAACACACGGACGGGGAGACGCGGAGAGCCGGGAGGGGGGGGGGCTTATGTCATGCATGGCAGTAGTCGTATGGGCAGGTAGAGGGGAGGAGAGCGGGAGTGGGAGGGCAGAGAATGGTGGGGATAATGAGGATGGGAGGCGCGGGGATGGGGGAAGGAAGCAGAGGCAATAGGAGGGGTCAGAATTTCCTATTAATATTAAAATACAGCAAACATGATGCCTAGTATATACACCTTTGATTCAGAACAGTCTGTAAGGAAGGGAAGGAGGGAGGGGGAGGAGGCGTCTTGTATTGAAACGCATGCTGGCATCATACGTACCAGTACCTGGTATCGGTATACTGGTACGAGTATCAGGTATGGTTTTACGTGCCCAGAAATGATGGCAGTAGTTGAGTGGCACACCTACCAGCACCACGAACAACCGGGCCTTCTCCACAAGCAAGCAAGCAAGCAAGCAAGCAAGCAAGCAAGCAAGCAAGCAAGCAAGCAAGCAAGCAAGCAAGCAAGCAAGCAAGCAAGCAAGCAAGCAAGCAAGCAAGCAAGCAAGCAAGCAAGCAAGCAAGCAAGCAAGCAAGCAAGCAAGCAAGCAAGCAAGCAAGCAAGCAAGCAAGCAAGCAAGCAAGCAAGCAAGCAAGCAAGCAAGCAAGCAAGCAAGACCGAGCAAAGCGAGCGGACACAAATATAAGCAGCGCACCTTCTCGACGAGCCGCCTCCCCTGGCACGTGTCATCTGGCATCGTAACACCCTTCAGTGGGGTGCGCGATAAACATACACAAGCAAAAAACGAGCGAGAGAGAAGAGAAGGGGGGGGGGGGGGGGGGGGGGAAGACCGAGATGGAGGTTTTTGTCAAGAACGTGACCCGACATTTTAGGTCACTTTCCCAGTACACCTCGAACGGTATGTACTGGCAGTGGTAATCTACTGGTTGACCTGGCCAGTATGTTCAGCAGTACTTTTCGCCGTACGTACGCCCAATAAACACGCCATGTGATAGTACGGAAACCCACCAACTACGTTTCGGGAGGAGAGAGGAGAGAGGGGAGACGGTGTACTGCTGCAATCCAGTACGTAAACTGATTGATTTTGAGACGAGACAGAGTACTGCTGCAATCCAGTATACTGATTGATTTTGACGACAGCATAATCGCTGCTGATTGAGTCAGCCAGCGCCCAGCCCTCGATACCGCAGCACACAAACGTTTCACGCCTCGGAGAGAGGTCATGGTCTACGGTAACATCATCTATAACACCGTAACCTGCCGCGACGAAAATGTGGCGAAGGATCTGTACATGCTACAGATCAGACCAGCCCAGGAAACATGGCCTATCTACACGCTCCCACCCGGTAACACGGCCCACGTGTCTGTGTTCCCCACATTACCGTTCTCTCTACCAGTCGACAGTAGGCACAACCCGTGTTGGTGCCGACTCCCTAGTCCTAGAGAAATACACTCTCTGCGGTCACGCACCTACGCCACAGAGATACTACATGTAGTGTACATTGTTACGCAGTAAGCAGAGTAGGCAATGCAACGCCATGTCATCGTACTGGATACGACAGGTATGACGTACACAACTGTACATCATACAGGTCAGGACTACTACCTGTCCGATGAACCCAACCACTTTCGACCTGCGGGGGCACATCAGCCCCCCTACACCCTCCTTCGCGCAGTTCCTCGACACAAAAGGTTCCCCACACGCCGGAACGCTTTCAACTTGCGGGGATATTCAACTCACATCCCCTTGTCGTCATCCCTCAACACACCAGCGAGCGGCCCTATTATACCACCATACAACTGCAGTAACTTGCGAAACCGAGTGTCAAAACACTATCACGGGGGATAATACTAAATAGGCGGTGCACACAAAACCTATTTCGCTCTTTTTACCAACAATATTTGGTCCTATTTACTATGGTCCCCCGTAAGTACATCGCACAGCGCAGCTCGTCAAGTCAAGTAACAACCACTCAATCGATCAAACTCACAGCGCTGACGAGGGAAAAAAGGCTCAAGTCTCCTTGCGATAAAAACGAAGGAATGAACCGTAGTGTAGAGGAGAGCTTTATATTACGAGGGACTATAGTAAATAGGACCTACGGTACACACAAAAAACGAACATATTTACAGATTTTTATCAACAATAATTGGTCCTATTTACTATGGTCCCCCGTAGTATGTGACCCGGGATCTGAGTTACGACTAGGAATAGGAGGGAGACATGAAAGAAAGGCGAAGCCAGAAAAAAATTGGGACGAAAACAAAAGAAAGAAAAAAAGTCTCCTTAGTTAAATACCTGGTACCTGTTACTGTACCACGTACTACATGTGTACGACTGGAACGCAAAATCACACCAAACCCAAAAGTGTTTTTCTCGGAAAAAAAGCGGGTGTGAAACGAAGAGGTGAGGAGCGCACCTGTGAGGTGTAGTAGCCGAGGAAGTGCATGGCCGTCACTCGCGACACGTCCCACTGCAGTCGGCTGTTGACGTTGATCGTTGTTGATGATGTTGGTCGTTGTTGGTGATGTTGGTCGTTGTTGTTATTGTTGTTGTTGGTCGTGGTGGTTGTCGTTGATCATGTTGGAGTTATCGTTATTCCCGTTTTTCCCAGCCACAATTGACGAGAACAGAAGAAAAAAAAACACGTTGGGGTCACCGCGGTTTTGGTGGTGGACGCGCGTTTGTTTTTTTTTAGGGGAAAAACAAAAAAAAGCACAAGGCGAAGGGCGGGGACGACGGAGGAGGGAGGGAGGGAGGGGAGAGAGTCAAGCAGCGACCATCCACTTCTCAATCGTGAACAGAGTCACCATCGCCATCATCGTAATCCTAACCGACCTCGTAGAGACTACAGCCGAAGAAGCAACCACAACAACAGTCATAGCAGCAGCAATGACAGTCACAGCAGCAGCGACAACAACAGTCACAGCAGCAGCAGCAGCTACAGCACTAGACACAACGACATTAGCAGGTAGCAGCAGCGGCAGCAGCAACACTAGCCCCAACAACAACAGCAGCCAGCAGCGGCAGCAACACCACAACCATCATCAGCAGGCAGCAGCGACACCACAGCCATCATCGGCAGCATCAGCAGGAAGCAGCGGCAACAACACCACAACCATGATCATCAGCGCCGGCAGCAGTAGTCACGGCTCACTTTTGCACGAGGTCGAGCTCTCCCCTCGTGACGATGGGAGTCGTGAGCGATATCTCCGCCGCGTCGGCAAGCTCCGAGATCATGGGCATGTTGCACTCCGCTTCCTCGTACTTGGCTGAACGGTTACAGTAGCAACACCGTCAGCAACAGCGAAAGCGATAGGAGATGGCGATATCAGCAGTGATAGCATTATCAGTAGCAGTAGCAGCTAGCCTTGAGACGATGGGCGTCTTGCATCCCATTTTACTCGTATCCAGCAACATCGTCAATAGTAGCAATAGCGGTACAAGTAGCACTAGCCGTAGGTGGACAGTGGTCGTGTTACAATAATTGCAGCGTCACTAGTAGCACCCCCCCCCCCCCCCCCTCCCCCACGGCATTGCAGGGATGCGAAGGTCTACGGTCATACCGCTAGCTCCAAGCTCATGGGCATGTTGCACTCCGCATCTTCGTATTTCGAGAAAAAAAAACTACTGTACGCCAACAGCAACGTCATTAGTAGCAAAAGCGTCAGCAGTAGCTGACAGTGGTCGTAGAAATTAGTAGCAGTACGTCGTCGCATCAGTACCAGGTGTGTAGTAGCAAAAAATCGTACCAGGGTACATACGAGTAGCAGTTGTATTAGCAGTAGCACTATTAACAGCAGCTATTGCAGGGGTACATCGTAACCAGGACCAACAACGCTTCCTAAAAATACTACCTGGTGTAGGTTTTGGTGTAGATGAGGGGTCCTGATTTCTATGCTCCCTCGTAGTAGTTGTACGAGCAGCAGCAGCAGCAGCAGCGTCATCTACAGCTACAGCAACAGCAATAGCAGCAACAGAGGTGACTCTCCTCATCTTCGCCCTCCACCCCCCGCCCCTCTCCTTCTTCTCGTCTCTGCAGTTATGTCTATGCTCTTGTCCATCTCTATTTTTTCTTTTATTCGTTTTCCCTTTCGGCCGTGTCGGCATCCGTCACGCTACTGCCGCACCATTAATACCAGTTACCGGTAGGAACACCAGATCAGTCCTCCCCTCCCCCCCCCCTCCCTCTTTTTCATCCCATCTACAGTGCCACACCATCTTCGCTCTAAAGTTCTCCAGCTCCTCCCCGTCCTCAATCAGGTCCGGGGTCACATACCAGACACTTCTCCCACCCTCCCCGACTACGTAGACGAATGTGACACGGAGAAGTTTGGTACGCTAGACAATAGCCGCGAGAAAAGCGATCGCTATCGTAGCGCATAGATGGTGGCCACAGGCGGTGAAGCAGGAAGAGGGGGTCAGACAGGTAACATTAGTTCTATGTAAAGAAATACCTACACGGGGAAAACAAATTGAAGCGACCCCATGTTGGAGATGTCTCTTACTCTAGCAGAACTACTGCAGGAACGGTGCTCCGTCTCGAAAGGGACGCGTGGTCGATGGTCACGTGACTTTCAAGGCGAGCAACAAAGGAGCCCCCCCCCCTTCCCCCCCCCCCCGACCCCTACACACTACCGCGCACGGTTTCACTATTATCGCGAGAAAAGAGGTCAAAACTTTACTTCCTCGTCGACCCCGGTCGAATCGGGGGTATGGCTTACCGGCAACGCTGAGGCAGCAGACAGCGTAGAGCTGCCAATCTTTTGTGGCGTAGTCGGTAAGCATCATCAGCTCGTCCAGGAAGGACACCGCGGAGTGGATCGTTACCGTCTGCATCGACACACACACGCGGGGGAATAAATCGAATCAAATCAATATAAAATCGACTCGAAATCACATCAAATCAAAACCACATCAATAGAAAACGATCGATTGATTCAACACAAAAAGCGTCAAGCGTTGAATGTTGCAGGGCCCTTCACGCATCAGGTAAAAAAAAAACTCGCGGGTCGGGTCGGTCGGGTCAATAGTGACCTGGCCCTACCCGTGAGATGTTGAAAACAAACCCCGACCCGATCCGACCGGCGATATTTTGAAGCCCTACTGACCCCACCTGACCTACGATATTTTGAAGACCTTCTGAGGCTCCTTTTTCGAGCTTTAAACCTCAAAAAAACAATGATTTTTCGAGAAATGATTTCGACGAAGAGTCCCGTGACCCCGCGAACATGTCTGACATGTTGCAAAAACTGCACACGTAGCAACAGATCATCCACAGATCAGACACACCATCTACAGATCAGATATATCAGATTATCTACATATAACATAAATCAGACAGGTCATCTACAGCTAAGATATATCAGACATATCATCTACAGCTCAGATATATCAGACAGATCATCTACAGATCAGATACACCAGACAGATCAGTTAGATCATCCACAGATCAGATATATCATCTACAGATCAGACAGATCACCTACAGATCAGATAGATCCTATGAATAGCCTGCCGCTAAGAGGTGCTGTGCAGGACCCTGTACGGGAGGGCAACCACTTTGCACGCCCCCCAGCTCGCCGAATTAGAACCCTTTCAGGAGCGCAGTCCCGTTTTGGGGACAAACAAACTTCTGAAGAATTTGAGTGCTTCGTCCCCAAAACGAGACTGCAGTTTTTGCCCTAAAAGGGTTATAATACTGCAGTTTTTGCCCTTCAAAGGGTTGTAACACTGCAGTTTTTGCCCTTAAAAGGGTTGTAAGACTGCAGTTTTTGCCCATAAAGGGTTAAGACTTACAAGACAGCAGTTTTTTCCCTCAAAGGGTTATAAGACTGCAGTTTTTGCCGTTGTTAGAAGGGTTGTAAGACTGCAGTTTTTGCCCTTCAAAGGGTTATAAGACTGCAGTTTTTGCCTAAAAAGGGTTAGAAGACTGCAGTTTTTGCCCTTAGAGGGTTAAGACTACAGTTTAGAAGACTGCAGTTTTCGCCCTAAAAGGATATAAGACTGCAGTTTTGGCCTTACAAGGGTTATAAGACTGCAGTTTTTGCCCTTAAAAGGGTTGTAAGACTGCAGTTTTTCCCCTAAAAGGGTTATAAGACTGCAGTTGTTGTCCTTAACAGGGTTGTAAGACTACAGTTTTTGCCCTAAAAGGGTTATAAGACTGCAGTTTTTGCCCTAAAAGGGTTAAGACTGCAGTTTTTGCCCTTGAAAGCGTTTTAAGACTGCAGTTTTTGCCCTCAACAGGGTGGTAAGACTACAGTTTTTGCCCTAAAAGGGTTATAAGGCCGTTTCCTATGCGGTTCGATTTTTGAGCTTCAATTTTTGGCCCGATCATATTTTCAGATGTGAAGTTGGCAAATCGAAACAGCCTTCCTATGCGGGAAAATCAGATTTATTGTGTGTGTAGAGATTTGAGCAAACGCCGAGACCAACTGCTGTTTTTGTGGTTTGGCGCCGCGAAGAGACGCGCTGGGTGCGCTGCACTACGCGTAGGACCCAAGCGTCCGAGCCAAGGCTGACCATCTCTGGTCTGGCGGCGAAGAGACGTGGCGAGTGCGCTAGAGCCACCTGTCTTGGCATTTTGGGTTCCATGTTGTGACTGACTGCTGCTGCTGTACAGCAGTGTACGTACAAGTACTCGTACCTATCCACGGAGAGGTGCGTGCCGAGTGCGCTTCTCTTGGTCTCTAGGCCCGAGCCCGCGCCAGGCGACTGACGTCTGGCCACGGAGGGTCGCGCCGCCCGCCGCGCGAGCGTCGGGCGCGAAGCGACGCCGCTATACAGCTGTGTCACCTTCCAACTCATCGATCGTTCTGCTGCTGTTTGCTGTCATGGATAACATCTTGAATTTAGAGAGCATGCCATTTTTCGATTTGAAAATCTGATGACCTAGGTCGTCGGATTGTGGGCCAAAATCCGACGACTTGGGTCATCGGATTCTCAAATCGAAAAATTTCCGGTCAGATTTTGCATATTTCGACTGCATAACCAGGGTCATTCGTTTTTGAGATCGAAAAATACAAATCTGAAGCTCGAAATCGAACCGCATAGGAAACAGCCTAAGACTGCAGTTTTTGTCCATAAAAGGGTCACGAGACTGCAGTTTTTACCCTTGACAGGGCCTTAACAGGGGTTGTAAGACTGCAGTTTTTGCCCTAAAAGGGTTATAAGACTGCAGTTTTTGCCATTAAAAAAAGGGTTGCAAGCGGCGACGCTTGCTTTTCTTGGTCTCCGGGAACACCGAGGACTGCCGTGTCGATGGGGCGCGGCCGGAACGGCGGCAATCGATAGAGCAGGTGCCCCTGCCGGGTATGTTGCAAACAGAACAGAAGAAAAAAATATTTACAAAAAACATCCAAATGCCCTACTACTACCAAGGGTCATTCTTATCGGAGAGCTTTTTTTCCCATAATTTCGACATTTTTTTCGCGCAATTTTTCAATCTTCTATATTTTCCTGATTTTTTTTCCAAACATGTGAAATTTGACGAAACTTGATTGTTTTTGCTTCTGGAGGATTTCACGAATAGCGACAGTACGCCTCCGTATATTGATACATATTGATACATGTCTCCAAGTACTTCCAAACTTTGGAAATTATGGAAAAAACGCTCTCCGATAAGAATGAGCCTAAGAGTGTGTCTTAACCTCCCCCATCGTGGTCATTCGTTCCGTTCTTATGTAAAAGAACGTGTTTGCGTCCATGCAGAATCCTGGGCCCCGCCAGCCGAATCGGCACGAACGGCATCTTTTGCACATTCCACGGCAAATTGTTTTTCCACGTCCATCTTCGGTGGTGTCCATCTACATCAAATTATCTGGTATTTGTTCCCGTTCGGCAGGGCCGTTCGGTCCTCCCAGACAAGAAAAAGGGGTGAGACACTTCTTCCTCTTCCTATTAATAGATACATTGTTTCTCTCGGGCTGCACTGAATCTATTCGTTTCCCGTAACCAATCAACACCAATCCACGCGGCAAATATTATTCTATTCGGTTCGTTCCAATGCTCTGTGGGGGGGGTTAAGACACACCCTAACACGACGTAACGCTTGTTGACTACTTGATACAGGTCCACTCCAGGAAACCCGTGCTACAGCTGTGTACGTAGATCATGCAGTGTACGGCTCTCATACGACAACACGAGCTATTGTACATCATACACAAAAATCACAGCAGATAAGGAATATAGGTGTCTAGATGTCGGGGCACGGGAATCGATGACCTATCGGTCGGATGTGTGAATCGATCGATTGAACGATCAAAACACACACAAAATGCTGCGATGACAAACTGTACCAAAAAAGCATATCATCGAACGCATCCCAACATCAAAAAAGGATTTGATTATCCGAACATCAACACGTCAAACGTTGCATTACATAGTGTCAAAACAATGAAGGAAACCAAACGCACAGAACCCCCCCCCCCAAAAAAAAAAACAAGAACAAAAAAAAAACACGTGTTGCACGTTGTATCACGCCTTGAAACAAATCAGTATCAGATACAACGCATCAACATCCGAACCATCGACAGCATCAAAGCAGTGCTTCGGCTACAAAATCGTATTCATAATTGCAACCGTAGCACCTCTACGGAGTACCCTGTGCAATACCTGCAAGTCCAGCTGTTCGCCGACCTCGCTAAGCCAGTCCACCATGAACCTTCGATGCTGTTTTTTTTTTCAGTCGTAACAGAAAAAACAGAAGCAAAAAATGACGACAAAGGTAGGAAAAAGGCAGAACAACAAAACAGCGAAAAACAAACAAAAAACGTTTTAGGGGAGGAAAAAAACCGCGGAGAGGGAAATGGACGGACAAATCGGGAAAAAGAGCACAAACAAAACAAGAAAGGGACAGAGAAAGAGACGAAAGCGACAACATAAGCGACAACAACAAAAAAACAAAGACACGTGGGAAAGGTGGTGGGGTGGGCATGGCCATGAGATGGGAAAAGCTAGCCAACATAATGCGAATGCGAAAAAAAAGGCTACGTAATGAGCCAGTCTGCCTGGTGAACGAAACGTTACTCTATGTGTGGTATAATAGTAAATGGGGACATCCAGGGTACATCCCCAGGCTTTCCTACTGTACCAGGTATGTGGCTATGGATCATGCGGCGGGTCTGAAAACAGCAAGCAGCGTTCTCCTACAATTATGTACCGGATGTGGACATTTTGGCAACGGTTGGTGGCAGTCTGCGAGGGCGTGCGGTCAAATATAGAAAAAAAAACATCCTGCTTCGCGCGAATTCCAAGAAAAATCGCAAAATATAAAATCTGGTACGACGTACAGCAGCTGTAGCTCGCTCTGCTGTCTCTCCTTTTTTTTTTTCTTCTTATCAAGTTACCAGGTAGTTTTTTTCTTCAAATCCTCCGGCGGATTTGTGTGAAGGAATGCCATTCTGACCGGGAATATAACTCCCGTATGATCTTCATACCATATACCAAAATGGTGGCTACATCACCCTACCAATTAAAATCACCACACTCTCGACCCTTATAACACCGCAGTCCCGTTTTGGGAACAAAACTACCTAGAATCTGAGTGGTTTGTCCCCAAAACGGGACCGCCATACGAGCACCAAAAGGGTTTTAAGATATATACGTCTCGTGTGTTGATTAACCCTTTTAGAACTGCAGTCCCATTTTGGGGACAAATTGCTCGGAATTTGAGTGGTTTGTCCCCAAAACGGGACTGCGGTTCTAAAAGGGATACACCCGCCGCGCCCGTAGCAACCGCAGAACCGGCCGCTGCATCGTTTTCCGGCCGCTGCTCGTGCCACAGGGCTGACCCGACCTGACTGCCGAGGGGACCCCTGTCGCTCACCGTAACGTAGTCGGGCGGGGGCTTCCGGCTGTCGTTCATCCTCCTCGTGAACTTCCTTTCCTCTTTCTCCTTCCAGTAATGGATGATATTCGCCGCTGGGAACCCCAGCTCGATGTCAGTCGCCTGCTCGAACGAAGCAAAAAAAAACCCGTTGCGTTCAACGCCAAATACAAACATGAGGCAACATCGCCAACAACATTGAAAATGTTGTATTGACCTTAAGCGTTACTAAAACGGAGAAGGAAAAAATATACAGCGAACCAGACAGAGAATAAACACGATCAGAAGCAATCTAAATGTGTCAAAATCGATCAATCAACACCAGCGTCAAATATCTCACCCATCAGAGCACTGTCTGTCTTGATCAGCATCAACAACACAAACAACAGCATTTCATAAAATATATCAATATATTTGGGTATCGAAATCGGGTATTTGAAATTATCAGAGTGGACAAAAATCGTCACCGCCCTATTAATAGTCAGTATCAGCAACACGAAAAAATAGCACCACGCCTATCAATAGTTCCGAAAAAAAGACTACTACCGGGGATCATAGTAAATAGGACCAAATGTTGATGGTGCAAATAGGGGAATATATAACAAAAAATGTGTACCGTAGGTCCTGTTTACTATGGTTCTCCGTAAATACCACCTAGTGACGAAAAATAGGACCGCTTACATTGAATACTTCTATGCAAACGAACCATGTGTTTCGGAACGGAGTGGTGAAAAAAAAAACAAGACGACAACGACAGCAGCATCATGATCATCATCAACAAAACAACAGCAACATCAAACTAAACAGCACGCCTCGGAGGACAAATCGATTCCAACTTCAGGATCTCAATCAACCGTTCAAGCCAGTTAATATTATTAATATCAATAGTAAATCTTATTCTCGGTCACGTCTACACGATCTTCGAAAGTAGGTCATGTCGCCGGGTGAGATCCGTAAACATCTCTGAACTATGTATCTTATGGCGCATGTTTTCTGGGTTTTTATCGTGTACTATTAAATATTGATATTAATATGTAGATCCTGCAACAAATCCTCTCACAACGGCGGCAGGTGAGGAACTGTCGACGACTGTAGATAGATAGATCACGATATATATCTGATCTGTATGTCTGAGGTGTGGAAACTAGGCTTTTTGTACCGTGAGCATCAGCAAAAAAATAGGCAAGTACCTGGGAAGCCCTTCACCCTTTTAGAGCCGCAGTTGCGTTTTGGGGACAAACCACTTCAATTTCGAGTAGTTTGCCCCCAAAACGGGACTGCAGTTCTAAAGAGGTTAAGGACTGACTGCACTCCCATTTAGGAGACAAAAGTTACTTAATACCAGGTATTAGACTGGGATATTTGTTTCTCGTTTGTTTTTTATCGCCATGTTGTTCTTATACTTTGGTCTGGCTTGTATTTGTTGTGTCCTCGTACCCGGTACGTTGATATGTTCACTTGTTTTACCCGTTCATTTGCGATTGTCTTTGTTTTGCTTTTTTCCTCTGCCTCACAGGTCCACATTATTAGCACCATTCTGCCCCGAAACATAATAACCTCGTTCATAATAAAATCAAATCAAAAAGGTCCTTGAGCTTCCTGACAGACTAGTACCTCTCTAGGATAAGCAATCAGGACGGACACTGGTCGTATTACAGCAGTACTGCTGTTGTAGTTGGGTAGAAAGAACGGTTTAACGCCTTTAGTACTGCAGTCCCGATTTGGCGACAAACCATTCTAATCCCAAGTGATTTGTCCCCAAAACGGGACCGCAATACTAAAAGGGTTAACGTGTGAAGACAACACACAACAGTCGTAGCGTGTGTGTTCCTTCACATCAAACCGTTCTTTCTACCCGTCGATATACACCTCAACCAGTCTCCGCGCCGATTGATCCTACAGATACATGCTCTGTGGTCACAAAACTACTGTACGCCACAGCGAGATACTACAGCAGTACCTTGCTATGCAGTAGGCAGGGCAGACAACGCAATGCCATGTCACCGTACTGGATGCGACAGGCACGGCAAACACGTTCTGCGGAAGAGAGAAACAAAAAAGAAACGAACGAGCAGTACTATTAATACCAAAAAGGGCCCTCTTCGGGGACTGCAGAGGCGAAAATTGCCGAAAAAAAGTGGCGGCTTAAAGAGAACGCCGACTGCGGGTTTCGGGGATGACGATGCAAGATAGTGTCCGAGCTACCAGATACAATACAAGGAGTCGCACGGAAACATGATCTTGACTATGGACGGGGGGGATGACGATGCAAGATAGTGTCCGAGCTACCAGATACCAGGTACAATACAAGGAGTCGCACGGAAACATGATCTTGACTATGGACGGGGGGGCACAGTAAATAGCCCCTATGGCACACACAAAAACCTATGTAAGTACCTATTCTTACTGAAAATAGTAGGTCCTATTTACTGTGGTTCCCCGTGGAACAGTATAGCCGTACTGCTTGGTGCTCTCGCTGCTCGCTCGTAGATGGTTGATAATTCCAAAGTTGCTGTCGTGGTTTGGTCGCTATATATATTTATCTTCAACATCGAAAGGGCAGATTTGTCGGGAGACATGTCAAGCAAGCAAAAACGTGCTCTGTCAAGGGCGTACCGCCGAGTGTTCCACACTAAAACCTAGTAGTTTGGTGTCCGTCAAGGCATGCCAACCAAGGCAAATTTGCTGTCTTGTCAAGCGGTGAAAATGCTGCCTCCTGAGATCTCTGCTGCCACAAGGGGTTCAGCTAAGCAACAGCAAAACTCGGACCTCAGCGTCGACGGCAACTTCCAACACCAACAACAGTGTACCAAACACCAGCAACAGCAACAACGACAACGATAACAACAGACACCACCGTCGAAAAATCAAAGTCAACATCGTCCTCAATAGCAGCAGCAACAACAAAAACAGCTCGAAGTTGATCACGAAACGAAAGCCAACGTTAACTCAACCAAAACACATCGACAAAAAGAATAGAACACGCAATTTATTATTAGATGAAAAAAAACAATCAGCTGTGTGATATCGAGGATTTCGCCGAAACTCGGTCTTTGCAAGCCACTGTGTTGCACTTCCATCGCAAGCCCACGTAGGGTTTTACGAATAGAGCCGTTACTGTCGAATACCTTTTTTCCCCAAAACTTCCAAATATTGGAAATTAGTATCGAGATAAGGAGGCGTTCTATCAGGATTTGTGAGGGATAACATGAGGGGAAAACATCAGGGGCGTTCATTTTTACATATTCGCAAGAAAAAATCTGGAAAATCTGCAAGACGAAAATAATGCACACAAAAAAATGGAAATCCCGAAAATCCCGGGGGGAAAAAAACTCTCCGATATCCACGGTCCTTCTATTAATATGAGCTCATACAGGATATGAATACCCCATATAAACGGCAACAAAATCTGAAGCTGCGGAATATGATGCATAGAGCGCGCGACATGTGTTAATAATGTAATGGTCAAGAAAATTTCAGGCTCGAGTTTTTATAGAATTTAAGAGCGTACAGCTGAGCAGTTGTGCCCAGCAAGGACACCACTCTGAATCCCAACAGGCATGTGTTACTGGTAGCCTTTTAGAACTCCAGTCCCGTCTTGGGGGACAAACCATTCAAATTCCAAGTAGTTTGTCCCCCAAGACGAGACTGCAGTCCTAAAAGGGTTTCCTGTGCCCAACGTTGACGTCACAATAACCCGCCAGCCTTAGACAAAATACTCGTATCAATAGGGCATTCTTAGCTTCTACGAGAATCGCGTACCGTACTTCGAACACAAGAACAGAAGCATAAAAAGACGCCTCCTCCCGCAATCAAAAGGAGAACGGCTGGACTGCAGGTGGAAGGAGGGCGAAAGGAAAGGAAAATAGCTTATTTATTTTCCGAAATCGGGGAGATGTTGTTTTGTGGCAGCATATAGGAAAGGCAACGGATTGGGGCGTGGGGGGAGGGGGGGTGTACTCGATCTCATGCATGGCCGTAGTCATATGACCATAGACCCTCGCACCCCTACGTATGCCGGGACGGAGCACGTCGGGTTTGGGTTTTCACCGACCAGGCAGACACTGCTTGCACCAAGCGCGAAGCGCCGAGAGGTACGTAGGTACTCGGCGAGTCGCAAGAAGGGAGAGCTGCTGCATCCTAATAAGAACCGCTTGTGAAGCGGGCTTGCACATGGAGGACAGCATAAATAAGTTATTTTTTTCTGAATTCGGAAAAAAGGCGAAACGGAATTCAAAAGTATGGAAACAAAAAAAGAGAATGCAATAATTCGTAGCAAATGAACAAATGGAACACATACGTATACCGATACACCGTGCTTGACGCGCCTAAACAACAAGTATCAATAATATGGGCCATCAAAATATGGAATGGAATGAAGAAAAAAAATACCAGAAAAATGGAACTCAAAATATGAAACACATTAAAAAATATGGAATAAAATATGATCGGAAACAAATATGGAACACAAAATATGGAATCGAAAATGTGGAACAGAAAACCTGGACTGCTCCTGCAAAACATTTGCTACCAGGTACCACTGTGGACGGAAATATAAGGAACGTTGTGTATTTATTTTAGTACCGCAACGGTTCTTACATTTCCGCCCAGAGCGGGCTTGAAAAAAAAACACACACACACACACACGCGCACACACAACAAAAAAACACGAAACACAACTTCTGAGACCGTATGCTCTTCGGGAACGCCACAGCCTCGGAGGCAGGGGCGTCCGTGAAAAAGAGAAGGCTACACACCACACCCCCAGACATCGGAATGGAAAAGCGCTGCAACCGTCGTGAGCACACAATGAAAAGACATTTTTTTTTCTTTTCATTTCTTCATTTTTTTCATTTTTTTCCACTTGGTTCTAGTAACCCCCCCCCCCCCCCCCCCCTAAGTCTAGCGAAAAAAAATCTGTGGCGGTTCACATTTTTTTCCCCCGGGCGCCCTTGTCGGAAGCGATAATTTCCGTTCTCAATATCGACTATAATACTGCCTAGATACGCAAACATCGTTCACGGTCATGTATTCAAGAACAGACTGCTGTTACAGTACGTACAACTATGAACATTGTTCCTCTATGACTACTCTACAAATAGTGGCAATGATCAACGACCATGAGTCGATTATCAACTATCGGTACCAGGTACCAGGTATCATGTATCGATTCCCAATTGTCGGTTATAAAATGTAGTTTGATCCATTTTCAATCGCAAATATCAAAATGATCCGTACCAACCCTCAATGCTCACCCTGCCGGCGTATATGGTAGACGGCGAATCCTCGTCGACCTTGAAGATAAAAAAACATACACCAGCACCCACATCATACGCCAGGAGCACAAATACGGGAGCATAAGGCCACCCAATCGCGTTTCATGAGGGACCGAGAGAGAGAAATGCAGACAGACAGACAGACAGACAGACAGACAGACAGACAGACAGACAGAGAGACAGAGAGACATACAAGACACACAGATACACAGTCCGAGACAGCACGACAGACAGGCATAGAGAAAGAGACAGAAAAGGAGAGGAAGAAACATGAGCGGAGAGCCTAACACACTTCCCCCGAATATTTGCTCACAAGCAGCAGTCGTGACTCAACACACCCGGCATTCGGTAATCGTCTCGTATTATACGAGGACAATGTTTTCCTTGCGGACGAGCGGACGAAAACACCATCATTAGTGACCGGTCGTAACCCTCGACTTGACCTTAACCTTGGCCGCTGACATTGTCCTCCCTCTAAAAAAAAAGAGAGAAATACGTGAATCGAAGAGAGAGGGAAGGGCTGAGCCAAGTCTTCTCGTGATAAAAATGCGAGGCACGAACCGTACGTATAGTGGGGAAGGGGGGGGGGGGGGGGGGGGGGGAGCCTGCTATGTGACACCGGATCTGAGTTTCGACTACTGTTGGGAGACTATTAATATTACGGGGGACCGTAGTTAATAGGACCTATGGTATACATAAAAAGCTACCTGGTATATATTTACTTATTTTCACTCACAATATTTGGTCCTATTAACTACGGTCCCCCGTAATATTGATAGTAAGGAGCGAAGATAACAAAATGGGAAGAGAAAAAAAAAAAAAAAAAAATCATGTACCTTATACCGTACACGATCAACAACAGCAGCAACTGCAGCCGGTATAGGGAGAGGGGGAGTCATGCGGAGGAGACATCCGGACGAAAGGAGGGCCCGTGGCATCCGCATCGCCCTCCTTTGAACTTTTAACCCCGTGAGGACTGACTGCACTCTCGTCTTTTGTTTTGTGTTGTGAAGACAAAATACACGGGACTAGAGTCGGATGCTTATTTCTGTACAGTGCGCACTTCTGCCGTGATCACCGAACACTAGAGGAAAACTAAAGCTTTAGACGGACACAAAAACATAAAAAAAAATAACGCACACAAGAGGAACGCAAAAAAGAGAAAAAAAAAAATACACACACACAAACAGACGCACACATACACACAGGCGACGCGCAAAACAAGAAATACACACACAAACGACAAGCACGCCAAAACCACAAAACAAAAAACGAAACCAAAACCACAAAATACGACAACACGAAAACCAGAAGGAAAAAAACACACACACACACGCACGCACGCACGCACACAAACACCAGCAGCACCAAAATCTGAAAAA
This sequence comes from Nereocystis luetkeana, assembly GCA_031213475.1. Taxonomy (NCBI): domain Eukaryota; class Phaeophyceae; order Laminariales; family Laminariaceae; genus Nereocystis; species Nereocystis luetkeana. The sequence continues at coordinate 11,484,514 of JARUPZ010000004.1, forward strand.
AAAAACGAAAAAAATACATTTCAGTGAGACACCAATGTTTTTCCGAAACTCATTTAGGCACCAGGTGTATACACTACCTGGGTACCATAGAGCAGTATTTCGGATTACCGGGTATATGTACACAGTTTGGCTTGTCCAATTTTCGTTATTTTTGAAAAACATGTCTCTTCGTAGGCGCACTTTTCGCCGAAACGCCAAACCACGTCGACAGAGGAAGAGGCCGCCCGCATACGCTCGTCGAAGTTTTGGGCCTAATCCGCGCCCCGCTGTACCGCGCGTGGCAAGCGCTCATTTTTTTTTCCCCCCCGCGGGAGTACGTACCCTGTTATATGATCATATGTAGCACCACACCACCTTTCATTCACCCTTCCCAAAATCCTCACCGTTGCTCCCTTTCGGTCCACGACATCAGCAGCAGCACCAGCAGCACCAGCAGCAGCAGCACCAGCACCAGCAGCACCAGCGGAGGCGTTCGTCATACTTGTAACCGTCGGCGAGTTCCCCTCCGCCGCACCGGCGTACAACTCCCCGCCGCCGGCGCCCCCGGAGGCCGCAGCCTTGGCTTCCCGGTCCCTCCCCGCCTGGCCCAGAGCAGTCTCACCACTCCTAAGACACAGACACGTGGGTGGGTTGGAGGGTGTAGGGGTGAGGTGGGGGAAGGGAGGGGAATGGGTAACGCGAAGGGTCGGGGGCGGGCGAGAGGGGTGGGACAGATGGCGGTAGGGGGAGGGGTAAAGGGGGAGGGGGGGTACCCCCTCCCATCCCCTGGCCCAGCGGGGATACGACACACAAAAAGTGTCCATTAATAATACTAGGTGATACATCGGAAAAGCGAAGCGAGCGCCAAAAATGTTGGAGGTGCCTGTACTAGGAGTAGGAACGGTGCTCCGTCTCGAAAGGAATGCATGGCTAATGTGCAAAAATGACTAAGGCAAGCAACAAATCAGTACCCCCGTCCCCCCCCCCCCCCCCCCTGGCCCAGAGCGCTCTGGCTACTCTCGACGAGACACGTATGCCTGGTAAGTGGGAGGGTGAAGGGTGCGGGTGGGGGCTGCTTTGAGGGTGAATCCATACCCCCCCCCCTCGCCCGGCCAAGAGCGTTCTCGCTGCTCCTCAGGAGGCAGATACGGGGGAGGGTGGAGGTAGTCAGATTGGGGGTCGAGGGGGGGAGGAATGCACTCGAGGGAGGGGGGGGTAAGGGGTACTCGTAGGGAGTGGGGGTAGGAGTAGGAGGTGGGCAGGGGGAGAAGGGGGGGGGGGGTAGGCGTATTCAAGGAATGGGAGGGAAATCGAAAAGGTAGGGAAGGGTAGGGCAGGGTAGGGTAGGGTACGGTAGAGCAGGTTCACCATGAATACCTCGTTTTTTCTGTCTTCTTTTCCATCCCATCTATGATCGTCACCCTTCTTTTCTCTCTCCCTCCTACGACTCGTAACTCAGATTCTGGATCACGTACAGTAGTAGCCTAGGAAACTCACATGACAAAAGAAAGGTTTGTGTGTGTGTGTGTTTTTGATGCCAGGTTTCGAGTTGAGGCTTGCCTGGAGGAACTGGCAAGCAGGACGCCCCAACTCCATGGCCTCGGGCGAGGCTCAGTTGGCCACGTCGTGGTCGCACAAAGTGACAATGTTCGTGCTGAATGGTAACCTCCAAATTACACATCCTCTCCCCTCTCCACCAAGGTTTGTGCCGAGCATTGATTAATTGCGGGAAGGGTTCAGCACCTTCTTCCCTCGTCGACGCGCGTCGACCTGTGCCTTCCCGCGCTAGTAAAAGGCGCTCTCGACAGTCGGTACTAATCACGAACGAAAAAAGGGATACCGAGATTTTAATCCCTGGCTCCAACGCTCGTGATACTCGAGGTCAGCCACTAGAGCAGTCAGTAGACCGCAGGGACGACCATAAAACTGCTGTACGAACGCGAGTTGTTTTCGTTGTTGATGTTGTTGACACCGCGGCTGCTGCTGCCGATTGGTTGATGCTGTTGTCATCACGTCTGCTCGAACGCTCGAACTCTACGAACGTGAACCTTTCTGTCTGGCACCATGTCCCCGAAGCGGTGCAGGTGTCTGCCGTTCCCAATGGGTCAACAACATCCAGCAAGCACGCCCGAGTACATAATACCGTACTATTAACATCAAACTACGGGTATAGACGGGTATATATGTACTATTAATAACAATATTAAAATACTTCGTATTAATCACAACTTTTGTTAACAAATACCAGGGGTACCAGGAAGATATCGTCGTGTTGCTGTATTATTTATACTATTTATACCACTAATACTAATATTACAGACGTACGACGATGACTAGTAAATGCTGCTGTGTATTTCTACTATTAATATTAAGATTAAGACTACTAATAGTCTTACTACTACTACTACTACTACTACTACTACTACTACTACTACTACTATTAATACATACTACTACTACTATTACTACTACTACTACTACTACTACTTCTACAATAGTACTATTAATACTACTACTATTAATACTACTACTATTAGTCCTGCTACTGCTTCTACTACTACTGTTACGCTACTGCTGTGCATACTGTGATACTGGTACGAGCTGCTATTAATATTATAATAATACCTGGTACTGTTGTACAACTACCAGTATGTTACTACGAGCTACTACTGCCGTACAACTATTTACTACGAGCTACTACTGCTGTACAACTATTTTACCACGAGCTACTATTAATACGGCTGTACAACTATTTTACTAGGAGCTTCTACGAGTACCGGTATTGCTGTACAACTATTTTACTATTAATAGGAGCTTCTACGAGTATTGCTACAACTCTTTTACTACGAGCTCTCTTTGATTGTTTCCTTTCGTTTCTCTATTTCATAGAATGTGTATGTCGTGCCTGTCGTCTCTATTAATAGTATGATGACATGGCATTGGATTGCCCACTGCTGTGCTTACTGCATACGTGGCAACGTCGTATCTCTGTGGCGTAGCTTTGAGACCACAGAACTTGTATCTCTTCTAGGATTGAAGAATCGGTACGGACACTGGTTGTGCTGGATGTCGACGAGTAGAAAGAACGGTTTAATGTGAAGAACACACACAGTGCCGCTGTACAACTATTCTACTACGTACGAGCTTCTCCTGCTGTATACCAGTATATATTAATTAGCATACGAACATAACGCCGGTCCCGGTGCGGGCGATGACCCAAACGAGCACAAACTCGTACTGTATACCACTGAACCGTGAACGAAAATATAAGCAACGTTTAGGTCCGAATACTAAGAACCAAACTGCTGTCCTTACATTTCCGTCTAAGAGCGGTTGAAAAACAGCAAAAATGGTCCCTCCCTAGCGCCGGCCAACAATACCGGTACAATACGTAGCGGCAACCGGCACTATTACGGGGGACCATATAAAATAGAACCTACGGTATACACCAAAACCTATATATTTCGCTATTTTTACTAACAATATTTGGTCCTATTTACTATTAATATGATGGGGGACCATAGTTAATAGGACCTATGGTATACATAAAATCCTACATATTTAACCATTTTTACTGACGATATTTGGTCCTATTAACTATGGTCCCCCCGTAATAGTACATAGCGGCAACCGGAACTACCCAGTGCATCACCACACCAGTTGATCCCATCTGTGGCAAGCGATTTCACAGGCACTAGTATACGTAGCGGGCAGCCGGGACCATAAAGAGGGACCACTACTGCTGTTTTGTACCTGGTATAGAATACTTGGCCCATGCTATGAGTATTACGAATGCTTGGCCCATGGCATGAGCACTACGGGGGACTATAGTAAATAGGACGTACGTCCCACACAAAAACCTATACATTTCCCTACTTTTACTAACACCATTAGGTCCTACCTGGTATTTAATATGGTCCACCGTAATTTTTTTTTTTTTTTTTTTTTTTTTTTTCCATCCCATTCATTATCTTCGCACATCTTCTTCTCTCTCTCCTTCCAACTCGTAACTCAGATCCGGGGTCACATAGCAGGCTCTTCTCCCCCCTTCCCGCTACGGTACGTGCCTTCATTTTTTTTATCGCGAGAAGATTTCAGCCTTTTCTTCCCTCGTCGACTCGCATCGAATTGTGCCTACCCACGCTGCAAGGCGCTCTCAGCAATTGAATCCCTTTTTTTATTTTTGCAAATAAAGTCAAAGTCCGACCCTCCTAGGGCTCGAACCCAGGACTCAAACAAGTAGAATTCGAGGTTAACCACTTGAACCACCGGGGCGACCGGTCTAGGTACCTGGTGGCTGCTTTCTGTCCCTACATGTAAGCACCGGTTTGATGGAATATTGGTGTGCAAACGGTGCTCATGTTGACCGTACACATGTATTTATCACACGGGTGGTAAGATAGCACACCCCCTGCGACAGACACACAGAGAAAATGGTGGCTTCGGAAAAACAGACGCGTCACTCGGCGTTTGCGCCTTCCCCAATGTCGATAAAATCAGCCTCTAAACTAGCCAGGGGTGAAGGGCGTAGTCATGCATAACCTTAGTCGTACGACCATCGAGACCTTCGCGGCCCTATATACCATGCCGGGACGGATCACGTCGGGTTTTCGCCAACCAGGCCAGCATTCGCTTGCACTAAGCGCGAAGCCTTTCGAAACGTGAGGTGTTGTTGCTGGGCGAGTCGCATGAAGGGTGAGCTGCATCCTCGTAAGAACCGCCTGTGAGGCCGACCCGCAAAGGGATTGCAGCTTCGACTGAATTGACGTATGCTTCGGAGAGATCTCTGCGATATCTCTCCTTAGACTGCTGTATGCTTTGAAAATAACTCAGTTGATTGGGATCTTCCCATTGATAGATGCACCACTTGGCAAATTGCGCATTTTCCTTGTTTTCGAGAAAATCAGCTTATACGCTCGTCGGGGGAAGGGGGGGGGGGGTCTGTTACCATGCGTGCTGTACCGGAGAATCATGATACAGCAAGGTGGTATACAAAAGGATGATTCATAATGTGTGATTTACGCACACAAATACGAGTATGTACGTACCACGTGTTGTTTTGTTTTCTAGTTCGTAGTCAACCCTCCTGTGTCGGGAAAGTAGGAGAATACCGCCCCCTCACGCCGTGTCACAAGAAAAAAGAGAAGGGTTTCCGGAGGAACGACGGGGCGAGCCTGTCCTTATCTACCCCCCCCCCCCGCCCCGTCGAAGGCGACCCGTAGGGAACAAGGAGAGAAAAAAAAGCAAGAGAACTACAGCGGTAGCGAGCATTAGAGTTCGCACAGAGGTTCGCGATCGATTTTCAGCGCTCATTTTTCTGGACAACGACGGACGGTATGAGGGTTTCTAAAAAGTCCAACACTATAATGACATTTTCGGCAAGCTCTCGACCAGATCTTGCGAAAAATACCCCCCTCTTTTTTGGGGTACCCTCTCCATCGTTCGGTACTCTCTTTTTTTCGGTTGCCTCTCTTTTTTTTCGGTATAGGCAATCTCAACCTTTCCGTTTTTCTGGAAAAAAAAACAAGCGCCGAAAAAACGATCGCACCCACCCCTGTGCCGCAACTCCACGCGCTTCACGGTAACCGAGACATGGGGAGAGGGCGAGAGCGAGCACGTACACAAACTTGGGGGAAGGAAGCCATCGACCACCTTTTGCCGAATCTCACAACATGGAAGAAGAGGGGAGGAACGCTATTGCCCCCCTCCACTCAAATCGATGCCTCCATAATGGGGCAACCCCTCAATCAGGGACGATCGGTTACGTCCCTTGAATGGGGCCTGCTACAGTCGTATCACACCGGGTGATGAATACAACACACTCCTTCGGCAACGGGGAAAGTCCAAACGCCGGGCGAGGCGTCTACGACGGAACAGGTCTCGACGAGGTCTCCCCAAGCCCACCGTTTTCGCTGTGTATGCCACCCCCCCCCCCCCGCCGCCGCCCCCTAATTATGAGAAAATCGGCTCAGAAAATAATCGAAAATTAATCTATCACAGTGAGGGGGGGGGGGGGGGGAGGGGGTGCGCTATCTTATCACCCGTGTTGTATAGCTGGTACCTGGTGTACGGAAAGCGGATGGGTAGAATCTGACTAAGGGGCGTCGACATCAAAGGCATCTATCCACCCCGACCCACTTCGTACGAGCGTTCTTCGCCTCTTTGGGACAACGAGATACAAAATAGTGTCCGAAACAATGATAGCTTGGGAGTGACACCGATCAGCGTGAGCAACCAGAAGCAGTACAGCCCACGGCCAGGACCATGTCGCTCGCGCCAGTGCCCGTATGAAACGACTCCTTAGCATCGTAACTCGGGACGTCAATTTGTATCATCATCCTCCCAGGACACGTTCATCGCAGTGGCCGCTGCTGAAATCGCCACCATATATAATATATATATATATATATATATATGGTATATTTTGTTATTGCCCTCGATGAAATGTATTCCAGCGCTGTTCTCAGTTTGCTCGTTTTTTTTTTTGTGAAGTCGCAGTTAGAGTTGATGCGAGTGTGGAAAGAGACCAATCGGCACCGGCACAGACGGCACCCCAGCAGGCGGGGTTTGGCTCTCAGACTGAACGTCTGCTTTTCTTTCCTTGGAAAACCAAGAACACAAGGCTCGCGCTTCGCGCTCGCGCGCCTCATTTGTTAAATATGGTTACTATATTACGGGACGCTGCTGCAATCGCCACTATATATGTCGTCCATTATTTCTCCGCTCGAGGCCCAACAGGGGCTACATAGCAGGAGCTTGACATCTTGACCGACCGCTACACAATTAAATCCAGTACGATAACAAAGCCAAATATATCTTTGACGCGTCACGTCGCATTTTTTTTTGTTGTCTTCGACACGTCAAACAAGCCCGGTCGCGTGCCATATTCGCGTCTTATCTTATGCTGAGCAACTTCTGGCAGCAATATATTTCGATTCGCCGTCACGTGACTAAAACGTCGAAATCCAAGGGAAAAAAACGACGAAACACAGCGGGGCATCAGCAGGTGCAGCAGAGCATCAGCAGGTGTGTACAGCAGTTATACCGAGCAGTCAGTCGTCCTCGTCGTCTGCACAGTTAGTGACCGTCGCTGTCGTTGCCGTAACTTCATTCTGCTGCGCTCGTCGTGACACCGCAGAGGTATATATTGCGAGTGCTGGCAGTATTGACAAGTACTGGCCAGCGAAATACCGCGAGTGCTCGAAGTTTGGGCAGTACAGACAGAACCCCGAAATACTTCCAAGCACTCGGAGAGTGTAAAAAAAAAGAAATGATCTCCCGACATACTGGGGAGTATTTTTGAGACTACTTGTGCTGTACTGGTATGTACTTAATACTCCCGAGTATACTGGGAGCAATTCAGACTGTTTCGTGAAAGCGAGTGCTCGCAGGATGGGGCAGTACTCAACAGAGACTCGGAAACCGCGAGTGCTGGCGGTATCCGCATTAGAGAGCCCCGAAGCACGGCGAGAACCGTGCGCAAAACTGCAAGTACGGGCAGCACAGGCAGTACACCGGCGAAAACTGCGAGTACTCGCAGTATGAGTCAGTATAATCGAACCTGACCTACTTGCAGCCAGGAAGTACTACTTCAGGTGCCGGCGGTGCAGAACCCAGAAAGCTTGCCGCCAGAACTCGCAGTACCTCCGGTATCTTCCGCCGGATGTCATTTACTGCTGTGCTGTACTCTCCACTCCTGGGAGCATCTGTAAAGCTTGCCTCCACTTCCCGCTCGAAGTTAGCTGCGAGAAGAACAACTACATCAGTAACAGCCGGTAGCTGCTACTAATACCAGTACAAGTCCCAGATTTTGTCAATAGGTGGTCAATAAGAGGTACATACCAGGTGGCCATTAACCCTTCAAGAACCGCGGTCCCGTTTTGGGGACAAACCACTCAAATTTCAAGTATTTTGTCCCCAAAACGGGACTGCGGTCCTACAGGGGGAGGGTGGCTATCAGTAGGTACACTATTAATATTAATGGTAGATGTTTTTTTAGACTCAGGTGCCTACATCCTCGGAGTAAACCACACTTTGATGACGGCCACAGACAGGCCCGACCAAGGTGGAAGAAACGAACCGGGTTCGAACCGGTACACGAAAACTTGAGAAATAAGTGTGGACAGGGGTTTCCTCTCGCTCTCCGGGGCAGAAAAAAAAGAAAAAGTAGATGGTTTTTGATAGGTACTGGCAGTGGCTATTTGATAGGTATGAGTAAGTATTAATACCTGGTAGTAGGTTTTGCACCTGGTAGGTGCTACAGTGTTAACAGGTCGGTTAGTGGATGGCATACTATTATACTGTATTAATATGTGGTGGATGAAAAGGAAAAAGGAGTTACCTGATACCTGGTACCTATTTCCAAACTTTGGAAATTAAGGAAAAAACGCTCTCCGATAAGAATGAACCTTAGTGGTGGAATGCGTATGTTTTTTTTTTTCTGTGCCTCTGTTTTACTACCGAGGTATTTCTTCCACTCCAGAGTTACTGGAGCCTGTCCTGCGACCACGGACTACATTGTTATTGTGGCGATGAAGTAATGTGAGAACAACAACAACCTATTTACGGTACACTCCCAGAGCAGAACAGCACGAGGTCTACATCTGTCCCTATTATCGATAATACACATGCATACCGGAGGTGTGAACGGAGACTCCGCCGAGCAACACCTCGCTACGATAAAAAAAAAAAGTCAGCTGGAGTCGCTGCGGACCACAGCAGTATTATTAGTGGCATATTACATGAATGTTTCTAGCATGCAACTGCAGCTGCTGCTGTGGCAATGCTCGTGAATGGAGATATCTCTCGCGCTGTCTCTCTCGCGCCCTCTTCCTCTCTCTACGATTCTCTCCTTGGATCGCTACTCTAATACATACCAGCTACGAACAAAATACGTACGACCTGGTACAATTCACGTACGCGTGTGTGTGTGTACGCGTGTGGGATGTGTTGTCGTATGTACAATCAATCCAGTATCACCTTCACGTGAAGCTTCTTTAGCCACAAAAAAAAGTTGTCATGCCCACTAAAGATATATATTTATACACATACCAGGTATCGCGTACCCAGCACCAAGTACATCGGCACATCAGAGGCATACATACGGCTACTACGGAGGACCATAGTAAACAGGAGCTACGGTACACACAACAACCTATATATTTCCCTATTTCTACTATTAATAACAATATTTGGCCCTATTTACTCCCGTAAATAGTTTCAGTTACTTCCAGCACTATTTGTGGACCGGCGTAATTTTTCCGTTTTTATGTTGACCCTCCTTGGGATGCACCCTGATGGCGAATATTCCCGCGTTTTGTGGCCACGGTGCCTCAAGTCGACCACCCGACCCTATAACCCTATATAACCCTAACCCGAACGCTCTGGGGTGACCCGTGCTTGGATGCTGTGGCTTGTGAAGTCTCTACTAGGTTGGTTCGGCCGGCTTGGATGCTGTGCTTCGGAAGACTCTACTCTAGGGCTGATTTGGCCGGCTCGGGATGCTGAGGCTTGGAAACACTCTAGGTTGGTTGGGCCGCTTACAAAACACCCCTTAGCCAATCAGAGTGCGTAAATAGCCTATCTTGGGAAGATCCACTATATGGGGGCAACCACTGGTGCTCCTTGGAAGCAGTATTGACACGTATTCCACCACTCCACATAGTGTTGAATCTATTCAGGACCGCAGTTCCGTTTGGGGGGACAAAACCCCTGTTAAAAAATGCGTCGTTTTTAACCACACGTATTTGGCAAAAAAACATTCCAAAATAGCAAAAGTTTTTGGAAATTTGGATTTGCCAATTCAGCAAGTTTTTCGCCAAGTTTTTTATGGATATTCCCCAAGCCCTTCGTTGGCGAGTTTCTGGAAATTTGGACTTGCTATTTCATTTGGCAAGTTTTTAGCGAGCAATACTTGAAAACCCAAAATTTCCAAAAACTTGCTAGTTTGGCAAGTTTTCATATAATAGTGTCGTTAAAAACGGCCTTTCATAGAACTTGAGTGGTTTGTCGCCGAAGCGGGACTGCGGTCCTACGAGCAAGAAGGGTGAATGGAGCCTGTCCTACCTACGACCACACTACTTGCGGCGATAAGTTGATGTGAGAACAGCAACCAACACCACCCTAAGATTCGGATATACGACTCGCACAAGACTGACAACAGCAGCAGTGCGAGGTTTCTCTACATCCTACCACACTGTCCCGAAATATAGTGACCTTTCATACATTCCTATTCGAAATGAACGATTATAATAGCGAGGGGAAGAGCGGCACCAGATATCTACAGCGGTAGTGTGGATCAAGGGGAGAAGTTCCGCGGTCGCAACACTACGAAACAGATGTATATACATATATACATGCATACATACATACATACACACATACATGTATAAACACAGCAGTATGCCTGATATTTGTAGAATAAAGTTGAGATCGAGGATTTGGTCGAAACTCACCCACTTCTGCAAGCTGTGCGTGCTACTTCGATTGCGTACGTACGTTGTTGTTGTTGTTGTTGTTGTTGTTGTTGTTGTTCTCACATTAACTCACAATTCAATACAGTCCGTGGTCGCAGGTATAAAACACCAGGAGGGTACAAGTGCCTATACACAGCAAGAATGACTGCAAACTTAACCAGGATTACGATAGCCCTTTGTTCGCCATAGTTGATTGACCGTCTCACCTACCATAGCTCACCGCCACAGTCTAGCCTATCGCCACGATTCTTCGTCGTTGTTGTCGATGATCTGATATTAGTAATAGCTCAATGCTTCATTCGACAGAATCCACCCACGAGGCTCGCTCGCCTCGGCGACGACGAGTCGCGAGTGAAAGATGTCGCGGGTCGGGGGTCTATCACACGAACACAAGAGGCGATTTTTTTTTTTGCTCATCCCATTTATTATCTTCGGACATCATTTTCTCTCTCTCCTACCAACTCGTAACTCAGATCCGGGGTCACATAGCAGGCTCTTCTACCCCCTTCCCGCTACGGTACGTACCTTCATTTTTATCGCGAGAAGATTTCAGAGACGATGAGAAAAGAAAATACCCTGGTATCCGGCAGTAGCAAGGGTAGAGGGGACCTGATGTGCCGACCGAAGTTATTGACTTTTATTTCCCATCTTCCGGCACTTTCGGAATATACGCATGGTTTGATACAGCGCGTGTGACACACGTACGTATACCGACCGCGTAAAACGCTGCACAGCGCACAAAGGTCGCAAGCCGCGCGCGCGCGTTTGCATGCGTGCGTGCACTGACTTTTCACTCGCCCGCTAAAATCCTTGTTCCCTTTCCGACTGCATCCACCAGACCTAACCCCGATATTTCGGAGAAATATTTCTTGGAAAGTGACTTGGAACTTGGAACAACTCGGGCCGCGCGAAAATGGGTATTAATCGTGCTACTATTTACGGGGACTATTTACGGGGGACCATAGTTAATAAGACAAAAAATATTGTTAGTAAAAATACGCAAATATATAGGTTTTTGTGTGTACCGTAGGTCCTATTTACTAGGGTCCCCCGTAATATTAATAACTGCTGTCTGTCGTACCACAGACTACAGACGTAAACGAGTACATATAAAAGCAGTGTTTTTCCCCATGAGCGCCAGCCAACAATACACGCACTACAGCGGCAACCGGCACTATTAAGGGGGACCATATTGAACAGGACCAAATATTGTTATTACGGGGGACCGTAGTTAACAGGACCTACGATATACATAAACACCTATTCACTTGACCATTTTTACTAACAATATTTGGTCTTGTCAACTATGGCCCCCCGTAATAGTAAAAATGGTTAAACATGAAGGTTTTTATGTATACCATAGGTCCCCTACTAACTATGGTCCTCCGTAATATTCCGCACACCACCCAACTGGTGAATCCCGTCTGTGCCAGGCGATTCCACAGCACTTCAAAGCGGGCAACCGGCAACTGAAGAGGGATCACCACTGATGTACCAGTACCGTCTGATATACCAAGCAACAACCACGCACGCCCTTAACCCTTTTAGAACCGCAGTCCCGTTCTGGGGACAATCCAGTCAAATTTCAAGTAGTTTTGTCCCCAAACGGGACTGCGGTTCTGAAGGGGTTAACCCTAGGAGAACTGCAGTCCCGTTCTGGGGACAACCCAGTCAAATTCTAAGTAGTTTGTCGCCAAAACGGGACTGCGGTTCTAAAGGGGTTCAAACCTTTTAGTACCGCAGTGGGGACAAAACACTTGAAATTTGACTGATTTGTCCCCAAAACGGGACTGCGTTTCTAATAGGGTCAAGGGACGATTTTACAAGCTGACTTTCTCCACAGAGAAGACAGCAAGACAGCGGTGCAAACACCGAGCGAAATGTGCCTATAAATACGCACGAGTATGGAAATAATTTCATCGCAACGTTTCCAAGCCCACCATTTTCGTCGTTGTACGTACATACCTGGTACCTGGTATACCGTAATAATGTGAGTTAACGAACCCCCACGCCCTGACCGACTTTTCGAGATCGATATCTCCACAGCAAAAAGGAAGAAGCATGCCAGTACCGAACAGGGTGGCGTCAGACAGATTTCGTCAAGGGTTTTGCCCGAAAACGTGTCGTTCGTCGTTCGGTAGAGTCATCTTTTTGAAGGAGTTATAGAGATCGAAAAGTTGGTCTGGGAGGGGAGGGGGGGGGGGGGGGGTACTCGCATTACTACGGTACATATGAAAATACCCCCCTAGGCCGTCTTGTAAATCGGCCTCGAAAACTCTGTCCCCTCGGGGTGTGTCAACTTCTCGCGCGTGGGGTATATATAGGGTATATATATATATATCGTGTATTATGTACAGGGGAAAAATAAAACGCAAGAAAGCCGGGGTATATACAGCATGCATGCCACTTCTTTTGCCACTTCACAAAATGTTGGACATCGTATCGAAAGTTTTCGATTATTAAATCGAAATTTCGAACTTTTTATCGCGTTGGACGTGTTGTGGGTGTCCCCTCTGTTCCCCACTTCGACCCCCCGGTATTTTTGAGTGAAAATGACAGAAAAGGGGATACGCCCCCTGAATGTTTTCACATAAAGGACACTGGTTTTCGCCGACGGAGAAAGAGTCTAGACGTGCTCCGCTTATCAACCCAGGGTACCGTTTTTTTTCGTTTTTTTTTTCTAGGCGGTCGCCCACAGCTGGTCGTCGAGTTAGATCGTTTGTGCGACGTAAATAACCTTTACTCCGCACAAGGGAATTGATCGTATCACGTAGTGTTCGTGGTAAGGCACCCAAGAGGCAGTTACATATTACCTGGAACTCCCATTGCTGACTCTGGAAGTGGCTAAACCGGAAAATAAAATAAACTCATTGGACCTGTCATCCATATGCAAGTCCGCTTCACAGGCGGTTCTTACTAGGATGCAGCTCACCAATCATGCGACTCGCCGGACACCTCACGGCGCTTTGCACTTGGTGCAAGCAATGTCTGCCTGGTCGGAGAAAACCCGACATGCTCCCTCCCGGCATTGTAGGGATGCGAGGGTCTATGGTCATGCGACTACGGCCATGCATGAGATCGAGTACATCTCTCCTATCGAGTACACCCCCCCCCGCCCAACAAAACTGAACGAAAAGTCGAAGTTTCGAAAGTTCCACCTGTATTTCATACTGGTACCTGACATCAATATTATCGAAATGGTATCACAAAGTACGTAGGTACATACCCGTTATCACAGATAGATGCTCCCTTTTCTATCGGTACCGAACTCGGTTCTCGTTCGATGACGCTGTTAATAATTGTTGTTGTTGTTGTTGTTGTTGTTGTTGTTGTTGTTGGTTGTTGTTGTTTGTTGGTTGTTGTTGTTGGTGGTGCTGCCCTTCCTACCGCACTCGTACAAGACGCAGGATAGCACGCCCCCTCGGAAGGTTTCCATATCATGGCTATTAATACCTGGGCTTGACAACAACGGGGAGGACGTACCGAGTACGACGAGCGATGCGTCTATTAGATGCAACCGTCTCGAATAAAACTTTCCAAAGCTATTACGGGGGACCATAGTTAATAGGACCAAATATTGATAGCAGAAATGGCTAAATATATAGGTTTTTATGTATTCCACAGGTCCTATTATTAATAACTATGGTCCCCCGTAATACCATTTTCGTTTGTGTGTGCCCCCCAAGTTTTTGGAGGAAACCGTGCCTGAAACTCGTCCCAGGGGGTGTGCTATCATATCAACCTAGGGTGATAGTGTGATAGGGTATGATCATGTTCGTTGATGCTGTTGTTATTGCTGTTGGTTTTTTTTTTCTTCTTTTTTTCTTCAATCCTCCGGCGGACTGGCAAAAATCGCTTGCCGTCGCTACTACCAGGTATATAATATTGCTGTTATTTGTTGTTGTTGTTGTTGTTGTTGTTGTTGTTGTTGTTGTTGTTGTTGTCGTTGTTGTTTTGTTGTTGTTGTTGCTGCTGCTGTCTCGCCATTTCGACGACACACTGCCGCTGATCATTTCTCGGCGTGGGGTTGATGAACCCCGCGTAGTACGTGGGAGCGGCTCTCTACAATAGAGCGCAACCCGTCTCCCTTTTACTGCAGCATGCTTCAAGTCGGCAGTGGAGGCGGCTCTATCTACAAGTAGCAGTGGCCCCTCTACATCGTAGAGCCGGTCGGGTAGTGCCGACCGCCCTCTATACGTAGTGCCTGCGAAATCGCTGGGAACGGATAGTATCAACCAGTGTAGCAGTAGTGTGCGGAGTAGTTAGGGCCGGTTGCCGCTACTGCTGTATAGTGTCGGTATAGTCGGCTGGCGCATGCATGGGCTGCTGTAGCGTACCCCCCCCCCCCCCCTCCATGATACTGCAGCGTGCCGCAAGGCGGGACCAGGGACCAGCTCGTTTTCGGGAGATTTTTCGCGCTGTTCCACTTGTTGTTTTGCTTGCCGTGAAGTATTCGTTGATGTCTTGCCCTTCCAGATAAAGCCGTATTTATATTCCTATGATACTCGGATTCAGATCGTGCCGGTCGAAATGTCAAAACAGACCCCCAATCAACGAAACAGCTGCTGCCGCCGCTGCTCTGTGCTCTGTAGCTTCTACCGCTCCGTGCTCTGTACATAGCCGCGACTGCTCTGTGCTCTGCAGCTGCTACTGCTGTGAGCTTTGCATCAGCGAGCGTCTGATGAAATGATTGCCACGCTTGAAATATTGGTATACACAAGCAGTAAGTGCTGGATAATAAAAGGAGAGTACCAGTTCGAAAATCCTCACGTACTATTACGGGGGACCATATTAAATAGGACCTACGGTGAATAGGAACACCTATATATTTCCCTATTTTTACTAACAATATTTGGTCCTATTTACTACGGTCCCCCGTAATAGGCACCACGTATCAAATACCAAACGTAATGGACACGAAAATAAAAAGGAGGCGAGTGAATACAATGCCGAGCATCAAAACACGAGGTACATTCAAATACCAAACGCACTCTGGGTGCGAAAACCCACGCACAGCACTCATGAATTCCGAGCACACATCTGCAATTTGCACGTCTGTCCTACACTTGGACAACTGGTATCTGGTCCGTATTTGGTACACCCGGTATCGATCATACGATACGTGGCAAAGAGTTTGACAAATCTAGCATTGGAAATCGAGCAGTCCAGCCTAGTATTCGTAAAAAAAGTACAACACGCATAGTGACAGCACCGAGAGATACGAGCGGCCCCTCCACTTTCCGTCATCCTGAGGGGGAGCGAAGATCGAGCCGCCGCCGCAGCAGCAGCAGTGGCACTAACACAAGCCACAATCAACGTGGCACAAGCCACAATCAGCACGCCACAAAGTAGGCACCACAACGTCAACAGCGCGACTGCATGCAGACGAGCGAACGAGCAATCCCACACACGTAGCAAAGCAAAACGTCACAACATGGCTGCACGAGACAAAAGGTTCTGAAAGGAAAGGTATGAGAGGTTGCCTTGCTATAAATTGAGCCGGAAGGTCAGGGGGGCAACGCCGAGTCAACCCCAACGTGTCAGAACGTCCACTGCCCATCTAGTCTGGGCGGGTGGCAACCGTATGCAACCGCCGCCGCTTCCGTTATATACCCTGCTATTACGGGGGAACAGAGTAAATATGACCTACAATACACCCAAAAACCTACTTATTTCCCCTACTTTTACTAACAACATTCGGTCCTGTTTACTATGGTACCTCGTAATACCACACCGTTACACCGTACAGCATGCAGATCTGCACAGACGAAAGAACTCTTCCACGTCCAGACTTATTGGCGCCTGGCCTGTGACCGAGGACTACAAATAATAACATTGATACTATCGGTCATTGTAAGAACAAACGACAGCAACAACACATCACAATCAGAGTGAAAGACTGAACGGTGGAAACCTAACCGCACACAACATCTGTAGTTCGGAGTTTGTGTACCTGGTACGTTTTATTATCTGTGCGTGGATCAGCATCGAATCTTAATTGAAGGAGGCGTGCTAGTACATCGGGTACACAGCAGTTTAGTGATTCTGAGGGTGAACGCCAAGGTCAAAATGAGTCACGTCGATTTGCCAACTTGGGGCGGGCGACGACCGTATGCAATCGCGATGTTACCAACAGGTTGACGCCGTACCACACCGTACCGGCTGCTGTAGGAATGTGTGTGTTCTTCACATTAAACCGTCCTTTCTACCCGTCGACATCCAGCACAACCAGTGTCCGTGCCGATTCTTCGATCGTATTATTCATAATAGAGATACAAGTTCTGTGGTCACAAAAAACTACGCCACAGAGATACTACGTTGCCACGTATACTACGTTGCCACGTATGCAGTAAGCACAATGAGCAACGCAATGCCATGTTCATCATACTGGGACAGGCACGACATACACATTCTATGAAATAGAAGACGAAAGGAACCAAAAGAAAAAACAAGAACAAAGAAGACAAACCGAAAGAGAAAAAGAAGAAAGAAAAAATAGAAAAAGGAACAAACTGTCATGCCCTCCTCGCGGGGGGTGTGGCAGACACTTGAAAACGAATAGAGCTCTACGGCAGCAATCTTGGCATTGACTATCATCATACCTGATACCCCGGTACGCACGACAAAATCCTCGATCTCACAGCCGTCGTTTGTTTTCTTTCAATATGATCCATTGCCGAATTAGGATCATTCTTATCGGAGAGCTTTCTTTCCAAGTTTTCGACATTTTTTTCGCGCAATTTTTCAATCTTCCATATCTTCCTGTTTTTATTTCCAAATATTGGAATGTTAACGAACTTGGTATTTTTGCTTCTGGAGAATTTCACGAATAGTGACAGAACGCCTCCGTATATCGATACATATCTCCAACTATTTCCAAACTTTGGAAATCATGGAAAAAACACTCTCCGATAAGAATGAGCCTTACAGGGGTACGTACGTACGTACATATATACATACCTGGTACGAGTATATGCCATATACGAGTATATGCCATATATATACCAGTACACGAGTATCCGGAACAAGGCGTGCGAGCGCGTATAATAGCAAGTGGTACACAACAAGTACGGAGCACGAGTCTGTGGTCCGGTTTGTGTTGTATGCATTATACGTACTCGCATTATATGTCTCAAGTGTTCCGAGGGAAACAAAAAAGCCTCGTCACATGCGTCCGGGTTGAAAAGGAGGCGTCATCGTATAGGGGATACCTGTTGGATGCACACGTTCGTTGTCGGCGGCCATGGTTGGGGTTTGAACGCACGGAAGAGCAAAACAAGCAAAAAAAAAGAAGAAACATAATAGAATAAAGACACGGCAAGAGCGAGAGAAGAAGCAAAATAAGATTCGTACCAGACGTACAGACATGCCAGACGGCAGGCTACTGCTGCTGCATCGGTACTGCTGCTGCTGACACGAGCGATCGAAGTATCACACAGCTCGCACAGACGAGTTTCGACGAAACCGTCGTCGATCTCACAGCTGCTGTTTTTTTATAGTTTGATAAAATTTGATCATTTTTAAATATTATGTGTATGAGACGTGCGTACACGATGAAAAAAAAGCTCCGAACAACTAAACGTTGTTGTGCTCGTCGTACACGGATCTCAGTGAATACGCGTGGCGCACGTGCGCCCAATAGATAAGACACCGCAACAGCGATACCCAGGTCCCAGCTTGGCACAACCCGAACAGCACCATCGATGCCCGCTTCATGAACTACTATAATCATAGCTCTCTCAGGGGGCCAACAGAATCCTGATATGTGCCATCTACAGTTCCATGTTGCCAGATGGGCACCGCACGCACATAACCCGCATTCTCTACTGTAGGGGATATTTCCTGGGTAGGATCTGTACTGCACAGATAGATCCTGCACAACACCATACAACGGCAGGTTACGATCTACCTGGTACAGCAGATGATCTATCTGTAAATGATCTGCAGATGATCTATCCGGGGATAGATCGTGATATGTCCGACGTGTGATGGTTCGAGAGTTGCCCAGACTGGCACGGATGCGTACTCCGAGCATGTGCCGCCGTCTACTCACCCGCCGCCGGACATCAGAGGGGGGGGAGGGGGAAATGGCAAAAAAACGTGACGAAATTCAGCACTAACGGCAACCGCGTGGTTGCTGGAAAGGTGATCTAAACCTGGTGTTTGTGCCACAACGCCGAGGAGCCATGCACGCGGCACGCTGGGCACGACACGACCCTATATACCCGGCACTTGCGGCGGTTCACCCTGCTCGCAGACGGTTAAGAACATCAAAGTTACCACTGTTTTGGTCGACGTCCCGAAAGAAGGTATTAATAGTATAAAAAGGTAGAGAGCTGTACCGCTCTGGGTTTGAACATAAGGACCGTTTATACATCAACATGAATACCCAAGCGGTCCGTGGTAAGTCGGCGCGGGCACACGACTTGAGTCACCAACGACTGTACCAGGTAGTTCTTATTCGGACTAATACTTACAGTAGTCGTTTCCCGGTAGCGCCGACTATCCGACTAATTGGGTTTCCGTACTTGCGGGAAGGATTGCTGAAAGCGGGATACGTTTTGTCTTTGTTGGACCCGGCTCCCTCGGTCGGGAAGGGCTGATTCGGCGCACTTCGCTCGCCTGACATCAGTCGGACAAATCGGCTGGCCATCAGCTGGTTTCGCTGGCCAACTAAAGTCAGTCAGTTGGCTAACGGCACCTACCGGCTACTAACTAGTCGTGAAAACACCCCGTGCGCGTGAGTGAGCGACCAATCAAGCGATACCAGAGACAACGTGGACGCAAGAAGCAGTACAAAGTCTGGCATCAACGGGAACGGTCTTTTTTTGCGCGCGCCAAGGCCCCTCTCCTTGGGCTTACAAAGACCTCCTGTGGGCTTCATTCGCCCTTCCAAATCTCTCCAGTTTTTGGGGACAAACTACTGCCCCAAAGGAGGATTGCAGTCGTGAAAGGGTTTACAACGCCTCATGTGGCCTTGAAAGACCTCACGTAGCCTTGAAAGGCCTCCTTTGGCATTCAGCCCCGTTCCCAGGACTCCAGTCCTGTTTTGGGGACAAACTGCTCATGATTTGAGCGGTTTTGTCCCCCAAAACGGGGCTGCAATCCTGAGAGAGCCTCCTTAGGCATCGAAAAGTCACCCTTTCGCTCTGCAAGTCACCCGCTTCACCTAAAAACGCCTCGTTTGGCCTTGGAAGGCCTCAATCGGTACTTAAAAAAGCCTCCTTTTGTCTGCAGAGTACTCAAGCAGTTGGCTTCAAAATACCTAACTAAGGAGTACCTGGTACACTGTACACCGGTCATACGTATATAGAGCGTATCAACATGACGGGCGCCCGATCACGGGGGTCAACCGCTGGCTCCAGCGCATCATCACCCGGTGGCAGATAGCAGCGCCGGTACCAGACTGCCTTCCCTGGTACTGGTGTCAAACAGTTAGCCTGTAGCATGGGTACGTACGCAGCCTAAACATCAGAAGTTCAGCAGCAGCAGCAGCAGCAGCAGCAGCGAGCAGCAGTGTACGAACATATTATACATTGAAAAAAAAAAAACATGACATTTTTTTACGGAACAAACCCTGCCGGAGGGGGGAGGGCGACAACATTGACGGTTTCTTTTTCCGCAACCCGAATTTATTTTTGAGATGAAACGCGACCGAAAAAACGAAAAACAAAAACGAAGAAAACAAAAAGGTGATTTACGTAGGTGTGAGTACGACGTACCAGGTATGTACGACGAGGTATGATACGAGTATCGAATCGATCAACTATTAGTATCAAGATGTTCAAGGAACGAGTATTACTGCTGCATTCATAATAACCAGCATGTCAGCATCTCCTGTCACCGAGGGGGGGGGGGGGATAGAAACGTGAAAAACAAAACCGAAAAACGAAGAAACGAAAAAAACACTACGACCCGAGCGTTGTGTACGCAAGAAAGAACACTGGCATTTTTTCAATAATTTCTATTTACTTTTTTTATCGATGGAAGAATTGTTTGTGTTCGCGCGAGAGGAAAAAAAGAGCGGTAGAGGGAGCGGAAGGACGACCTTTACCAACCAACGCAAGCTAGAGAGAGGGGACCAACCTACTGCTGTCCAACGACCAAAACAATTGGAGCGCGGTCTCACATCAGTGAGTCTTCCGGTCCCACGCCAACTCAACGACACCGCACTACCTCTGTACTTCCCACACATGCTACAAGGCACAGACAGGTGTGCCATTATTTTGTTCTGGGCTTCCTCGCTTGAAAATTTCCATGCTACTATTAATACGAGTGGAAAGTCATTACTACTACGGGGGGCCATAGTAAATAGGACCTACGGTACACACAAAAACCTATATATTTACGTATTTTTACCAACAATATTTGGTCCTATTAACTATGGTCCCCCGTAATACTTCAAGTCGAAACCCGATGAGCAAATCCCATGGCATATTAATATACGAAGGTGTACAAATATTGTATCGCAAATAGAAAAAAAATGGCATTATTCCGACGATTTTGGGCTAAGGAACCCCGTCGCAAGAAAATGTCATGGACAAAAAGTGCTTCGTTGTTATGGTCCAGCTCTCGGTGGGGCCGAAAGGCCGGTAATTATCTGGGTTCAGGTATTGGGATCGTATTTATGGTGCTTCGGAGGCGTCTCTTAGACGGAAAACCAGGGATTTCCCCACAGCGAGGCACGAGCCTTGCTCCCAGTCTCTCATATTGCTCCGAAGGAACAAAGCTGCTCTTCTTCCATACCTTGAGCATTCAACACAACGTGAACGCCGACGAGTGCGTATCTGCTCAATACTTAGGCAAACCTACTACTACGGGGACCATAGTAAATAGGACCTATGGTACAGACAAAAAGCCATATATTCACCAATTTTTACTCACACTAATTGGTCCTGTTGACTATGGCCCCCCGTAATATTTAATACTGCAACAAGGGATACAAAGCGTCCCGACCTTGAACTCGACAGGTGGCGTCGTCGGCAGGACGACCCCTACTGTACAACACGTGTGATAGAAGTGATACCACTCAGTGTGTCTGAAAATATAAGGACCGCTTGGTCTTCATATTAATAGCTAAACGCTCCTCACCTTTACGCCCGGAGTACGATGAAAAAAAACAAAAAAACAAGCCCCTTTTATCGGGAATGGGGAGAGAGCACAAACGCCGAGAGATAGATGCGTTCATCGATAACATTGACGTAACAACATATTAACAAATTAACCCCACCTCAGAGGAAGACTAAATTGACGACAAAAAGTTACCATTACACATCAATGAATGGACACCCCCCAGGGTCGGGGCGGCACGTAGCTTCTTTTCTTTTTGGCTTTCATTTTTTTTAATCCTCCAGCGGTTTAGTAAAAATTCAGCTCAGCGGTGCGTGTATCTCCCAGGTCGCAAGGCAAGTAAGTAACCCCACGAGTACACGGTATGGGCGGCGGCACGATCTATCTTTCACCCGTGCTGCAGGGCCGCTCATGCTGGTCGTGAGGTATACCACGTATACTGTAGGAGGCTGATCGTTGCATTCGGTTGTATCGTTGTTTCGGCAGCTACATATGTCGGGGGGTTTCAAGGGGATTGAAAACCCTTTTTAGGACTGCAGTCCCGTTTGGGGACGAAACCATTCACACTCCGAGTAGCCCGTCCCCAAAACGGGACTGCGGCCCTAAAAGGGGTGTAGTTATTACGGGGGACCATAGTTAATGGAACCTATGGTATACATAAAAACCTATCTATTTCGCTATTTTTACTAACAATATTTGGTGCTATTAACTATGGTCCCCCGTAATAGTTCATACCTGATGCTGGTAGTTGATAGTGGAAACATTTATCCATCACTTGTTGTGTGAACGCCGATTGGTTTGGAGGAAGTCGGCTCGATAATTCATTCTAGCAAGGGGGGGTTGTTATCTTGCGTCTTGCATATATGTACGATGTACATAAGAGTGTACATGAAACAATAAATAAAAAACACCTCGGCTGGTGTACGTATGTACGATCGAAAATCTCCTCAAAACTCACTTCGCAAGCGTTTGGTGTTGCACTTTGGGGCACCCGTTGGCGACCTGCATAGTCGGAGCGATAATCGTGCTGTGAGCAAGCCGTGCAACTCCTCACAATAACTTACAGTAGTAAGGTAAGGTTGGGTTTCCGGACCAGTAGGCGGCGTTTTTCGAGTCGGGAATAAGGGACGAGTCACTCTCCAGTATGTATTGGGGCTGTGACCCCACAAGGAGACTGACTCTAGGCCAACGCAGTAAGAGGAGCTAACGCAAGGGTGCAGGATAGCTACAATTGTAGCTCTCTTCCCTTCACAGAGTCCAAGTGTCGACTGTAAGTACGAAGGCGTACCAGTATTACGGGAAAATAGTAAATAGGACCACATATTCTTAGTAAAAATAGGTATATACTTCGCATACCGTCATCATGCGAAGGTTCGCACCGGGTGCGATCGCGTTTTTAAATGGTTCTACGTTGTGTTTTTTATCGCACCCCGGTGCTATCTCTCCGATCGGTGCGTTCTCTCCGATGGGGGTGCGGAAACACAATTAAATTATGCCGTTCTTCTATTTTGGCGCACCCCCGGTGCGATCTCTCCGATGGGTGCGCTGCTGAATCGAAATATACCGGGCCGTACTGGGGCAACGGTGCTGCGTACATGCACCCCGGTGCGATCTCTCCGATGGGTGCGATACCTAAAACGACTTGACCTACCATGCGTTGGTAAAGTACGTTTGAGAGGAGTGGCGCACTGGTGATATCTCATCGGAGTATGAAAGAAATGAGAATATTACCTACTACAGACCCGCTGCGGTGGCCCTCAAATTTCTATTTATGTCGGAAAGATCGCACCGGGGTGTGATCTCTCCGATGGGGATGCGAAAACATGAAAACAAGTTTCTACCTTGTGCTTTTATCGCACCCCGGTGCCATCTCTCCGATGGGCGCCAACCTTCCGATGGGTGCGAACCTTCGCATGATTACGGTAGTTATTCTTGTGTACCGTAGGTCCTATTTACTATGGCCCCCCGCAATAGTAACGAACAAACTACACAACCACCTAAAAATAAACCCCGAAGCGCATTACACCCAAAGGCATCCAGGCTACTACAGGTAATAAGGTCGCACCTCACTGCCACCAAGTAGATATTTACAGCCCCCAAATATATATACAGAAAATGCAGCCCTTCGCGCGAAACATGGGATGCCACGGTATGAAACCGGAAATGCCCGTATCAGATGGGTGCATACGTCGTTAGGGTGCCGTTACATCGACGCAATCTTTTAGCTCCCCCCCCTGCTTTCGAGGGGCAAGAAAACTGTTTTTTTTTTAATGCTTCGCTCTCAGGCTCGTAGTGCATAACAACGGCACTTGCACACACGCACGCATAGGTACGGCAACACACAGCAGCGCCACGGAAGATTTAATCGCTACGGATCACATGTTGTATGTTGCTGTGAGTCCCTACCGTGGTACCGGTACTTACTAAAACATTAAATCCCCTTCGGGACCCCGACATAGCGTCCGAAACTGATCCTGTAGTACAACTTGGGGGTTATCAACCGTCTACGAGCGGGCTCAGCGCCCAGCAGCATGGGTACGTGGCAAGACCCTGTGGAGCCCATGCCTCCTTGCGTGGCAACTCGGACATCCTCTTGCACCAACACAACTACTGCAGCAAAACAAGCAACAAGGTTTAGGTACAACTCATGCACCTGGTACTGTAGTTTTTTTCGACCCTTGGGAGGGGTGTGAGCTGAGATGGCCGATGGGTAATCGATGAGCCGTCCGAGGTACTGCCCGCCTTAAATATTCCAATTCTTATGCCGTCGGATTCGCCAAGTCAGTTGAACAATTCCCTTTCAGCACACGTTCGCATGAGCTTTTTGCCCCGGAAATGCTGGAAATTGGTATTTTCTCGCCTCAGAATGTGTCGGGAGTTCTCTCCAAAGTTTTTTTCTACCACAGCAGAGCCGCTTCCTGCTTCTCGAGGGGACCGGTATTAAAAGCAAGAAAATCACCGTCAGCACTTTTTCGATCCAAAGGAGGTGAATCCGATCTCGGGGGGGTTGGATCGTGTTTGACCCAGTTGGATCGACAAAGGGCGGACGGCAATTTCCTGTATCTGGGTCCCTCGAAAAGAAGCGGGAAACACCCCCAGATAAACCTTTTGCGAGCGAGAGAGATCCGACACATTCTGAGGTGAGGAAGACCAATTTCCAACAAATTACGGGGCAAAAAAAAACTCATTCGAACGTGCTGAAAGTTTTTTTTTCAGCTGACTGCGAATCTGACGGCATAAGAATTGGCCTTTGACAAGTGGCGGCGAAAAAAAAAAAGGGGGAAAACCATGATACACCATGGGCAGGTCATCCACAGATCATTCCCACATAATCCAGGTAGATCCTTCAAGCCTGATCTGTACGATCTAGCTCGTGATGCCGGGTGCGAGCCCTGCAACTCGCATGACCTGGAACGTGTTTCCCGGGTTGGATCTGTGCTACACAGAGATATCCTTCAACCAACTGCGCACAGCAGCAGGTTAGCATCTACGATACAAGATCTATCTGTAGATGAATTCAGGTTAGGATCTACAGTAGATGAGATAACTGTAGATGATCTCAGATCTACAGCAGTAAATGATTTATCTGCAGATGATCTGTGTGTCCGATGCTTGAAATCATTCAAGTTGAAGGCAACGTGGGCAGACCATCGTATCGGTACATACTCTTGTAATCGTATATTTCACTCGATATAACGTCATATGTACGCAGTATACTTACGGTATAGACTGAGTATCACGTTTACGGTTCCTCGCTAAAACGGTTCGGGTCGGTTCGGTTCTGCGGAACCGCACCAACCCGTAGGATTTTGCACTCGCGGGGCTCCAACCGAACCGACCCCTACAAAAACACAGCATCAAAGAACCAAACTGACCCGAACCGATCGGTGAGAGTTTCTGCTCCTGAAGAACCATGGTTCCGAATCGTGAAAATTCCAGTACGCCAGTACATACCCCCGACGTTTTGAACGCGTTTCGATCCGGTGAAGCTCGGTTGCGACCGCACCGCACCGAACCGAACCGTACATACCTGCTACCTGGTACATGGACAGCCCATGAGCTTCTAACAGTACTGCAACTATCGCCCGTAGTTCACCAACGGCAAACAACTAGTGGCTCACGTATAGCTCTCACAGATGTAGATAGTTCAATCCCGATATGAGCTATTCACAGCTCGGAGCTACGACCGTGGGCTGGTCTGTCCTATACATGTGTATACGAAGTATACACACTGCCCCAATCGGTGAGCTGTAAGAGCTACATGTTGCTGAGCTAGTTCCCACACCTCACGACCGGCAAAGATCTATCTATTAATAATAGCACGAAGTGAACAGCCGGTTAACAGATCTTCCGCGAAAATGAGCTACTAATATGTACAGCTCCGAGCTGTTTGAGCTGATCTGTTATGTGCGGATTTTTCTGGGGGTTTGCGAGGTCCGAAGCGGATCCATCCAGCAGGATAAGGAATCAGGCCGGACACTGGGTGTACTGACGAAGCCGGGTAGTTAGAATTGAAGACTAACACACACGACACTCTCGTTGCGTGTGCTCGTGTGCCCTCCTTGTTTTGGGAGAAAATCAGCTCGCTCGGAAATTCATCCCAGCAGGGTGTGTTATAGCTTATCATTCCGTATGATCATATTTCCCCGCGTGATCTCATCAACCCGTGTGATCTTATCACCCCGTGTGATATACGGTTAGGATACTGGCATTTTAAAGGAGTCGATCAGCGTCGATCGATCGTGCATCGTCCTGGAGGCAATCAGAGTCAATCAGGACCCAAAACAATTTCGCGAGTTTCGGCGGAAATTCCTCGGGCGACCGTTTCTTTTCCCACGAATAACAAGATGCAATCACAAAAAAACGCCTTGGATTTTGAACCAGGAGGTGTGGAACATTTCCCACCGGAGCGCTTGCTTGGGTGGGGAATGCATGCCCTAGAGGTGAATCCCGGATGCTCCAAACCCGGATACCCGGCGGGTGCTACCCGGATGGGAAAACACGTGACGGGTTCGGGTTTGACTCGAAACCCGCGGGTCCTGGGGTGACCAAAACCCGGGTACTCGGCGAGTTCGAGTACCAGGGTACCCGTGTGTTTGACATGTCCCCCGTTTAGAATGCCTCACAATATCTCTAGAATCCTTTCAAGTCGACAGAAAATGGGGCCCCTGACCTGTTCATAGAGATTGCCACTTTTTTTTTACGCGTGCCTGTCATATTGATCTCTTCGATGTCCGCGGGGTCAATCTACTCGAGCCATGGCACCTGTCCGACATGGAGATCTAGGAACGCCACCTACTACTATGGCGCACATTAGGCCAATCTGTCTTTCGCTATATATCTGAATGTGCTCAATTGAGGGGCGTAAGTGTGGGTATCTGCTTTTTCGGGTGCAACCATAGACCGCAACGTACCACGCTACTATTAATACTTGTACGGCATGTTTCTCCATATATATTCATCATGCTGGGCAGCCACGCAAACGAATGCCAGGTAGGTACTCCGTGGTACACAATGAAAAAACACAAAAAACCAAGTCAAGCTGATAGCATTTTGTAGTTTCTTGTTATATAGTCGTATTTTTATCAAATACCCGACGCTCTGTTATTGCTCTTCGATGGTTATTGCTCGTTTCCACGTCAAATCGTGGTACGTCCTGCCCTCTACTTGCGGTACCCCTTGACGACCGCAAACGAAAACGGGTTGTCCGAGTATCCGGATTTACCCGAGTACTCGATGAATCCGCTTGATTTCGTCTGAAAACCCGGGTTACCCGCGTCGGGTCCGGGTTTCGCTTTCAGAATTACCCGAGTACTCGTTTCTGATGGGGACTCACCGGGGTACACCTCTAGCATGTTCCACGCATGAGGTGGTAGAAGGGCATCCCCCGGGGAGAAGCAACAACAGGGAGAAAGAACCCGAAACAATTTCGGCGAGTTTCGGCACAAAATCCTCGGGCGACCGTTTCTTTTCCCATGAATAAAAATATACTTCGACATACAAATAAATAAACAAAAAAAACGCCGTGGATTTCGTACCAGGAGGAGTGGAATATTTCCCAGCGGAGGGCTTGCTTGGGTGGGATAATGCATGCGCCATGCAGGAGGTGCGCAGATTGCATCAAGCTGGGCGAACCAACAGCAGGAAGAAAGAAGAACCCAAAATAATTTTTGCGAGTTTCGGCAAAAATTGCTCGGGCGGCCGTTTCCTTTCCCGTGAATAAAAATATAAAATCACATAAAAGCGTCTTGGATTTTGTACCAGGTACGCACGCACACACGAAAATACTGGGAAAACATGAAAATGTGTTGAAAAGCACGAAAAATCTTATATTTAAAAGACGCGAGTATCCTACAGGTGCTCTTTGTTTGGTCTCGAAGGACGAGGCCCCCTAAGTATGATGTTGATTTTGATCATGGTAAGACACGCCTGCCCAAGCTGCGCGACCAAGAGCAAGCTGCAGAGTAGGCAGCAGACGTCAAGAATAAAATATACCAGGTACCTGGTAAATAGTATTTAAGGACCATGTAACCCGGGTCGCGATACTTGGATCCAGAGCCCAGAGTTTCTACATGAAGGCAGCAGGCCACTACATTGTCTTCTTCGAGGAGGAACTTTCGCTTTGATATCCAGATATTTTGGCGATATTTCGGCGTTCGGTTTGTTTTGCTTCAGCTCCAAGTCTGGCTGGATAATCAATCATGCGTGCGTTCGTACGCATAACAGGCAGATCAGCGAGAAAGAGCCCAGGAAGAGCCAGGGTCGGGATGGTCCGAAGACAAACCGAAAACCACGTGAATCTCTGAATACTGCTGTAGCGACCCGCAGTCGGCTTTCGCCTTTGCCCCGTTGTTTTCGAGGGCGAGCGACAACAGACGAATTTGGTTGCGGCCTACCCACGACGATGGTGAAAGGTAGAGCCTACGACTGCGGTAGTATTGATAATAGACCGTCAGCTGTCGTTGTTGTCGTCCGTTATGTTTTGTTGTTTGTTGTTGTTGTTTGTTGCCGTTTCATATCAGGTACGTACGTATATCATATGCTGTGCAGTTGTGGTTGTTTTCGACTTCTGAGACGCTCACACCTCGCACTTCACACGCAGCATGCAAAAATCGAGTCCGTAAATACATGTACGCAATGTACCGTGGTGGATAAAAAACGTGGTACATCGACCGAACAACAGCCAGACGGAGACATGCAGACAAACTGCGGCGGCGGTTAGGGTTACAGATTACAGGGCTACAACAGGCAACAGGCGGCTTTTACAGGCGGCAGTAGCAGTTAAGAAACACATGGAGGCGGCTTTTAGGGGGGTGGAGGCTTGAGGCTTTCCTTGGTTGAAACCCATCAACCCACCAACACGAGACAGAAAGACAGGAATAAAAATGGAAGGAAAACTAGAGGCAACCCGTGGCCCTTGACAGGCACTTACTTGCGTTGTCGTCGTCGTGTACATGTGACATGTGATATCGTTCGTGTTTTTGAAGTTGTGGTGGTCATCTCTTCGGATGAAAGCAAAACCTAGAAGCAAACCTGTGAATAGATTGCGAGTGGATGTTTCGAGCGAATCTACTGCTGTTCGCAGCGAAGGCTTGACGCACTCTACCGCAAACATAGAAAACATGGAAAGACGTACGAGTACCAGTATCACGTACGACCAGCCACGTATATAATGTATGTACTACTGCGGTACGTACGCTGTCCGAATGTCCTGCTGACTGCTGACAGTCTGGTACTACGAGCTGCGGTACGCTGTACTGACTGCTGTAAAGTGCGTACCAGGTACATACCGGGTACAGCAGCAGCACAGAGTCACCTATACGTACAAGTATACGGATACGGATACAAAGCGTAAAACGTATCACAGCAAAAAGCAAACAAATTCAAACTGCAGCTGAAAAATCATGACACACGCATTTCGTGGGAAGAGGAGGGGGAGAGAAAATTGACAGCTCTGGACACATAACCGAAATTACTACAAAAATGAAACAGCAGGAAAAATCCTAAAAGTGGATTATTTTGTTGGGGGTGTAAAACGGAATTTGGTCTGGCGTGGGTTGTGCGGATCGGATTTGGGAGGGGGCCGAGCGAGCTCCCGGCGAGTGAGCCCTTAGCTCGGCCGCTGCTAAGCTGCGGCTCTATCCACCGATCGAGAGATTGATCGCGTCGTGGACTACCCCTATTGCCTCCCCTTCTCCCCCCTCCAACCCCCCCGAGTTTAGATGCAGCTGCGTTTTTTACGCCTAAAAACTCGTGCGTTGCTCCCCCGGTATATTTATTGAAAAATAGTCCATGCGGGAACGGACAGCAGACAGGGGACAGGAAACACACTGAAAAATGAAGGAAAGAGAGCGAAAAAAGAAAAACCGAGAGGAAACTTTGCTTGCAATTGAAAAAATATTGGAAAAAAACACGCAACGTCAAGAGGAGGGACTGATGCTGCTGCTGCCGCTACTGCTGCTGCTGCTGCTGATTTTGCTGCTGCGGTTGCTCACCTCCTTGTATCCCCGCTTGACCCTTGCAACTGCTGCTGCTGGTCCACTTCTCCTCCTTCTCCTGTGCTGTGGTCCGAGTTTGAGCTAGCGAGGCCACCGTTCAGGCCGTAGCTCCTTGGGACCGTCTCATTGCTGCTGTGGCTCCCTCGATTCCCCCTGTTCGATCCAGAATTTGCTCCTCCCTTGCCGCCAGCCTTCGACTTGCCGAAAGGGTTCAAAGACGCCATGGCCGACATCAGGCCCGTCGAGGACTGCTTCCCTCCGCCAGTACCACCGCCAGCACCGCCGCCGCCACCATTACCTCCTGCCGCGGCGGAAGCCATTGGCTCTGCGCTCACGATAGCTTCGCCGTCTCCCCGGCGAGTCTCCGGGTGTACCGCAGCAGCAGCTGCGTGTCTGTTTTATTAGGCTTCTCTTTATTTATCCAACTTGCCCGAAAAATTAGCACGAAAAAAAAACTCTCGGGTCAAAAAAAACTTTCGCCCTGCCTGTGGGTTCGCCTCGTCTCTCCTCCGAAAACCTTTCAACCCCTCCGCTCGCCCGAAGGTTCGATGGGCGCGGGAAAGTAGAGAAGGCTGCGCAGGCTGGGGGGTGTCTCCGAAGTGCGCCGACGCCCGCCCAGTTCTCGGGGTTTGGTTTCCGGCTGCGAAGTGTCCAGTCGGGGGTATGCCCTGCTGGTGCTACCTGTGCTCTTGCAGTCTCGTCTT
Source organism: Nereocystis luetkeana (assembly GCA_031213475.1). NCBI lineage: Eukaryota > Phaeophyceae > Laminariales > Laminariaceae > Nereocystis > Nereocystis luetkeana. Next base: position 11,515,240 of record JARUPZ010000004.1, read on the forward strand.
CCGTGGTGAGGTTTCTGTGTTGATTTGTGCGCGCAAGCCAGGAATCGGAAATCCTGCCCCCGAAATTCTGAATTTAACAATGGTTGAAAACTCGCCCAAGAACGGAAAAACAATATTGGCAAAACTACACCTTGCACAGGCGTTTTGTATAGGGAGGATATATATCGCCCGAGGCAGCAGACTGCCCGCGCGGAGCAGACAGAGCATACTGAAGAGAGCTGAGTGTACGAGGCTGGTATAAAGGGCATGCGCGGCCTAGCACAGGATAACCCATGGAACGAGAAGCGAAGGAAGAGGACGTGGTACTCCAGAGACCGAGGAGGCATGACCGGATTAAGCCCATCTATTTGTTCGAGACGTCGATTCGAACCTGGCTCGTCACTACGCCCAGAGTACTCGCGAACCGCTTCCCCTCGTTCAACCGCACCATCAGCTTGCTCTTCATGTCAGTGTCCGCTGTGTCTATCCCTGTGGTGTAAATGAACGTTGAGCTTGCTGTGCATTGCCTCTCCTTCTGTTGGCTGCCGTATTGCCTGTGCTTTCAGCGACGTGTGTGCACAGCACCTACTGCTGTACGTACCTACACAGAGGGTGCCACTTGCCAACTGCAAATAAATACGATCTGACAAGAGACAGTAGTAGGAGGAGCTGCGACCACTTTGCCGTACTTTCAAGTTGACCTTTGCAAGCTGTACCTGCCACCTCAAGGTCCTCGTACGGTACAAGGACATCTTATATTCGAACACGTGATTGTTCGCATGTAGTGCTGCTGCTCCTGCTTGCTGCCGCGGCGGTTTGCGGTTAGTGATAGAGATCACCTGTGAAACCTCGTTTGGAGATGTATTCGGCTCGTCGCACGACCTTCCCTCTTCCTTGTCCTGCAGGTATATGATGTTTCAGGTCCTCGCTATCCTTGGGGCCTTTCTGCTCAACGCCATTTGCAGGTAAGCCCGCTGTAAGAATCCTACGCACAGCAGTACCACAGGGTACCTGTGTGTGTTCTTGACACTAACTAGACCGTTCTTTCTTCGTACCCGTCGACATCCAGCTGTAGTACGATTTTGTGCCAACTACTTCTGTATGTGCGAGTCCTACTGAGCGAGTTGTTGATTGAGCATTGACTCCTGCCTGCTCGTCTCTTGCTGCCGGAGACATCTCTTATCATTCGATGCGTGGCAGCAGCTTGCAGCAATAGGCGACGCCATCGCTCACGTGTGATGGTACATACAATACAAGCGAAGGCACCTCCCCACATCTCTCTATGTATCGCTCTCTACGCTTCTCTCCTCCTCTATGTACACGAATCTCTTCTCGAAGTACCTACGAGAGGGTATTAACATGAATCGTGCGGGGGTACGTTCCTGTTGCGCACCGCAAACCTGTGCTGTTGTTTCCAGTTTATGGTGCCCATCAGCATGTGAGAGCTTTCATACCATTCTTACGCCACTCGAACTGCTTGCTGCGCCTGCAGTAGTTCAACACTACTATTATTAATAGTACAATAACGTTGCCATTAATTCTCACCTGCTTACGTACGGACAGAGAGGACAGAGCGGTGCAGTACCAGGTACAGCGGTACCAACTGAACGAAGGCATTTTGAAATTTCCATTAGAACTGCTATACCTGGTTCCTGGTAAATACACACTTATAACCAGTGTGTCATGTACCACGTACCAGTGTATCATGTACGACGTACTATTAATACTCTGTTGTACGTACCAGGTACTGCTGTACCGGAATGCTACTGCAGTACGACTCTTACAAAATGCGAAATAATGGGGGTATCTGCGCATTATAATTGTGTTCGTCAAGGATTTCCGTCGGTGAGATGGTCATAGTTGAAAACCTCCCGGCATGCGCACAATCGGAGACGAAGAAACGCTTAACTATTGGATTATTATGTTGAGGAAGAAAAAAGCTCGCAGCAGCGGCAGCACTTGTGCATGGGAGGGAAAAGAGTCGTGCAGCAGCAGGACCTACCCTCAGCGGTTAGCAGCAGCAGCGGCAAGCTGTAGAAGCAGTAAGCAGCAGCAAGCGCCAACAGGCGAAAGTGCTGTCTATCCTGCGCTCCTCGACACTCGCTGTGCCATCAACGCCGCCAAAACGGGAAGATCGCCCTCCTTCTTCTTCGTTGTCCTCTTCGTCCGACAAGGGGTCGTAGCGGCGAAGGTCAAGCGCGTGGTGGCGAGGGTGCAAGCGCTTGCGGCAGCAGCAGCAGCTTTCTTCTTCCAACAGTGTTTTTGCTTGCAGCAGCGCTCGGTTGCGACAGCGCTTGGTTGCCGCAGCGTTTCCAGCAACAGCACTGCAGTAGCACACTTGCAGCAGCGGCACACTATATCCAAGAGCAGTAGTACGTGACGTGCAGCAGCAACTAGGCAGCGGAGGCATGCAGCAGCAGCGGCAGCATTTTATTCTCGCAAAATTTCTCCAGTAGCAGACATGACCCGAGGCCACTCTCGGGGCAAGCTTGGCCAATCCAAAGCGTACGGAAAGTTTTCGGCGAACATAATGCAGCGCTCGGATCTCATATCAGACAATGGCTCTATTAATACTAAAGTATGCTATCCAAGTACCTGGTATCTGGTATGCCTACGATGTTGGTTATATTTGTGCCCATTTCATTAGGCTTTATGATTCGTCGTCGGTGACGGGAGAGTAGCTTAGATCATTTCGTAATACATCTATTTTTTGCGCAGGCGCCCTATTAATGGCTTCTTCTTATCGGAGAGCGTGTTTTCCTTAATTTCCAAAGTTTGGAAATAATTGGAGATATGTATCAATATACGGAGGCGTTCTGTCACTATTCGTGAAATTCTCCAAAGCAAAAAAAACAAGTTCGTTAAATTTCACACATTTGGATGAAAAACAGGAAACTATGGAAGATTGAAAAATTGGCGAAAAAAATCCGATAAATTGGGGAAAAAAATCTCCGATAAGAATGACCCAAAATAATATATCTTAGCCCCAAAGTCCGTAAATATGCCGCGACAACAGTAGTACCTTGTGATCATGGAGCTTGCATGATGTTATGTTATCTTATCACCCGTATGAGACGGTACTACAGTTAAGGGTATTAGTCGGCAGGACTCAACGACTGACATACGGCAGTAATTACCTGGTATTCGCTACTCGTACGCGGCTTGAGCCCACTATAGGACATTTCTTCAGTTGGCAAGTCGGCTGACTTAGCCAACTGATGCCAGCCGACTTGCCGACTAACGCCAGGCAAGCGAAACGAGCAAAATCACCCCCCCCCCCTATTATATGCCAGTAGGTTGGGTTGGCGTCGATCGGCAACGACACTGTAGAACGTGTCGCTCACAACGTGAGCTAAACAGCCAGGGTACCGTTTTTTTTTTTTTTTTGGCGGTCGCCCACAGCTGGTCGTCGAGTTAGGTCATTTGTGCGAGGTGAACAAGCTTTACTCCGCACAGGTGGGAATGATCGTATCACCTAGTGTTCACGGTAAGACACCCAAGAGGCAGTTACATAGTACTCCCATTGCTGTCTCTGGAAGTGGCTACACCGGAAATTAAATTAACTCATTGAAGCTGTCATCCATATGCAAGTCCGCCTAACAAGCGGTTCTTAGTAGGATGTAGCTTACCCTTCATTCGACTCGCCGGACACCTCACGGCGCTTCGCACTTGGTGCAAGCAATGTCTGCCTGGTCGGTGAAAACCCGGCATGCTCCCTCCCGGCATTGTAGGGATGCGAGGGTCTATGGTCATACGACTACGGCCATGCGTGAGATCGAGTGCAGCTCTCCTATCGATTACACCTCCCCCCTCCCGGCCGAGGGGGGCATGTCGGAGGCGCTCCCGGAGGGGCGTCAGGAGTCGAATTTTACAATACAACATGGCTTCGTTTTACTCTTTATCAACCGTAACCCCGCATTAGAACTGCATCTTCCTCCGAATGCAGAAGCACCAAAAAACATTTTTCAAGAGCGAGAAAACCCAATGGGTTGGGTAGTTGGCAGCTCCAAGAAACGACTGACAAATAGCCCAACTACCAAGAGTAGCTGCTTACAACCAAATTACCGACTCGCAGCTCTAACGGCAGCAGGACTGCACTGTACTCCGGAGTAACTGTCGTGCTGTATTTTTATGTTGTCTGTACACCGGTGGCGTGCATGATGAGAAACCTGCTGACAGGCTGTACCTTCCAGTATGAGCCTATGTGACGCTATATATGGCATCGTCGTAGAATTATGGAATGTTTCATACTGCTGGTTAGGCGCAATTCCATGCGAGTCGACGAGGGAGCAAAGAGCTGAATGAAGTCTTCTCGCGATAAAAACTGCAAGGCAGGAACCGTGGTGGGGAGGAGGAGCAAGAGCCTAGAGGATTAAGGGGATGGAACAAAAATTAAAAATAAAACAGCCACATAGGGCTATATCCGCACCGCACACATCCCCTCGGACGAATGCCCTCCCTGACTTTTTCGACAACAGGGAGGGTGGATACACAGAGCGATACGTCTATGGAAGGATACGGCCGAGATAGTTTCGAAAGCCACCGTATTCGTTGTGTGCTGCCCCAACTTCGTAAGGGGGAAAATCGACTCGGAAATACGTTCCGGGGGTTGTTCTATCTTCTCGCGCTTCACACGGTGTAGTATAGATGACCTCGTAAGTATTGCTCGCTTCATGTGTTGCACAGGTATACTACTGCTGCACGTTACGCTTGACATAAGGATAAGTACGCGTACGATTCATATTGGCGACGCTTTTTCCGTCCAAGAAAGTTCGCTTTAGAATTTCTATAAAAAAGTCGGAGTTTGAAGGGTTCAGAAGCCTCTTGAACTGCAGTACCGATTTTGTAGCGGTTCGCAAGGGGTTCGCCACGACAGGAGATTCGTGACATTTAAGCACTTTTCTTGTTCGCTATTTATAGAGGAATCAGCAGCTACGCGTAACTGTTCACCCTTTTGGGGTCGAAGTTTTTTGTTGACCCCCAGGTATCATAACGCTTGACAGAGTGTGTATGCACGATTCGGCGCAAGTCGACGAGATAAGAAAGTGCCGACCTCCTCTCGCGATAAAAGTGAAGGCGGGGGGGGGGGGCTGCCATTTGACCCCGGATCTGAGTTACGACAGAGAGGGAGGTGGAAAAGTAGGGGGGAGTTAAGAGACGGGAGGAAAACTGAAAAAAAAAACGACCCACACTCGGCGCGGTTTATTGGCGCGTTACATCAAGCGTCTAGGAGTATACAATGGGAGTACAGCGGTGCGGCTTTAATAGTGCCATGTTGCGTGCGTTTTGCGGAGCTCCTTGCGTTGTAGCTTTTGTACACCCCCCCTTTACCTCAGCAGCCTTGGTCTGCTTCGTGTAACGGTGACCGGTCGATTTTTGGTAATCGTCCCTGTTTTTCGGGAAATAGCCATTTTTTTCGGTAATCACCACTTTTTTTCGACACGTTTTCCCCTCCAAGTACCAAAACGGTTTCATAAGTACCAGGTAGCCCCAACAGGTAAGCCTATACTAGAACGAGCGCTTTCATTCCTGGAACCTGGATCCAACCGGTTCTCCGAAGGTTCATACAGAAGTTGTGCATCGTTATATTATGTACAGTAGGGTATTTACGAATAATTTGGTTTGATCGAGTTTCTTGTAGTCTGTTCCCCATAACATAGCGAGCCCAACGCACGAAAAATTATTTGCGGTGGCAGAAAAAGTTACCGAAATGACGTTTTTAACCTAAGTTGTACTGGGTTGGGAAACTCTGTTGGTCGGTTGGCATTCGGACCAACTTCTGATTGGCTAGCGCCTTTGGATTCACCTGTTCAACCAATCAGCTCATCAGGCTCGTCGGTTTCATTTTTTTTTATAACCCAACCGAATTGGATTATCGGAAACACACTACTAATAATGTAATATCATTGCGCCAATTCGCCGAGAGGACAGGAAAGACCCGTAATTTCCGAAGAGAACGTTGCTGCTGAGGCGGGGGTGCGCCCCGTCACAGAATCCGTGCGAGAAGGCTTTTCGGCGGCGGAAAAAGGCCTGCGAATAAGAAAAATGTCAGCTGCGCCTGAGGGCTATCATAGATACTCCACTACTGTAGATCTCTCTCGGTCTCTCTCTCGTTCCGTCTATATGTTTCTGTTGCTGTCTGCATGTCTCTGTCTCCCCTTCAATGAGTACACGCCCCCCGCCCCATCTTCCCTCCGCCCCGTTCGTCTCTCCCCTTGCGGCACCCCATGACGCAAACCAAAAGTGTGACGCTGGATATCTCGGGGCTCGCAGCGAAGCACGCTTTCGACTTCTCCCTGAACATGTCCATCGTGCACGGCTTCGCGACGTTTTACGTGACCTATTCCACCATTCGGTGAGGAATCACAACTCAAAAACTGCTTAAAAGTGGCATGGTTATTTGCAAGTAGAATAGGCTAACGTACCTGGTACTATGGTATGGCTATTGACGAGCTAGTGGCCGGCTGCCTGCTGTATGTATACGTATGTGTTATAGTTTGTAGACTAGTAGCATGCTTGTGCCGAGCTACTGCATTAGTGGGGGAGTACTTGCTGCACGTGAAGATTATCATAGTGCGTAGAACAGTATTAATAGGCTGCTTGCTGCGTGTCCAGAGTGTCATTTTGTCTGGAAATGATGGCAGATATATGCTGTAAATACCATACGATGTTACTTGGCTACTCAGTAGCGGGCTTAGGAGTACCATAAACCATACCAGGTAGACTAGTATTAATAGAGTGATTGCTGTGTGTGTTGAGTCAGGGTGAATAGCAGTATAATAGAGGCGAGTAGTGGATTCATGTTGTAAATAGTGTATAGTTATACAGGTCAATAGTAGCGGACTTAAAAGTACATAGTATCAGCCATATTACGACGAGCTTGAGTTTAATTTCTGCTGTAAATCGTGCAACAGTATGGATCTGAAAGCGAAGTATAAACACCTGAAGCAGAGGCTATAGAGTATCTAGCAGACTGGGCACTGGCCAAGGATATACTGCCACCAACGCCATCAACATCAACGCCTACGCCAACGCCACCAATACCAACACCATCAGCAGCAACACCAATGCCACCAATACCACCGCCGCCAACCTCATCACGAACAACTACACCGCCAATCCATCACCAACAATACCACAAACGCCAACATCAACAACAATACCGCAACCAACACCAACACCAATGCCAATGCCAGCGCCAACACCAACACTACCAACAACGACACTGGTAATACCAACACTACTATCACCGATAATACCGACACCAACACTACCAGCACCAACACTTCCAAAACCACCACCAGCACCAATCCCTCCACTAATGCCACAAATCCTTTCATTAACGCTAAACACAACTACCATCGGTATGACCCGAACCAACACCGCGAGCACCAACACGAACAGTACCAACAACAACCGAATACCGACACTACCAGCAACAACGCCAACAACAGCACCAACTCAACGCCGACACCACTACCGTAAATACCACTTTCACCAACATCACCACCACCAACACCGCCAATGCCTCCAACACACCAACAACACCACCATCACCAACAACATCGACGTTAGCGCCAGCCACCAACACTACCAACACGAATGTCAACACTAGCGCCAACACCAACTTCACCAACATCACCACACCAACCCGACACCAACACCAACACCACTAACACAAAAGCAACACCAACCACGACACCACCATCAACACCTATATCAACACTACAATGGCGCCAACACCACCAACACTACCAACACTTACACCGAACCGCGTCCACCACTACCACAAATACCTTCAATGTCACCAGCCTCAACTACCAACACCGACAACACCGCTGCCAACCGATCACCACCAACATCAACACCGACACCGACACTAACAGCAACACCTACAGGTCACCGACAACACCAACCCAACATCCACACAAACCAACACCGACGCCAAACCAGCACCAACACCACCAACACGCACCTAACACCAACGCCAACCCCGACACCAACATCAACCCAATACCACCAACACCACCAAAAAAACACAGCACCGCCAGCACCACCAACACCATTTACACCAATATCACTACAGTAATACCAACAACGACGACAGTACCAACAACAACACCATCGACACAAAATGAACACCAACCCCGACACCAACATCACCAACTATCAACCCAACAGCACCCACATCAACGCAGTACCAACAGCACCAACACCATCGACACCACCAACACCAACAACGACGACACTACCAACACCGCACCACCGACACGAACCTAACACCAACGCCAACCCCGACGCCAACACCACCAACAACAACCCAGCATCACGAACATCTACACAACAACACAGCAGCACCAACGACAACACTACGAACGCCAACACCGCAGGGGTGGGGGGCAAAGGGACGTTTTGTTGCTGCCCTCCGGTTTGGTTGGACCATTGGGGCTCATTCATCACGCCTACCTTTTCGGTGAAAAAACTCGTCAAGTCTACGCTTGACTTGGCGCTATTTAGTGTTTTCTGACGCCATATCATACCGTACGTTTCCACACGTCGCACAGATTAGATCCCCTTTTCATTTCCTTGGCATATCAGAGAATATTTCATTAGGTAGTCGGAGATTATTTCATTATCCGAGGAAAAATCAGTATCTAGATATTCCCGAGAAGGTTTCATTGGCTACTTCGGATAATAACTTAATATCTAGATCGTTCGGAGAAGATACCTTAATAGCTACCAGGTATGCTGTAAATTTTTCGTACTTTTTCGAACAGATCTCTTCGTTGGAGCACTTTTTGGCGAAACGCCAAGTAGTGGACACGGGAAGCCCGGCCGGATACATTGGTCGAGGTCCGGACGCGATCCGTGCCCTCTGGAGCGTATGGCAAGCCCTAAAAAGAAAAAAAAAACAGCGGGAGTGGATACGACAATTTCCCTGATTTCAGCACGGGAGGCCTTACGTACGTCCCGGTAAAATACCGTCAGGTTTTTCCCTTTCACGAGCACACAGCCCAGACATGTACCAAGTAGACAACAGACAACAGACGAAGAGCACAACGTTGCAACGCTGCAGCGCATAGGCACCGGCAGGCAACGCCGTGCGTGTGTGACACACCCATCTGCGCTGTACGGATGTCTGTAGTTGTGTTTATCGGAGCCTGCGGTCCGTAATCCACCATCTACCTATCTTTGCTGCTGCTATGTGTGCAGATCCACGCACACTTTGGACGGAAATGTAAGGACCGCTCGGATTAAATATGAGTATCTCAACTGTCCCTATATTTCCGATGTTTTGTGTTTCTTCGCCGAGACACATCCAAGAAATCTAGACATCAGACAACATGCACAGCCCACAAACGTTACAACCCCGCCTAGCAGTGGTGTACTCCTATGACTAGTTTCTTAATCGGAGGCTGCGGTCCGTCATCTGTCATCACCACCTCTCTCTCTTCTGCCGTGCTGCTGGCTGTGCATGTGTGTGTTGCGTTGTGTCGTGTGCGCCGCGAAAAATATTACCAGGTTGTATGGATCTTTGTTAATATAGCAAATGGTCACGATGCCCGATTTTTTATTTGAAGGCGCGAGTTCGATCATGTACGTAACCCAGACACCACAGGTGTCGAACCGTACATGAGCAGCGCAGGGCGCGTGCTACAACCCGCTGGCTACAACGCTATACACGCCTGCCGTCCGCCAGCAGAGCAGGAAGCAACATCACGCGTGTGCGGCAGTGTGTCCGCGCTGTATTACTGTGGCTTCCTACTGGTACGTAGTTGCTTTTTGGTCGCACCCTGAGATCTGGAAAGCTGGGTGGGGGTCTCTGCTGTTGTGTGATGCATGCTGCCACAGGTACAACAATCCCGCTGCTGCTGTTGCTGCTGCCGTGCGATTTTCGTGGGCAGCCGAGTGTGGTCGAGAGTTCCAGCCCCTTCGTCGGTGCATCCTTTTCTAATTTTCTCAATATTATCCCACTACACTGTACTGTAGTGTTCCGCGTGTCACGCTTGTGTGTGCGGTGCTTGCCGTGTGTCAGGCGTGGAGTGTTTTCAAAGTTTTTTTATTGTCGGCAGCCCTCGCTTTTGTGCGCGGGAGAGGCCTTCTTCGCCGCGAGCGCCACAACGAAGGCACGCACTACCATAATGACAAATGTGATCCAAGGTTTGGCGGAATCATTGAGGAAATATGCAAAAGCAATTCAATCGATAGTTACTGTGACAGTTCCAGACTATTCCCATGCATCTTTTGTCCCAAAAAATGAAGGTGCAGTTCTAAAAGGGTCTTCTGCTGTACCTGCTGTACGAACACGTCTATATGTACAGCAGCAACATGCAGATATTTCATAACGTCGTAATATTTGCAGCATGCTGTATCGTTTTCAATTCGTTCTTGCGCCACTCCCCTAGGCACGCCCCCGAGGGGAACCTTGTATATATATATGTATATATATGCATGTATCCCTGAGTCAAACCGTATAATGCACGGTGTAGTGTGGTGTCTGTCTGGCACGGCTCTTGTGCGCATATTTTTCGCCAGAGAGTTATCCGCATGATAGGCCTGTCGCACAACCTACGAGTATCACAACGGTAAATACAGGATCTAGATGATGCAGTTCGTTGTGTGTCCGAATGTAGGATCCAGATGGTCTACTGTAGATCGTCATTTGTCCGATGGGGGTTTTGTTCGTTGTGCTGCATCGTATATGCCGCCAGTATGGGTATTGATACATAGCTTGGCAGTAATATATATATATATATATATATATATATATATTATATACCTGGTAAGAACAACGTCGCAATGACGTCAAATCGCACCAGGTACGTTGGCACTTCTTTTGCTTGCCACCGTAATTAGTTCGCGTTTAAGGTGATGGTGCTCTTTGTCGAACAGTCTGCTACCACATAATTGGTGTCCCTCTAGGATGAAGAATCAGGAGGGACACTGGGTGTGCTGATTGCGTTCGATAGAAACAACGGTTTAATGTAAAGACACCACCACCACCACCACCACCAACTGTACCAGTATTCTAGTACACGGCTGTATTGTTTCATAGCCTGGCAGTACTAACCCCCTGGGACCCAGGTATATCGAACGAAAACAGATCAACTTGGTTTAGCTCGGCAGTAGCAGGGACACCGATGCGATAACTTCACCCATACCCGGTGTGGTGGTATATTGCCTTGATGGTGATGATCTCACCTTAGCTCATTTCTCTGAAATCTAGCCCGCGGACACGAAACGGGCTGAAAAAGGCGTATCGATGAGAGACAAACAAACAAGTACAAGAACGTTACGTGCACCGTAATACACTGCTGTATATAGAGACGAGTATTGGAACATAGCTTGGCAGTGATATACCGGTAACGCTTTTGGAGCCCAGGTGTATCGAACGAAAACCTGTCAACCAAGGACCTTGCCAGGCGCCTCTGCCTATGACGGGGGGAGCATGAACACAGTATAATAGTCGGGACCAACTGTGGTGTGTGAACATGGAGGGATACTTGTTTTTTTTAGCCCATCGCTGGTTCGGCTTACTATGCCCCCCCTCCCGCGAAATACAGTACCGCTCTAAACGTGAATATAAGGTACGTTTAGGCATTGATATTATTACTAAACGGTCATTATACTTACTATTGCTAGCAGGGTGGTGTGGCCTTGCCGGCAAGAAACGCCTACCTAATCCGAGCAACCCTGAGAAACCTTATTTGTGACACCGTACGCCACCGTTGAACAACCTTGAGTATATAGGCTATCATGTACGATTCGACGCCAGTCGACGAGGGAAGAAATGGCTGAAGCCTTCTCGCGATAAAAAGGAAGGCACGAACCGCAGCGGGGAGGAGGGAAGGAGAGCCTGCTCTTTCCCCCCAGATCTGGGTTACCACTACTGTAGGAGGGAGAGAGAAAAGAAGGGTGAAGATATTCAATGGGGGGAAGAAACAAAGAACAAAGAACAAAAAATGTAGCGCTCGGCGCTGAGCATAATTTCTTGATCCGATTTTTTTTGGAGTTCCCCAAAACGTAAGGCTTACGCTAATTATTTTTTTGGCGGCTTCCTTCTTATGCGCGGGCCTATACTATGCTGCGGTGTGAGCGAGAAAACATGCTGTACTGCGGTGATAGCGAGAAAACCGCTCGAATATTGTATGTAGAGTCGTGCACCGCGCAGGTTCGCGCAGCTACATTTTGTTGAATGCGTCACTCCCCCCCCCCCTCGCGCTTGGTGCAAGCAATGTCTGCTTGGTCAGTGAAAACCCGACATGCTCCGTCCCGGCATTGTAGGGATGCGAGGGTCTATGGTCATGCGACTACGGCCATGCATGAGATCGAGTATTTATCTCCTATCGAGTACCCCCCCCCCCCCGGCTATCCAGCAGACAGATTTATTTCGTGGGGCCGACGCTGCTGTGATGCCGTGATCGTCCTATGGTTCCGTCGTGTTATACCCATTGAAGGCTCCAAAGGGCTATAAGTCTGATATTGCTATAGTAGGAACGACGCCGCAATGTCTTTCGGGGTAAAAACTCCGTGATCGGTACGAGTAAATGCGTTGGCGGTGTTTGTACAACAGTATTTATGGCGACGGACCCAGAACGATATTTACGTCTTGCTGTGTTGGTATACGAAGTATTTATGGATTGGCGGTGGTTGAATGACGCAACAAGTTTAACGGTTCTACTTGAGTAGTATGCTGCTATACGACATATACATAGTGGTAATATACAGCAGTAGGCGACGAAACTTGAGAAGTTTGGCTTTTAAGAATTATTGGCGCGGCTTTTTGCACGGAACGTGTACAAGAAAAACGTTTTCACATCGAAGTTGATTTAGTAGGAGACGTTAAAAACTTAATCTTCCTTTCAGACGAAGAAACAGAAAACGAGTACGTGCGCGCCACTACCGGTAATAGTAGCAGTACGCGATACCAGTATTCACAGGTTCCAATACTCCTACTCGTCGTACGCCTGTGTAGTACGTCATACATGTAGAAGCACACCCCCTGAATTCCACAGCAATGTAAAAGCACGCCCCTTGAATTCCACAGCTGTCCGATTTTGTTTGCCGTCGAAAAGGGAGGGATGTACATCCATCCTTCATGAGGTTATCTACAAACTATCGGTAATAGCACCGGCACGCGGATACCAACATACACATTCTACTCTATTCCTAGTCGTGGTAAGGCTATATATACCCCGGTATGTGCTACGAGTACCCCTGTGTAGTACGTCATCATACAAGCACATCCCCCGGATTCCCCACAGCTTTGCAGTTTCCTTCATGAGGTTATCTGAAGAATAAAAAGGTTGTTCGAACGCGCGATCGACATATCACACGCAGCTTAGCAAAAAGGCGAGCTTCGATAATATTCCTCGAATCTAGCAAAGTTGATGTTTGTTTTTTCATGGAACACGAATTTGAGCCTGGCCCCCCAAAACAGTACCAGTACAACTCTGTCCCGAAACATGAGGACATTTTGTATATTAATAGGTAATCCAAACGGTCCTTGAATTAGAGACAGAATGGTACACTGCTTTTAGGACATTCGAGGGAAAAATGAGTCGAAAAAAAAGCGGCGATTGCGGCATCGGCCACACAAAAGGAATTTAAGGAGGGATGCTGGGGTAGGGGATAGGGGATGTGTCCGAATGGAAGAAACGAACCGGGTTCGAACTGGTACACGAAAACTTGAGAAATAAGTGTGGACAGGGGTTTCCTCTCGCTCTCCGGGGCAGAAAAAAAAAAAAATGTGCCCGAAGTGCGAACAACGGAAGGGCACGTACGACACGCACGCGGTGCGGCAGGTGGTGATTCTTGCGTTATTCCACGCTCTTTTAATCTTTTCAGTACTTGTGCCTAAGCTTGACTCTAGTTCCGAGTGATTTGTCTTCGCAAAGGAAGGGCTGGCCTCATTGGCGTTACAAGGCTGATAAAACCGCGGTTGTCTCTCCTCTGGTCGACATACACGGGTCCCGCAGGGGTTCTGTACAGCAGTGTTGCGCGCTTTGTAGCTTGATATACGAGTATTAGGGGCGACGATGTAGCAGCTTGACCAGTGTGAAGTCCCTGGCCCGGCAGTGTTGGTACTGCTGTAGCAAGAGCAACAAGGCGAGGGTTTTGTAGTGCGTGTGCTCGTGAGCAGTAGAGACAAGCGGACGCAACAAAGTTTTCATTACTGGTATAGTACTGCAGTTATCGATGGAATGGAATCTTGCTTTTGGTATACGCTTGAGAAGCAGCAGTAGTACTACTACTGTACGCACAACGACGCAGCAACTTTACCGGCACCAGATGTGTTCTACTTTTTTTCTTTTTTCTTTTTGATGCCCTTTTCTTCGCAGGTTACTCCGCGGGATAAAATTAACGGGCCCCCGTGTACGAGGCCACGGGAGCTGTTACCCTAACCTAATCAAGCATCACTACTTGACCATTGAAAAAATCAGTGTTTTTAGGTGTCCAAGCAACTGGTATGCTCTACTGCGCGGGATTATATTGTTGGAGAAACTTCTCTACCAGCCGCGGTAAAAGTTGCCCCCTGCCCCCCCTCCCCCCCACGTCCCCCTATTTTTGATAGGTTGGGTTGGCGTCGGTTGGCAACGACACTGTAAAACATGCCGCTCACTACGTGAGCTAGACAACCAGGGTACCGTTTTTTTGTTGTTTGTTTTTAGACGGTCGCCCACAGCTGGTTGTCGGGTTAGATCATTTGTGCGAGGTAAAAAACCTTTACTCCACACAATTGGGAATGCTCGTATCACGTAGTGTTCCAGGTAAGGCACCCAAGAGGCAGTTACATAGTACTCTCATTGCTGTCTCTGGAAATGCCTACACCGGAAATTAAATCAACTCATTGAAGCTGTCGTCCATATGCAAGTCCGCCTCGAAAGCGAATTCTTAGTAGGATGCATGCAGCTCACCCTTCATGCGACTCGCCAGACACCTCACGGCGCTTCGCGCTTGGTGCAAGCAATGTCTGCCTGGTCGGTGAAAACCCGACATGCCCCGTCCCGGCATTGTAGGGATGCGAGGGTCTATGGTCATACGACTACGGCCATGCATGAGATCGAGTACATCTCTCCTATCGAGTACACCCCCCCCCCCCCCCCTTCACCCTCATTCGACGCTATCGTTCACAAGAAAGTTCGCCTCACAAGCCGATTTTTGCAGGATGTGGCCCACCCTTCACACGACTCACTCAACACCTCACGGGCGCTTCGCGCGTGGGGCAAGCAATGGCTGCCTGGTCGGTGAAAAACCCGACGTGCTCATTTCCGGCATTGTAGGGATGCGAGGGTCCATGGTCATAGGACTACGACCATGCATGATATCGAGTGCACCCCCCCCCCCCGCGCGCTGAATTCTATGGCCATACAACTACGGCCATGCATGATATCGCGTACCCCCCCCCCCGTGCTCTGTCTTGAAGGGACGTGTGGCCAATGGTTAAATGGCTGAGTCAAACAATCAATCAGTACTCCCCGCCCCCGATCCCCTCTATACGTCTTGGTTTTTACCTCGCAGAAGGTTTCAGAATTTCCACTACTCGTCGATTTGACGGATTTTTCAATCAACTTGCGCTCTTGTGATTTCGGGCACCGAAGAAGACCGTTGATTGGTCTCGTCGGGGTTCGAAACCCCGAACTTCTTCCTGAAAGGGATCGACAACTATATCCGTTGGACTACCCGACCCCAACTTTTTTTTTTCTCTTTTCTTCCTTTTGCTTCGTCGTTCGCCGCTTTTAGTTTCATCCAGCTCAAAACTCGTGGTAGGGTTTCCAGTTTTTTTTTTGCTGTAGTCTATCCGTTGGAATACCGGTACTGAACCCCAATAGTCTTTTTCTTATTTTGTTCCTTTTGTGTTATCGTCGCTTTTTAATTTCCATCTCACCTCGTGGAAGGCTTTACTGTTTTTGATAAGGCTGGGAGTTGGGTGGATTTCGCTGTTAGTTATTGGTTGACATGTCGGCTAGCGCTGTTGGGCTCATTGCATATACAAACATATGATATTAATAGTATTAACACCAACGACGGCCTTCTCGGCACTGCCATCGACAGCGACACCGTCGATGGCGATGAATTTTGATGCGCCATCAGTTGCGGCAGGCGTCTCATCTTCTCCCTCCCCCTCTCTGAGCGAGTGGGTCTCACGGGGAAATGCGCACCCCGTAGCAAAAAAGCCTTACATAGATAAGGAAACCCAAGTAGGCGGATAGTTGGCACTGCTGCAACTCACTACAATACCTACAGTAGGCGACTATTCGCTAGCTGACGATGCTTTGTCGTCCAACTCGCAGGTCTACAAAAGGGCCTTGTGTACTTTCTACACCGGCCGAGATTTGAACCCCTGGCGCAACCGCTGGCAGGGTGGCTTATCCGTCAGACTACTGCTGTCATTAACCCCGCTGCTGTATTCATGTTGTACACAGGAGTCGCCGGAACTACTGAACGAAGGAGATAGGCGGAGTAACAACAATCCGATTCCGATTTGTACTCCAACACAACTATATGCCAAATATGAACATTTTTATGTTGTTTCCGTGATGTGTCTGCTTTTTTAAAATTTATTTCGTTTGCCTCTCTTAGGGCTATTGAGTGTTGTTGCGCCGTTTGCCCACCCGCTGCACTTGGCCAATTCCCACGATTTTTTCGGGCTCCAACCCAACAGATATGTCGACTTCTACCTACCAAAAGAAGTAACAATATGTAATCTATGTGTCGGTCTACCTTTGCTTACGGCTTACGGGACATGGGAAGCATTGCTTAACAGAATAATTAGGGAGAAACGGCGAAAGGACTTTTTCCAAATATACTGTTGCGTTGGTACATTGATTGAGAGTACTGCAGTGCTGGTAGGGACAATACGCAACAGTCTGATCATAGGTACTCTCTGTTGGTTTTTATGCATGTGTACCTTGGCAGTAGGAATAGTATTGTGACAACGACGCAAGTACTTCGTATTGAAGATTGCTTTGTTGGTGTGAGACAACGCGGTGATCATCCCTCGCGTCGGTGCTGCTGGTGGTGGTGGTTGTGGTGATGATAATGGCGATGGCATCGACTACATGCACGATTCCGACGATAACGATGAAGAAACTGAAAACGATATGGTGTAGGACAAGGGTATGAATACAACGAAAAAGGTAATGCTAACGACAGCAGCAACAACAACGACAACGATGATTTTATGTCGATAATAACAACAACCAACCTCAGCTACAGCCACAACAACAGCCAAAACCAACACCACAAGCCCAATTATCGTTAAACGTTAACCACCACCACAGCAACAACCGCAGCAACGATCACGTACATCAACAGCACCAGCACTACACACGTGAACACAACAGCAACGACGGCCACCAACACCACAACCCCGACCAACTTCATACCCCTAACCAAGGTCGAAACCACAGCAACTACCACCCCAAATGCAACTGCAACAGAACAACCACAACCATCTCCACCGCCACCACTTTAAATACAACAAGAGAAACCACCGAAACCACCGTCACCACCACTACACTACCTACACCAGCACTGCAACCAACCCCACCAACAATTTCCACCACAACAAACAAACCAACACCGCTACAAACGACAGTATTAACCGCAGCACATGACACAACATCAAGCAACTACCACCACCACCCCAGTCCACATCAACATCACCACGGTATCAGCCACACCCACCACCTTTTTTTTTTTTTTTTTCCATCCCATTCATTATCTTGCACATCTTCTTCTCTCTCCTTCCAACTCGTAACTCAGATCCGGGGTCACATAGCAGGCTCTTCTACTCCCTTCCCGCTACGGTACGTGCCTTCATTTTTATCGCGAGAAGATTTCAGCCTTTTCTTCCCTCGTCGACTCGCATCGAATTGTGCCTACCCACGCTGCAAGGCGCTCTCAACAATTGAATCCATTTTTTATTTTTTGCAAATAAAGTCAAAGTCCGACCCACCTGGGGCTCGAACCCAGGACTCAAACAAGTAGAATTCTAGGTTAACCACTTGAACCACCGGGGCGACCGGCACACCTACGCCACAACCGCACCCACCATACAATCAACACCAAAACAGAGCAGGCAATGTGTGAGCTCGGATCTTTAGGGGTGTTCTTGACTTCATTGCGTAGCGCAGTCTCCACTTCGGAATCGTCGTCCACAGTTGAGAAATTCCTGGTTCGATGCAAACGCGGCGCAGCCGCGTTCACGGCCAGTTTGGCCCGTTTTGGCTGCGGGTTGGGGCCAGGGTTAGGGTTAGAGCTAGGGGTTGGGTTGGGTCTTCGCCCGTACCTTGTTCCCTACAGGAAGAAAAATACCTGAACAGCCTACCAACCTAAAGATCCGAGCTCACAGATTGTTTGTACTAGGAGCTCCCAAAACAAAGACAACCGCCACCAACAACGAACCAACACCACCAACCTCGCTGGCACCAACACTGACGCCAACGCCAACACTAACACCAACGCCAACGCCAACACCAACAGCAGCACTGCAACCAACACCATAAACCAAGAACACGACCGCGACCATTCCCACCACAACAATAACAGCCACGACCATCACCACCGCAACATCGATCACCACCATCAACACGACGACCACAGCGAACGCCGACGCCGTAACTGCAACCAACACCAGCACCGCAACCACCACAACCACCACCAACGCCTACACCGCAACCGCCACCACCGCCAATGCCACGACCACAACCAACAACGCAACCACCACCATCACAACCACCATCGTCCGCCGGCAGGGTGTTCGTGCGATTCGGGCAAGCGATCGGCGTTATCGCTTGGGAATCCCTCGACGACTTCCCGGATGCCCGCAAAATCGTCAAGAACGCTACCACCACCTGGCCGATGTTCATCTCCATCGTGTTCCTTCCCCAGTGTATGATGGCCCTGTCGCTGGTTGGAACTCCCTGGCTGTGCGCGGGCGTGGACGCACGTGAGTTTTTCCGCGATTTACGGCTGTTTTGTTTTACGGGCGGGATGGAAGGGGTTAGGGTTGGGTTAGGGGAAGGAAAGTGGGGAAGGGGGGGGGGGAAGTTAACGGGGCGAGGAGGTTGGCAGGGGGTGGGGGGGGAGAGGGGGAGTGAGAGGGTACGGGGGGCTCGTTGTGGTAGCTATCGCTGAGGAGGACGAGCGTGGAATTTGCGCTCTGTGATATGTTTCTTGTTTTCTTAGGAGCGTAGGGTGTGTTTTAAGAAGGGAGAGCCTGGTGGCGGGGGGGGGCGCGGGGTGGAGAATGGGAAGTGGGGTTGTCAGTATAGCTACAGTAGGTAGCTGAGGGAGAGGGGTGATTGATTCTCCGGTCTTTTGGAAACGACTAAGTACCGCTACGATTGCTCGTAACGCCTTTTTTTCACGTCTCGTCTCTTCCCCCCCCTCTCTCTATCTGTTTATCGATCTCTTTCTCTGTCTATCCATCTACCCCCCTCTCGTTATCTTCCTCTCTCTCCCTACCCCCCCCCACCCCCTCTCTCACGCCCATTTCTCTTTGTTTCGTGTCGAGAAAGCTGATGATGTAGGAGGCGTGTTTAGTCCGGTGCCGGCGGGGGAGAGCCTAGAATCTGGGTTGAGCCAGGCGTTTCCCTTCCGGCTGGACTGGCGAAGCATACGAGACGCCGCGGGGGAGGAGGGACTCGGCGATCGACTCAAGAGGTGTGGTTTTGTTTTCGAAGTCGCTGTTATGTCGGTTTTGCGTTTGTGTTCGTTTTGTTTTTCATTTTTTCACTCTGCTCTCGTGTTTTGTTTTTTTTTCATACAAATACCATGATTTCATCGTTTTTTGTTAGTTTTTTTGTTTTGTTTCGTTTGTGTTGTTGATGTTGTTTGATCATTGATAACGACAGTACTGTAGTCGTGCTGACAGCAATGTCCGTACACACAATAGCTACTCCTGCGACCGCTGAAGCGTGCTGACTCGTAGTAGACTCTATTCTCGCGCTGTTTGAATGTATGGCCGCACTCTGTCGGGGGTTGTTGCTGTTTTTTTTCTTGCTTGTACAGGTGCTTTTTGCTGTTGTTATTGCTGTCACTGTTGTTGGTGTTACTGTGATTGCGTTTTTGCTGTTTATCTGCTGTTGCCTGCACTCCTGCATATCCCGTACTCCCTCCCACCTTCTCCCCCTCCTCCCCCACGTCCCCCTTGCGCTCCCCTTCGTTTACTCCAATCGTTGCCCCCCCCCTCCCCCCTCCCATTCTCCAATCGGCCACCAGCTTCACGTGTACTCGCACTCCTCTCCTGTACCTGACAAGAGCTTACCCGAACCCTAGGAGGACCATGGCCGCGGTGCTTGTGGTGGGGCTGGTGCAGTACACGCAGGTGATGAGTAGTTGGTCGGGGTGCCGGTGGTGAGGATAGTGGTGGTGGTGATGTTGGGGTTGGTCGTGGTGGTGTTGCTGGTGTTATTGTTGGCAGTAGTGATGGTAGTGGTGGTAGTTGATGGTGGTAGTTGTTGTGGTGTTGCCGTGTTGTTGATGGCGGTGGTGGTGGTGATGGTGTTGCTGGTGGTGGTTGTTGTTGTCGTGGTGTTGGTGCTGCTGCTGTTGTTCTCACATTGATTCATCGCCATAGTATAGCCCGTGATGACAATACAAGGCTAAGGCCTCAATCATTCTGGAGGGGGCAAAATACGATATATAACAGCCAGGAAACACGAAGCCAGAACGAAACGCCGACTTGAAAGACAAAACAAATTCACGCAGCGAACGAAACAATAATACAATATAACTGATCAGTACCATTCACTCCTGTGGCCCTTGAAATGTAAAAAGTGACAACAATACAAATTAAGGTTACGACACCTACCACCGCTTCGTTGAGGTGACGATCGAACCCCCCAAGGTGACGACAGCCTCTCCATTCTGTACTCCTATCGGCGTGCGTCAACTGTCCAATGTCTCCACAAGGACTGTTTTACGCCCACCTTGCGCAAGGGGGGTCCAGGCCACCTGCGATGATATCCCTCGTGTTGACCGCCCTTTGCCTGCATCTTCATCACGCGATGGTCATTCCCACGATGCCGTCTCCTATTTTTCTTCAACTTATAAGCTCACCCAGGGGGTCCACGAAAAAAAACGCCTCCCCAATACCCATTTTCGAGAACCAGACAGGGGGGGGAGATACGCTAAAACCAAGTAGATTATATATATGAAAAAAACGCTTGTCGTAATTTCGTCCATAAATCCCGCCGCACTGGTTTGTTTTTCATTTTGACGATGGGAAGGAGTGTAGGTCGTTTGCTCTTTTTTGTCGAACACCTTGACTCACACTATTACTTGTTGTATTCATTATTTTATCGATATTATCTTCCTCTCATACGTCTGTATTTACTTTTCGGCTCCGAGGCATACGATATGGTGTTCGGAGTGCATATATACCTGATATATAATATATATAATATATGTGGTGTCCGATTTACGATGCCAATAAGTCGCTGCCATTGTTTTCCTGCGGAGACGATGCATACGTATATGTGGTGCTCGAAGTACAATGCAAGAAGTCGTTCGGTACAGGGGCGGCATGATCCTACTCCAACTGCTGCGAGCTCACACTATATACCCCCCCTCTCTCTCCCTCCCTCCCTCCCTCCCTCCCCCCCTCCCCCCCTCCCTCCCTCCCTCCCTCCCTCCCTTCCTTCCCCCCTCCCGCCCCTCTCCCCGTCCAAAACAAAACCAACCGAAAAAATGTCTCAAGATCCTCCTCCACCGGTTTCCGAACTGGCGAGCCGACATGCGGGCCTCGGGCAAGGGGGGCCGACTCTGCGTCCATTTCTCGCTTCTGGCATGTCTCACTCTCACGGGGAGGTGGCTCGTCGGCTGGGTTTTCCTACAGCTTGGCCTTGACCTAGCGGGGTTGTGGCTGGTAGAGTGGGTCAGACTGCACGCGGGGGTGAACCTCCTGACCATTTGGGGCTGGACCTTCGGGGACATGGACATACAGGTATATGTACGGGCGCTGTAGTGTTCTTTTCGGTCAAGATTGGGTTGGGTATCGGGTAGGGTATATGGTTGGGTAGAGTAGAGGGTATAGAGTAGGGTTCGGTAGGGTAGGGCGTGGGGTATACTGTCGGGTAGGGTCTAGGGTTGGGTCGAGTAGGGTAAGGTACCAAGCATAGTATGTAGGGTAGGGTAAGGTCGGCTCGGGCAGGCTAGGGTGTGTTGGGTAGGGTAGGCAGGGTGGGGTCGGGATGACCTTGCTAGAGGGGGGTGCATAACGAGGGGAAGGGCGCGGGGGGGCGCGGGGGGCGGGGAGGGGTCTAGACATGAGGCTGCACGCGGGGGTAAACGCGCTGACCGTTTGGGGCTAGGCCTTTGGGTGGCATGGAGATACAGGTATGATACGCACGAGCGGGGCGGTGTTTTTGGTTAGGGTAGGAGAAGACACGGCACGGTAGAATAGATTTGGGTCGGAATGACCCTGTCGTGGTGACCCTTCCGAGAGCGTGCTGCATACCGTGGGTCGTTCGTGTTGTGGTTACTCTCTCCCGTCCCACGTCTATTTCTTGCAGTGCATCCCGTATCTCTCTCTCCCCCCCCTCCCTCCTTCCCTTCATCCCCCCTTCCCTCTCTACCTCCATCCTTCCCACCTTCTTTCCCCTCGTCTCTATTTCCCTCTGACAGGAGTCCGGCTTGGAGCTGATCATGGCTTGGACCCTGTGGGTGGCGATGGTCGCGTACGTCCTGTGCAGGAACTCATCCTCAAAAGTTCCGAAGGACCGGGAGCTGCGGACGTTTTTCCAGAACCTCAAGACAAGGCGAGCCTCCCCCCTCCCCCGCCCCCCCATAACCCCCCCCACCTCTCTCTCTCCCACCATCTCCTCCCCACCCCCTCCCCCCTCCCCCGCCCTCCCCTGTTTTTTACCCCCTCCCCTCAATCTCTGAAAGGATCGCTCTCCCCCCACCCCTCCCCTACCCTCCATTTCCCTCCCACCCACCCTGCCCCTTTCCCTCGACCCCATCAGCCCCCTCCTCCTCCCCGTCCCCCACCCCACCCCCCATCACCCCTGTTCCACCTCCCCCCTCAGAACACCCTTCATGCGACTCGCCCAACACCTCACGGTGCTTCGCGCTTGGTGCAAGCAATCTCTGCCTGGTCTGTGAAAACCCGACGTGCTCCGTCCCGGCATTGTAGGGATACGAAGGTCAATGGTCATACGACTACGCCCATGCATGACATGAGTAAGCTTCCCCCCGCCCCCGCCCCCCACTCCCCCCAACCCCACCCCACCTCACCCCCAAAATCCCTGACCCCCGTCCCCCCCTTGTCCTACCCTACCAGCTTCATCGTGGCTGTGACGTTCTTCTTCCTTAGGGGTTGCGTGTCACCCACAATGGGCTTCATAGAGGCGCAGCAGGAGCTGACCATCCTGACCATTGTCATCCCCATCCTCTACGTGGCTCTCTACACCACGGTCAACGCAGCGCTGCAGCTCTCCGTGGGGTTGGTGGTGTTCGGAGGTAGGGAGGGGAGTTTATTGCAGGAGAGGGAGCGGGAGGTGTGGGTATAGGCTTGGTTGTTACTTGCAACCGCTGCTACTGCTGCTGCTTTCGGTGGTGGTGGTGGTGGTAGTGGCGGCAGTGCTGCTATTGCTGCTGGTAGCTTCTGGTGGTGGTGGTGGTGGCAGTGCTGCTATTGCTGCTGCTGTTGCTGCTGCTGCTACTGGTCGCACCGCTGCTTTTTTTGTTCGTGCTGCTATAGCTGCTGTGCTGCTCTTGCTACTGATACTTCTGTTACTGCTGCTGGCAACGCTGCTGTTGGTGTTGGCGCTTCTGCTGCTGCTGCTGCTGCTGCTATTGCTGCTATTACTGCTGCTGCTACGACCACCGCCACTGCCACCCCTGCTGCTGCTGCCGACGCTTCCCGCTCCATCGACCAACCCGAGTCCACCAGACCCCAAACCACCCTACCCCACCTCACCTCACCGTGTTTCCCCGCCCCCTTTGATTGCGTCGGGGGTGTGCGTGCAGGTCCTGCTGCCATGGTCATGTCGGTGCAGCTGTGCCGGTCGAGTGGCTTCGGAGGCCCGGGAACGTTCGTGGTGGTGTTCCTGCACATCTTCATTAAGCTCATACAGCTCTTTGGCGACGACGCATTCACCAACCCGGAAAGGGTGAGGGCGGTGGGAGTGCACAGAGCTACGAGGGAGGTCTAGGGGTTGGGTTGCGTAGGAACAGGGGTTAGGGGGAATGGTTGGGAAGTGGAGGAGGCTGGGGGGGAGGGGGTACTCGATATCATGCAAGGCCGTAGTCGTATGACCATACACGCTCGCATCCCTACAATGCGGGGACGGAGCACGCCGGCTTTTTACCGACCAGGCAGAGATCGCTTGGGGGGGGGGGGGTGTACTCGATAGGAGAGATGTACCCGATCTCATGCATGGCCGTAGTCGTATGACCATAGACCCTCGCACCCCTACAATGCCTGGACGGAGCATGTCGGGCTTTCACCTACCAGGCAGACATTGGTGTGATAGTGGTTGGTGTTGCGGTGGGATTGTCATGGTGCTGGTGGCGTCAAGGATGGTGTTGGTATGGTGTTGATGCTGATGTTGGCGGTGGTAGTGTTGTTGGTGTTGATATGGTTGGTGTTGGCATTGGTGGTGGTGATGTTGTCGGCGTTGATTCTGGTGTTGGTGTTGGTGCGATAATGGTGCTCATGTGGTGTTTGTTGGTGGTGTTTGCGTTGGCGTCAGCGGTGGTTCGCTGGCGTGGGTTATTGTCGGTGATCGTTTTGGTGCCATTTTGGTGTTGGTTGTTGGTGCTGTTGCCATTGTCACTTGAGGGTTGAGGGACGTCGTTTGTCATTGTGAACGTTTTGCAGGTGCCGGGCCTTTAGCCGATGACACTATCCGATCACGGCACCCCTTTATTACCCCAACCCGATACTACTGTAGCACCGCCACTGTCCCACCCTCCTTTTCTCTCCTTCTTTCTCTCGCACCCTCCCTCGCCCCCCCTCCCTCCCTCCCTCCCTCCCTCCGCCCCTCCCTCCCTCCGTCCCTCCCTCCCTCGCTCCCCCCCTCCTCCTCTCTCTTTCTCGGGAACAGGACGGCTACGATGAGGACGACGCCCGGGGACGCTCGTCCTCCACATGCGAGACTCCCCGGCGCTCCGCCTCCACGTCCGACACCCCCCGCCTCCAGCCCCAGCCCTCGCCGTCTCGCAGAGCAGAAGTTGCAGCAACAGCGGCGGCGGCGGTGGTCGCGGCGGCGGCGTCGGCGTTGGAAAAAGCGGGCACTTACGCTTCCTACGCGGATGCAGAGGAGCCTTCGGGAGAGCAGAAGGGAGAAGGAGGAGAAGGAGAGGGAGAAGGACAGGGAGGGGGAGAGGGAAGGGGACAAAGAGAGGAAGGGTGTGTGGGGAGTGGACACGTGCCCCTGGATTGGATGGCGACACCCAACCTAGGAGTTGGCGGGGCGGGGAAGGGCAATGCGCCGCCGACGGACGTGGCGGCGGTGGTGGCGGGATCGACGGCAGAGACAGCTAGCGGCCGCACAAGAGCCGGTGGAGACGAGGGCGGGGCGGGGAATGGGGGGGCGGGGGTGGTAGTAGGGGATGGGAAGGGAGGTTTGCTGAGCGGGAGAAAAAGCCTTAGGTCGACGGTACCTCGGAAGGGGAAGGGTGGGGAGGGAAAGAACGGGGAAGTCGATGGGATTCAAGTCGGGGTTTATGATGGTGATGGTGGTTGTGGTGAGGAGAGCCAGGAGGAGGAGGAGGAGGACGGGGAGTCGGACAGGGAGGAGGAGGAAGGGGGGTGGGAAGACGGGGCGCTCGTGCGACCGCCGGCGAAAACCAGAGCGAGGGCGACGACGAACCCACGAAAAAAGTGGTCAGGATCCCGTTCCCCTCCCCGTCCCCATCCCCCTCTCCCCTCCTCGGCCGCCTACTGCAGAGGGAAGGGTGGGGCGGGGGAGGCGGAAGCGGGAGCGGGAGTATGGGCGGCGGGGCGGCCGCGGCGGACCGAAGGGGGCGACCTCGGGGATGGCACCCCCTCGTCAATTTGGACAACTAACGCGAACGGGAATGAGGAAGGGGGGCGGGCGCGAGCACGAGGAAGCCTTGCCGAAGGCGAACGTAGGAAGAGGATGACCGACCCAGGTTCCGCTAGGACGAGGGGTGGTGGCCACTCGACGACGGGGCTGTCGACTCGAGCGGCGTCGACCTCACCTTCTTTTGCCCCGGCTCGCCGCCGCCTCCCGGCCCGCGGTGTCGTCTCGCCGAATGAAGGGGTTGGCATCGGTGGCGGCAGCGACGGCGAGGGCGGCCGTGGCAGCGGCGGCGGTGGCGGTGACGGTGGCGGTGGTGGTGGTGGTGGTGGTGGCGGCAGGGGTAGGAGTTGGGAGGGCACCAGGCAAACGTATGAAGCCGACCGCGACGGAGCCGACTACGCAGAGGGTGCGGAAGCAGGAGGGACGGGGGGGTGGCAGGTCGGCGTCGGCGTTGATGAGGGTTTTACTACGGAGAGCGAAAATTCGCCGCCGCTCGACGGCGCTCGGGACCTTGGCGACACCCACGCCGATTCAGGCGAAGGGGAAATATTCGGAGCTGACCACCACCAGCAACAGCAACAGCAGCAACAACAGCAGCAGCAGCAGCGACAAGAGCAGCGGCAGCGGCAGCGACAGCGACAGCGGCAGCGAGCGCGGCAGCAGGAGATCCCTTCGATAGCAGGGCACGGTGGGCGGTCATCGTCTCAACCGGTCGGAGAGGAGGCGTGGCGCTTCAGAAGGAGGGCGGGCAGGGGATCGACTCGCGCCGTCGTCGCCGCTGATGGTAGCTATCGTTCAGGAGAAGAAACGGAGGGAGAGGAGGAGGGAAAAGGAGAGTCCCTACGTGGAACTGGGTTTGGACGTCGCGCTGGCTGGGGGGAGCTTGGGGGTAGGTGGGGGGAGCCCGTGAGCGGCTGGCAGTACGCTGGTGGCGCCGGAGGGGATGATGGTCGTGGTGGTGGAGAGGGCGGTAGTGAGTGGGAGGTGTCGTCAGGATCGTGCAGAAGGTGTGTGGGGGTGTGAAGGTTTTTTTGTTTGCTTTTTGGAAAAAAAGGGTCTTATGATGGAGTTTTAGCGTGTTTTTGATTGGTTGATTGAGTCTTGTTGATTTGGTTGCTTGTTTGCTTGGTTTGACTGGTTGATTGATTGATTAATTGTTTGATTGCTCGATGCATTAATTTTCATTCGTCCCTCCACTGGTTGACTAAATTATATAGTTATTTTTTTTCAGTTTTTTGTTTGTTTTGTTTCGGCTCGGCTCTGCTCGGCTCGGCTCGGGTTGGTTCGATTTGTTTTGATTTGGCTCGGTTTGGTTCGGTTCGGTTCGGTTCGGTCCGGTTCGGTTCGGTTCGGGTCGGGTCGGGTCGGGTCGGGTCGGGTCGGATCGGTTCTTGTCGATTCGGGTCGGTTCTGGTCGGTTCGGGTCGGTTTGGTTCGGATCGGGTCGACCCTAATCTACTCCATTTGGTTTTTGTAACGTTTGTTTCCGCTAACTTTTGCGGGAAGCCTTAGTCGTTTTCCCAGTAGGAAGCAGTCTTAGCACCGCCGTGGTCTCTTTAGTGAATACAATTTCCAAAGAGCAAAATGGGGGACTTTCCCCTACTCCACCGTCCCCCCCAATCCTTATGCTAGTAAAAACCACACGTGCACTCGTTCGTAAAACGGCACAAACGCTTCGTGAAATGAAAAAGTTACGAACTAGTCGAACACAATGCGTCAGGTACTGTAGTATTCGTAGTCTGTGACGTTTTCCCTTTCGAATTCCCTTCATTCACAAGCCGAACACGGTACACTGGTATTTATGTTAATGTTGTTGGTATGAGTGTTGGAGTTGGTGTTGGTGATGGCGTCGTCGTTCGTTTTGTTGCTGCTGTTGCTGTTGTCGTCGTCATCGCTGGTGTTGTTACGGCTGGTGCAGCTGACGTCGTTGTTGTTTTCATGTTGGTGAAAATAAAGCTTAAGCTCACCACACTTCGACGTTCAGATTTCGTGTCGTGTGTCGATTGAACCCATAGCTCCCCGTTGCAACAGCAGAGCAGGCTGCTGTTAGTTACCACTGACGCTTGGGCGCGTTGACCCGACCTGACCCCCGAGAGGGGCAGATGCGGTGGGGGCGTTGTTGTTGCACTGTAGTTGCTGCTGCCGCTACGCACTGTGATTGCTGTATTGTCGCTGCTGGTTAATGTTGTTGAGTTTGGTGCCAACGCTGTTCTTTTCGTTGTTTTTGTCAACGTTTTGGTAGTTGTTGGTGGAGCAATGTAGACATTGCTGTTGCTGCTATTGCTGCCGTTGCCGTTGTTGATGCTGTTGTTCTCACATAAAGCCATCGCCATGACCTGGTTCGTGGCTGCAAGACAGGTTCAACGAACATTCCGAGAGTGAAAAACGAAGAAAAAAAAATGAACAGAAGAGAAAATCGAAATCGAAAAGGACAAGAAGACAGATAGGATCACCGTCGAAAACGCTCGCTCGCAGGGGTAGACATTAGACTTGCCGCTTTCACCACAGCAATCACTAGTAATCGCATCTGTATTTTCCCTGTAGTTGTGTTACGTGTACGCCTTTTACTTATGACCGCCAACTGTCGGGGCGTGCCTTGCGTCTTCGCTTGTTGTCGCCTGGGGTGTTGCTTGCGTTATCGTGCGTGTTTGTCGTGTGCATCACCGTACGCCCGTTTGTTTGCAGGTGTATGAAGATGCGGTCCTTGAGCGTGGACGACTTGACCGCGGGGAGGCACCCGGAGTGGGATCGCCGAGGTGACAGCCGCGCTAGCCAAACCCTCGCACGGTGTCGCGGAAAGACGTCGACGCGGGTAGCCGAAGTACTACTACTGCTGCCACTACTACTGCAGCTGTCCATACTTCACACCTGCAATGCTGGTGCTGTTTTTTACGCTGATCCCGATGGTATTATCGCTGGCGCCGGTGCTTGCTGTCGGTGATACTGCTGATGCTGTTGTTGATGCTATAGCTGATGCTATTGCTAATACTCATTTCTGGCGCTACTGCTGTTGGTGCTGGTGCTGCTGGCATCTGCTGATGCCATTGCTGCTGCTTGTTCCTGGTGCTGCTGAGGCTTCCGCTGTAGATACTGATGCTGCCGATGCTTCTCATGCCGAATGCTGATGACGATGCCACAGGCTGTGTTTTTTTTCTTGCTTATGGTACCACTGCCGCCTCCTATCGCCACCTCCGCCTCGCCACCGCCGCATCTGCTTTACTTCCTTGCTCTACTCGTGCCCACTTATTCCCGTCCTCGCCGCACCGTCCAGACCGAAGAAGCACGGTGCGGTACGATCGAACGAACATGCTGCCGACCACCACCAGCACCAACACCAACAACGCCGCCGCCACAGCAACAAACAACGGCACAGTTTCGACCGAGGGCAACAGCAACGGAACCGCAAGCATAAACGGAGGAACGCAGACTGGTGATGGTGGCGGTAGCGGTAGAGATGGCGGCGGCATCAGCGATAGCGGTGGTGGTGGCGGCGGCGCCGGCCGGCCGGGCTGGATGAGATCGGTGATGGACAAGAACGGGCAGGGGCTGGGGCTGGCGAGCTCCCTCGCGGCCGCGATGGAGACTCACGCGCAGTTTGTGTTCAAGGGGACCATGCGCGGTGGCTGCGCGTTTTTCGCCATCCTCAGCTTGTTCCTCGCGTCCTGCCAGATCATCAGCTTCCTTCAGAAAGAGCACGAGTGGTGAGCGGGGCGAGCAGTGGGGACGGATGCTAGGCCTGGGGGGGCGGCGGTGGGAGGAGAGGGGGCGTATGGGGAACGAGGGAGGAGGGGGGAGGCGTGCGCATTCGTTGCCTCGCAGCGAGGGAGGGTACGATGCGACACCACTGTACTGCTAGCGCGGTGGCGTGGGCGCTCGGGACCGCCCTCCACTGTTGTTTGTGGCGGTGGTGGTGTGATGGCGTTGGTTTTGGTGCTGGTGATGGTGATGGTGTTGTTGATGCTGGTGTTGCCCTTGCTACAGCATCCTGGCCTCATTGGTTCGTGGGTTGTTGCATTCACGCCTTCGCACGTACGTGTGCGTGTGTGCGCGCCAGGGGTGTGAGGTGGCTGGCCTTAAGTCGCCGACTTTAGTCCTTGGTTGGCTTCGTAGGGCATTACAGTTCCTGTGGTTGCGTCCGGTAATTTGGCGGAGTTTTTACGTATCTGCGTCTATAACTGGCCGCGTTTGTGGCTGGACATGTTTTCTTGTAAACCCCGTTCAGGACTGCACTCCCGTTGTACGGAGAAAACAGTTGGAAGTAGAGTCAGATTTAGGTTTCTGCACAGTGCAGCAGCAACATTTTGAGTCAGTTTGTTGGCTTATTTCGCCGCCCAACTACTGCAATAAGTAGCCGTGAAGTGCGGCCAAGGCATGCCTTACTCACAGGCCTAGTCCGAGCGCTAGCGATTGCGTCTAAATGTTTTTTTTTTTTGTTCCCACGTTGTTTTTTGCAGGTACCCCAACTTGATCAAGTATTCGGTAACGGACTCGAACCAGCTCGTCGTGGATAACGCCTTCGTGGTTAGGGCCACCCTGGAGACTGAGGGCGACCCCGTCATCGTCGCTCCAAGGCAGGTTTTGTTTTTTGGCTCAAGTTTGGCATGTACATGGGTATGTGCGCCCTGCTCCCCGTGAGCGCGGGGGGGGTGGGGTGTGCGTGTTGTGGACTCGCACACGCTTCGGTTTGGTAGTATTTGACCCGCGTACTGGCTTACAATTGTGCAAAGAGCTCTCGAAATCGTGTACCGGATACCGGGTAACAGTTACAGTCACCAACATTACAGTTTTTCCTTTATACTTGGGAAGTACGATGATTTTTTTTTTTTTCATTTGTGCATTTATGCATTTGCAGTTGTACATTTTTGCTTGATTGGGTTTGTACCTATATACCTGTGGATACCAGGTCCTATTCCCTAGATCGTGCGGCCTCATTGTCACTATACTCCCAATCTATTTTTTTCCTCCCAGAATTGGGGAAATTGAGGACATTTTTAACCGTTTTTCTTAAAACCCTTGTGTCATATTTTTCCCACAAGAACCCGCTACGTTTTATCTTTCTCGCGATACCAAGTACAGTATCTTCAACCCCGCGGCTGGGGCGCTACGACCTGCGCCCCATAAGGTGGCTTACTTATGATACAGAGAAAGTATTCCGTCAAGGCCATGCGGTTTTTTCTCTTCAGGGTCACCCCGAGATTACTTTCGTTGCTGTCCCCGTCCATAGTGTGGTAACGCCACACAGTCCACCTCGGTGTGTCTCCACATCCAAAATCTGCTCATAGATATTCCCTGCTATGGGACGACAGTCCCACATTTGGCGTCGTCGACAGCATTCAATTTTGTGGTCAACTTGGTGTTAACCATGCCTTTGTACGTATCTCGGCACGTTTTTTTTTGTTTTCTACCTTGGCAGCAGGCGGTATGTCTTTTAAACTCTTTTTTTTTTTTTTTTTTGACTTTTTTGACTTTTTTTCTGCGTGCACCCTTTATTTTTTGTTTGTTCTTTGTTGTTGTCCTTCGTTCGTCCATGGGTTGGTGGTGGTGCTATACAGGTACGCTTCTTGTGGGTCGAAGTGGCACGGCCTGAGCCTCCTGGACTACGCCCTGCTTGCGGAGCTGGCTTACTTCGATCAACACGATTTGGAGGTGAACTCTTACTGTTGTTGGTGGCTTTGGTGTTGGAGGTGGCAGAGGTGTTGGTGTTGGTGGTGGGGTTGGTGTTGGTGTTGGTGGCTTTGGTGCTTTTAGTGGTGGTGGTGATGGTGGTGGTGTTGGTATTGGTGTTGTTTATGTTTGTGCTATTGGTGCTATTGGCGGTGATGTTTGCATCGGTGGTGGTGGTGGTGTTAGTGGTGTTGATATGGACAAGGGTATTTTGTGTTGGGGTGTTTAGTTGTTGATGCTGAATACGCGTGTTGATGTTGCTATTGCGGTCAGTTTTGTGGGCTTCGTAGGTGGTCGTCGTGGGTGTTGGTGTTGCAGCTGGTCCTCTCTGAGGTATTGTGCCCCCCCCCCCCCTGCCTTGGTGCAAGCAATGTCTGCCTGGTCGGTGAAAACCTGACATGCTCCGTCCCGGCATTGTAGGGATGCGAGGGTCTATGGTCATACGACTACGGCCATGCATGAGATCGAACACATCTCTCCTATCGAGTACACCCCCCCCCCCCCTGCCTTGGTGTTTGCTGTTTTAAGCCGGTGCCGGCGCCGTTGTTGGGGTGTCGGTACTACAGTCCTATTGCTGCATCGATTGTATTGACGTCAAGACGACTCCGCCTGCTCAGGTGTTCCTGTCACTTTATTTGTTTCCTCTTTTTCGTGTTTTGCTCTGCCAGCGTGTTTTCGCTCTAAATATCGGTGTTGTTGCCGCTTGTTCCCACCGTTTCCCTTCCTCCGACCGCCCGCCAGCGGTCGCTACGTGCGATAAATCGCCTAATCCGATGGAATCACCGGACGACGTGCTGCAGTACATCGCTGCGCACTCCTCCGCTAACTACTTCACGTCTCGGACAGATAATCGATTCCTACGTCATGATATAGATCTTTCAGGACAGAGATATTCCTGATATGTACGATCTAGCTCATGTTGCCTGAGTGTAAACCATGTAATCTGCATGATCTAGCACATATTTGCTGGGTTGACCTGTATTGTGCAGATCGTGCACGACCTCTCACAGCGGCAGGTGAGGAACTAGATGGTCTACTATAGATCATTAGCTGTCCGAGCTGTGCGCCATATCGATCCCAACCATTATTACCGCTATCGTCAGTAGTTGTTGTCCAAGAAATTTGTGATCAGCTCCTAAAAGAGAGGATTACCGGGGGGGGACTGGGGGCCGCAGCATAGGGTAAAAGGCGTGGTTTGTTCGTAAAATATAGTACGGTACGAACGATCTGTGGATGATTTGTTGGTTCGTAATCTGGACTTGGGAGAGCTGGTCTTGATGGCAGCCACGTGCCGGTGATTTTTTATGTTTTATTCGCGTGAGCGGCGATGCCAAGTGGGTACAGCAGGGGATGTCCCTGGCAGACTGGCAGTACATGTAAACACATACAGTGCTTCTACTGTAATAGCTGGCCACGCGAACAGGTCGGTGCTGCTGTGGTAGCTGGCCAGCTGTTGGTTCGTCAGACGTTGCCCCATAACACGACCTTGCTCCGCCTTCCGTGTACCAGCACCTTCGCTTGAATAATCGTTTTTCGTGAACGGAATGTCGATAGAACAACAACAGTCGGTTGATGCACGGCTAACTATCCTAGCCGGCGCAAATACACAGCAGAGTTGTAAACACAACTCCGGTCGCCGTTTTTTCTGGTTCGGTTGTTTTGCGTTTTTGCTCTTTGTTTTTTGTTGTGCCAGGTGCCACTATCAGAAGTGGCCGAGCAGTTCTTCCCTGCCGAGAACGGGCCCGATTTCAAGATCAAGGTCAGTTAGAGAGAACGCATTCTCGAGAAGACCAGACATGCTGACTATTCATATGAATCCTTTTGGAAACCAGGCAAAGCGGCCGAGGAAATGAGGACCACTATCATTCTCGCTATGTACGTCGTCATACCACTCCCCTGTATAGCGTGCGCGCGCAGCGCTTTTGAGTGGTCCCATGCAGCGCGCGTGCCGTGTATCTCAGTTCGTGCACTATAATGTGCTATGGCCTACCGGCAGCCCAACAACAGCCCAGGGCTTCCTCTTGTGGCCGATGCTATAAGTACTCTTCCGTCATTTTTTACATGTTACCCCCTCTGAAGCCCCCGAGAAGAGATACAGGAATATATACCAAGTATAATGTACATGCACAAAAAAAATACAAGCTGTGAGATCGAGGAGTTTGGTCGAAACTCGTGTTACGGGGGACCATAGTATATAGGACCAAATATTGTTGGTAAAAATAGGTAAATATATGTTTTTTTTTGTGTTTACCGTAGGTCCTATTTACTACGGTCCTCTGTAATAGTCGCTTACTGCGTGTGACGCTTTGAGCGCGCGTACTACGGGTTTTGTATAACTTCATAAAGGTTTTCTGCGAAATTGTCATATCTGCCACTCTGCGCACAAAAACAAGGACCGCTTGGTATACTTCCCTGTACATACATGGACGGATTTCCTTTCGCTGGTCGTTGCGCCTTTTTTCGTTTTTTGGGGGCTGTATAGATATCAAATTTTCAGCGACTGGTGAAGCCTTGAACGGAATGGGGAGGGAAGCCGCGCTGCTTTCGGAAAATGGCCGCTTTGGGGAGATCTTGTCGACCGCCTTCCCATAGACGCGTCGCTGGTACATCTGATCGTTTTTCGCACTTTTCATGCTGTCGAGAAAATCACCTGCAGTCTCAGTGACATTCGTCGGAGGGGTGTGTGAGCTTCGTTGCGTGTTATATACCATATACCGTATAATATCTGGTTAAACTCCAGTGCTGTACGTAGCCTCTTTTGGGCCTCGGAGGGAAAACCGTGCTCAAAGCGCGCCCCGATGTACGTGCGGCAGCGGCAGCAGCAGCATCAGCCGCTTTTGCTGTTACAACGCGAGCGACGGGCTTGAATCGACACACGCGGCACGTATAGTTTATATGCGCAAGTGTGATGAGCTTGGGCCTTTTTAGGGTTGCAGTCCCGTTTTGGGTACAGCCTACTAATAGTTGTGAGTTTTGTGTCTAAAAAAAACAAACTGCGGTGAAAAAAGGGTTGAAAGCTTTGTTTTCACCGACCCGCCAGTAGGATTTAATAAAAGAACATGAAGGTTTTCACACCTTTTGACGTGTAGATGGTCATCTACAGATAGATCATGATCTAGATAAATCTAGCTCCTCACCTGCCGTTGTGAGAAATTGTGCAGGATCTGCCTCATAGGGCAGATCCAACATACCTTGGTAGGAAACATGTGCTACTGTAGATGCTGTAAATCATGCGGATTACACGGGTCGCACCCGGTAAAATGAGGTACTGCTGTAGGTCATGTGCGTAAGACCAGAAATATAGGTATCTGCCTTGGAAACAGCGGATCATGGATGACGCGGGAATCGATTTTCTCTCGGTCCGAGGTGGGGAAGTGTCGGAAAACAAAATGATGATCGCAGTATCGGCCACACTGTGGGGGTTGGGGCATGTATAGGGGATATACATACTGTAGCACATGTGTATGGGGTCCAAACCTCCCACACGGCGGACAGACTATCTACAGATTATTCACACTTGATGTGATGATCTAGATCCTTCCAGACGGATTTATTCCCGATTTTGCATGATCTAGCTCGTCATGTTGCCGGGTGGACCCGTATGATGTGAAAGATCTACAGTAGGACTTGTTTCCTGGGTTGGACCTGTACTAAGCAGATAGGTCCTGCAACAAAACCTCTCACAACGGCAGGCGAGGGAGGAACTAGATGATATAGATGATGATCTAGATGATCTAGATCATGTTATCTGTCCTACAGCAGGTGTGAAACCTTCAACGCAGGGAGTTTCGTATCTGCGTGAGACGCTCTCAGCATGGTGATGCTCGTTCTGCTTGCTGTGTGTACGCTATTCCTTTCCTGCTGCAAGCCGTTGATAAGATTCCCCTTGGCGTTTATTTTGGTATTTTTTTAATGGGGTCCCTGAAGGGTCTATTGATTGGTTGTTTGATTCATTGCTTGGTTGGTTGGTTGATTGATTGTTGAACTGTTTGATTGATTATTTGATTGGTTGGTTGGTTGATTGTTCACTGATTGCTTGATTGGTTGGTTGACTGTCTGGCTGACTATTGTAGTGTTTGCACTGTTTGATTGATTCTCTAACTATGTACGAAGTATTGATTGATTTGGCGGACTGTCTGACTGATTATGACGCTGACTGATAGACCGATTGATCGACTGACTGATTGATTGATTGATTTTTGATTGGATTGATTGATTGATAGACTCTTTAAATGATGTACCAAGTATTGATTAATTGACGGACTGTCTACAGTAACTGATTACTAAACTGATTGGTTGTCTGATTGATTGATTATTATTGGTTGCCTGATTGATTGATTATTAAACTGGCTGATTGATTGATGGATTGATTGATTGGACGGTTGGTTGTTTGATTATCAAACGGATTGATCGATTGATTGATTCTCAAACTGATATATTGATTGATTGACGGACTGTCTGACTGATTGTTACGCTGATTGATCGACTTATTGATTAATTGATTGATTTTTAAACGGATCGATTGATAGATTACTGACGGGCTGTCTGACTGATTATTAAACTGATTGGTTGCCTGGTTGATTGATTGGATGAATGTCTGCCCGATAGAAAACTGGTTGATCGTTTGGTTCGTTGACTGACTGTATTGCTGACCATGAAGCTGACCGATTTGTTGAGTGACTGGCCGACTGAATGTCTGGCTATAAAACTGACTCGAGTCTTTGACTGCCTATAAAACCGACTGACTGGCAGACCGACTATAATACTACCTGGTATAAGACTATGAAAATATTAGTAGCTAGTTCGCGGGTGTTCCAAAAAAAAAAAACGACACGCCACGTTTTGTTTTGAGTCCCAAAAGGGGCGGGGGAGGGGGAGGCGGGTATACTAAAACCACCTAAGCACAGTTCCTGAAATCCTGAAAAAAAATGTCGTGTACGCCACATGTTGGACGGTAGTCCCGCGGCAGGTTATCTCCTTCTTTAGTTCGGGTGTGGAGACACACCGAAGTGGGTTGTGTGGCGTCTCCACTCTCTCGTGGGGGACAGCAACGAGAGGTAACCCCAGAGTGCCCCCGAGGAGCCAGGATGGCCTTAACCCTCTTAGGGAAAAGTTTGGTCCCGTTTTGGGGGCGAACCACTCAAATCCTAGGTAGTTATGTTGTTCCCCGAATGGGACTGCAGTACTAAAATGGTTGAAGAGTTATAGTGATGAAGAGGCGGAATGATCTAGGGGATAGGACCTGGTATTCACACATAGCATCTCACCATTCTGGTTTGGTCGCATTCTGACCTTGGGAAGAAAGGACTGTCGGTTCGTTTGTTTTTGTTTTCCGTGTACTCTCGGCTGATTGGCTGGCTAATTGGCACGTAGTCGACTGACTGGGCGCCTGGCTGAACCTAATAACCGACCTATATAGCCGGCGTCCCCGGTGGCTTAATAGGTGGTCCGCGCGCCTACTAAAATCAATTTCGTGAGTTCTAAGTCTCACCGAGTGCATACTCGCAAGGACTTTTTTCTTGCATAAAAAATGAATAGTGGAAAGCGCGAAAGCGTGAGTTAGCTACATTCGATAAAAATCGACGAGCAGTGGCAATGCTGAACCCTTTGCGCGACAAAAAAATGAAGGCACGCACCGGGGGGAGGAAGAGACGATACCTGTGACCACGGCTTGTCTCAGAAGAAGACCGCTGAGGGTAAAACCTCCTACGAGTTATGCTGGAAAGTGAAAGTGATGATTACGAAAAGATAAAATAATAAAAATAATCTGACTATCAATAGCTGATTGGCTGACTTTTAGTCTGATTGGCCGGTGCAATGATACTGACTTGAATGAGGTTGAAAGCCAGTTTAATTGCCTGGGTTCAGGCACTGGGATCGTATTAATAGTACTTGGAAGGCGTATCTTAGGTGGAAAAACACCAGGGGTTTTCCAGAGACGCACGAGCTTGGTCTTAGTCTCCCCGTGCACGAATGGAATAAAGCTGCTCTTTCTTCTATCACTAAGCAAACAACACACATGAGTACCAACGAGTACCGACTTGGTAAGCAAGTCTGTCCAGGGATACCAAGTGTCCCGCCAGCTGATCTGAACCCGGATACAAAGTGTCCCGCCTGTGTTTCTTTTTCTCGTGTTCCGCATGTCTGAGTTTCGTTCTGACAGGAAGACGTATATTGTACATATTTGTGGTTCGTGCATGACCTGGCTGAAGGGCTTCAATGTAGAAAGGAACGAGATGACTAATCTCCAAAGCGTCGTCTCATCACCTTCGAGCAAATCCCTGTTTTTCGGGAAAATTATTCCCTTGACCGATGCCAAACTACTGTGTATACCACTTTGATCGGAAGTATTTGGAACGTTTGGTATTCATATCACAGTAATACATAAACACGCGCTTTATTTCCGTCCAGAGTGCATTTGTTTCGGCGCTATCAACTGGACGTATACTGTAGTAGCTCAAGGGGTGTCTTGCTTCGTCCTCGGCGTTTTTTTTACTTTCTCATGGTTGACCTCCCCCGCCCCCTCATACGACTACGGCCGTCCATGGTAACGAGTACCCCCCCCCCTCCCCTCCGTTGTCAGCAAGTCCGCCTCTAAAGCGGTTCTTAGTAGGATGCAGCTCACCCTTCATGCGACTCGCCAGACACCTCACGGCGCTTCGCGCTTGGTGCAAGTAATGTCTGCCTGGTCGGTGAAAGCCCGACATGCTCCGTCCCGGCATTGTAGGGATGCGAGGGTCTATGGTCATACGACTACGGCCATGCATGAGATCGAGTACATCTCTCCTATCGAGTACCCCCCCCCACCCCCCCCGCCGGCTCCCTTCCCGTCACTTTCATCTACGTCTCAAGGTCAAGCAGGGAGATGACCACCACAGCCACGCGCAATTCTTCGAGGCGTACTCTGCGAAGCTGAACGTGTCGGTCGTTGCCATCAGGGGTACGGATGTCGGCCGCATCTCGGACCTCATCGAAGACATCAAGGTGAAACGAGGGGGGCTGGAAGGAGGGGGGGGGAGAAGGGGCACGGGAAGACGGCAAAGGAGGCAAAAACACCGAATTGTATTTTGTATTTTGTACCTTGTATTCTGTAGGAATGTTTTTTAATTTTTATGTTATACCTGGCAAGTTGTGTTTTCCATTTTCGGTACCATAGTCTCTGACGTCACTTTCTGACGCCGCTGTCTGCTCTCTTGGCCCTCTCTCCCTACGCATTCCAACACGGCCTCGTCTATTCGAACCCTTTCGATTCTACTCGATTCAATTCGGTGGTGCAATGCGATGCGACTTGACACGGTGATATTTTGTTCTGTTTTGTTTTGTTTTATTTTATTCGTGATTCGATGCGACTTCATTGGCCCAACGCAACCCAATCCAAACCAAACCAAACCAACCCAAACCTACCGAACCAGATCTGGGTGGAGCCGATCGTCCTGAAGGGTTTGTCGATGGTGTTCCCCACGATCAGGATCTGGCCAGACTCGACGTCTTCCGTCGTCATCGAGTGGCTGCACGAAACCCTACAGCTCTTCGGCCTACAGCAGCAGGTACGTACTACGATGTATGCAAAAGTAGCAGCAAACCTCGCCCTTTGCGTGGACTGTGACAGCCTCCAGCCGCAGGTGATGTATGCGTAGACTACTACGTCCTCCGGCGGCAGCAGGTATGTATGCCAAGGTAGCAGCAACAAGAACAAAGGCACCTCGTGCTTTGCAGGGTCCACTTTGTTTTGGCCTCCAAGAAGCTGTAGGTGCGTCGATATCGTATGCAAAAGTAGCAGCAGCAACAACGTATACTTTTGCCATCAACCGACTGCTGCTCCACTTGCGAAGCAAAAGCGCCAACTACAAAACAAGTTTATAGGAGCGAAGAGCTTCCAGACCCGAAAAATGTGTACTCCGTGTACGTACTGTACCTCAACCCTAGTTTCTTTTGGTCCCCGTGTATGTTACTAGCAACTCGCTTCGCTCGTAAAAAAACGCCTCCCGCTGCCCCCCCTTCCCATTCTTCAGGCGCATTACTACCGCCCTTTGGTGGAGTATGTCCGAGCCATCAAAGGCCGCGACGTAGTGCTGACTGGGCACAGCCTGGGAGGAGGACTCGCGCGTATCGTGGGCGCTCTAGAAAAGTGGGTTTCCATGAAAAGGGGCGTTTTGTTTTGGTTGAAGACGCAGTCCGGGGGGCAGGGTAGTAGCACGATTGGGGGGGGGGGGGGGAGGGTGAGGGAACGGAGAGGGGGGGGGGCGAGAGAGTGGGGAAGGGGGGAGAGGGGGGGGGCGAGGGCGAGGGGGGGGGCGGGGGGGGGGCGTACTCATTTGTTGCTTGCCTTAGTCGTTTGACCATTGACCACACATCCCTTTCGAGACGGAGCACCGTTCCTACTCATCGTAGAGACACCTCCTACAATTGGGCGCTCATTACGTTGTTTCCATATATTCCATAGAAACTTTT
This sequence comes from Nereocystis luetkeana, assembly GCA_031213475.1. NCBI lineage: Eukaryota > Phaeophyceae > Laminariales > Laminariaceae > Nereocystis > Nereocystis luetkeana. The sequence continues at coordinate 11,555,337 of JARUPZ010000004.1, forward strand.
TGCTAATCTTACCCCCTTCCTGTTTGGGTGACCTGTCGCCACCATCTATCGCGTAGGATAGCGATCGTTTTCTCGCAGCTATCTAGTGTATGAAACTTTTCCACGTAACATTCGTCTATTTCCCTCATCTCCTCTTCTAACACATCCCGTTCCTCCTTGTATATTTCACATTCGCCTACTATGTGAGTTCTACTCTCTATTGCTTTGCCACACGGGCACATCTGTGCATCTATTTCCTCCTCGTCCAGGCTACTGGTATACCTCTTTCTTCTTTCTGGCAGGTCCAGGCCACCTCGAAAGCGCAGTTTCAGCGTTTTCGCGACGTCTATCGGGCCGTGCCAATACGTTTTCATTCCTATTCCTTCCCTCAATCCCCCGTATACCTCCCAAGTGTTTTTCCGATTCCACCTCGTTTCTTAGCGCTAGCCTTTCCCTTATGTCTATCACTTCTTCTACTTCTGCCTTGTACCTCCCAAACTTCCCGGCGGACATCACCTCTTCTTGGTTTCCCCCTAAATCCTTCCAAACTTTCTCAATTACTGTACGCTATCCCACCTTAGTCCAACTCGCCCTTTTGTTACTTTTCCCATACAGCTCTATCAACTATGGCTGGCAACCTCTTTTTTGGCATGTTCCTTACTTTACAAGCCATTTCAACTTTCTCATATCTCGATTTGTCTTGAGTGGGTGCATTCCTAGTTCTGCTCTTGAAACTGTGTAACTAGTCGTACTTTAGCTGCTGTCATATGTACTGTTTCCAACTGTTTTGCGAGTTTCGCGTTCCCTTCCCATACTTCTCCTGCATACTATAGCTTTGGTACTATCACTCTCATCAAGATACATATCTTTATGCTGGTTTCAAGGTGCGAGGGGGACGTTCTTATCTGTTGCTTGCCTTGATCATTTGACCATTGACCATGCATCGGGGGGAGTTGTGTTTGTGTGCGTGTTTCCACTCGAACGATCCATAGATCACATTGCAATGGTGGGTGGGTGTAACCTTGCGGCCGACTGGTGTTACGTTTTTAGCACGGCATTCACGGCGCTTGAGACACCCCCTACCGCCGGCGCTGCCGCCCCCCGCCATAGTGACTGGTGCGTTCGTCCTCCCTCTCGCTCACCCTGTCGACAGTTTTCGCGCTGTGTGCTTCAAAAGTCGTTCGATCAGACTCCACTCGGATGTTTTGTTTTTTACTTGCGCCACCCGCTCGCCCGCCCTCCCCCCCCCCCCACCCCGACCTATTGCTTCCACCGCCACCCCATAACCCCGCGCCATCCCCACCCACCCACCCACGCTCTCATCCCCCTCCCGTCCCCTCCCCCCACATATCACCACCATCCTTTCATCCGGCGCCCCCACCCCACTCCACCTCCCCCCCCCCCCATCTCCTCCTATCTCCATTCCCCACGCCCCTCAATCTCCTCTCCTCTCTAACCTCCCTGCTAACCCCACCCATCCACCCCATCCCCACCCTAACCCCCCTCTATCCAACCCTTTTTATTTATTTATTTTTGTTCCCGTTTTTTGTTTAGCTTTTTCTTCTCTTTTTTTTCAATGTATTTTCCTGTTTCTTCTCTTTTTTTTCTCGTGTGTATGTTTTCCCCTTTTTATTTCCTCTCATGTATTTAAAAAAAATTTAGTTTTTACACTCTCAATCCCCCTCCCGCCCCCCCCCCCCCGCGCCTCAGGGCAACGTCCATCTGCTTCTCCCCCCCAGGAATCGCCCAGAGCTACCGCAAGTTTTCTGTCGGCGCCGGTGCACTTGATCGTGCCTTCTTGCACCAGATGAGCGTCAGCGTCATACCGGAGCATGACTTCGTCCCTATGATCGATACCCAGGTTAGAGAAAGGGGAGTGGTGAAGGGAGGGGAGGGGGGGAGTAGGGGGGTACGGGAGGGAAGGTGGGAGGGAGGTGGGGAGAGATGGAGGGAAGGGAAGACGGGGGCGGAGGCAGGGGAAGGAGAGGGAGAGGGATTGGGGGGGTGGGGGGGTTGGGGGGAGCAGAGCAATACTCAATACCCTGGGACCTATTTCGTCGTGCTACCAAAACGTGTTGCTGGCCTCAATACGAACGACGTGCTGGTGTCCGATTTTTAGCCATTTTTTTGTCGCTTTTGTGTGTATCTTGCGCCCTACCATATTATTGTACATTTTTCTACTTGACAGTATTACTGCTGCTTATCTCCTTAGACAACGCATACATGGCGTATAAATGCATAAATGCACCATTTTTTTTCTGTTTATGTTCGTGTAGGTTGGGCTGATCCAGCTAATTTCTTGCAGCACGGCCGGGAAGGCGCTTCAGCTGAGCTGCCACATGCTGGAGGGCACGATTTGCGACATAATCAGGCACTGTGGAGACGACAGGTGATAAAAAGAGGACAAAACAATGTAGGGCTGTATGTCGGCAGGATTCCACATCTATTGACTACCTAAAAGTTGGTAGGGCGCTGTTGGCCAACTATCTGGCCTTAGTCGGCAAGTTTGCTGGTGAAGCCAGCTGATGGACAGCCGACTTGCCGACTTATTAAACGCGAATAAAAGAGGGTTCAGGCTCAAGTCAGTGCTGTACTACTCTGCGTATAGTGGGTTCCACGATGTATGCCAACTTTTTCCTCTACGGAATATCCCATGAGGGAGTTCATCCGAGGCGGGAAGAGACAGAGGGGGGTGGGGGGGGGTTCCTCATGTCATGCATGGCCGTTGTCGTAGGGCGGGGGGGGGGGCTTATTCGTTGCCTCTTATTCGTTGCCTGCCTTCGTAATTTGACCATCGACCAAGGGGTGTACTCAATTGCCATGCATGGCCGCATTCGCATGACGGTAGACCCGTCGTATCCCTGCAATGCCGGGACGGAGAACGTCAGGTTTTCAACGAACAGGAAAAACATCGCCTGCTACGTACGACCAAGCGCGAAACGCCGTGAGGTGTTCGGGCTTCGTCGTGTTGCCATTGCCGTAATCGTGCTTTATACGGTTCCGTCATGTGCCCTCCTCTCTCTCTCTCTCTCTTTCTCTTTTTGTTTTCCTTCTACGCCAGCTTCTTCCGTATGCAGTCGCAACCTGTATAGTCGTAGCTCAGATGCGGGATCGCCGAGCAGGCTTTTCTACCCCCCTGCCCGCGACGGTGCGCGCATTACACTTTTATCGCGAGATTTTTTCGGCATCGTCTTCCCTCGTCGCCTCGCGTCGAATTGTGCTTACCTACCTACCTACCTGCCTACCTACCTACCTACCTACCTACGATATTACCGAGGGCCATAGTAAACAGGATCAAATATTGTTAGTAAAACTACCGAAATATATAGGTTTTTGTGTTACCGTACGTCCTATTTAATATGGCCCCCCGTCGTAAGTGCTTTCGGCAGAGTCCTCTTTTTTCCGAAATAAAATCCTCGATGAGAATCCAACTTCGGCAGAAGACCTTAGGTATTGTTGCAGTTTATCACTAGACCATCGGGGCGACCGGGCTATTAGACTTATTTATCCCCACAGGGGTAAATGGACCGTTGCGCAAGATGTACCAGGTATGCTGCAAAAAGTCGTCCCCACTTTCAGTGCGACTAAATTTGTCACCAACAACGTAGGATAGGTGCAGGTGTGAAACAAGTCTTCAAAATCACGTGTGCGTCCGTTCAGCTACTGAATGTGTGTGGAAACCCCCATGTGCGTGATTGAGCAGGGGGCGATTTACGGACTGCAAGTTCGAGTACAACATGTCCCACCTGCTGCCGCAAATCATGAAGCTTCTGCAGGGCAAGATGATCTGGGTCATGGGATTGGCCGCTCTCGTCCTCATTATCGTTGTTCTCATCATCCTACCGGAGTTCCTTGTGTAAGGTAGACGGAGCAGGGGGGAAAGGGGGGGGGGGCATGCCTGCGGAAGGTCATCGTGTACGCAGCGGAGAGATAGAGGGAAGGGGGGGTGGCTCATCATCACCCTACTCATCATCCTACCGGAGTTGCTTGTGTAGGGTACAAGGAGGGGAGGGGGGTGGCATGCCTGCCTGATTTCCTCCTGTACGCAGGGGTAGACATCATAGAAGGGTGGGGGTAGCTCATGGTCGCCTTGATCATCACCCCGCCAGAGTTCGTTGTGAAGATAGCGGCGGAGAGTCGGGGGAAGGGGATGACGGGGCTCAGCGCTAACGTGCATACCATTTTGGCGCAGTTCCTTGTGTTGGAAGCGGTAGTTTGAGGGGGAAGGGGTGGGGCTCGTCGTAGTTGTGCTTCTGATCCTGCCGGAGTCCCTCGCGTGCGGTAGATAAAAGGGACGGGGGGGAGGGGGTGGGGCAGGGTTCGCCGTCATCGTGGTAATTATCCTGCAGGGTTTCCTCGTGTAGCCAAGGCTGAGGGGAAAAGGGGAGGAGGAAGGGCGGGGGAAGGCGTGGCAAGGTGCAGTCCTGTGAAGTCCTGTGGCTGCGGAGAACATAGATCTATTTTTTTTAGGTGACGCTGTTTCCTTCTTGTGATAGTTGTGTGTGGCGATTTTTCCGGTCGGATACGTACATATGTCACAGAGCCCCGCTCCGCTGCAACCCGAAGGAGTGGGGCGAGGCGATGGCAAAGAGAGGTATGTTGCTTGGTCTTGACGGGTTTTGACGCTTCGGAGGCGGGATTGGGGAGGGGGTGTACCAGCGCTGTATATGCACGGTACGGTTTAGCGAGGGCCCTTCTTCGAGGGATACAGATGTACCAAGAGGCAGTCAGAGATAGGGGAGTGGCAGGGACGGACGGAGGGAGGAAGGGAGGAGGAAGGGAAGAGAGAGAGAGAGAGAAAGAGAGAGAGAGAGAGAGAGAGAGAGAGAGAGAGAGAGAGAGAGAGAGAGAGAGAGAGAGAGAGAGAGAGAGAGAGAGAGAGAGAGAGAGAGAGAGAGAGAGAGAGAGAGAGAGAGAGAGAGAGAGAGAGAGAGAGAGAGAGAGAGAGAGAGAGAGAGAGAGAGAGAGAGAGAGAGAGAGAGGGAAGGAAAGTGAGAGGGAGAGAGTCTCGAGCCATGTCTGCTTTTTGTTCAGGCTACCATAAACACTTCTATGGCACTGCCCACTACAGTGGGCCACACAGTCACCGGAGCGAAGAGGGGAGGAGAGATGGGCGGGGGGGGGGTGGGGGTCCCGAGCCCCGAGCCGTGTGACTGCATCCTACAATAGCGAGTAGTGCTACCAGGTATATTCCAGGGCACACATCGGGGAAATCAAATCAGATCAGATCAGGTCAGATCAGATCCCCAGTTCATGATTTAGATATTTCGGCGCAGACATATCCTTGTTGTGAATTTTCTGCATGATCTAAAGATGATGTGTTCTGGGGGGAATCTGTATGGGAACAGCTCTTGCACACATGTTTTCTGGGTGGTGGGGCCTGTACCACACATCTCTCGCACAACATCAGATCACGGGGAATATAGGATCTGCCGTAGTAGATGATCTAGATCGTCTAGGTCGTCATATTTCCGATGTGCGCGACATGGAATGGGGGCGCATCACCGACTTCAACCCCGACAATTGATGTCCCTCGACTATTGACCCTCGACGCGGCACCGACCGATGCCCTTCCGCCTGCCCCGACTTGAGACTGGACGGACACGCGAGTGCGCTGGTGAACGGCGCGGGACGGCGCGGAGAAGCCACCTGCTAAAGAGCTAATGTTGCACTCCATAGACTGCTGCTGCAGGAGTACTTTCTTCGTGGCTCCCACGTTCGACCGACTCGACCTCGGCTGGAGCTTTACTATATTGAAGGAAAGGAGAGATACCCTCGTCGTTTCGCATCTTACGGCAGTGTTGACGGTACGCAGCGGTAACGGTGGCAGTGACGGTCACGGTAACGATGGCGGCAACGGTAGCGCCAGCGATATCGGTGTCAATGCCGGTTTCGATAACGATAGAGGCTAGCGGTGTCGGTATCGTTTTCGGTGTGGGTATCGATACTCGGTGTCGACATCGATATCGGTGTTGGTGTCCGTATCGAAATCGGTATCGATGTCGGTGTCCGTATGGAAATCGGTATCGATGTCGGTGTCGGTGGCAGTGATGATATCGGACGACCACGGTATCGGCAACGAAATCGGTATAGATGTAGCGGTTTCGGTATCAGCGGTGTTATCGATATATATATCGGTGTCGGTAACGGTGGCGGTAGCGTTGTCGTTATCGGCGCCGGGTACCAGTGTTGGTAACGGTAGCGGTGTCGGACGATATCGGTACTAGCAACGACGTCGGTTTATGTCACGGTAGAGCTTTGGCGGTGTCGGTATCAATGTCGGTATCCGTTTTATCGGTATCGGTGTTGGTATCAGATTATCGGTGTCGGCATCGGTAACGGTATCGGTGACGGTATCGGTAGCGGTGTGCGGTATCGGGTAGCGGTGCCCGTATCGGCAACGATAGTGACGACGGTGTCGGTTAGTTAGTGAGGATGTACGTGCATGCGTAGTCTGCAGCCGCGAATGCCTGGTAAGCCAGCGGCTGGTTTGCGGCGCGAAATCGCGCGCACGCGCGACCCGGGCCGGGGCGGGGTCGGGGCGGGAGGGTGAACACAGGGGGGTAGGTTTCTGTTTTCTGTATTGGGCGGTGAGGGGGGGCGGCAGTGGAAGAAAGCTCAAACCGCGGGACTTTTCCGGCCGTCCTCCCGCCCGTTCACCTGCACGTGTTTTACGTGCGTGTAATTGTGTTGATATAGGTACCACTTCGTCCGGAAGTGTGAAGGCCATTTGGTCGTTACTTTCCGGACTGAGTCGTGCGTATGATAGGTCTCTATTGTGGTATATTTTTGGATTTTAGCGGTACACGAAGTGCGAGTGCCTGTTACAGTTGTTTTTCGTGTGGCAAGTCCAAGCGCACCGCATCGCATCATCTGGCCCCGCGACGGTCGCGTCCCGAGGGCTATTTTTTGTGCTAAAGGATGGAAGATCCCGAGCAACACGTACTGCCTCTCATGTTGCCAATATATTGATGTTGTCGCTGCTGCTTATTATTGTGACATGGGAGGAGCCTGACGTAGGGGAGGGGGCGGGGGGGGCACTGTTTATGATGCGTTCATTTTTTTGGCATGATATTGTGTCTGTAGATTTAGAGCTAGATGGAAGAGCAATTTTGCTATTAATAGATACCAGGCACGTCTGTTTTTGGCTTGTGGGACGGTGGCAGTACCTACTGTGTTTTGTTTTTTGCGTGTGCCTGCCCCTCCCCCCCCCCCCCCCCCCCCCGCCCCCTTCTTTTATCATCGCGCACTATTAATAAACTTGATTTCGGTTCGTCTACTCGTACTACGTGTACGGTGGAGACCTCTCGTATGGTCATTAGGCATACGATACGTACCTACTACTGACTGTATGTATAGTACCTGGTATATCGATTGGTTTATTTACTTCTTACGACGTTGTTGGTCCTCCGTACATAATGCCCCCCCTCGCCTATGATAATATTGGAAGTTTTTTTGTTTCTGGCTGCGTTTTTCTTTTGCAAGCTTTGTCTACATCGCACGTATATGCAGGATAGGGTAGCATACGGGTTGGGTGCTCGTGAGCGGGCAACTGTTATTATGTGCTGTTCTGTTGTTGATCTGGGTCTGCTGCTTGATTGACAGAAATACTGTGAATAGCTGTTTTTTTTAAGCAAGCAGTTGAACAACAAACAGCTTCGGCAGAGCAACAAACAGTAGACCACCGAAACAAGCAGCAGAACAACAGTAGTCACCGACCTAAACGCACCACCCACACGCACCCAGCGTCGGCCAAAGCACGTAGGAAGAGGGGCCGACTTGCAAGACGGGGTTAGACGCGAGGCCTGGTGGCGGTAGTTCAGGGTGGCATTTGGGGGTAGTGGTGGTATCACCTCTTCTTTTTTTCCCCTTGTGCCCGAAACGTCTTTCTATATACGGATTACGTTCGGACGACGGATGGAAACCCATTGGAAACAATGGCGGCGGGATGGTGAATGTATTTTGGGAATGGTAAACAAATGGCGGTCGTACGGATTGCGTACGTTCGGACGACGGATGACGACATCCAATGGGTTTCAAAACGGGTCGCTGAAAAAAGAGGCAGCGGGCCGGACTATAAAACTCGTCGTTGTATAACTGTGACGTCAGATTCCTAAGATCTCATCGGAAAGATATCGGTACAATCCTTCGTCGACGGGCGGATTATGATTAAAAATAGGAGCATAGGTAAAAACCTGCTCTGATCAACAGAATGACAAAAAACGGTACACCAGTGGATGTTTTGCCAGTTTACGGTACAAAAAGGTAATCAAGGCACACCAAACCCAAGTTAGATGACGTTTTCTGTCATGGTCTGTCATGGTATACATTTTTCGGGTAAAACCTCTACCAGGTATGTCAGTATGTCGGTATTATTGCAAAAATGTAAAAAGAAAAAACGGTACACCTGTGGAATTTACGCCATTTTACGGTATACTTACGGCATAAAAAATGTGATTATTAATAGTATTGACCCGAGATATCCGACCGATGTAAGATGACAAGTAAGATAGGTTCGTGTGAAGGTCTTAGTCCGTTGGGCTAAAGGTAAAAGGTTAACCAATCGCCTACCCAAGCCTCATAACACTTTCCCCCCCTAGAACGGACCGGAATTTACGGGTCGACCCCCCACCACACGCGGTTCCAATTTCTGGGGATCCAAGCGTTTTCCAGATTCTTGACATGAGGCCGGATTTTATGCATTTTTTTTTTAGGTGATTATATGACTGTTTACGGAGGCTTCGGGGTATCTGGTCCCATATCTGATCAGATTTTATCAAAATCACGTCTTATGGGGCCTGTTTGGTAGAAAAAATGTTCCTCCGAGATTTTATCACTCCTGAAATTCCATGAAATGATTTTTTTTGGCAGCCTTTTCTGATCAACTCTGAAAGTGATAAAATTTGGCTTTGCACTAGACCTCGGTGGCATTATACAATTTTGTCTAGGTTATAGACTGGGTTCATGACGGGTCACGACGCTACATGCTTGGTTACGCTTGTACACAGCTGGGCTCCAACACTTGTGCATCAGCCACCACGGAGAGGGAGGGCATCAGTACCTTGGCCACCATCGTGTCTCTTGCGGCTGCCCAACTGCAGCTGCTCGAGGCAAAACTTTGGAAACGAATAGGACGAGACTACAGCAGCAGTATCAAAACAATCAAACGGTATTTTTCTGACTACGACCGCCGCAAGCAGCTCATGCTCCGCGAAGGCGAGAGTTCCTTGCTGGTCCAGCGACTAGCAAACCCCTTACGCAGCTCCCCAGGGGGTTCCACATTCCGCTGCTTCCTTCGAGGAGCTGGTGGTGAAGGTTGATCGCCCAACCCGGCGTGAGCGACTCTCGTTCGTGTCGTGGTCCACGTGGAGTTCAAAATGTCGGTTGTGTTCTGATTTTTTAGTTCTCCCATGAAATAAAACCAAAATCACGATAAGACGGCACATGGCGCACCGATCTGGTGTGGCTTTTTGCCGTAAGAAAATCCGACTTCCTGCCTTTTTCGATCACTCAAAAAAAATTGCATAAGACCCAGCCTGAGGAGACTCACTTTTCTTTAAAAAGCGATTTCATGGTGGACGTGAGATTCGGCTTCAAGACCAACGACCCATGTCCTGCCAACGACGCCATTTTGTGGAGGTCTTAGCCCGTTGGGCCAAAGATAAAAGGTTAACCAATCGCCTACCCAATCCAAGTCACAAAACATCCGCCACCTTGCAACCTCGTTCGTATCGTTGGTCAGGCTTGTCGTCAAGCCTGTATCCATCAACAACCTATTATTATATAGCGAGTACTCCTCTCGCGCTACCCAGAGATAAGAAATGGAACAATTGCTACAGACTCAATCCGAATCTGAGTCAGGACTAGTACTCGTCGTCATAGTAGTAGTAGCAATGGTAGTGGCAGCAGCAAGTATGTATATATATTCACAGATTCGGCTGTCCAAACTACCCCCCGTCCACCGTAATACTACTGATGTCAGTTTGCCCTCGAAGAAACGTTTTCGAGCGTTGTTCTCAGTTTGCTTGTTTTTTTTGTGAAGTCGCAGTTGGAGTTCGTGAGAGTGACGAGAGAGACCAGTCGGCACCGTGATCCCCAATGTCATGATCCTGCTTTGTAGGAGGTTGAAAGCCCAGTAATTACCTGGGTTATGGCACTGGGATCGTATTTGTAGTACTTGGAAGGCGTATCTTAGGTGGAAAACCAGGGGTTTTCCTGAGAGGCCCAAGCATGGTCTCAGTCTCCGTCGTGCACGAAAGGAATAAAGCTACTCTTCTATCTCTAAGCGAACATCAACGTGAGAGTAACAACGAGTGCCGGCTTATTAAGCAGACCTGTCCAGGGATACAAAGTGTCCCGCTGTCCGTGATCTTAGCAAGTGGCGCCTTCGGTTTAGGACTTTTTGCGTCGTTGCCTTGCCGTTCTGAGGTGTGGGAGTGGGTGTTGAGGAGCATCATCTTCGACTCATGTTCTAGTTGTGGAATCGGGGTTTCAATAATTTCCCCATAATTCTGCATATACGGCTCATCAGAGTGGGCTAGTGTTATGATACTGCTTTGTAGGAGATTGAAAGCCCGTTAATAAGCTGGGTTCTGGCACCGGGATCGTATTTGGAGTACTTGGAAGGCGTATCTTAGGTGGAAAACCAGGGGTTTTCCAGAGAGGCACGAGCGTGGTCTCAGTCTCCGTCGTGCACGAAGGAATAAAGCTACTACTCTTCTACGAATCTCTAAGCGGACATCAACGTGACTACCAACGAGTACCGGTTTAATAAGCAGACCTGTCCAGCGATACACAGTGTCCCGCTGTCCGTGATCTTAACACCAACAAGCGATTCCACAACAACTGGATTTTTTCCCGGTACAAATAATTGATACTACTATTATTACTACTACTTAACTACTACTTCTACTACTACTACTACTACTACTACTACTACTACTACTCCTACTACTATTACTACTACTACTACTACTACTACTACTACTACTACTACTACTTCTACTACTACTGCTACTACTACTACTACTACTACTATTACTACTACTATTAATACTATCACTACTACTACTACTACTACTACTACTACTACTACTACTACTACTACTACTACTATTACTACTACTACTACTACTACTACTACTACTACTACTACTACTACTACTACTCCGTACTACTACAGTACTACTGCTGTAACGACATCTATACAGCAGATCATCTCCTGCTTCTCCGTCCCCTTATCAGTAGTAGTAGGAGGGTGGGCCTGACAACACCACACCTGCAGCATGTCTTAAGACACGGCCCGCACGTTGCTGCGGTGGACAGGCACAGTCGGCCTACGAGTACTCGTGAATAGATAGAAGTTCTCGAAAACCCAAACCGTTTGATGTTTTTCGGTTCTGTTTGGCCCAGCCATGTGTGCCTACACACGTTGCCGCATCTATCTACGGTTGTCGCTCGACCAACTCTGGACGAACTCCAACCACACCAGCACGAGAAGATTTCGTTTGTGTGTATGCGTGCACAGAGCTCGCCGGGACTGGCATTGGTGCCGTGTGCGTTGAGCGCGGCGGGCAAACGTGGTCAAAAACAATGTTGAATCATGTCGTGGTTTTTTACCGTTTCAGGAGTTACGACGACTTGCGTTTTAGTATCAGCAGGGGCCGCGTCATTTACGGCCTCTCCTCCCCAATCTGTGGATTGCCACTCCTTTCCGGCGGTCCTACATGTCGCCTTGGTCATCGCTCTCGACCTGGGGCGCAAAGCAATCAGTTTACCATCTACATACCGGGGAAACCTTCTCCCTAGCGTCAGGAGCACTCTGGGACACGTGCGAGCGCACATCTCGACTCGGTTGGATCGTGGCCAGACTTGAGGTTGGTCTTGTTCTCTAACATTTGTCTATTTACGGCATGTATGTTGTGTTGTAGTCCTGCTTTATCTGATGCGGACAGTGACTCTTCGAATGGGCACATGCCCGAGCTGCTTCCCTCATCCTGAACCTAAACTTCATGACTTATACGCCCACGATCTAAAACAATCACACACGATGACATAGGCCGGTCGCCCCGGTGGTTCAAGTGGTTAACCTCGAATTCTACTTGTGTTTGAGTCCTGGGTTCGAGCCCCAGGTGGGTCGGACATTTGACTTTATTTGCAAAAATAAAAATAAAAAGGATTCAATTGTTGAGAGCGCCTTGCAGCGTGGGTAGGCACAATTCGATGCGAGTCGATGAGGGGAGAAAAGGCTGAAATCTTCTCGCGATAAAAATGAAGGCACGTACCGTAGCGGGAAGGGGGTAGAAGAACCTGCTATGTGACCCCGGATCTGAGTTACGAGTTGGAAGGAGAGAGAGAAGAAGATGATGTGCGAAGATAATAAATGGGATGATGAGCAAAAAAAAAAAAAAAGTGACACGGCAGTGACACACACAAACAGAAAAACTACGAGCGAGGCACCCTACTCTCGTACGACGAAGAGGCTTTTTTTTCCAGGGTTAAACCAAGGAGCGCTTCGCGCTCGGGAACCTCATTGTAATCATAGTATTACCGGTATTTGGTAGCAAGCGTCTGGGCATTGTGGCACATCCTGACCCAGCAAAAACGCACTCGGCACAGCTCTGCAGCAGCATGCAGGAGCAGCTACACAGCTCTGCATCAACAGTGCATATATGGCACCGCCATACAATCCGAACCTTCAACCCAAGTACAATCCGCCTCTCGGTGCAGTATGAGCTCGCAGCCATCACCTGCGACAGCAACAATGTCGGCGATGTTGAGGGGCATCAAGCACTCGTGACTCAACCGACAGCCTCGCGTAGCAACGGGAAATGATCGACCACAATATATCCCCGACTCGCGCTTCGCGCTCGCGCGCCTCATTATAATATTATTTGGTAGCAAGCTGCTTGGCATTTTATTTTCATATTGGCACATACATCCTGTCCCAGCAAAAACGCACAGTACACGGCACAGCTCTGCAGCAACATGCAGCAGGAGCGGCCACACAACTCTGCAGCAACAACAGCGCATAATATATATAGCACCGCCATACAATCCGAGCCTTTAACCCAAGTACAACCCGCCTCTCGGTGGTACACAAACATGAACGGGGACAAGAGATATCCGCAACGAGCGGTCAGAGAGCTGGCGACGCTCTGTTGGCCGATGAAAAACATGTCGGTTGTTTACTGAAAGGTAAACGACAGATTGACAAAGACATATCTGTACCGCGAAATATTAGAGATCCCTGTTCGTTTTAGAAAGGATAGGCCACTGAGCTACTCAGTCAGCGAGGATGTTATCGGTGGGAGGCCGTATCGAGCCCAAACTTTAATAAAGGTACTTCTTTTGTTCGTTTTAGAAAGGATAGACCACTGAGCTGACTTGGACCAAGTCAGCTCAGTGGTCTATCCGTCCAAGTCAGCGCAGTGGTCTATCCCATGTAAAACGAACAAAATAAGTACCTTTGGGCTCGATACGGCTTCCCGCCGATAACATCCTCCGGGGCTGATCAAACCCCTAAATCAGCGCCAGGTTTTTCCTTCCTATAGTCCCCCTCCCTAGTCGTGAGTTATTTTACTCAATCAAGTGGTTCACTCCACTTTTTTCGACTCTTCGGTCGAGTGTGTTTTATCGTGGTTCTCTCCACCTGATTTTCTACCCACGGCAGAACAAGCGGAAATACGACGTCTGGCGGGAACCCCGGACTTCTTTTGTTCGTTTAAAAAGGATGGACCACTGAGTGAGCTACTCAGTCACAGCGCTGCCTGAGTAGCTCAGTGGTCTATCCTTTATAACACGAACAATCCCCCACAAGCAGTTCCGCAACAACAACAGCATTTCCGAGGTATTCTCAACAGCGAGCGGGGTACCGAAATATGCGAAGAGGATCGCGAAATAAATGAACAAAACGTGATACAGAGAGGAGGCACACAAATATGAACGGGGAGAAGAGATCCCAAAGAAGCGGTCAGAGGGCTAATGATGCTCTGTTGGTCAACGAAAGACATGTCGGTTGTTTACGACAGGGTAAACGACAAATTGACAAGAGATCTCTCTACCGCGAAATATTAGAGATCCTTCAAGAAATGCTCCAGGAGTCTTGCGTGCTTGTTGTGGTGTTGCTCGTCGCGCGCTCGCATATATATACGAAGTGTATGCTCTTGTGCACTTGTCGTGTTGGAACAGCAGTATGGCATCCATACTCGTTCCTACTCTGTCGCCCTGAAGGCATATATATGTATGATCTTGTGCACTTGACGCTCTATCTATACTCGACGAGCCTGCTCGGTCGCCCTGAAGGCACATGACAAGATGTGCACTTGACTTATTTTCAACAGCGGGGTTATTAAAGTACCGAAATACGCGACGAGGATGCTCTGTCGCCCTCAAGGAATGCTCTTTTGTACTTGTTGTGTTGTTGCTCGCCGCGCGCTCGCCTGCTCTTGTGTCATTGTCGTGTTGGAACAGCAGTGAGGTATCTATACTCACTCTCGCTCGTTCCTGCTCTGTCGTCCTGAAGGCATATATATATGCTCTTGTGCACTTGACGCTCTATCTATACTTCTGCTCTGTCGCCCTGAAGGCATATGACCAGATGTGCACTTGACGCTCTGCCGTCGCTCGTCATATTATAAGAGATCTTCAACAAGCGCTTCGGTTTGCTGTACCAGGTAAGCAGTAATATACCTGGTATATCTAACGAGCGATGGCATGCTCTTGTGTACTTGTGGTGTTGGTGCAGCAGTATGATATCTATGCATCGTGTATTCTTCTTGTGGTGTTGGTACAGCAGCATAGCCCTGAAGGTATATACATGCTCTTGTGCACTTGACGCCCTGCTATCATCGTCGTTCGTCGCGCGCTCGCATGTTCTTGCAAATGTTGGTATGGTATGATGGTACGGTTTGATACACTATATGGAAAAAACACGATACCAGGTACCTTGTATGTTATATGGTACCTGGTATTGCGAAGATAATAAATGGGATGAGCAAAACAAAAAAAAATGTTGGTATGGTATGATGGTATGATGGTATATTATATGGTATGGTGGGAAAAAATGTTGGCATGGTATGATGGTACGGTTTGATATACTACATATGGAAAACCACTGTACCAGGTATGTGATATGGTATGATGGTACGGTGTGGTGGATGTATTATATGGCTCAATATTGCCTAGTGGTATGGTATGTTTCAGTATATATAAGTTTCGTAAGAGTCGAATACGTCGTACGAATATCATATGTAACGACCGTAAATATCGATCATTAGAACGTGTTCGAAAGTGTAAGGCATCCGGACAGACAGACAGACAGACAGACAGACAGACAGACAGACAGACAGACAGACAGACAGATTCGCAATTACCGAAACAGAGACTCAGTTATACAAACTGAGAATTACAACAACAGTGTGATAATGTAGCATTTCGTGCAGCCGCTTTTCACCATACAGCAACACAACGACATCCTGAAATATCACTACTGGTAGTTACCAGCTACATGGTACCAGGTACATATACTGAAGCAAGCAGCTCCGCCACTTCAGAGCTGCTCCCACGTGTTTCCGGCAAAAATTACTTGGAATTAGTGTGCGATAACTTTCGCAGCAGCAAACGGCGTGAGCCGGTGGTTGCAGTCGAGTCTGTCGAGCAACTAGCTGCTGCTAACACGAAGTCGAGGACAAAACACCACCACCAAATAAAATAAGGAACCTAGTCAGTCAGTCAGTCAGTCAGTAAAGCGTGTCTGTGAGCTACTGCTACTACTCCTACTCTTCCTCATCATACTCGTACTACTATTATTCGAATATATTGGACGACGACGAGAAACGACTGACGAGCAAAAAAGGGTTAACCACCACCACCACCTATCCACCACCAACAACAACCAACAACAAAGTTGATACCACTAATCATCACTTGGGCTGCCCGCACTGGGGCTGCTTGCTGCTACAACAGCGTTTTCCCCTCTCCCTGATGATGGCATCACATCGTCCAGTACCACGGCTGTCACCCATGCACGCGCACCTCCTACTCCTTGTGTTCATTTTTTTTCACTCGTTGTCTCATTTCTGCCTTCTTCCTCCTCTCTCAATTGTTTTTTTGTTCGTCCACGCGTGTACGTCAAAAGTAAAAAGAATTGTACTCGTAGTAGTACTGTGTGTTTGCAGTAGTACTTCGTCGCAGTAGTAGTAGTACTCTACTAGCACACATAGGGGGGCTATCGTCGTTGCTTTTCTTCTGCTTGTCTTCCTTAGAGCCGGCGAGAACGAACAACCTCCTACTAGTATGATGCTGCAACATGCTGCTGTCGCGCATGTCACTATTAATACTAAAAAAACGCAAATACGTAAAAATTCCCCGCTTCTTGATTTGGTGGCACGCACATCATCTCGTACCATGTGTACCCATACCCACCTGCCCGCCCACTCGCCCCATCGCGTCCTGCGGAAGTAATAAACACTGGTACTATTTTCTCGTCTCTGAGCAACAACACTGTGCGCGATAGACAGCACCACGTTACGTGCGTGCGTACGCCCTACAAGCATGCTCGGAGCATCCCCCCTGACCATCAAGCAGACAGACAAGACACATCATAGCGTGAACTTTTCGGCCCCATCTAGTGACGACGGGGCTCGTTGGTTTTACATACTTCTCCGTGAAGACCCCACGACCCCTCCCGCCCCCCCGCATCCCACACGCTTCACCCCCCCCTCTTTCTCTCTCTCTTCCTTTTTTTCAGGTAGTCTTTTCCGACCATAGATAAAGATAGAATGTTTTTATACGTTACACGGGTGTCCTTCCTCTGCCTCCCCAAAGACAAAAATAAATATCAAGTAGTACTCTCTGCCTACACTTTTTTGTTTATTCTGCTGCTCCAGCTTTCTGCTGCTTGCTGCGTCTGCGTGCGTACATCAGCACCGATAATTTATAGTAAAAAACACTCTACACACTTCGTTAACTGGAACACCTTTCCTTTTCCTTTCCTCCCCTTCCCTTGCCCTCTCTATTATTTCCGTTTTTTTTCTCGCCATTATTCAAGTGAGTAAAAAAGGCAGAAGAGTCAACCAAAAACCCCCGAGGAAACCAAAACCAAAACCAAAAAGGACCGACAGCAAAAATCCGGCAAAACAATTCGAAGGACCCGCACAATCAAGTTTCGGAGAATTAGAATTTCGAGGACGATCGGCACACAGGCTGCTGCGCCTATGGGTAAAATATATCTATACACACCACCACCAACGACTATTTTCAGCTGCGAAAAATCGAAATGAGCGAAACGGCGGCAAATTTTGGGGTGGGGGCCGACGAACACGGAAATACCCCGGAGTCGTGCCCCCCCCCTCCCCGCCTCGACGAGGAAGTTTCTTCTGAACTTTTTGAACAACCCAACCCCACCTTTGCAGAGAGCGACACCATAACAGATAGGTGGCGTGCTACACTGCGGCAGGGTTCCTCAACCCCTGTCGCCTCCCCTGCCCCTTTTTCAACCGCGATCCCCCCATACTCACGACTAACCTATCACCCAAACCCCCGTCACTTCCGGGATGGGGGTGGAGGAGGCGGGGGGGGGGGGGGGGGGGGGGGGGAAGTTATATACCTGGTATTGCATATTTTCGGTTCAAGGCACATCCATCAAGAAAAAAAGCCCGTGTGTCTTTAAAAACATTGGAAGAACGCCGGACTATAAAGAGAACGACGGCACACGACGGACACAAGCGGATGCCGCGTTTTTTTACCCTGCCTGGTACGCCGCAAAAGTCCAGGAACCGCGATCTTCGTTCTCTGTTCTTGTTTCTTCGCGTATATTGTACGAACCACTGCTTGCTGTTATAATATACCCTATCGAGTGAATACAAGACCAAAATTACCGGGGGCCGAAAGCCTCCGCTCCTCTGCACAAATACACGCACCTCACGCACACACATTATACCGAGCCTAAACAATATCCCTCACGCCTTGTACACGAACCCGTGAGGTACATAAGAGGCTTCGCCCTCCGCCCCGCTTCTCTTTCTCGCTCTCTCTCTCTTTCTCTCTCTCTGTTCTCTCGTTCTCTCTCTCTCTCTCTCCCTCTCTCTCTCTCTCTCCCTCTCTCTCTCTCTCGCCGTTTTCATCCATTACGCCCCTCCTCGTATACAAAACCCTGGCGCTCCGCGGTGACGTCGCCTCTACTGATGAGTTCTACCCGTCGGGCATACATGTCTGCCGTAGCCAGCAGCTGCGCTTGCCAACCACCTGCAGCCCGTTGCTGCTGCTGTTGCTGCTGCCGAGGCTGATCCTGGTCTTTTCCTCCACGCGCATGCAACCCGCCAGCCCCGCTAACCTCACTGCCAGAAGTGCCGCCGCCGCTGTGGCAGCCGCCGCTACGCAGACCCCCCTCTTCCGCCGAACCAGCGGCCATCTCCGGCTCAAGGGCCAGCAGTTGCAGCAGCGCGCACGCGCGAACGTAGTGCGTGACAGCGGCGTCCGACCGCCCCAACAGGTAGCAGACGGCCGCCTCCTGGCCGTGCTCCATCGCGGAGCGGTAAACCGCGGCAGCTGCGGCGTCGGATAGTGGTGGCGGCGTGCCGCCGCCGCCACCGCTGCTCCCGCCACCTCCGCCGAGCGTAGCCCAGGGTGCCCCTGGACCAAACGTACGGCCGTCTTTCGTGAACGCGCTCGAGGAGCTGCTGCCGGTGCTGCCGCTAGCGCCGTCCACAGAGGAAGCAGCCGGTGAGCTCGAGATGGCGGCGGCGGAGGCCGCGGCGGCGGAAGCCACAGACGCCTGGGTACGGCAGTGTTCCGCGCGGTCGAGCGTCTGAGAGAACAGGTCCTTCAGCCAGGAGGCCTTGGTCACGAGGGCGGAACGTTGCGACAGGAGGGCAGGAGAGGGGGGCGAGGAGCGCCCAAACCTCTGCTGCTGCTGCTCTTGCTGCTGCTGCCGCTGCTGCTGCTGCTGCCGCTGCAGCTGCTGCTGCTGCTGCTGGTGACGGGCACCCAGCGGGTTCCACGCGGCAAAACGGTCAGCGGAAACCCCGTCGCACTCAACGAGCACCGCCGGGAGCGCGCCCTGCAGGATCGATAGAGCCCTCACGTAGAGGGACAGCGCTTCCGTCAGCATCCCGTGCCGCCGCTTAGCATGCAACATCGATGCTCCCCCGACGTGCTTAACGGCGGCGGGAGCAGGGGTCCCCGCTCCTGCCCCTGCCGCTGCCGCTCTCGCGCCCACGCCCGCGCCCGCGCCGCGGGCGTCTCGAGGTGACTCGAGCGCGAGGGCCATCGCCTCTTGCGCCGTCTTGTCAGCTAGGGTAACGACAAGGATGGAGCGCTTGCCGGCAACCTCAGCTCTGTCGGCCGCCGCTCCGACCCGCCGCGCCTCGGCGGCTTCCGCCGGGCTCCACGCGAGGCTGGCGGCGCTCCTGCCCCCGCCGCCGCCTCGCTCTAGCCCGGAAGGGTACGGCCGCGGCGCAATGGGTTCCGAGTGCCGGCGGTGGTGGTGAGCCTGCTGGGGCTGGGCGGGGTTGTTGTTGGAGCCGCGCGGCTGGGGCCGTTGCGCAGAACGCGAGGGCGCTTCGTCGGCGGGGGAAGCTAGCATAACCCCACCGTGGTGGTGTTGGAGGTACACGGCGTCTGAACGGATTGAGCTATCCACAGGCAGCAGCCCTTGAGCACCTTGCTGGACCAAGTAGGGATCGTTTCTGCCGCCGCCCCTGCCGCCGCCGCCGCCGCTACCGCTGCTGCTGCCCCCACTGCTGCTGCTACCGCTGCGGCTTCCACATCCACTCGCCCCACTAGAAATTCCGGCGTTGCGGTACTGCCCTTGCATCGAGCGAGGGGAAAGGTACTCCCGCGAGGACCCTCCACTCGCCCCAGCCCAAGTCCCCGCCCCCCCCCCGCCACCCACCCCCGGTGGGCCTGCGCTCGCCGTCGGAGGCGGCACGCTCGCCAAAGAGCCCCTCTGCTGCTGCTGGCCTGCTGCCCCGCCTCGTCTGGTAGGCCAAGAGGTTCGCCTCCCGTGGGCGCCGGCCACGCCACGGAAGGTGTTCACAGCGGTGTTCCAGATGTTACCGAGGCCCAGGAAGGCGACGCCGCCAGAACGACGCCCCGCACCCGCCGCGGCCACCGCCGCGGCGGAAGCCGCGGCCGCGGTCTTCCCGGGGCCACCGTAAGGGTTGGCGGACGCAAGGTAAGAGGCCGACGGGGACCTCACGGCGCCACCCAGCCCTCCCGCTCCGCCCCCTCCTCCTGCGGACCACGCCCAGCACTCGCAGCCGGGCCCGTGTTCACAGGAAATCGACGGCGGCCGCGTCACCAGGACGAACCCTGTGGAGTCCTCCGGGATCGTGAGGAGGCTATCACTCCCGCGGAAGCTCGGCTTGATTAGCATCGGGAGGCCTGCGTCCGCGGTACCGCCGCCGCCCCCACCACCGCCCGGCATTGTTCCCGGCTGCAACGTTTGCGGCGGCTGGTGCTGGTGCTGGTGGTGGTAGTGCTGCTGCTGCTGCTGATGCTGTTGGCCGCTCGCGCCCGGCGATGTTGGCGAGGCAGACTGGTGGCAGACGCTGACGGGAGAAGGGTACCCCCGCTGGGGGGACACGGCCACTTGCCCCTCGTTCCCACCCGCCGCGCCGCTACCGCCACCGCCGCCGCCACCGACCTCTCCTCCGCTAACATAATACGCGGGTGACGGGGGGGTCAGGATGCCCGTTGCACCGTCTCCTGCACGCTCTGGCGGGATACGGCGGACAGGAGACGACTGTCCGTAGACGGGCGAGACAGACAGCCCCGACACCGATCCTGCCCTGCCGAGGTACACCACCGGCTCCGGTGCACCACTGCGGCCGCCGCCGCTGCCGCTGGTGGCAAGCGTCTTGCGGGCACCCGGGGCGTCGGACCGTGCGTTCGCTGCCTCCGACCGGCGTGTCTGACCGGGGACTACGCCTTGCCCGGAGAAGCTGTGGCTGCGGCGACGGCCGGGCGTAGCAGCAGCCGCCGCCGCAGCCGTAGCCGCCGAAGCCTCCGCCGCGGCAGCCGCAGCAGTCGCAGCATCAGCAGCGGCACCATCAACAGCGGGAGGAGCAGAACGAGCAGCAACAGCGGAGGTACCCTCGACCACCGACCCCACCTCCCCCTCGATGCGTTTTCGCCTGCTCATGTTCGGCCCGGCGGGAAATGTCGCCTCTACCCTTGCGGCGTCAGCGTCGCTGACGCTGAAGCTTCGCCGCCCACGGGTACCCCCACCTGCCGTCGGAGAGTGATCCTTGACGGGACTCCTCGCGAACGCCAGGTCGAACGCGAATACGGGCGGGGCCGCGAGGCCGTCACCGACGCTAACCCCGTCTCCAGCCTCCGCAAACGGCCTCGGCATGCCCAGCGGCTCCAGGGCAAATGGGAGGGCAGGGAGTGATGGTAGCGGACCTTCATCCCTGATCCCGATGGCAATGCCACCGATCTGGCCGCTTGCCGCCCCCTCTGCCGAGGACGCCGCCGCCGCAGCAGCGGCAGCAGTAGCAGAGCCAGCAGGAGCACCCCTTCCGCCCCAGTCCCAGCCCCACTCGCCGTCCCTGCCCCCAACCGCGTCTGTGCCAACCTTGTTGTCTATCCTCTCTGGTCCGCTGCTGTCGCTAGCGCCACGAGGGTTAACACGACCAGAGGAGTAGCGGAGACCGGCAGCAGCAACACCAGCGCCAGCAGCAACACCACTACCACCAGCCGAAACAGCAGCAGCAGAACCAACAACGCCAGCACCAGAACCAGCGGTGGCGGCGGCAGCGTTCGGTTCACCCACGAGGCAGCCAGAGGATGGAGGGGCTAGAGCGCTTCCGACCCGCTGCTTCGAGGCTTGTACCCCCGGAATTTCCTCTCCACCGCCGCCACCGCCGCTGCGTGAAACAACCGCCGAGCGGCCTCCTTCTTGATGAATCTCGGATCCTTGTCCCGTTTCGGGTTTCCGCGACCCGCGGCTTGACCCGAGGCGGCTCTTTTGAGGTGCGTCGCCGAGGGGGTAGACACAACCACCGTCCGGCGGGCGCTCGGTCGCCGGGACAACCGCAAAAGGGGGGGTCGGGTGTAGCGATAATTCTGGATCCGCAGGAAGCCGGGAAGAAGGTAGAGGCGGCAGCTGCTGCGTTCGCGGTGATGCGTCTGAGTTGTTCCTCACGTCGCCGCCGCCGCTGCCGCGTGAGGTGGTATCCACGGAGCTAAGAAAGCTACACGATAGAAACGTCTGGAGAGATGCCCGCTCGGACGGCAGAGGGACGAGGAGCATCCCCAGGAGTTCCACGCAGGCAGGACTGAGGGTGACTCCGGCCGGAAGCCTCGGTCGATTCCGCCGAATGTTGTCGATGAGCTCCGTCTTTTTTGGTGTGTGTTTTTTGTTGGAGAGTTTTGTTCGAAGTGCCGGCGCAGCAACACCAACCACACAAGAGCAGCGGCCGAAACGAGACGAAGGCCAAACCGGAGGTAGTGGAACGGGAGGTCAGGGGGGAGGAGGGTGGCAGGGGCGGGGGGGCAGGACCAAAGGACAAAAGGGAGTTAGACAGGCCGTTTGGGGCGCCGATTTGCCCTGTAGAACTGCAAACAAATCACACTGGGTTGGGCGTTGGGGTGCCGCTGAAACGCTGACTCAACTTGAGCTTTCCTGCAGGGTATCCGAAGCAAAAGTGCGGTGCGACCGACATCTACCAAGTACAACAAATAGCTCCATATCAGCCCTCCCTCCGTCCCTCCCGCCTGCGCGTCTCCCCCACACCCCCTCACTTCTTCCCACCCCTCCTTCCCCCCCTCCCGCCATCCTCTCCCTCCTTCCCTCTCCATCAACCTCTTTCCCTCCTCCGCCACGCTCTTCTCTCAGAAAGGCGCACGCACCTGGTTAGCACCCCCGAACGGGTGCTTGGCAGTGACCAATTCGTACAGCACCGCCCCCGTGCTCCAAAGGTCTGCCTTGGCGTCGTCTGCCAGCAGTGAGGAGAAGGGAGGGGCGGCAGTCGACAACAAAAAACGGGGCAACATAAGGTTGCGTACGAAGGATTGGATGGATGCCGGTTCTCGCGGCTGCTTATCCGCGACACGGAGGCGAAACAAATGCAGAGGACGTACGTAAACGTCATAAGGGGCACGTGCGTGATGCAAGCGAAAGGGGGACTCGTGGCGTACGTAAAAAAAGGTGAAGACGTACGTAAGCGCAATGAAGATGAACGTAACCACGAGGATGTACGCAAGCACGCACGAGGAGGACATACGTAAGCACGCGCGAGGAGGGCGTACGTATATGTGGGGAGGGCGCACGTAAAACGTGCAGTTGCCGCACAGTACAGTAGCCGAATCGAACGTACGCAAGGAGATGAGAGTTGAGCGTGTTGAGTGTTACGTTGAGCTTTGCGCTGGCTGTTACATTGCGAATTGAGCTTGCACGAGGCGGGGGAAGGTGGGTGACAAAGCGGCACGCCTGCTTCTCCAACTCACATGCGCGGTTACCGAGGACTTCCGGCGCCATGTACAGCGGGGACCCCAGCATACTCTCCGCCAGCGACCCCTGAGGGAGGTGGCGGGCAAGCCCGAAATCAGCGATCTGCACGCAAAAGCCATGCAGAAAGGGACACGGAAAGGACGAGAGGAGCGGGGGGGGGGGGCGGGGGGATAGATGACGTTTCAGGAAGGCTCTCGGTTTAAGAGAGAAGCTCGAGCGAAGAACAAAGGACGCCCCAGCAACGAGACGACGGCAGGGGTTATTTCACGCAGCCGGCTGTGCAGCTATAGTTTCTGCGTCAGTTAACCAAGCTTGCGCCATTTATTTTATTGCGGTCGGGTCCTTCGAGCACCCTCCCCCGCCCCCCCCGAAGCGGCCACACCAGAAACTAAAGATATTAATTGACGCCGTCGTCCATATGCAAGAAAAACCGCCTCAAAAGTGGTTCTTAGTACGATACGATACAGCTCACCCTTCATGCGACTCGCTCAACACCTCACGGCGCTTCGCAAGCAATGTAGGCCTGGTCGGTGAAAACCCGACGTGCTCCGTAACGGCATTGTAGGGATGCGAGGGTCTATCGTCATACGACTGCGACCATGCATGATACTGAGTAGACCCCCCCCACCCCCCGTTAGAGCCTTTTGTTCTCCCCGAATCCGGGAAATAAATAAATATCCTCGTGCTTGAAGTAGTATTTATTTTTCTTCTTGTTCTCCCTGAATCCGGAAAATAAATAAATAAATAAATATCCTCCTGCCTGTAGTAGTCTTTTTTTTTCTTCTCTTTCTCACAGGCCGTGACCACTATTTATAATACAATAAACTACTATTATTAATATTATTATTATCTCTCTTGCCATCCGACAAAATGTGCAGCATGATATTACTCAACTTTGTATTGAAGCATCACAAGAATCGGCGTCGTGCTCAAAAAGTGCACGCCCCAAGGCTACGAGTACGTACCAGTATATCGGCAACGAGGCCTTGGGACAGTCCAAAGCCGCACGGTCGTACGATCCAATATTTTCCCACAAAAATTATTTGACGAAAAACCGTAAAGAGGTCAAATCAACCCCGGTGGCCGGGGGATATGATACTGTCCGCGGTTTGGTTGGGACTGCACCAAACTTTTCGGGACAAACTATTGAGAACCCGTGTAGGATAGATAGACAACGATCCCTAGTAGATCATCTAGATCCTAACCTGCGGCAATGAAAACGTTGTGCAGGATCTGTACAGTACAGATCCCAACCCAGGAGGAAGCATGTCCTACAAAATCATGCAGATTACACAGCTCCTACCCGGCAACATGAGCAACTTCCTGCAGACCAGGAATAATCTCTCTGCCCTCAAGGACTGAAGCCATCAACCACCAAGGGCATAAATCGATGATCTGTCGAGGTGTGTGAATGTTTCACACGTCAGTGCAGATCAACTCACTATAACAGCTCCGATCTACTAAATTTCGGGATAGACATCTGTAAGAGCTTACCAGGTATCGCCATGACCAAGCGCACGTTCGCCGGGTGTGAACTGTAAAGGATATGTTTGCTACACGATGTGTGACGAAGATTAAGCTATATGGGAGACAGATGACGTTACCTCATGATCTGCCTCAAATGTGGAATGTTTGCAATTTTAGTACGTAAAAGGGGTTAAGCACAAGGGCTTGGCACTGGCTGACCCAGTCAGTAGCGACGATACTGTCGTCAAAATCAACAGCACACCGGATTGTAGCACTATACTTACTGTCTATCCTCCTCTCTGCCCTCCTCCCGAAACGCTTTCAGTGAGTTTCCATACTATAATACGGCGAGTTTTTCGGGCGTACGTGATATAGAAACTGCTGGCGACTATACTGGCCAGGCCAATCAGTACATTGTTGCTAGTACATACTGTTCCAGTGCTCAGCCCTACTTATCACTCCAGCTCCCCTCCTCTCTCGCGACACCCCACCTTCAAAGACGCTCGCGAGGATCTCTCGCTAAGGAGAAGGTTCTGCGGTTTAATATCCCGGTGGATCAGCCGCCGAGAGCACAAGAAGGCCAGCCCGGCGGCGAGCTGCAGCATGAAATGCCGCGCAGTGGCCTCGGGGGACGGTCCTCGCGCCTGGATGTACTGCCCCAGGTCTCCGCCGCCGCAGAACTCGAGCACGATCAGGATCCGACGCTCGGTGGTGTGGCTGTCGCGCAGGCACACGACGTTCGCTGGAAGAGGAGGAAGACGAAGATGGCGAGTAATGATGATTGGTGGTGATGGTGGTGATAGGGAATAGGAGAGAGGGAGGGCGTTTGAGGTGGCAACGGAGGCGGAAGCGGAGGCAAGGAGGGGACGGTGGGAGGGGGGGGGGGCACTGGGCTTGCTGGCGTAGATAACAGAGTCGGAATGAAATCCAAGAGGAGCGTCATCGCCCCTTCGCAATGGCGAGAGCGCAGCACTACAAACAAACAAACAAAAGCAGCGCATGCGCTCGTGATCACGAGAAAGGAGGAGGACGGAGGAGACAGAACAAACGCCTCACGATATCAGAGCAGCGCTCGAGCATACTGGGGGTACTTGCTCGGTAACGTCCCTACCGAATCTTGCGGCAACGTTCCCCAACCGAGGTCTTCGGTGCGGTTCGGTACGGCCTCAGTACCTCACCGAACACCCCGGCAAGGTTGAGTAAGCACTCGAGACCGGTAACCGACATTCGAATGATTCGGTACGCCCGCCACAGGTACCCCGGATACCGATATTCCTGACCGAATAAACCTTTGGAATGAACGAGTCACGGTACTCCAGCAGCGTTACTCGTTACCAAAGCAGAGGGGGCGCGGGGGGGGAGGGAGGGGGGTGTACTCGATAGGAGAGATGCACTCGATCTCAAGCATGGCCGTAGTCGGATGACCATAGACCCTCGCAGGGGGGGGGGGGGGGGGGCACAACGAATGACGCATGGTGCTCGAAGGTCGTTCGCTACCAATACACAACGGAGAGGAGGACAGGACGACAAGACCAAACCAACAACAACAAAAACCGATTCGACTCACGGTGCTCGAGCGTTCGCAGGATGCTGATCTCCCCCGCGAGCATCTGGAGCGCTCTCTCCCCGAGGCGAGCCTTGGTCATGACCTTGATCGCGACGGGTTCCTTCGTCACGCGGTTTACCCCCTTGTAAACCTGCCGCCCGCAAAAACGTACCGACGGACGGGCGGAACATAACGAACGGCACCAAACTTTTCGTCAACGTCACGCTTTTTGATTCGGTTGCATTTTAGACAATGCAGGGATGCGATCAACGTTACGCGCACGACGAGCACAGACACGAGGAGCATTCTTATCACCCATGTCGCCGTTCCAGTAGAAGACGGAGAAGCCATGAAACCGTAGAGACTATTGGGCCGGACAATCTGACTGACGAGTCAAACAGAGCTTAGTAAGTACCGACGAAGAAAAAAAATCTACAGAACCGACGGAAAACAATAGCTCAACAGGTACAAGTATATAAATACCATAGTAGGTAACAACGCACGCACACAAAATGACACCTGGCACAAAAACAAATCGTAATCGAGAAATGTACAAAACGTGCGGACACTTTACTTACACTTGAAACTTAGACGTTAGACGCCGAACACACACGAACGCCTCGCGACACTGAAACCTCGGAACCTGCTGAGCCTGCGGGCTCGTGGCGTCGATAGGGTTATTGGTAGTTTCGTTGCGCAAACCAGCGGCAAAGTTCACCTGAGAGCTGGACAGCTCTTCATACTGTTCGTAAACTGTGTTTTTTACGTACTATGGGGCCCATAGTAAATAGGACCTACGGCACACATTAACCCCTCAAGAACCGCAGTCCCGTTTTGGGGACAAACTATTTGAAATTTGACTGGTTTGTCCCCAAAACGGGATTGCGGTTAAAAAGGGTTAAACGCCTACCTGGTATATATTTCCCTATTTTTACGAACAATACTTGGTCCTACTTACTATGGTCCCCCGTAACAGGATATTTGGGCACAGTACCGGATATTACGGCTGCAGACTGTCGACAATTAACAGAGCTATTGCACCAGGTACATCAATGCACAGGTACATCAGTACTTTCAACAGTGATACACATATTTTTTGTAGCTGTTTTACGAACTATCGTTAATGCCTCACAAAATGTCGTCGGATGGCAAAAAGAACACAAGCATGAGATCGTACGTATTGACATCATTTTTTTCTATTTTTAACCCCCCTGCGGACCACATTTCCATATGTAAAAAGTGTAAAAAAAATTGCCCCGGTTGTTGTTGTTGTTGTTCTCACATTAACTCACAATACAATGCAGTCCGTGGTCGCATGACAGGCTCCAATAACTCTGGAGTGGAAGAAATACCTCAAGTAAAACAGAGGCAAAAACAAAAAACAAGCATACGCACTCCACCACTGCGGACACCAGGGAAGCAAAAAGGAGACTATTAATAGCAGACAAAAACCTAAAAAAGAAGATGAAGCGAAGCAAAAAAACAAAACAAAACAATAACAGAAGCAGACAGCAAAACGCAAAAAAAGGCAAAACGGACCATACTAACAAAGACACAAAGAGGTACAAACGGGAATGGAAGAAAAATGAAAACAAAAAAAAAACAGCTGCAAGCTAAAAGCCCTTCTTGCAAACGGGTCAGGTATGCATAGATAAGGATACCGCCAACTAATCGGACCCGCTCATGCGCGTAATCACGGAGGTATGATATTTGCTGCTGGTGCTGGTGCAGGTGCTGCTGGTACTGCTACTGGTGCTGGCTGGTACCGCTGCCATCAACAGCAGTGCCGGCTAAACTGGAAATCACTGTGAATAACACTATCACGGGGGACCATAGTAAATAGGACCTACGGTACACACAAAAACCCAAACATTTGCCCATTTTTTACTATTAATACCAATACTTGGTATTTTTCACTAAGGTCCCCCGTAATAGTCAACGCTGCTGTATAACAGTAGACCACAGCTGTACACAAGTACCCCAACAGCGGGGAACGGGTAAAGAGCCTGCTAACAAATGTAACCCCGGATCTGAGTCACGGCTGACTGCCAGAGCGAAAACGGCTCGTAAGGCAAAGGCACTACAGTATTAATAGCTGGGACGGAAAAAACTAAACCAAATACAAAATACTCGTAAGTGTAATGGTGAGGAAGGAGCGTGACCTATACATGAAAGGGCGGTACAGGAGAACTCCGCAAGAACCCTGACTTCCGCTACCACGGGGGCCCATAGTAAATAGGGCCTACGGTACACACAAAAACCTATATATTTACCTATTTTTATTAACAATATTTGGTCCTATTTACTATGGCCCCCCGTAATACAACTAGTGAATAGCGCGACCGACTCGTACCTGGTGGTACCAAGTGCTGTAACTGGTGCACACCAGGTTGCACAGAGTACATACGAAGTACGAGTACTTGCGGTAATTCTATTAAAAGTGGGTCTTTGCAAGGTTGGACCTGGTGTGCGATCAACATTTGTTGACGGCCAAGGGCGACGGCTGAGGTCCGCCAACACAACACACCCCACCACACCCACCACACCCACCACACCGCAGAGTCAACGCCTGCATAACTTCTGGACGGCGGCAGTTTTCGACCGGACAACGGCTATATCTCGAACGGGCTTCTTCTGCGGATTCCGTCGGACAGACAGACAGACAGACAGACAGGCAGGCAGGTAGCCCCCCTCCCCTTCTACTATGTTGATAACACTAACCTTTTCAAGTAAACATTGCTTCATAAAAGAGAGTTGGCCCACTCTTGGGGTGCTACGAGTACTACACTATATGTACATAACAGGGGTGCACAAGTATTTCTCGCCATACTGCAACCACAGGCGAGCGACAAAATATTCCATGTTTTCAATATGGTCTCCTATCTCCTACCTCCTCGTTATACTCCTATGTTGTTCTCACATTAACTCTCTGACGAAAGAGTCCGTGGTCACACAAAGGTGCTGGAGCCCTATGAAGATCCGAAAAAACATTGAAAAAAAACGAAATTCGGCTGCCTAAAAATACACGAGACGAAGAAAGCGCACACAAGATAAAAACCAATGTCCAAGCTGAACTAACATGGCCGCGGGTATATCCTCTCAACTAGAGCATAGAGTACCCCCGTTCCCACCACTAACCAAGTTGTGGCTGCTGACTGCAGCGGCTGCTGTCTGAAGTGCAGACTCCTATACCAGATACCAGGTGTACAAGTATACCTGGTACGTGATTATTTACGAATATGCCGCGCGTACGCGGCTTTGTACCTCCAACTCCAACCCCTTCGGGACTTTTCAAGAGGGCAAACAGATCTATGTGGAAACGCACGACTACAACCTACAACGGCATCAGGGACGGGAAGCGGGCCGCTTTCCTCAAAGTACCATAAGAGTGATGTGACAGGGTTTACTTCTAGTTAGTATGGGATTCGGGAAATGTCATGTGACCCCCGTGTGGTTCCAGTAACATGGGACGGGATAACATTTAAGAGCCGCCTTGTCTAAAAATGATGGAGTTCTAGTATCGGATTCGGAAAATGTCACGTGCCCCCCCGTGTGGTTCCAGTATTATGAGACGAGATATTATTGAGGGGCCCCTCTCCCAAATACTCTACTAGAGCGTTCTATTCTAGTATGCGGTTCGGGAAGGGTCATGTGACCCCCCCGCGTGTGGTTCCAGTATTATGAGACGAGATATTATTATATAAGAGCCGCCTCCTGCAAAATAGCCTGGAAGTGATGACCTTTTTATGATGGGGTTCGGAGAACGGGGAATGTCACACGTGGCCCCCGTGTGGCCCCTGGCTTATTAAACAAGGAACACTATTTTAATGAAACCTTGAAACCCGCGAAACTCTACCCTAGATCGAGCGCGAGGCAGAGCGCACCGGCTGCTTGCCGTGGTAGGGGGTGTGTTCGGACTGCACCCAACACAGGGAGACACACACGCGCGCGTACACCATCATGTCACTCGTAGGCACCCTCTTCCTCAAGATTAATCAGACCATACTCGCTTGCCAATTCGTACATGAAGAAGTCCCTATGCCTGTGAGTTAGCTACAGCACAAATCGAGCATACCAGTTATAGACTGTCCAAAATAGCGTTTCACTCTCAAGTGATTCGTCACTAAAACGCAAATAATATGTGAATAATATACGACGTGTAAACAGCAGTTTTACTTTACAGGCTCAAATCAAATAGTTATGTGAGGCATACCGGGTGTGTCCCACAGCAGGAGCAACATCAACAAACATATCGCGAATGATAGGTTTCGCGCAATGTCCAGCCATTTTTTCTTCAACTCCCAATTCTCCTAACCGCTCTAAAACTACATACAGCAGGGGTGCATGGAAAAAAAGAGAAAAAAGAGATGCACTCGCCACGAGGTCGGAATTGAAAACAATCTATTAATACGCGTACGTCATGGCGGGTTGGGATTTCTTGCAGAAACTAAATAAAGCATGTTTGTTTCCAGATTGGTTTGCTTGATATTAGTATACCCCCCCCCCCGCCCGTCCAGTCTGGGACTCGAACGAAAAAAAGAGAGGTGTCGCTTATTGTTTTTATTTTTCCGTGTACCCTCGTACACACGCACCCACGGTTTGTTTGGGGAAAACTACAGTCGTTGGAACGTGTGTGGGATAATGCTTGCTGCAGCAAAGAGCAAAGCGGTGCCGCGTACCTATTGAACTGTGTCACGTCAACGATGATAAGAGGTATAGCTCGCGCTACGCTCGAAAAAACAGCAGTATCCTTCGACCGCGCTGCATATACAAAGCAGCCACTGACTACTATTAAGTCACTATCTTCATACAATCACAACCGTAAACTGCTGTGACGATGCTCGCTCGTACATACGCACGCACTGCTCTGCTGTTGCACCCACCGTGATGGCTGCTGGCGAAAGGAAGAGCGCCATATCATAAGTATGATATGTGCAAGTAAGTAGGTGTCGGGTATGGGGGGCCACCAGTCGCAGCCCAAAGGCACAACAACAAAAAACCGGCCGTGGTACACGCCTGATCGCTTGCTTCGTCTTGTTTGCGTTTCGTTCTGTTTGGTGATCCTTGGTTGGTCGGTCGCTGGTTCTCCACATGCTTTCCGAGTACGAGTACGAGTTGATTCCTCGGTTATATGTTCCACTTTATTCTACCCTTCCCCCCCCCCCCGGACTGCAGCGGAACGACTTATCCCAACGTTGCATGAGCGAGGCTTGTAGCGAGTAGTATATATACCCGGTACGAATATATCCATAGTGTATATGTCGTGCCTCAACGAGCATGCGCGGTGGCTTGTGCCAGTAGGTATGCATACTCTGTATATGTATACAAGTCGTGTACGAACGAAAGCGCATGCGCGAGGCTTGTGGGAGTGTAGCTATGCATAGTCTGCACAAGTCGTGTATGAACGCGCATGCGCGAGGCTTGTGCTACTACACAGGCTACATATGTGTACATGCCTGGTATATCTCCTGTTGCGCACGCCGTGTCTCCACGTGCATGCGTGCGCGAGGCTTGTGCGAATAGACTAAATCGAGTATGCGCATATCGCGCAATGGCATATTTCGTGTCCTGCCGTGTATCTGGCATGAACGAGGCTTGTGCGAGTAGACAACATATTCATATGCACACTTTCTGTGCATGCATGCGCGGGGCTTGTGCGAGTGGACTATTAATATCAAATAATATATTTGTATGCATATTGTCTTACGGTATGCGTCGTGTCTTCCCGCTCAAAGTCAAAGAGTCGCCCGGCTGTACCAGTTTATATACCTGATATACTATTACGGGGGACAATAGTAAATAGGACAAAATATTGTTAACATTAGTACAAATAGCGAAACGTAGGTGTTTGTGCATAGCGTAGGTCCTATTTATTATGGCCCCCCGTAATAATAGTACGTCTTGAAAATAAAATAGAAAATATACTAACATCCTCACAACAGAGACTGCACCAGTTGCTACAGGCAGTGTATATACTACCGCTGCTATGACACTACCAATCATACAGGTAGTAGTCCTACTAAAACTGTTGACGGATAGACGAACAGACAAAGCACATTCGGTGGGGTGAAGCGGGGTGGGATGCGTTGCGGTGGGGCGGGCTGGGGACGCCAAGGTACCGCACTGAATAAGAAACCCTTCGTACCAGATGTTTACTGCAGGAATATGAAAAGTGCGGTAGGTCAGAATGCATCATATCCGGCTACAGTCACGCGTTGCTGGAGCTAATTTACTCCGACATGTTTGCCCACATTTACTTGTGTTCCGCACCCCACAAGCGAGTCAACTTCTTGACAAAGGAAGGAAGGAAACAGTGACGAATGCAGCAGCAGGAGGAGCAATATAACAGCAACCCGATGCCGCTCGAGTATACTCGGCGCAGCTACCGTACTCACGTGTACTCGATACAAAACTCGCGCATGCTACCACGGGGGACCGTAGTAAATAGGACCAAATATTGTTAGTAAAAATATTGAAATATAAAGGTTTTCGTGTGTACCGTAGGTCCTAGTTACAATGGGCCCCCGTAATATTACGGGGGGGGCATAGTAAATACGACCAACTGTTGCTAGTAAAAATCGGTACAGAGTATATAAAGTTGTTTGTGTGTACCGTAGGTCCTATTTACTATGGCCCCCGGCAATAATACCTACTGTAGTAGTATCGAACAAAGCCGCCGCGAATATACTGCGTACGGTGGTGGCGACGTTGACAATAAAGGCGGCCCCAGCCCCGTCCAAAAGTTGGGAGGGCAGCATCGTCACAAAAAAAAGCGGGGGAAAAAAGCCAAACGAACTCCAAACGCGCACAGCGTGTGCAAAACCAGCCACATTTTCCTACTCATGTTCATGGTACGTGTATTACTCGGTTGCGAGTGATACGGGATGGTTAACCAAAACGTTAATAGATAGAACCGTTCCCCTCTTGTGCTGGTACTGCGGCTACCATTTTGTGCAAACGTGTACCATACTTGTACGGGTTTGATGTCTCCCATCGAGACACGTTTTTGAGTCAGCCTTTTTTGTGGGCACGGGCTCGTAGATTTGAGGAAAACGAGCTATAATGTGACAACATCATCACCATCATCATCACCACCCTCACACCTTCAACAAGAGGCACTGGGAGGCTCGGGACAACCCCAGAATGTGCGACTGCTGCGATATTGACAACGGTGCCTAAACTTCACGGGCAACTCATGCCTGTATCACACCAACCGCACCACTTCGTGAGGTTGCCCCTACCCCCCCCCCCCCCCCCCAACTGGTCAGTCCCGCACACGCCCCGCCCTGTGCGTGGAGTTCCAGTTTTTGCGAATCCTTACGACGACGTCGCCCTCCCAATCTTTCACGCCTTGTGTAGATCGTACAGATCATTCCCACTTCACGATCTACAGTAGACCTTCCAAGGCAGACCTGTTCTCGATCTTGTACGACTCAAGCCCATCATGTTTCCTGGGGGGGGACTCAAAACAATCCGAACCATCTACGCCCGTACGTAGCACGTGTTTCCCGAGGTAGGATCTGTACCACAAGTATTGATATGCAGCTCCTGCACAGCCTTCTCGGAACGACAGATGAGGAACTACAATACGATAGACGTATCTGGTTTTTAATGGAATACCAGGTATGCCATGATTTGCCCTTTGAGCGGCGCAGCTGGGACCACCTTTGCCGCCACCGACAATGCTCCCAACACCCACCTGCACGACCAACCCCACCGTAATAAAAATCCCACCAACCCTTTAAAGCAAAAAACTGCAGCAAGTCCCGTTTTGGGGGACAAACCACTCAAATTCCAAGTAGTTTTCCCCCGAAAACGGGACTGCAGTTTGCCTTAAAATGTTTATATAGAGGAGACCGATATTCTCGGGGCGGGGGGGGCGGGCGCGTCAAGGCGTCTCTGTTGTGGTCTAAACACAAAGTACCACCTGGTAGTTTTTTTTAGTGGACGGGGGTGGTCGAGTAAAAAAGGGGCCGAACCGCGGCCTCCACACATCCCGCAGATCATGCACAGATATATCATTCCCACCGCATGATCTGATCCGCTGTAGATCTTTAAGGGCAGATAGCCCCCTGATCTGTGATCTGTATTATCTATAGCTCACGTTGCCTGGTGGGTGCCATGATATCTGCATGGTCTACAATAGGACGTGTTTCCTGGGTTAGATCTGCACAGTACAGATCCTGCACAACCTCTCACAGGGGCAGTTTAGATATCTGCTGTAGATGATCTGTCTATGATCTATCTGTAGATCATCTACCTGTCAGACGTGTGTATGCATCTGAGGTCACTGGGAGAACCTCCGTAAGCCCCGCCACCTTGATTGCGGGAAGATTTAGATATATTTGATTTAGAACGCCGGGGTTCTATGTCATAGACGCTCGGCGACATGCTGCTTGCCGGCAATCGGAGCTTGGCGTGCGATATGAAATGAGCAATTTTCCGGTGGAAACAAAAAGAAGACACCTACATACATGTGAAGGCTCACACAAAGTTCAACTCAAACACAAGCGTAAAAGGTGAAGAAGAATTCCCTACAGTAGAGTCCAGAGAGAGAGAGGAACGCCACTGGACGCCGCTCAGCGAAAAGACAAATGTACTGCTGAAGTATCTTTTGTGTTTGGCTTGCGTTTCTCCATCCCATTTGTTATCGCCGCCCTCCTTTTCTTCCTCCGTCCTATTTC
The DNA here is from genome assembly GCA_031213475.1 of Nereocystis luetkeana. Lineage (NCBI taxonomy): Eukaryota > Phaeophyceae > Laminariales > Laminariaceae > Nereocystis > Nereocystis luetkeana. The sequence continues at coordinate 11,590,471 of JARUPZ010000004.1, forward strand.
TAGTAGTAGCTCAGATCCGGGGTCACATATTATAGCAGGCTCTGGTCCCCCTTCCCCTCTACCGGTTCGTATCATCAGTCACCCAGTGACTCGTGAAAAGAGTACCGGACGTTGTCATAGACCACGTACCGTAATACCATACCAGTAAACATGATCAAATATCAAAACATGCTGACATCTCGACACCAAAACCCCTCCTCCGGGAGTTTGCCTAACCCCGACACTACCCCCTACCCCTATAACCCCAACCCAATCAACCAACATATATATGATTATAAGGGGTTATCTATATAGAGTCATCTGCGCATCGTACACAGCAGCACTAGTGTGCATCAACTATAGTGTCGGACAAGTGGCGAACTCAATAGCAAAACTCCGATGACCGATGACGCCATGACAAAAAAATGCAACCGCGCACACCCGTCATTTGGATACCGTATCACAAGTAAGTTACCGTTAGTGACGTAAGAAACCCCCCGGGGGATCGTGGTCAATCGCATTTTGCTTTTATCATCACCCGAGGTGGCTTCCTGCGGTGGGGTGGTATCTGACGTACACCGGTGATAGTGGGCATGCTTTACTCGAGTTTTGCTACATTTATCATCGGGGGGTGGTCCCTCAAGTGGGGGTTAATAACGGCCATGATACTGGGTAATATTAATAGTTACAAATAGTACGCATCATAAGTCGGCCAGAAACTCGTAAAAATAATACCGGGTGTGGTGATAGACCGCATACCGGTATACCATACCCGTAAATATGATGAAAAATCTCAAAACATCCTGACACCATGACACCAAAACCCCTCCTCCGAGGGGAGTTGGCCTATAACCCCGACACTAACCCCTATGTATACCCCTAGAATCCCAACCAAATCAACCAACGTACAGTATATATTATTATATGGGGTCATGATATAGAGTAACCAGCGTATCGTACACACCAGCATAAATTTGCATCAACTCAAGTGTCGGACACAAATGTCGAGGTCAACAGCAAACTCCGATGACCGACGACCCCAGGACAAAAAAAAACAACCGCGCATGCCCGTGAATATCATATACCTGGTATATCACAAGCATGTTACCGTAAATGACGCAAGAAACCACCCCGGGGGGTCGCAGTTAATCGCAACTTGCTTTTCTTATCACGCGGGGTGGTTTCCTGCGGTAGGGTGGTATCTAACGTACCCCGGTGATAATGGGCATGCTTTACTCGAGTTTTGCTACATTTACCACCGGGGGCTGATCTCTAGTAGTGATAACAATGGGTAATAGTTATTAATAGTACACTCGGTGATAGTTGGTACACGTGGCACGCCCACCGCGGCCGCAGGGGATGCAAACAGGGGCGGGGGGGGGTGGCGCTGCTGCGTTCAGGGGGGCTGGCGTTGCTGCTGCTGGAGGGCTTGGAGCTGCTGCTGCCGGGGGGGCTGGGGGGGCTGGCGCTGCTGATGCCGGGGCTTGAGGCGCGACGAGCTGTGCTGGGACCGCAGACACTGCTGTGGCTGGCAGGACTTGCTGCTGTGACTGGCGTTGCGCACGCTGCCGTGGCTGGCTCGTCTAGCCTAGCGCTGCTGCCGGAGCTTGAGGCACGGGTGCAGCTAGGGTGGCTTGCGGATGGACGAAAAACGAAGCGATCGCGGTCCCGCTAGTGGCTCGAGACGCGCCAGCAGACCGTGTCGGGGGAGCCGGCCTCCCGGGGGCAACAACTGCGTTGTGCCCACGGTGATGGGCCGCCCGTGCGGAAGGGGCTGTGCGCCTGTTCAATGTTGTCGTTTTCAATGGTGTGCATTGCCGATATATATATCGGCACTGCAGCACTGTTTCTGAGGGGGGGGGGGCCGGAGGCGATGTATTTATATGTCGTAGCAACAAACGTACCCCGGTAATAAACTCGCCTATTATTTATTTTTTGCTTTTGTGTCACCGGGGGTGGTTTCCTGTGGTGGGGTGGTATCTAAGAAAAGGGTGGTATCTGACATCCTGTACGTTGGTATACATCCAGGATCCCAAAGATCTGGGTACAGACGTAATATACGTATACTTGGTACCTGGTATATATACACTAGTACGTACCTGGTACCTGGTATCCTGGTAGGTAAGAACGACGTGTTTCGGGGCTATGATCTTGTGATTTCTTGCGTATCGCAGTCTACGTAGACGTCTACCGAATGGTCTAAGCAGGTGATACGCAAGATAACCCACACCCTCGAACAAATCTGCTATTTTCTTACGACTATAGTCTACCTATATACCTGGCAGGCGTGTGTGTTCTGTTCCTCACATTAAACCGTCGTCTCTACCCGTCGACATACACACAACCAGTGCACGCGTGTACGCGCCGATTCCCCAACACCAGAGATAAAGGTCTGTGGTCACAGAACTACGACATAGTTCGAGGATATAGTACTGATGTGTGCATTGGTAGGTATAGTATATCAACAAGCAAATTAGACAATTCAATGCCACGTCATCGTACTGGATACGACAGGTACGACATACCGGTATATACACGGTCTATGAAAGAGAGAAAAGTCGAAATAAACAAAGAGTGTACGTAAACGTTGAGCGATGCGCCCACAATAGACAGCAGTAGACGGAAAGATGCTGACGAGATCATTCCTCGTACCAGGGTACGAGTACCAGGTACCTGGTACCCTGGTACACAATAATAAACCATCCTTGTTCAAGAAAACCGACTATTGATAGGACGTGCATCTCAAGGGGTGCTACTCGTATACCGGTACCAGGTAAAATTTACGGGTTGCATACGCCACTATGACCGTAAATACAATGACTGCTTGGTACGCATTTGAATGTTTCAACGGTCCTTATATTTTCGCTCAGAGTCGCATCGCGCCCCGGAGTTACGTACGTACGAGTGCGAAAATAAAAAATGATGAACGTGCCCCCGGTACTCGTACACCAAAATGGACGGAAATATGATAAACTTTTTGTTGATTAAAGTAAGACGAAACGGTCTCTACACCTCAGTCCAGGTAGCGAGTGCTTGGCCCTTCGGAATTCAGGGGGGAAATTGACGGAAAGAAATGAAAAAATGAAAAAAAAATATGATAAGGGCCCATCTTAACGACAATTTTTTTGTATGATACTCCGCCAATCTTTTATTCGTTTTATTTGATTTGCATCTGATTGGTGGAAAAGTGATTCACCCATCAGGCATTTTGATGTTTGATTCGAATTAAAACGAAAAAAACGGATTCGATAAGACGCATTTGGGGACGTCTTTTGTTCTTCGTGATACTCGAATCGGGGAGTTTGTCCAACTCGACGTGGCATGTTCCTGAAACCGAAGCAAGCCACGCAAGCTTGAGCCGTGTCGACGACAGCTTCACAGGTGAGATCCACCATTCCCTAGAGACAGGGCCATCGGAGCAGCCGCAGCGCGAGGTCCGGCGGTCCCTAGCACAGGGTAGACCATCGGCGGCGCCTCAAAAAATTACAAGGCCGTCGCAAACCCAGTTATTCATGCCTCTTTGCCTCGCGAACCACACGAGCACCGACCCGGTCACGACTTCGCTCAGAAAATCGATCGCTGTATCCCCGTCGCTGCTGCCTGCGTGGGGCCTCGGGGATGCGCCAGCCACCCAAGACGTCCCAAGAGCGATAGCCTCTTCGGCGGTGCCGGCAGAAACAACCGGCCGCTGCCCGCGGCGCCCCGGGGAGGACGCGGGCCGTCGCTCGCCTCGTTGGTTGCCCTCTGGTGTTCGTTGACGCTTGTGCGTTATTCGATCTCAAAAAAATATACTCTATTCTTCCATAGAACCCAAAGGCATGTTTTTATATTTTATCACGAAATTATGTTCGAATCAAATCTTTTTTTTTCAAATTCGATTATCATGAAAAAGGTTGCTCGTTAAGATGGGCCCTAACCCGAACGACCACCGCGCGATTGGCTGACGATACATCATACAGGTACTGTACCAGGTACAAAGTCGTGTCCGGGCTACATGGCAAAGGGCAGAAGAGGTCGTGCGGCACGGGCGCAACATGATCCTATCCGCCACACCCGCACTGTACGTACGTAGACGGTTGGGTCGAGATCACCTACGACGTGGGTATCATTGTTTTCATCGCTATCTCGGGGTCCTACCCTCCTACTTGTAAATACTCTGAGTATTAGAAAATAGAGGTGACTACCTGGTATATATTTTCCGAATTCGGGCAGACGAATTGAAGTAACGTCGTACTCGTACTGCCGTGTAGGAAGGTGGGAACGCCGAACAGCGAACGCCACGATCATATGATACAACTCATACACGTGCTGTATATAGTGGGTGGGCGTTGTTAAGAAACGTCAACTTGGTGTCCACGCTCAAAGTCTTGTGATTTTGTGTCCAACGTTGACATATCCAATTCTGTTGTGGAAAATTTCGAGTGGATCCCACTACTCTAGGGAGTTGTGTTTCTTAACCCTACTCTCTTAATTTCCGCGCCAATCTGAGCCTATTTTTCTCAACAGAATGTTTCTTAACTGCTGGCGCCCATTGTGTACTAGTACTGTATTATCACGCATGTCCCATGTCAGACACGTGCCACGAACAGACTACGAAGCAACACTGCTTGCTGCGTACAGGTACGAGTACCTCTGACCTGGCATACGACACGCGTCAAATACCAGAAGCTTAGATGCAAAGAGGGAATAACAATCGCCGCAGGATTACCCTCTGGCTGCGTGCGGGCTGTACAACACAACCCTTTTACTCGTACATCGAAGAAGTGAGGAGGGAAAGAGCTGAAGTTTTGTTCAGGTACGTATAATATTGTAATTCGACTTTGGTGGGGCAAATCTGACGTCTTCTCTCACCGGCGGTCGCCACGTAGCAAAAAAAAAGCGGAAGTACCAGGTACGTACGTACTTTACACTCTGTACCAGGTACCAGGTAGTTGTTACTAACAGGTATACCAGGTACACGGCAATGCGTACTCAGTACCGCGTTGTTGTTCGCGTACTCGTACACACTCGAAACCAAAAATACTGCTCGCCAAAAGGCCGAAAACACGAAACACGAAACACGAAACACCAGGAGCGCATTTTGTTTGCTGCTGGTGCTGCCTGCTGCCGCGCCTACTTCACGAGCGGGCAAGCGGCTTTCAGCCCAGCTCTGACACAGCAATATGGCGATACTGGAGAATCTAACTGCAGCCGTGGTCAAAAACCGCATGATTCCAATCCCTGGCTCATGCATGCCTATAAACACAACAATGGTCCTTTTACGAGTACTTCTGTCTACGTACGTACCAGGTACCTAGTAATATTTATCATACTCCTGTCTATTGTACCAGGTACGTCAACGCATGGAGAAAAACATCTCTCGCGCATACATTTTCATAAAAATAATACTCGTACTACTCTGTTGTAGCACATTTCCACCTAATTTTAATATTGTCGTACTCGTACGTAGTCAAGTGGAAGTGATGTGACTCCAGAAACAGGAAACAGCTACGAACGAGTATCGATCATGGGGCACCGAATCCTCCTTGCCGCCGAAGAATCGCTCAGGGCCACAGCAGCAGCAGGGATGCCACCTTGACTTCGGGGTTATGATGCACACCCGGCAATGGACGAAACAACTTCTCGGTAACAACGAGATATACCGTTGACCGAGCGTTGGTCTGATGTTGATCGTGGTTGACCCAAGCAAGTTGAAGGAAGGGAAGTGAAGTAAACGAAAAAAAAGGGGAAAAATGCCAAACAAAAAAAAAAGGCGAAGTTCAACCTTGGGGAGAGAGACTGCTCACGTCCCGAGCGAGACCTTCCGAAGAGATTGTACAAGCGGGTCGTAGTGAACCGCATTGCAGGGTGGTCATGTACTCCTTGATTGGACCCCATACTGAACCAGCCAACCCCCCACCCCTCCTCTCCCCAGTCTGTCTCTGCGAGCTCTTATGTCTGCCACGACATGACAGCCACGTCGGCAAAAATTGCGTATGATACACCATTCTGCTCATTTTGACTTGAAAATAACACATGGAAAAACAAAAAGACCAAAAAAAGACAAGAGTGCCAACTTTCGCAAGGTTTTTTCTGGCCAAGTTCAAACAGCAGCAGACAGCACTAGCAGCAGCAAACTGCTTGCAGTGCAGCATAGAATACACTAGACAAATTAGCGAGAGAGAGAGAAAGAGCATCCGGGAACTCCACATCGAGCGAAGCAGACCAACCAACCTACGTAACTCAGAGCCTGCCTACACCACACTCTTACCGAGGCGAAGGAACCCCGTCCAAGCGGAGTCGTTTCCACTGAGTACTGCTGCGCCCACTCGGCCAAGCTGCTGCTAGCAGCGGCATTAGAACTACTGGCAACAGCAGCAGGGTTCGACATAAGAACCACGCCCCCGGGCTGGGACGTGCCGGTGACCCGGCTTGATGCGAGAGGCGGCGCCACTCCCGCGCCACTATCTTGCTCCGTTCGATGTGGGCCGAGCTGGTGGCATGCCGCAGAGCCCAGGTGTTCCAGGCCTGCAGGGAAGTCTTGCTGTGCTGCTTGACGTTTTGCGCAGGCAAACTGTTGTTGTGTCGTACTCGTAGGACCTCGTTTCGTGCTGGTCTTTTTGATTTTCCCAGACACACCAAGACCCACGTTGATAATGATGTTGACGATTTCCTGTCCTATTGAAGCCGGCCCTACTGATAGTCCTCTGCCGCTCCTGCCCCCCCCTCCCTAGATCTATACCCAAGGTCGTATGGGACACGTGGGAGGGGCCCTCTGTACTCACTGGGAGTGCTAGACGTGTTGAGATGTTGGGAGAGGAAAGGTCGTTGCTACGATGAGCTTTGCTATGATGAGACAGAGAGAGGCGATCGGCCGGTGATGATAACCCTGGAACCATACCGCCAAATTGTTTCTATCGAAATCATGGAACAAAACTTTGTAGTTGTCGTTCGGTTGGCGGTCGTTGGTTGGCTGGAGCAAAGCACAGCGAAGAGGAAAATAATTAAAGGAAGGAAGACCGTTCTTCTTCTGGCCTCTGTCGTTTTTGCTGGCCTGCTGGCGTTCTGTGTTCTCTGTTCTATCGTAAAAATGCAAGACCCGACCGAACACGACACAACACAGAGACAGTAACGACAGCAGTGCAGGGCAACAGAGAAGCAACAAAGGGCGACTCCTACGTTTCGGGAAGCTTCGAGAAGACCATGCATTGCCGTTGTTGTTGTTGTTGTTGTATACCAGGTACCTGGTATAGTGTTTTTCGTGCGGATACAGACCAGTAGTATTATAGTATTACCAACATATATATCGTTCGTGTATACGCATCGTAGTACAGGGACGAACAGCACGTACGTACGTATACCCGTACGTATAGCGCAAGTAGTAGTGGAGACTCGTATTAAAACAAGTCTTCACAGATGCCTTTTTTTACTACTGTCTGTTCATCATGTTGTCATGTCATGAGATAGGATGAGATCCTACCGCCGTGGATCCGCGGATGGTGCCCGCGGGGCGCGGGGATGCCTCGGGAAGGTGGGTTTTCATAAGTTGGCAGGGTTTTTTCCCATTTTTACGGTTTCATCCGTGTTTGCGTTGAATAGGTTGCCCGACGTCTCGGACTGAAAGCGCCTCGATCATCCGAGACGACTCCTGCAACGCAGGACAATCCCACATCCTCAGAAAGACTAAGGGGGGTCGTTCGACTGCTGTGGCTGCAAGTGGAACCCGTTGAATTTTGTGGATGAGAGAGGCGGAATCAACAAACATCGCAATATATCGATAGTCGTTCGTCGACATTTGCTTGTCTATTTTATCGTTAGCTATGATGGCCGCGGGCGATGCTGGGTCTTCCGTGGCCTTCAGCCCGGAGCAAACGTCTGGCGGTGCTGTCGGGACGTACAAGGGGCGAAAATTTGTCCACGTAGAGAAGGCGGCGGCGAAGGTAAAAATCCCCAAGAGCGTAAACCTCGAAGGTTTGCACCTGGCGATGGAGGAGGACTCAACGGCGGTGGGGGCGCTGAAGCGGGAGGTGGGCATTCATTATGACACGTGCTGCATGCAGTACGTCCAGAAGTAGTACCACAGGTTCTCTGTATGCTCTCATGAAGACAAGTATCATTATTCTTAATATTGATATTATAGTACGCTCACATGCACTGACTGCTGAACATAGTAGTATTGTGAAGGTGTTGTTACCTAAATATAAATAAGGATTACGCTGGGCTGGGTCATCGATCGATATTTTACCTCTCGCTCTGCTATAGCTCTGTAGGTATAGGTAACACCTTCACATACATTTGACGTCGCCCAGGTCACGGGGTTTGAACCCCACTTCGAGCGTTTCTTTTACAGAAACGCTTGCGCGTGCACACGTGCACACCTACTGTAAAAAAAACGCATTTCCCCAGGTTCCCCAGGTAATGAAACGAAGCGGGTAGGTCGGCGTACGGCCGTATACGGTTCCGACGCCCCTCGCCGTTCAGAGGGGGGGGGGAGTGTTACAATCGATCGATATTTTACCCCTATAGCGCAGTAGGTGGCACCTTCACAGCAGTATGAGCGTAAACGAGGAAGGCTGTCGTAGGGGCAACCCGATGTTTGTGTGTGTGTTCTTCATTCACATCACATGATCCTTGACCGTTCCTTCTACCCGTCGACATCCAGCACAACCGGTGTCCGTGCCGATTCTTCAATCCTATTTAGAAGAGATGCATACAAGTTATGTGGTCACAAAACTACGCCACAGAGATACTGCGTTGCCACGTAAGCAAGCACAGTTACTAATAGTGGGCAATGCAATGCCATGCCATCATACCGGTACTGATTACGACAGGCACGACATACTCATTCTATGGAATAGAGAAACGAAAGAAAACAAAGAGAAAACAAAAACAAAGAAAAGAGAAAACGAAGAAAGACAAACAGGATAAACAAACCGTCGTGCCCCCCCCCCCCGCAGGGGATGTGGCAGACACTTGAAAAGAACGAGCTGGAAAAAGTAGAAAAAAAGGAAGGAAAACACTACTTGTAAAAACTGAATAAAAATAAGAACCAAGGGAAAATATCAGGCAGACCAAAGCACAAAGCACCCTCGAGGTAGCGGCACAGCAGTTTGTGGTACGAGTAACATAGCCAGGTTCTCCCTGCTAATAAATCTGTCTGGTACCTTGCTACCCTGTCTGCCGTCTCCGTCCTGCGTTTGTCAACTATGCCCCGCCCCTCGGCGTCAGACAATACGAAACACAGGCAAACCAGGCTCGTCATCCACCCACGCCACACGAGGCTTATCAATCGAAGAAAGGAAAAGAAAGAAATAGAATGAAAATCACAGAGGACCAGTGCAAGAAAGAAAAAAAAAGAAAAATAATGGGAAAGGAGGACCACGTTCGAACCAGCTGCACCAGTTGATGGCACGAGCAGTATAGGCATGTTCTACTTCCTGGTCGGCCTGGTGCCTTGCTACCCTGTCGGCCATCTCCTTCCTACTTTCGTCCACCGCAGTTTCTTTTCTACTTCTCCTGTACCCCCCTCTCTCCGCATTCCCTTTGTTGGTGTTTGTTCACCAAAGTCATCCCCACGCCCTCTGCTAAGTGGGTTTATTCTTGGAAGGTTAACGAATTTGGCAGAGTAGTGCGGGCAAAGGCCAGGTTGGTAGCGAGGGGCTTTGGACAGTTGGGTTTTCTGACACTCCTCCTGTTTGGGGGTAAGGTAACGGGTAGAAAATATAAAACAGTGAAGGAACGGAGGGTTTCCAGGAGAGATGCTTGGTACGAAGTTCCAGATGGAGGAAAGATCAACGCAGTTCAGATGCGAGCAAGCAGCGGTAGAGCGGTGTGAAGTGGGGTCGTCGGTGCAGCGAGTATCCAGGATAGATAGATAACAGGCAAGGCCGTGCACGAGCTGGAGAGAACCGAGGGACGTCAGGGAGTCGTCAAGTTGTCAGCAGTCGTTGAGCCAGTGCGTTGGGAGTTGGGAGGGTCGACGAGCGGGATGGGGGAACCTCTTACCGCGATACAACAGCGGGACAAGGAGTACGACAATCTTGTGCGAGACCCGGGTCCAACGCGGGGGTCGACCCAAGGGAACGAGGCGGCCAGTAGCGCGGAGGGCGATCAGTCTTCAGCAGGAGGGTCGGGCGACAAGGACGACGGTAGAGTGCGAACAAATACCCTGGGTAGCTGTGGTACGAGTAGGAACGTGCACTTTAAGGGTAGCCAGAAATCAGTACACCAAGGAGCTCACATGCGGTCGGGTAGTGGGGGGTAGGGGGGCTTACACGTCGCAGGATAGAGGGCGTGGGAACAGCTCGTATGGGAACCGCGAGCAGTCCAACTCCATGCAACATGCCCCATCTCCGCAGCGCAACAACCAATGTTTCCCCGAAAACGAGTTTCAAGGCCCCCCATTGCCGGGTGGAGGGAGTTCGTATCATCAGAAGGCGGGGGGAAGGCGGGATAGCCGCCAGCTCACGACCTTTGACAGGCCTTCACAGGCGCCCTGGGGCCCGGGAGGCCCGCCGCCGCAGCAGCAGCAGCAGGGGTGGGCACTGCAGCAGCCGCATAGCCGGGGCACGCCACAGAAGCTACAGCAAGAGCGGGCACCACAACAAGAAGGGTGGACATGCAGGGAGGGGGGGGGGGGCACCACAGCAGCAGCAACAGCAGTAGCAAGGGTGGACATCAGAGCAATGCGGGAGGGGCAACGCGGGGGGGGGAGGGAGTGGGAGGGAGAGGTGGGGGAAGGGGGGGATAGGTTAGGGCGGGGGAGTACCGAACCCGCGACAACAGCAACAGTGGTCAAGCATGCAGCTACAGCAGCAGCAGCAGCAGTCGGGCCTGGGGGGGTTCGAGGATGTAAGCGAGTGGGAGATATACGTGTCGAGGTCGCGACAAAAGCAGATGGGGGCAATCGAGAGACAGTGAGGGTGAGCGGGGGAGGAGACAAGCCCGTGGGAGAGGGGAGCACGGAGGTTGCACCGGCAGCCGCAGCCCGAAGCAGCCCCAGGGTGAGGGGACGGCATCAGCACCTCGTTCAGCACCAGGCCGAAGTGGGGGGGGGGAGGAGCATCGAATTTCCCGTCCGGGTTGCAAGGTTGGGGGGGGAGGGAGGGATGGAGGTGGGGGGGCGGGGGGCGGGAAAGCTGTAACTAGTCATCCGTAGCAGATATGAGTTGGCGTAAGGGCAACCGCACAGTAGTAGTAGTCTGGTCGTCACTGAGCGGGGATGGGAAATCCCCACCGTTTGATTCGGCGGATGCCATGGGTACGATTACGGGGGGTTTCGTCATCAAGGGGGAGGGGGCACCGCAAGTAGCAGCGCTGAGCAACATCGATGTGCGGAATTTCGCGCAGAAGAACCGTTTTGGCTTGGGGGAGGGAGCGCGCAGGTGTCGCTGGACCACAGGGTGGAGGCAGTGTTTCTTTTGTTGACGCACCTCATGCAGTACGTGGTGGACGGGACTAAGCCTTTGGTCAAGCGTCGCTGCGCAGGATGAATACGCTGGTCGAGCGTTTCCGGGTTGTCGCGCAAGGGGTGGGGACGTTTCACGCGCAAAACACGCAGGTGGCTCCATCTGAGCAGTTCAAAGGCAAGTTAGTGCGATGCTTCAACAAAGACCTCCAGGAGTAGTCGGAGGAGGAGTCCCGGCAAGCACACATGCTGAAGAAGCAGGAAATCGGTACGTTTCCAGGTCCGAGCGACGTTTACCCGTCGTCCGCGAAAACAGCGGTAGGGGCGACGGGTAAACGTCGCTCGGACCTGGAAACGTACCGATTTCCTGCTTCTTCAGCATGTGTGCTTGCCGGGACTCCTCCTCCGACTACTCCTGGAGGTCTTTGTTGAAGCATCGCACTAACTTGCCTTTGAACTGCTCAGATGGAGCCACCTGCGTGTTTTGCGCGTGAAACGCTCCCACACCTTGTGCGACCACCCGAAACGCTCGACCAGCGTATTCGTCCTGCGCAGCGACGCTTGGCCAAAGACTTTATTCCCGTCCACCACGTACTGCATAAGGTGCGTCAACAAAAGAAACACTGCCTCCACCCTGTGGTCCAGCGACAGCGTACTCAGTACTCATACTCTCATACGAATATACTCGTACGTATAATGCAGACCTACATGACAATGGCAGACCTGGGACAACAGTTATTATGCTGTGCAGACGGCTGGACATCATTCGGTGGCACAGACAGACTGACCTACACAGCAAAGTCGCACGAACTCCATCCATGCCGGCGTCCCCGGTGGCTTGGTAGGTGGTCCGCGTGCCTATCAAGATCGATTTCGTGGGTCCAAGTCTCACCGAGTGCATGCTCGTGGCTTTTTCTTGCAAAAAAGAAATTGATTATTAGCGGAAAGCGCGAGAGCGTGAGTTAGCTACATTCGATGAAAATCGACGAGCAGTGGGAATGCTGAACCCTATGCGCGACAAAAAATAAAGGCATGTACCGGGGGGGGAGAAGGGTGGACACCTGTGACCACGGCTTGTCCAGAACCTCGTTGGGGGTAAAACCTCCACCACGAGTAAGGCTGGAAAGTAAAAGTGATGTTAAAAAAATAAAAAAAAATAATGCATGCTTGGCTTGTCCCAAGACTGTCAGACCCTGCCGTACTGTAGAATACCTGGTACGTACGTATAATACTAGTACGAGTATACAGGTACCATGTATCCAACGTACAAGGAACACATACTACACAACTACTGTATTCATGCTGCGAGTGCTTATGGGACTACCGCGCCGACTCGTGCCACGTTAAGCTGCATCAACGGCTCTTCTTCTGCTCTCATGTCATGATGTTGCAAAGGATTGTTGTTTTTCGTCGTATAGTTGATTTACCATGTGATCCACCGGCAGCGTAATAATGGTGTCGAAATCTGGCCGTCTGGATGGTTCTGCTTCGTCTGTAACTCCGATTTTTCTTCAGAGAGAACCGTTGGTTACTTATATACCAGGTACCATCTATGGTTACGTTACGCGGGATGATGGGTCTCACAACAACCGAACCGTGTTCAACGGAACAAAGCCCATCGCTCGTGTTGTGTGACAAACCATCTTCATATGGATGCGATTGATGTACTATCAGGTGTTGTAGTAGTCTGGTTGTCGGCCGCGTACGAAGGTCGAGGGCGCAAAGCTGCGGAAGGGTTATTTATGTATACTCGGACGTAAAGCAATCGCGGGAATGCTTGTCTCGCTGTATGTATATATATTCATATACCTGGTATATAAATAATTATAAACTCGTTTGGGCTGGACGGTGTTATTTGCTCGGTTACTTACCCGGTAGCTACGTGGCTACTTTTTTTTTCTTCACGAAGCTTTCGAGATTTTTTCAAGGGCAAACGCCTAAATCAGTGATGCCTGATCCGTTTGAGCCAAAATCAGGTATACACTAAAACCAAGTAAAAAACGCGCGCCACGAGCGGTGTCCTGTCCACGAAAGTCGGGTAAAAAAAGAAGCGTGCCACATGGCCTCCAAAATCAAATCTAAATCGTTTAGTTTTCTTTACGGTGTAGACACCACGGGCTTCACTTGGATCTGCAGAGAATCATCATTCAATGGCTTCGTTTGTTTCGCCACGGCGGGGGCGCCAAGAAGAGTATTTACTCTGGCGCCCCCCCCCGTTGACAGCTTCAAATCTTCTAGACCATCCTTGCGGAACCGCCTGCTCGGCACAAAATTATCTTGCCGTACCAAACCTGAGACCACCTCGACGCGGGGTGGTGCAGAGACAAAGACCATGGTGCTTACTGTATTTTTTACCATGGTGCTAGCTGTATAGACCGCTGTGACCATAGAAAACAACACAGGCAGCAGTAGGACAGATCAAAACAACTATTAACATTTATTAATAACTGAAGCACGTCGCACACCCCAAGGAAGGAAAACGTGAAACCAGCGTATGCATGTATGCATACGTAAATACGTACCGTACTTTCCACGTACTGGTACAAAGTACGAGTTCAGAGTTTATACGTTAATACAGAATAATTTCAACCGAGGGAGGGCAGACGCATACGGAGAGAAACAACAGTGTGCGTACGACGTATGGCCTCTCTGATTGGTTCAAAGTTGGCCAAAATCAGTTGAAAGCTAGACAGAGTGGAAAAAAACAGGTATACCTTGGCCTTTTCGAGCCAAAATCAGTTACTACAGACGATGTCAGCCTGACCAATAGCAGGGCCCCTGGGTGTGTTTTGTACTTGTTTTTAGAATGTAACTGATTTTGGCCGAAAAGTGGCCAGGTATACCTTACTTTGGCAAAAACCCTTTTTTTATGTTCTTCGATCTTACCCGGTGTGTCTTCTTCGTTATTTCTACCTGTCGACGTCCAGCACAATCAGTGTCCGTGCCGATGCTTCAATCCTAGAGAGATACAAGCTCTTTGGTCTCAAAACTACGCCACAGAGATACTGCGTTGGTATGCAGTAAGCAGAGTAGGCAATGCAATGCGATGTCATCAGGTCATCGTATTGAATACGACAGGCACGAAATTCACATTCTATGAAAGAGAGAAAACTAAAGGAACATAAAAAACAAAACGAAAACAACAAGAAATTGTAACAGAAAAAGAGACAAAAATATCGTGCCCCCCCGTAGGAGATGTGGCAGACAACAACCCACGCAGAACGAGCAGAAGAAACAATATCACTACATATAATTAGAAATGCCCCGAAACAGGGTGAGACTACTGCTTGTAAGGACGAAGGGAAATAACAGGCAAACCGAAGCGCAACAAAAATAAACACAAAGTACGCTCCAGGCAGCCGCAGCAGTTTGTGGTACGAGTAACATGGACAGATAGACAGGTTCTACCTCGTATTGTCGATTGCAACATTGCAACCATGTCTGCCGTCTCCGTCCTGCTTTTTGCCAACCATGCCCAACCCCCGAGGAGAATGCGTCTGACAATACAAAGCAACCGAAGCAGGCTCGTCATCCACCCACAAGACTACTCGTGTCTAAGAGGACGAGAAAGAAGACAGACGAGAAGAAGTAAAAATAAAATAATCACAGAGGATCAAAGCGCAGAAGGAAAAAGACAACAGAGGAAGATCACGTTCGAACCAGCTGTAGCAGCAGTTGGCGGCACGAGTAGCATAGACATGTTCTACTTACTAGTCGGTCTGGTGCCTTGCCACCCTGCCTGCCGTCCCCTTTCCTTATACTTCTCCTGTTGCTCTCCCTTCCCCCATGCCCTTAGTCGGGTTTTATTCCTTCCACTTATGTTACGAGGCTTAGATTGGGTAGGCGATTCGTTAACCTCTTACCTTTACGTAGCCCAACGGACTAAGACCTTCACATCCTCCTGTTGCCCACCCTCCCCCCATTCCCTTGGGAACCACCCACGGCGGATGCGCGGCGCTGCCTACTCAGCTGTGCCTCATCCTCGTGTCACTTCACCATAAACCGTCGGGCTGCTCCAAGGACCCCCCGGTACCATATCCCCGCCTTTTTTACTGCAGTGAACCACAGCGCGGTCTCAACTCCAAACCACCAAGGGGGAGTGCTCCGCTGATCCTTCGGTGGCTTGGAACTCCTTAAGGCCTTCGACTACGCATTTATGCCAAGTCTTGAACTGTCCGCCAGGTCGCGGGTTCTCCTCACCGGCCATCGTCCCGAACATTACCCGACTCTCGGCAATTGCTCCTTGCCTTGCCGTGCCACGGCCCACGCAAAGGCTACGTACGAGTAGCTGGTGCGAGGAACGAATGCCTGCTGTGCTCTCCCCTTTCCAGCTTGCGACACCCCCGCGATTTCAAGTCAACCTTAAGCCCGACGGGGAACCTTGGACAACAGTATATGTATGTATGTATGTATGTATCCACACCTCCAGGGCGTTCGTTCGTGCTTCTCGTGTAGACAGTTCTGATATTGCAACTCCAAATTTACTAGGAAAGCGGTCGCCATCTCGAAGTCCCAAGAGTTGAAACCGTTACTTCTACCCGTCGGCTCGTACACTTACGCGTACGGTGAGATAAACACATAAAGAAAGGAGAGAGAAGTGGCTGACTCAGGTAGTTGGTCAGACAAATAAATGGTACCTCATCACACGGTCGGCAAACAGCGGACGAACCCCCCTCCCGCCCCCCTCCCTAACGTCCACGATGCGGCATGTTTCGCGACGGTTCGCGCGCTCCAGGTCCTGATCGCCCAGGAGTCGGAGGCGAAAGAGTCGTTCGAGCAGCTCGAGATGCTGCAGCGAACGCACGATAAGCTCCGGACGAAAGCCGAGGCGCTGGAAAGGGTTCACGACAAGCTCTTCAACGAGCTTGAGGTCGTCAAGAAGACCCTCATGGTGATGACCTGTCTCTGCAGCTTGTTGCCCCTTGCCTATTTTACGCGCTGGTTCGGCGAACTGGTTAATTTTCACCCGATAAATATTTTATCAACCATGTTTTATTTATCCCCTTTCGTCTACAATTGCAGAGTTGAGTATCGATCGATCTGCCGATCGGTTGAACTCACAGCTGACGTACTTTTTTTTGTTTTTTATTTAAAAAAAATTGTACCCGGTATTTATCTTGGCCCCCTTTGCTCTACTGACTTGTTACAGCACTTCTCCAGCTACCTCCTTTTCGCTCCCCAGATTCGGGCTCACATAGCGGGCACCCCCCCCCCCCTCCCCGCTGCGGTCCATGCCTTCATTGTGGAAGCACTACTACTGCTGCTGTAGGTAGGACTTCAAATTCGGCAGCAGTGTCCCTGAGCTTGCAGCGCATTTATTTGTCGACGTCAACATATAGTTTAGCCTTTTTTCACGGCTACTTCAGGCTTTTCTCCTGCTCGGTCGGGTTGATCCCCCTCCCCTGTCATTTTCAGAATCGCGAGTAGGGGTATGTATGATATATATATATATATATATATATATATAGATTTTTCTCATCTCATTCATTATCTTCGCACATCTTCTTCTCTCTCTCCTTCCAACTCGTAACTCAGATCCGGGGTCACATAGCAGGCTCTTCTCCCCCCTTCCCGCTACGGTACGTGCCTTCATTTTTATCGCGAGAAGATTTCAGCCTTTTCTTCCCTCGTCGACTCGCATCGAATTGTGCCTACCCACGCTGCAACGCGCTCTCAACAGTTGAATCCTTTTTATTTTTGCAAATAAAGTCAAAGTCCGACCCACCTGGGGCTCGAACCCAGGACTCAAACAAGTAGAATTCGAGGTTAACCACTTGAACCACCGGGGCGACCGGCTATGATATATGATATATGATATACCAGTGTACCAGGTGATTACGCGTATTTCTGTGGCTTTCGTGTTCCCTCCCCGATAAATCATTTCAGCGTCAACGCTGGATAATTTGTTTCACTTTTTCTTCATGCGTGGTGCCGAGATACCGGGATGGGGGCGTGGAATGTTCAGCGCGTGATGATACCGGGTTATCGGGATAGAGGCGTGGGATGCTCTTGGCGTGTAATACCGTCGTATGGCGGCGCAGAAGTCATAACACTGCTTTGTATGCGTGAAAAAATAGTAGCGTCGGCACTGAAAACAACGTGACAGCGGTATTACGGTTGGGCATAAACCAAGTCATCGAATTCGATCGAAAAAATAGTAACAGGGGGGCTGCGGGTGGGTGGGTGGGCGGGGGTGGGGACGGGTTGTGGTTCAACAATTTCACAAAAGAGGGACGCGATTCGCACCAAACTTTCCCTTCACGGAGCCTGCGTGCTTGAAACTGAAGGAGACATGTTGTACTTTGGTTTCTGCTTTCGCCCGACCAAGTGCCCCGAGTTAAACCTCTCCCCTCTTTCGACAATCACTCACTGCTTTTGTTGCTGCTTGGACATTTATTCTCCGACATCTGTACCTACGTCAGATTTGATTGGTGAGCCGTCGGTTGGGATTCAGTAGAGTCATCCATAAGGGGGACTGCTGTACTCTCGGTACCTGGTATAATTTGTGAATAGTTCAGGTCTGATTGATAGCACCTTCCATGTTTTAAGTCATTGGATTATATTTACCCTTTGATAGATGGATGGTATGATTGGAATAAGCCCCGCACATTGTCAGCTGACAATTGGAATAATAATAATGTGGCCCAGGTAACTACAGTATATGTGTACGGCAGTATGTGTAGTGCGGGGTGGGGGGGCGTAGACACCTGTGACCACATGGCTTGTTGAGAAGACGGTTGGGTATGACAACTCCTGCTTACAAAAGTTAAGCTACATAGAGAGTACAGGCGACGAATAACTGAACGAAAAAAAAAAAGTAACAACCAACCCCCCAGCGCTACGTAATACTAATGGTTAGTATTGCTTTGTTTGCCATCTGACAGTGTGTAGCCGTGGTCTCATTGGTTCACACCATCGGCTTGTTCGCCCTTTTAGCACTGCAGTCCTGGTTTAGGGGCAAACTGATTAACAATCTTAGAAACAAGGGCGAAGGTATTGAATGGGATAGAGAAAAATGAAGGAAAAGACGCGTACTTCAAAAAGGGGGGTAAAAAAAGTAAAAATACCAAGCTCGAATGATAACGGGGTACAAGGTACATCCTACACTCCGTGATTCCAGTATAAAAAGGTATTCTTATGTTTGGTGCAAAATGTTGAGCCAATATATTATTGATAGTATCGCTTTTAGCTTTTCGCCTGATGTCGCGTATAATATGTATACTCGTGTAAAATCGGTTCGCTCCGCGGCGTCAGCCAGTAGGACGTACGTAACCCGCAAGAAAGAGTGGTGTTGCTCGAGACAGACGGCCGCTCCGTCGCGGCGTGAGAGGAGCAGCAGGTGCTGCCACGATGTTGGTGTGTCGTTTTCACACAACATTTTTTTTTGTACGTTTGCCATCCGACAAACAGTGTGTTAGCATGAACTTCAACGCTGATCACTCATAAACATCCCCCGGAAGAAGAAAGCAACCAAGCGAAACCAACGCTGCTTTGAAAAAGGCGTATCGACAGCGGTCGACGTAAAAAGTAAAATAAACTGGAGTTTTTCAGCCTACCGACCGTAATGGGAGCACCACCAGATCTCCATTGGGGACACCCAGAGCCAAACAGTAATTTGCTACCCTCAAGTCGGAGAGCTCTTATCACTGGTGAAGCGACAAGGAGATGCGAGGCTCGAAAGGTGGTTTATCGAGCCCTACCACGTCATAGACTAGAATAAAGAGAGCATCGGGGCTTACGTAAACACTAAGCCATGCGACGAATCCCGACATCCCGGTACCAAAACTCCTATACCCATGGAACTCCACAAATCCACATCGCAATCGCATCTTGTACGAGCACAGTTATCTTTGACTCGAGAGGTGGTTCATCACCCAGTCGTGTCAAGGGAAAGAGTAGAGTAGAGAAAACATCGGGACGTAGACATTCCTAGTGCAAATCCCGATATCCCGCTACCAATCAGCCCATTCAACAGCTATGTAATGGTCGACCACTCGCAACCCTCCACAGAACGAAGCAAAAAAAAAAGAGGTGGTTGTTATTATTGGAGTGTGTTCCATCGACAACGGGTATGAGGCACAAGCTTTGATGTCCAGATCACTCACGAAACTTTCCCAAAAACAAGATGATGGTCAAGAGAACCGAGGATAACTGAAAGAGGTAAACCTATGCACGGAGTCTAACTCCCAACCGTACCTACTTCCGGCACCTTTTCCGCTTTTTCTTTTCGCCGCGGGCAGGTTAGGAGGGTCGGAACCGCTCCGGAGAGGCACCTGGCCAGGCTTCAGGCGGAGCTACGAGCCACCGACAAGCGGCACCAGGAGGCGATGATCACTAAGGAGACGACGGAGTTCATCGTCAAGAGGGTCACCAAGGTGCTTTTCATTTTTGCCAAGAAAAGCCACCAAGGGGTAAACTAACCCCGTGCCTTTCATTTTCGATTCTTGTTTAGCTCTGATGTGTGGCCCTTTCCGCTTTGGCAAAAAAACAAGTTGATGCAAAAGTCGTGCAAAACATCGTGCAAAATACTAGTCGCCGTCTGGCGTGCGCGTCCTCAGATAGCAACACCCTTCAATACCAAATGGACAACGTTTGTCGCTCTTATTGCACATTTCTACTGTGGTATTGTTTCTCTCTGCTACGGATCGCTTCATGTAAGTATTAGATTGGACGAGGCCTCCTGCGCTGGCAGGGGTCCTCGCCCGCGGATATACCTTCCGCTCTGAAGGTGCGCCGGCCGAGGTGCCTTCAGCGCGGCAGCATTCCCAGGAAATGATCACTATCATCATAGGTGTGGTTCCAATCGTGTTCCAAGTGTTGGAACCATCTTCATGGATGTCGATATTTCGGGGGGGACCGCAAATCAGAACCAAATTGGGTGTGTAAACATAGAGAGAGATAACCTGATTTTCGATTCTCCCATGGGTTCTGATGTCTATGGCCTAAAACCGAAAATAGTGCGAGACCATTCATCGTTGAAGTTGATCGCCAGTCGCAGGTTGAAAGCCCAAGTGTTTTACCACGTCTTTGCTGCTTTAGACATGGATATGTCGCCGCGATTATCTGCACTCTGCGGTCTGTTTGGTCGTCCAAGTGTTGCCCCACGTCAGACAGATCATCCGTTCCTTCACGGCAGATACAGTAGAGTCCTGATATGTGCCAATCTACTGTAGCTCATATTTCTGGGTAGAACCCGTATATTCTGCATGTTCTACAACAGGCCTCTTCTGGAGTTGGATCTGTACGGTACAGATTCAGCACAGCATATCATAACGGCAGGTTAGAATCCAGATAATCTGCAGGGCGTAGATCGGGATCTGTCCGGCTTGTGTTTCGCCTGGACCAGTTCTCCCGAGCTGGATTCAACTTTCCGCGTCGCGTCGACTTTCGCCCAGGTTCTGGCTTTGGTGGTGTTCGATGTCTCTCGTTTTTGCAGACACGCAAGGCGGGTCGCCATGAACGCCACCACTACCAATTGTGCGTATTACGAGGGTGGAAACTATGACACCATCCCTCCGCTATCAGGATGTTTGCGAAGAATTTTCTCGAAGCCACCTTGGCTGGGTTTCTTGTGGTGTGTTGTTTCCTGTATAAAAAAAAATTACCCCAACCCACCGCTCTTTCGGATTTTCCTCGTAAGGTTGTGGAAAAATGTGACCAACATGCCCTTTTTCAACGTAATTATCCTTGGGTTGAGTTGTCGCTCTTATTACGGGGGGCCATAGCTAACAGGACCAAATATTGTTAGTAAACATGGTTAAACATATAGGTTTTTATGTATACCATAGGTCCTGTTAACTATGGTCCCCCGTAATAGGACATTTCTATGGTTTGGGTTCGTTTTTGTATGGTAAACAGAACACAAGAAACCCAACCAAATAAGTCTGAACCAGTTTCTTCAAAAACACACATTTGTAAGTCTTGGCGACTCGGTGCTCCCAAGAACCACACACGCTCGAGAGCGTGAAACTGTAAGATAGTACGCTTTTCAACAGTTTATCTACATGTGTTAAAGCTCATTGGTTCAGGTTGCACCGCATTTGGGTCAGGTTGCACCGCATATTTAGTGTAGCGTATATTTCCAGACACACACGTACACCGACAGAGACGTCAATCCCGGCGCGGACGACAACGCTAGGTATCCACCAACGGAAGCAATAGCATTCAAGCTTCAAGCCGAGCACTTTGCGTGAGTGACCCGAGCAGAGCCAGAGGCACCCTGCACCCTGCACCCTGCACCCTGCATAGCAGCAGTCGGTCAGTCCCTACAGCAGATCCGTCCTGCCTTGTATACCTCCACAATAACCACTGACCATGGGGGGGGGGGGAGAGGGTGCGAACCCCAGATTGCGATTTTGTTAACATATGTTTCAGTACCATAAGCACCGAGCTAACTGCCAGCACACCAATCTCATCGCTCAGCACGGTGTTGGATATGCGCCATATCCCCTCTCAGGGGGGGGAATTCGATCCCCAGACACTCACCATAATAACTAAGTCCAAGACGCGCGCTACGATAGGGAGTTTTATCTCGTGGAAACGTTTCTGATTGGCTGAAACATTTTGGACTGGCGGAGCTTCTCGACTAGGGAAGTACACGGTGTCCCGTTGCTGCACGATGTTTTTCGTTGGCACCTAGGCCAGGGGAATTGTGTTAGTGAGTCATATATTAGTAGTAGTCCTACACCGTGTTCTCAAAAGTCAGTTTCGGGTGATTTACTAACAGTGTTGAGTTCCTTAAGTGAGAAGGCTGCGAGAAATTACATGATACCCCTACAAGGCAAACACGCGCCCCAAGTGGCTGTAAGGTGTAGCTATGTAACACTCGAGTATACCGGGGCGCGCAGGCCTACATACTCCCTAGCGTGCGCTTTGCGTCCTCCTCTTTTCTATCCTTTCCCTCGTGCAGGAGGTGATCCAGGTGAAGAAAAAGGTCAGGCTGACCCAGACGCTGCTCCAGTCGACGCAGAGCGAGGCCGCGTCGAGCGAGTCTCACCTTCAGCAAAGCAGGCAGGAGCTCAAAACGGAAGAGGAAAGACTCGCAAAGCTACGAAGCAAGGTGCGCAACTTATGTTTTTTTTTCAGGTGGCCGCCATTCAACTTCATGTAGGAGCCCCGCTTTTACTACGGGAAACTTGCGCAGCACAGTCATCGTGTAAAGGGCAGAAGCAAGGCGACGACGACAACTACCGTATATACTGGTAACACGCCAGATACCACACACCCTTGGACGGTTTTTCAAAATTGATTGTTTTCTTCGACAACTAGGAGGGCGTACTGAATACGACGAGCGACGCGTCTGCGAAAAGGTCCCGACGAGATCTCCCCAAAAGCCGTCGTTTTCGTTGCCTGCGCCCCCCTAGCTTAGGAA
Source organism: Nereocystis luetkeana (assembly GCA_031213475.1). Lineage (NCBI taxonomy): Eukaryota > Phaeophyceae > Laminariales > Laminariaceae > Nereocystis > Nereocystis luetkeana. Next base: position 11,613,207 of record JARUPZ010000004.1, read on the forward strand.
GAAACAAAAATCGGCTGTGATCTTCATCCCGACGAAAGAGGTAGCACATTTTGACCAAAAGGTTTTCTGACTGATGGGGCTTCTCAGCTAAGTCACTGCCCAAAAATCGTTCGATTTTTCGAATCGTTTCGGTGACGGACTCAGATGACGTCAACGCTCATCGGGTTGAGCGTGCAGTTGGTCTTGAAAAGCCCAACTTTCCGGTACGATGCAGAGCTCCCCCACAGTGCGAAATCCCCAGAAAATGCGGTTGCACGCCGGCCGTAGCTGGAACCGCTGAGCTACGTAGCCCCTTGCTGACACCGTTGGGGCACGGGCTTTGTGGTTGCTACGCCGCTGTCGCAGGCTGACACCGCCGCTAGTGCCCTCTCGCTTTCTTACGAGAAAGCTTGAGGTCGATGTGTGGGCAAAGGGGCAAAAGCAAAAGATGATGCGTACGTGCAGTAGACGCCAAAATCAAGGTTAGGTGACTCGCCTCGCCTTTACGCGAGAAATATTGTCGCACAGTCAACGCAAGGGCACTATTACGGGGGACCATAGTCAATAGGACCTATGGTATACATAAAAACCTATATATTTCACCATTTTTACTAACAAAATTTGGTCCTATTAACTATGGTCCCCAGTAATAGCAAAAGGTTGATGCTCGCAGCCGCCAAGCGAACGTCAGGTATATATCTCGCCTCGCCTTCACGAGAAGCTCGCGTGCAGTCGATGCAAAGGGCAGAAGCAAGGTGACGAGGGGCCGGCAAAAATCTACGTGAATCACTTCCGAGAAGGCTTTCCCATCTAGGACAGGTCAATGATTCAGATCATCTAGATAATCTAAGTCCTCACTTGCCGTTGCTAGGTACAGCTCAGACAGATCCAACCCGGGAAAACACGTGCTATTAATAGATCATGTAGGTTACACGGCTCGCACCCGGAAACATGAGCTGCTGCGGTGCACACAAGATCGGGGACACGTCTGCCTTGAAATTTCTGAATCGTCGAGTGGAAATCGACGATCTGTCCGCGACCATATCTGCCTCGAACTATCTAGGTCGATGATTACCCGTCTAAGGCGTGGAAACTTTCCACGCATATTTTACCGTAGAGGTTGTACGTACGAGTGGCACCCTATATTTCCTGAGGCTTCTCCTCACTCGACTATAGTACAGGAACTCTGTACCTCCTCCAAGGGCCGACCTTTTTTTTGGGGGGGGACATGTTTTGCGCTTACGCTCTTGGGAAATCAGAGCCGAAAAACTTCCCATGAAAAAAAACGTGACCAAAATTACAGCACTGGCCACTTGCGTGGCTGGCTCCTGACTGGGAGGGAGATAACATATATTTGGTGCTCGAGCTACAATGGTTGATGCAAGGAGTCGTACGGCACGGGGCGCGACATGGTCTTATACCCCTACTGCTCGGCGCTCACGCTTCTCGTAAACGGCTGATGACAACACCAAAGTTACGATTGCTTGGTCGCTATGTCGGCGTCCCAAAAGGGTTATAACCCATCGTTCTAGGTATTAACAGACAAATCGGAAAAATGGGAACGAAGCCTAAAATGAGAACCAAGCCGTATCTCCAGAACCATGTGGTGTATCAGATAACCAAAATGATCCTGCGAAACCCCTTGGCCAGCCCTGTGAGAGGAGCTCGTCAGAACGGTCATGCTCCATCTCGTGCCTTCGGGTGGGCGCAAAAAGCGATATACGCTGGCTCTATTGTGATTTCTCTACATGCTGGCTACCGCGGCGATGCCGAGGACTTTCAGCCTGAACGACAGCTCATTCGAAGGCTGCTGTACAGCCCCACAGGACTGCCAACTTTTTTTCTTGGAGTTGTACACATGGATTTGCTTTCTAAAAAAAAACGTCCGTTCTCATTTTTTGTTTCGTTCCCATTTTTCAGATTTGTCTGTTATTATTACAAGAACTAATTTTTGTGTAATATATGTACCAGGTACATAATAAAAATGGAGTTCCAACAATATTGGGTGGTTCTTCTTCAGTCGAGAAGCCCCCCCCCCCTCCCGGCCGACGAGCGACATTCCACCCCCAAAGAGTCCTACCAGGTATAGTTTACCGCTACATATTGTGGCTCCTCGCGTCTTGCGGTCAGCGTACAGGGTGTTTGTGGGCCACGGGGAAAACGCCTCCTTTTAGTGCCGGCGTTCACGCTATAAAGCTCGTTCTGTTCGGCCACTATATACAGAGCTGAACGGCGTTTTCGTGTGAAGTATATCGGTGTACAGACAGGATATGAACAGACTCGAACCAAGAAATAAGCACGGCTGTTCAACGAGTCGGGTCGAAATTCGCGGGTCGGGTAGGATGTTGGGGTCACCTGCAGCGCGACCCGACCCGACCCGACTCGACCCTACCCGTCAGGTTGCGGATACCTCCTGATCCGACCCGGCCGGACCCGACCCGTGAATAATTCACAGCTCGGACAGACCATGATCTATCTATCTGATCTGTCTACAGATAGATCATTTAGTTCCTCGCCTGCCGTTGCGATAGGTTGTGCGGGATCTGCATAGTACAGATCCAACCCGGGGAACAAGTCCTATATCGTACATGTTTTACGGCCCCATCCGGCAACATGAGTTAGATCATGGAAAATCGGGAATATATCCGTCTTGAAGGATCTAGATCATGACCTGTAGATGATCTGTAGATGATGTGTGGATGATCTGTAGATGATCTGTAGGTTATCTGTTGATGATCTGTAGATGATCTGTGGATGATCTGTAGATTATCTGCAGTTGATCTGTAGATAATCTGTACATGATCTGTAGTTGATCTATAGATAATCTGTACATGATCTGTAGTTGATCTGTAGATAATCTGTACATGATCTGTAGATGATCTGTAGATGAGATGGGGGATGTTTTAAGGCCTCCCGACCCGTGACCAGCCCTGGTTTCAAATATGCGAGATCGTTCGGGACGTTTTTGGTGCACGCGCGCCGCGCTTTCTTCTGTGTGTTTGTGTGTGTGTTTTTTTTGCTCCAAAACCAAAAAAGGTAAACCAAAGGATGATGCTGCAGAGCACAAGCCTGACGGGGCTGCAGCAGGTGATGGAGGAGAGGAGCTTGCAGCTCTACAACCAGGAGGAGCGAATTCACCAACGCGACAACCTCTTGACGAAGGTGAAAAAAAAGCGAAACAACGAAACCACACCAAAAAAAAAAGCGCTCTAATACTACGACCAGGGGGTGCCACCTACTTTTGCCTTCTGGGGCTCCTCGCCTAGAGGGCTCTTTGCTACTAACAACAGTCTGATCAGAAATATGAGGTAACTTTGAACATTTTTGGCAATCGGAACGTACCGTGTATTTTCGATCAGACTGATATTGATAGCATAGAGCCCTTTAGGCGAGGGGCCCTAGAAGGCAAAAGTCACTGAAAAACCCGACCTTGAGGGAAAATGGAAAATCCAACCCGATGGCCGTATACAGCGAAGATTGGCGTGTCAACTACCCCCTCTTGCTTGAGACTTCTCAGGGAAAAAATGACATAAAAAAAAAAGCGACGATACCCGGAGGAGATGACTCCCGCCCCGGGCGGCTGTCTCCACCGCACCTGCCCCTCTAAAAGGGGGTCAGGCAGGTCGGGTCAACGTGTCCAAGCGCCAGCGGTAACAGCAGCCTGCTCTGCTCTTGCAACGGGAGCCATGATATGGGTTAAATTGACACACGACACGAAATCTGAACGTGGAAGTGTGGTGAGCTTAAGCTTTATTTCTACCAATCCGCCGGAGAATATATACTAAAAAAAAAATACAAAAAAAAAATCACAGCGGCGTCCACTGCGTGATTGGATTGGGGGGTGGGGGGGACGAAACAAACTGGTATCCGAGTTACGATGGTTGAAATGAATCGCACGGCAGCACGGGCAGGACATGATCCTACCACTACCGCTGCTGCTGGGCACCCACGCTGCTCACAGACGGTTGCCTCGTATAGCTATCTTTTTTTTTTCGTGGTCGCTAAAAGGAGGCTCCCGAAGAGGGCTAGAACACAAAGATGGTGTCCCGACGTTGCTGGGTGGGTGGGTGGGTGGGTAGTACCTCCTCTCAGTCGAGGTGGAGCCCCTCGGCAGTCGAAAAATATTTCGGCCCAAAAAGACTACCACTCTGCCCCTGAATAGAATTATCTTTTCACGCTAACACTCAATCAAAACTGTCCCTATGTTTAGGGTCGTACAGCTGCGGGGTGGCCATTTTTCAAGACCACCCCCGCGACAAGTCCGCTCAGGGCGAAAATATGTTTAACAGGAGCGTCTACTACGGGGGACTGTATAGTAAATAGGACCTACGGCACACACACAAAAACCTACCAGGTACCTATATTTACCTATTTTTACCAACAACATTCGGGCCTATTTGCTATGGCCCCCCGTAATAGACATCAACATGAAGTCGAAGCGGTACTTATAATTTCCACCGAGAGCGGTGTGGTAGTGAATTTTTTGCTGCTGACCATGACTACCTCCAAGTAAGCGTGTTCCTCGTGACAAGCTCGATTTACCCGGGTCTTGTCTCCCGAAAAATCTTGAATCGGAAGGTCTCGAAGTGGGTAACCCACTCTTTGAGGTAGGTACCCCCACTGTAAACCCCAAGCGTACCACGCGTTATTTTTACGCCACCTGTCGGGTGTATATATTTTTACGCCGACGGCATGTGCGATGAAGAAGGCCTCGTGAAAAAAAAAAAATGGGGCTTGCGAGGCTTCTCGTTTTGGTGCTGCCGGAAAGACCACAGGTCTTCATGTTTATGTCCGCGTTTTTTTTACTGTGCGGCCTGTCCTCGTATTTTTTTTTCCCGTGTTTTTATCCGCGCATTTTGCGGCACTTACGACGCACGCGTTCTACAGTATGTAGGGGTGGGACCAAATATTTCCGGAGGCCGTTTGCTCACTTAACCTTTTTTAGAACTGCACCTCCGTTTCGGCGACAAACCACTCAAATTATAAGTAGTTTGTCCCCACTACGGGACCGCAGTCCCAACAGTCCTGAAAGGGCTGACGGGCTTCATTTCATGCGTACCCCCAACAACCAAAATCTTCGGGGGGGCGCGTTCTACGATACAGGTAGCATATTTCCGTCAAACTAATTTCTGAATCACGGCGTTCCTTTACCCAAAATCGTCGGAACGCCGATCTTGCTTCGAAAAATGAAGTTTTTTTTTTATGCTTGGGCAATGGGACTATTCACGGGCATACAAATTGACATTTCGCTGAAGTCAAGTTTTTGGGTGAGGTATGGGGCCCCTCACGTGATCAGCCTCAGATAATTCAGGGTGAACCCCTGTCGTAGAACGCCTCGGGGGAAGTGTGAGCAATACATATCTAGGCCGGCGTCCCCGTTAGCTTGGTAGGTGGTCCGCGTGCCTGCTTGAGATCAATTTCGTGGGTTCGAGTCTCACCGAGTGCATAGTCGGAAGGACTTTTTCTTTGCAAATAAATTGGCCAGCGGAAAGCGCGAGGGCGTGAGTCAACAACATTTCGATGAAAATCGACGAGCAGTGGGAACGCTGAACCCTGTGCGCGACAAAAATAGAGGCACGTACCGGGGGGGAGAAGGGACGACACCTGTGACCACGGCTTGTCCAGAAGAACGCTGAGGGTGACAACTCCTACGAGTTGAGCGTGAAAGTAAAAGTAATGGTGAATATATATGTGTATACCATGGTATTATGTATAAGTTAAGGCCTGTACCCAATCCCTCGCGGGCTTAAATGTCTCACGAACAACGCTGCAATTTTTCCTCCTTCCACCTTGCGCATCTCATGCCCTCCCCTCGCCCCTCCACGCACATAATTCCTACGTGCGGCACGAGCGTTCCGGTTTGCTGTGCCCCCCCCGCCCCGCCCGCTCCTCGACCTCTCCCGTTAGAAAAAAAAGGCAGAACTTTGTAGGCTCTCAGGGAATCAGCTCGCGGCCTCCATCGCCCGAGAATTATTCCACACGGAAAATTTAAATACCTGGTAAAAAATTGACGGCGCACCATCTTTTTTCTGGTCCCGCCCGGACACAGGGGGGGGGGTATACTAAAATCAAGGCAAAGATAAGCTGAAAGAAAACATGTTTCATTTCATTTGCGACAAAAAATCCCCACCCGCTTGATTGTTTTCCATTCCGACACGGTGGTGAGTGTGGTTCCGTTTTTTCTTTTTTTCCGTGTAACCCTAGATCCCCCCCCAGGGAATGGTTCAGCAGCCCCGTCACTAGGGAAGTACTTGGGTTTTTACGTACAGTCTTTGCCCGGTCTCTCGCACTTCCGTTTCTTTCCGTGGAAGCTTTTCCGTGGAAGCTTCCATGGAAGTAAATCCTGCTCCCATGGAAGTGATGAAGTAAGGTTCCATGGGAGGCGATGGAAGCTTCGGTGAAAAATCCTGCCGGCTTTCGAGAAAAAAACTACAGGTACTCCATTACTTCCATGGGAGCGTCTACCGCTTCAATGGAGCTAAAGCCTGCTTCTATGGAAGTCATGGAAGCTCCCATGGAAGGCGATGGAAGCTTCCGAGGAAACTTCCGGCGACTTCCGAGAAAACAAAACGCTGGTCACTCCACTACTTCTATGGAAGCTTCCACCGCTCCCATGGAAACTTTCGGTGACTTCCCAGAAAAAAACAATAGTCACTCCACCACTTCCATGGAAGTAAACCCTGCTTCCACGGAAGTGATGGAAGCTTCCATGGAAGCAGCTTCCGAGGAAACTTCCGGCGACTTCCGAGAAAACAAAACGCTGGTCACTCCACTACTTCTATGGAAGCTTCCACCGCTCCCATGGAAACTTTCGGTGACTTCCCAGAAAAAAACAATAGTCACTCCACCACTTCCATGGAAGTAAACCCTGCTTCCACGGAAGTGATGGAAGCTTCCATGGAAGCAATGGAAACTTCCATAGAAACTTCCGGCGACTTCCAAGAAAAAAACTGATAGTGCACCAGACCCGTACCGTAGTGATGCTGATGAAATTCGCGCGGTCCCCCCCCCCCTGTCGCCGGGTGACAGTCCGGTGGGACCAGGCGATCGGACGAGGAGGATAAGCTGGCCCGGATGTGCGTCGTGCGAAACGTATACAGCGGCATTCTACAGAGAAAGGTATTGCTACTTGGACACGGGGTACACCTATGGTCTGGGATGTTATGGTATGGTATGGTATGGTATGGTTTGGTTTGAGATGGTATGGTATGGTATGGTATGGTATGGTATGGTATGGTATGGTATCGTGCGGTATGGTAGGTATGTCGTGGTATGTTATGGCATGCTATGAAATGTTGCGGTGACTTCCCACTCGGGGGTGGAACATAATTGCGGTTTTAGTCGGATGTTGGTTATTTTGAGTTTTTTGCTTTTGTTTTGATATCGGTTCTCTCTCTGTCTCTTTGTCCCGCGCGCTGTTTTAAATACGACGACAACGACACCGGCGGGCAGGTGGTAGACGAGCAGCGAAACCTAGGAGCGCTGGAGGACACTTTCCAGCTGATCAAGAACACCACCGGTCTGTCGGACGTGGGCGACATCATTGACCGGTAATGGAGAAGATCGTAAGAGATCGGGAGCCGTTTTTATAATAATATGGTGTTCGTTGTCGCCCCATATAGAAGTAGGCGTTTGGTTTAAACACTGTTAATAGTTGGGTGGAGACATTGAGCGGAAAAGCAGAAGATTGTTAGAGACCGTGAACCGTTTCGAGAACAATCTGATGTTCGTCCTTGTAGAGAGGAGTAGGCGTTTGGTTCATATTGTTTGACTGGAGAGTTCACTTTTAGGATAGCGACAACATGGCATTGTTTGCTTGATCGCGAACTTGGGCGACATCCTTGACCGAGAATACGCCTTTTACTACGTACAAATTGGCAGCCACTTTTTGGGGGACAAACTCCTTGGAAGTAGTGTGCGATACCTTTTTTTCCGAAGTGAAGTCATGGCACAAAGAAGCAAGCGGTCTTCTTAGGTACGTCAGCCGAACCCCCAACCACGGATGTGTACGACTCACTTCTGTTCACCCGTGAATACTGCACGCCGCTGCCACCCTCTCGGAGCCCCCGCCCCCGCCCCGAACCCCACCCAACCCCAACATCCTAACCTTGTGGCCTGTGTCTCTCGTGACCACCCTCGATCCTGGCACCATCATTAATTATATATTTTTCCCATCCCATCTACCAAGCATTATAGTTTCCGTACTTCTCCAGTTTGCCCAGATTAAATCCCGGCCCACACAACGGGTACTCTCTCCCACCACCCCTCCCTCCCTCCATCCCTCCTTCCCTGGCGACGGTGCATTCCTTCGGCTTGTTTCCCTAGAAGATTCTCAGCATTTTTCTTCCCTTGTCGGTTTTGACTTGCTATGTGCAGGTATCAGATGCGCGCGGGGAAAAACCAGCAGTTGCATCTCATGGCGGAGGAGATCCGCCACCGGATAGAGTCCCTGAGGAAGGAAAACCTCCAGCAGAGGCAATGGTTGGATGTGAGGACAAAAAAAGCCATTATTTTGTTTGATCTGGTTCAACCCTTATAGGACCGCAGTCCCGTTTTGGGGACAAACTACTTGGAAATTTGAGTGCTTTGTCCCCAAAACGGGAGTGCGGTTCTAAAAGGGTTCATGTAAAGTGGGCGCGACCGAAGTGTCGCACACACAGCTTACAAAGATGAGTTTCGACGAAATCCGCGACCTCACAGCTAGCTGATGTTTCAATTTTTTTATCTTCATGGAGGCTTTACACCGAAGCAGTCAGTTTCCAGCCCCCACCCTTTCGCAACTCAGATCCGGAACCATACAGCAGGCGCTCCTCTAGCCTTGTCATTCATAGGCAAGAAAGTCCGCCAGTCCGCCCCAACCAACGGTTCCTCCTGGGATGCGGCTCACCCTGCATGCGACTCGCCGTACACCTCACGGCGCTTTGCGCTTGGTGCAAGGAATGTCTGCCTGCTCGGTGAAAAACCCGACGTGCTCCGTCCCGGCATTGTAGGGATGGTCTACGATCATACGACTAAAGTCATGCATGCTATCGAGTACATCCCCCCCCCCCCCCTTTGGTCCTCCCCTACCCCCACTCATACGGTGCTTGTACGCCTTTATTTTTTTGTTGTCGTGTTGGATGCAGGACTTGCATCGAATGCAAGAGGTCGCGTCTGGGAACCGCGACATGTACCACGAGGTTGATTTGATTGACGTCGCTCTGGTGTCGGCTCGGAAGCAGTGCGAGGACGCGAAAGAGCGAGCGAACAGGCTCAGCGTCACGGTGGACCGCCTGGGAGATGCTCTTTCCCGTTTCATGAGCAAGGTGGGATGTCTTCTACCTGCTACAAATTTACGGGGGACCATAGTAAATACTTGGTAGGACCTACTGTACCCACAAAAACCTTTATACTGACACGTGTTTTCCGACAATATTTGGTCCTATTTGCTATGGTCCTCTGTAATTGTAGAATTTTATCTTGCCGCTGTTGTCGAGACTTTATTTGAGTTTGGCATTAGGTTGTCCGTTTCATGAGGTTCCTGTCGTTGTCCACTGCTCTGATGTAGTTTCTGCTTTTTCTGCAATGAGACACTTTAAGCCGATTCCGAGAAGTGTGAGATTCAGTGAGCCGTCCCCTCAGGTACGCCCGGAAGAGGGTGGCTCTCTCAATGCGCCCGCCCCCTCATTGGAATTTTCATTAGCGCGAGCATTCCACGGCAACCGTGGTGCTCGCCTATAATTGAAACGTCTCTTGCCGTTCGAGGTGGATTGCGGCGAATAATAACTCTGCCACGCTCCTCGTTCCCACCGTTCTTCTAATGGGGTAGTCGCGTGTTTTCTTTCGAAAATCGTTGAGTGTGCGAGGGTGTGAGCAGACCCTGAAACTCGCTGCTGGTTCCCTAGCACACTCAGAAAGATGCGACCACATTTCTCTTGCCGCTTTTTAGTTATACTGCAATCTGAAACGGACTTGTATTCTCATTGTGCCAGGTGGACAGTAAGACGCATCCCGTAGCGCCGCAGTCGAAGTTGCCCGAGGTGTTCGCCCAGCTCGACGCTAAGATTACGCACATGATGAAGGCGGTCAGCTCAGCTCTGTTCAAGGACGACCGCGACGGTGGAGTGGCCAGCTCGAGCAGCAGTGCCGACGGTGGCGGCGGGGTTGGGGATCCACCTACCTCGACGGACATGGTAGGTCGCAAGAGTCAAACGCGCTCGTATTCATACACAATGCAAACGTGAAACGAACGAACTGTGTATTAATCTGTCCCAAAACATGAGGTACTTTGGCATATTCTGCAGCATGCATTTGAAGCTCCTAAATAAGACTACCTTGAGCTTTCGAGAGAGACTGGCATATATATTTTTTTAATTTTCATGTAAATTTCGTCCGAGCACACCTGATATTTCCGTCCTACAATAGCGGTGCCACATGTAACAACAAAAGTTCTGAGGGGTCTAGCGCATCACCGTGACGGCGTCGAGACTGTTTTACGAGTCCGCCGCTGAGCGTGAACGCCAGCGTTGTCGGCGACCCCCGTATCATGCTGTCGACCCCCCCGTGTCCGCGAGTCGCTCTGGTAACCGTTTCCCGTTCGTCCTGCTGTCGTTTCGTTCATTGGCATCCTGCGCGTAATTGTTGTACGCCTCGGACAGATCATCGATATCCCCTTCGTTACCTAGATATTTTAGAGCAGGCAATTTCCTGATCTGTAAAATCTAGCTCATGATGCCGAGTGGGAGTTGTATAAGGCGCATGATCTAGGACATGTTTTCTGCGTTGGATCTGCACTATACAAGGCCTCCACAACATCTCTTATCGGCAGGTTGGGATCTGGATGAGCTATCTGTAGATGATCTAGATCATGATTTGTCCGACGTGCCGAAGTGTGAACAATTGAGATGGAGAGCGTCCCGGGCAGGTTGTTCCAACGATGTCGATACCTTGCTCGTTCTTATTTTCTACGCCTCCTCCTCCTCCTCCTCCTCCTCCTACTCCTGCTCCTCCTGCTCCGGTGCTGGTCGCCCTCCCTCTGTCCTTTTGGCGTCATAAGTTCTCCAAGCTGGATAACGCGAGAGTCACGAAGATCCTGTACCAGAACATCATGAGCATGGAACCGGACACGTCGCCCAGAAACGTTCGGGTCGCGCCTAGCAAACCTGTCGACAACAGCGAGGAAAAGGCAAGGCAGTTGTACCTTCATTTTCGGTGTACAGTCAATAATCTCCCATTTTTCGCTGATAAGACTCCAGGTTCGCATACAGTCAATAATTTCCCAATTTTGGCTATTAGTAAGACTCGCGGTTTATTGTGATGTTATCTTTCAAACGTAGGTTCTTACAGGTTATTGTACAATGCTTAGAGGGGCGTTCGTCGCTGAGCCCGAATGCTTATTACGGGGGACCATAGTTGATAGGACCGAATATTGTCGGTAAAAATGGATAAATATATACCAGGTAGGTTTTATGTATGCCACATGTCCTATTAACAATGGTCCCGCGTAATAGCTGAAAAATTCTTCAATGAGAAAGAAAAGTCAAGTCTAAAAAAAATCAATTCCCCCCAAAAAATAGCGCACAGTGCGTACTGACTCACGAGGAATAGCCCCCCTCTGCGCAAACAGATGTGCGGTTGATTCAACAGTCACAGTGCTTAAATTTTATTTTCAGTGCGCCGTAGCGCCAAGTGCGGGTCTCCGTTTACGCGCAACGACTAAATGACAAGGTAAAACGGAGAAAGGGTCTGTGGTCATACGGACTTCGGCCGTGCATGACATGAGTAGCCCCCCCGCCCCCCCCTTCTGGAAATGCCTACACCGGAAGTTAAATCAACTCATTGAAGCTGTCGTCCATATGCAAGTCCGCCTCAAAAGCGGTTTTTAGTAGGATGCAGCTCACCCTTCATGCGACTCGCCGGACACCTCACGGCGCTTCGCGCTTGGTGCAAGCAATGTCTGCCTGGTCGGTGAAAATCCGACATGCTCCGTCCCGGCATTGTAGGGATGCGAGGGTCTATGGTCATACGACTACGGCCATGCATGAGATCGAGTACATCTCTCCTATCGAGTACACCCCCGCCCCTTGGTGAAATCAATGTCTGCCTGGTCGGTGAAAGCCCCACATGCTAAGTCCCGCTATTGCCGGGGATGCGACATTCTGGCTATGGTCATAGATACGCCTTCCACCCTGAATGACATGAGTTCACCCCCCTCCCGCCCCTCCCCCTCCCGGAGATGTTAAAACTGGTTCCTTTCGTCCTCGGACACCTCTTAATTTTATCGTTATCTGCCCGTGGAACAGAGGGTTAAGATGAAGATCCTTCTGGGTCCCGAGTACATCTCTGAGGAGGAGGAGACCGACTCGGAGGAGGCTAGCGAGGGAGAGAAGGAGGACGCGCGCGACACCTTCGTGGACCGAACGACGGTAAGATTAAAAATCCACGGACGCACGCCACGGCAGAAGGAGCGATGCACCTCCTTTTTTATGACGCTGGTCCTCACGTGAGGAACGATGCGTATCTCACCCCCCCCCCCCCCTAAGACCAAAACTGACGTTGTAGAAAAAAATGCACACTTGTTAACCGGATGAGCTATCTATATGATTAAAAATCCGTGGGACTAATTATTTTTTGCAGCTTCGGTCGTTGATAATAATCTACCCGGCAATAGACTTATTTTAGTACAAATATTTCATTTGATATATATATATATATACTACCGCTGCTGCCCCAGCTGCTGCTGTTTCTGCCACAGAAACGTTTCCGTGGTCGTAGTAGAAAAAATATGTTTTCAAAATATAAATGGTCATGAAATAGATGGCAGCTTTATTTCTAGAAATGGGAAACGAAGGGTATTATTCCCCGAAATTAGCAATGAAAAAAATGGATCAATCCCGTCGCAAAGGTCTGCAGCGCTAAACGATTGCAATCGTAAGGCATGCCGAGGGTTCCACTGAATCCGACCCGCAGGTACAGTAGGGACCCTATGCTCATGGTGTGCTCGGTTGATGGCGTCATGATGAGGTTCTGAGGCTCGCTCAAATTTCCCACGAGTAGGTGTTTTTTGTTGGCGGGCCCATACTGCAGTCAAGTAATATACCTGGTAAAAAGACGAATAATTTGCAAAACGAAGAAGGGATTGCAAAAACAAGGCATGCCTCATTGGATAGTCACAACCATTGTTAGGGGACAACAAATGCCCCCCCCCCCCCCCCCCCCCCCCCCCCCGCGCCTCCAGTGCAATGGCTCGATAGTAAACGGGAAGATCCACCCCAAACGCTCGCCTCCAAAATGGAACCTCGCCCGGGGGGGGGGGGGAAGGCTGTACTCGATATTACTCGATATCAGAGCCTTCGGGGGGGGGGGGTCGGGGGGGTAGTTTTCCCGTCCAGCGAGTGCCACAGGTGGTAGGATCGGCGCGATGGTAACTGTTACAGGTTACAGCGGGAGGAAGAGAAATCAGAACTCGCGATTGACCCAAAAAACATTTTATCCTCTTATGTTTAGACGCCATATTTTGGTGCTGATGGCTGCAGTATGTTCCCCCCCGTACTGTAGCAACGGTTTTTTAGATCCGGCAAAGCTCCCTTTTCAGAAAAAAAAACGCGATGCTTACCGCTCGTCGTGTATTTCCGTAAGAGAGACTCATCCCGCGGTAGGGGTTGCGCTGCACGTTTTATCAGCCGGCCAGAACCCGATGCGATGCTTGTCAGGATGAGCATTATGTTTTTTGGCAAGTGTGTTTGTTCGAGGACCACCAGTAGGGCCTAAAAATGTCGGTCGGGAGGCGCCAACCAATTTCTTCGAAGACACGTTCCGGGTGAGATATTGAGCTCCGTATGCGAGGACCATCCCTATAAGGCAGCCACCCCCCCTATAAGGCACCACCCCTATTAGACACCACCCATACTTTATATAGGTTGGATTAGCGTTGGTTGGCAACGACACTGTAGACAAAAACGTTTTTTTTTTGGGGGGGGGGCGGTCGGTCACAGCTGATTGCCGAGTTAGACCATTTGTGCGAGGTGAACTACCTTTACTCCGCACAAGTGGGAATGATCGTATCACGTACCTGGTAGTGTTTATGGTAAGGCACCCACGACGCAGCTACATAGTACTCCCATTGCTGTCTCTGGAAGTGGCTACACCGGAAATTAAATTGACCCATTGAAGCTGTCGTCCACATGCAAGTCCGCCTCACAAGCGGTTCTTAGTAGGATGCAGCTCACCCTTCATGCGACTCGCCCAACACCTTACGGCGCTTCGCACGAATTTAATATTCAGCATAGGCCCGCGAATGACACATAATACCTGATAAGAAACACAAAAGCTCATATTTTGGTGGACGCTAAGAAAATCGGATAAAGAAATCGTGCGTAGAGGCGAGTACTATTAATACAGTACCCTAAATCCTACCAGGGTACATAAATAATCTAGGCTCTGTAGGTTGTTCAAGGACGGTGTCCTACTCTAGTTTTTTAAGGTTTGCTATATTACGTGGGCGTTATTTGTTGGCGGATCTATACTGTAATCAAGGAACACAGATTCTCCATTCGTGGCATGCTGCGACTCCTCTTGCACCTTATATTCTTGCTGATCGTCTTGCCTCCTCATGTATGAGGCGTTCTACGATAGAGGTTCATCCTAGTATCTCTGAGGCTCCTCACTTGAGGAGCTCCATACCTCACCAGAAAACTGACTTCGGCAAAAATCAATTGGCCCCCGATGAATAATTCCACGGCCCAAGCATACAAAAACGTAATTTCTCGTATAACAAGATTGACATCGCGACGATTTTGGGTTAAGGAGCCCCGTCATTCAGAAACCATTTCAGCGGAAATGAGCTACCTCTAACGTAGAACGCGTCGTACATATATATGCTTTGGAAAGTGATCAATCCCATGTGGCTGTACACTACCAGGTAGATAGTAGCGAGAGAAAAACGATCGCTACCCTGGGAGATATCAGACGGCGAATACAGGAAGGGGATAAAATAAGCAAAACCTATCCACCGTGAGTAATATATATACTATGGAAATAACAAAAAAACGTATGAAGAAGCCCAAAATGTTGGAGGTGCCTCTATTAGGAGTAGGAACGGTGCTCCGTCTCGAAAGGGGTGCGTGGCCGATGGTCAATTGACTGAGAGAAGCAACTGAGGTGTGCACCCAACGCCCCTCTCCCCCCATGTGATTTTGTGACAAAATCATCTACAGGTAAAGAAGCTGTCGACGCTCATGCTCGGGAGGGATATCAAGTCAAGAGGAACAAGGAGAAGGAAACTACGCAAACACGATGGCTAACGAACGACGCATGCAAACCACGAGTGTGTGTGTAGGGGGGGGGACTGTGGGGGGTTAATAATGAGAGAAAAAACACGATATACCAGTGTCTCTCTTGCGGAAACGAAGTCACAGCCCTCCAGCGTAGTTGTTGCCCGTGTCCAACCCACCCGTATACGTGTAACAGACGGATAATGGCGGCCTGAATAACGCTCGGTGTGCCCGGCTTGATCGACGCGGCAGCGCCCCGGGAGCCTCGAGGTACTTGTTGGAGCGAGACTGCGTGTAGAAGGCAAAATACCCTCCCCCTCCCGCTTTCGAGGTTAGATTAGATCCCTCATTTCCGACGTACCGGGTACGTTGTTTGGCCCGGTGGATGCAGTACGCGATACTCGTAGACTATATAAACAGTATGTGACTTTACACGACAGACAATAAATCAATCGTTCCCCATCTTTGCAGCCAAGAAGGATAATGGAAGCACAACTTCACACGTAATTCGTGGTTTCGCAAATGGTTGGCGAAAAAAGTAGTCTTGCGTCCGGGACTGACTGTGGCTGGCGGATGGCGGACGTGACGTACGAGTACGCATTGTACGACGTTCGAAAAAAGCATGCCAGCATGGGGAAGTGTGAGCTTGACGACCTCCAGCTTTCGATCGCCACATTGTCAAAGAGGTACAACAACATTACCTTAAATTTCCTTATATCATCCCTCAACCACGCCAGAGGCCATCCCTGAAATCGTTCAGTTTTAGCGTCAAGTTTCGCCCGCCGGAGCCTACAAGAGGGTTAAGGAGGTCGGCCAATCTGAAATGTTTTGGCCCGAAGGTGCTACGACCCCTATCGTAAGCACGCCTCCATACCATACCACACCCTACCATGCCTCCAAGTGGTTCGCGTCTTTTCACCAAGGGGGGGGCAAGACCGCACGAAGGCACGTACGTGATGACTGCTGTGCGGGAGGAGAAAGAGTGCCTTCGGTGCGGTTTCCGAAGGGTGCCCTGGACACGACACGAGCAGAGGGCAATCAGACCAACATCCAAGCATATTATGCCGGGCACGCGCATCAAATTAATTTGTGCGCGCCAACATTTTCGCTGCCTGAGGAGAGGAAGGAGCCTGTCAGAAGAAAAACGGGCGGGTGCCATATGGTAACGTTACGGTCGCGCTGTCATTATAAATAGCAAATATGTTGGGAGGCATGTTTGGTCAAGAGAAAACGTGCGCACCCGTCAAAAGGGCGTATCTATAGGGTCCAGTGTTTCACACCACCATTTGAAAGCTACGACACTATGTACCAGGTATGCATGTAGTTTGGCATCCGTCAAGGAAAACAAAGCAGGGCTGTTCGCGGGCCATGGCAGATCTCGCGGGTCGGGTCGGGTCAGTGTGGTCTGACCCGATCCGTGAGATTTCGAAAAAAAACGACTCGAGCCAACCCGACATATTCTGAAGACTTGCTGAGCCCGACCCGCGGGTATGTAGGGTCGTGACCCGTGAAAATCCCAGAAATTAACATTTTTAGGGCTGCAGTCCCGTTTAGGGAACAAACCACTCAAACTTCAAGTAGTTTGTCCCCCAAACGGGACCGCAGTTCTAAAAAGGGTTTACAGAGATTCGCTGTCTGCTATCAGATGGAAGTGCTATATCCTGACGTTTTCGTAAGGCGTCTCCAAACCCCTAAGCCAACCAGACCAACACCAACTCTAACCCTAAGCCAATCAGACTCAATCTCGAATGTATGTGGTAAGCTCTACTGGGTCATGGTTCCTAAACCCAAAAACCAGAGAGCAGAGGTTGTGGGATCGAGTGCTGACGACACGAGACAAAGCGTGTTGTGGTAGGCCTTCAGATGGCCGCGTGGGGGTTGGAGTTGGGGTCGGCCTAATTGACTGAGGGTCAGGTTTGGCGTTGGCCTGATTGGCTTAGGGTCAAGGTTAGGCTAAGTTGTATTCGTCTCGAACACAGTGTACGTGTAACCAGGAATGTGGTGTGAAATATACTCTGCTGCGTCTCGAAAAGGGCTGCACCATCTATTTGGGTCCCGACACGGATCGGCGACGAGATGCATGCTCCGACGGGATAGGGGTGCCCCCAATGTATCCGAAGGCTCCTAACAACTTGAGGAAAGAGCTCTATACGTACGTCGAACTCGATCATCAGAGAAACGAGCTACGTACTTACTAGTGGCGTGCTTACAACAACTTCATTATCACCATCATTGTCATCATCATCATTGTCATCATCGTCGTTATCATCCTCATCATCATCATCATCATCATCATACCTCTCGCCCGAACCCTGACTTTGAGACAAGCACATTCGCGCAACCGAACGAAAATATCCCGTGGGTTCGGGGGACCATAGTTAATAGGACCAAATATTGTTATTAATAGTAAAAATGGTAAAATACATAGGTTTTATGTATATCATAGGTCCTATTAACTATGGTCCCCCGTAATAGTGAAAACACAAACAAAGGCTTTGGGTAAGTTCCCGCAGTTTAGTAGCCCCCGCCCCCCCGCTATTTTATATAGGTTGGGTTGGCGTCGGTTGGCAACGACACCGTAAAACATGCCGCTCACTACGTGAGCTAGACAAACACGGTACCGCTTTCTTTCTTTTCTTTTTTTTGGCGGTTGCCCACAGCTGGTTGTCGGGTTAGATCATTTGTGCGAGGCAAAGAACCTTTACTTCGCACAATTGGGAATGATCATATCACGTAGTGTTCTATGTAAGGCACCCAAGAGGCAGTTTTATAGTGCTCCCATTGCTGTCTCTGGAAATGCCTACACCGGAAATTAAATCAACTCATTGAAGCTGTCGTCCATATGCAAGTCCGCCTCAAAAGCGGTTCTTAGTAGGATGCAGCTCACCCTTCATGCGACTCGCCAGACACCTCACGGCGTTTCGCGCTTGGTGCAAGCAATGTCTGCCTGGTCGGTGAAAACCCGACATGCTCCGTCCCGGCATTGTAGGGATGCGAGGGTCTATGGTCATACGACTACGGCCATGCATGAGATCGAGTACATCTCTCCTATCGAGTACACCCCCCTTCTCCCCCCGTCAAACGGAATTATCCGGGCGCAAAAAAAATAAAATCGAGAATATTCCAGGACTCTGCACGGGTCATGACGCCAAACCGGTGGGTCGGCTGAAGAACGTTTTGAAACTTCACGGGTCGAGTCGGGTCAGGAGTGTTTTAACTTCCCACGGATCGGGTCCAGTCACCGTTACCCGACCCGACCCGACCCGACCCTACCCGACCTGACCGTGAACAGTCTTCAAACATTCGGGCTGAAACAGAAAGTGATGGGCTCAAAAATACCGCCCTTGTTACCTATAAATACGCACAAAATGGAATCGCACCGCCCCATCGATCCCACATACGCGCAAACAAACAAACGCAAGTAAGTACTAAAAGTGCACGCTACTGCTACCCCTATAGCTCAAGCATACGCCACGCTCAACAACCTCAAAATAAGGCCGAAATGCCTTCGCTCCCAGTTTCGTCGGAAGCGTACACCCCCCCCCTCCCCTAAACCCCGCGAATATAGGTATCAACACCAAAACCAAAAGTAACTAAATACGTTTGTATTATGGGGTCGTTTTTTTTTCGGACCAGAGCAAATATGAGGTTTACAGCGATGGCGTGCCCTCCTACGTCCGCGGCGGGGCCAAACTAGGGGCGAGACTAAACTAGAGGCCATCGTGATCAGCACCCACGATGCACCCAAAGGCCATGTATCCTACTACAGTATATGTTTTACGCACCATATTTTGGTTCTGAATACCATGATACGCTCCCCCGTATTACGTACCCGGTAGGATGATACAAAACCTGCAAGGATGTGGGTCGGTGTAGAGGGTATACCGGTCCGCCCGGGGTATTTTGGGTGGGCGTACCGAACTTATTGCAGTGTCGGGTACCGGTATCGTGTCCGTACCGAACTTGGTGGAGTATTCGGTAGAGTACTCAGGCCATACCGGACCTTACCGAAGACTTCGATACTGTATTTTACCGAGCAACCCCCCCCCCTCCCCGGTTTTCTATGGTATGTAATATTCCCCACCGAATATACACCTGCAAAATTGAGCAAAACAGAACCGACTAAGAAGTATTCTTCGCAGATAACACCAGCGTCGGCCTCATCAATGCTTTCTAAAACCGAGGTCCAACGTATTTCTCTAAGCAAATCTCCTCCTCTGACTCTCCCCCCCCCGATCTTGTTGCCGCCCAACCATCCCTAAAAACAAATTAAAGGTTGCCACGCAGCGGAGCAAAACCAGCACATACTCTAGACCGCTCTGGATCGAGACATAAGAAAAAACAACTGGCATTCATATTAACGCTTGAAATATCCTTATATTTCCGTACATGGGGGGTAAGTGGAAGTGCGGTGAGCTTTGGGCTGCGCTGTATGTTTCCCCACCAGCCAGTCGGAGGATAGAACAGACAAACAAACAAACAAACAAAAAAACTTAAAAGGGAAACCTTGTCCCCCCCCCCCCCCCGCCGCCCTGCCCTCGCTCTCTCTCTCATCCAGGACCGAACGCCGCAACGCTCGGCTTTCTCCCTTCGTCGTGGTGCCTGCTTCCGCCCTTAGAAGAGCTTAAAAACGTCTCATACACGTCGTCGTCTAAGCGGTAGCACCCCCTCTGCAGGCGACGGGAAGTTTGGTTGAAGAACGGAACGCTTCGCTCCGATGGGTCCTGGTCCCAGTCCTGCCTTTCGGCTGCGCTTACGCCCAGCACGCCGTCGCTGGCGCTGGCGGAGGCGAGCCGACTTGGTGGCGGGTTTTTCCGTTCGTGAGGACCGACCCACTTCATTTTCTCCGTACTCCACCTGCTCGAGTAGAGTTTACACGCGGGATATTGCCATACTGGTTTGGGTCTGGGCTTGGATGCAGAATACAAGAACTCGCCCATCGACACGTGCCACGATATATAGCAGTAGCACCGGTTTGGCCAAAACATTTCTAAGTTTCCAGGGCTCTTTCAACCGAGAAAACTCCACCCGATATCGCTGGAACACTGTTATTGTTCAACATGTTGTTCATTGTACACCTACCTACGGGGTTCTAAGGTAGAGGTTCCCCCTAAATTTTCTGGGGCTCCTCACTTAACAAGCTCCATACCTCACCCGAAAACTGACTTCAGCAGAAACCAGATTGCTTTCCGATGAATAATTCCATGGCCCAAGTATACAAAAACTTCATTTTTCGGAACAAGATTGGCACTCCGACGATTTTGGGTTAAGGAGCCCCGTCATCCAGAAAACATTCGGTGGAAATGTGCTATCTCTATCGTAGAACGCGTCCTACCTGTAGGCCATCGTTTTTCTCCAGATTTTTTTTCCTCTCGAAGTCAAGGCTTTTATTTGGGTGAGCTGTAATACTCGTAGAGCTCCTCAATTGAGGAGCCCCAGAAACAAAGTAGTTGCGCCCCCTATCGCAGTATGTGTCCATCGTGAGGTTTTCCGTTTCATGCGATGGTGTTTAGTTGTTTTTGGCATACCAGTATGGCTTTGAAGGATGACTTGAATTTTCCTCTCAACCATGGAGTTGTTCCGATGTATTGACCAAGAATACGACTTGGCTTTTTTTTATAAGGGTTCACGACCGATACTTTTTGCATCACGAGGCCTGTGTGAGCAGAAAATTTACTAGGCGCGTCCGGTCTGTATAACAAAAGTAGGAGTAGGCAGTGACAACGCGAGAAAAGTGGTGTCGATGTCGACTCCCCGAGTTTAGGGCCCGAGCGATAAACGGGCGCCATTTCCCCAACACTAAATATCACGTTGAAAGTCCAAGTCACGAACCTTGGCGGGGTGGGTGGACGAAAGCCTGCTATGTGACCCCCGGGTCTGATTTTATGACTAGGAGGGAGCTAGAAACAGATCAGCGAAGATAATAAATAGGACGAAAAACCCAAACGCATCGTACAGAGCAAGAAGGGAGCCAAAAGCGCATGCTAAAGGCGCATCAAACCGTTTCGCGAAACGATGGGAATCACAGCTTCACCTGTTTCTGCTGCCCGCCGGTAGTGGTCTTGCCGATTGCGGAGCCTTGATCACTTTCTTCATCGCCTCCCACGGACTTTTCGCCAGCTTTTGCTGCATGATCATCGCCGTCTGCTGTCTCTTGCCGCTCCGCCCCCCTCCCCGCCCCCGCCCCCCTCCCCCCCCTCCTCTTGCCCCCATCGCCTCGGCCGATACCATACTCTCACGAATTTTTCGATCATCTCTCCGCTCCCGCCATTCCTGATTCTCCGTCTCTCCCCACCAGCCAGCGACGTCTAGGATGGCGTAGGGTCCCGCCAAGCTTGTTCGTACTCCTACTTTGCGGGTTTCGGGGGACTTCCAGCAAGTTTTTGATCCGGGTGTCGAACCGTCCACGCCCAACAACACGCCGTCCACCAGCGTTGCCGTGAGCCCTGCAAGCCCGTTTCGGATGGATGGGGGGTCGAAGCGAAATGCCCTGGGTGTTCCACTTGTCAAGCTACCTCCTTCTGATTCTGCGGGAGACGCCGGGAACGACGAACCCGGAGACGGCTGCTGCTGCTGCCGCTGCTTCTGGTGCGTCTGCTCCTGCTGCCCCTGCTTTTCTGCCAAAGCCATCAAAAGAAGAGACGCCACACGATCGCTCTTGCTCGTCTTGGCGTCACTGTTACCACCGTGACCACTGACAGCAGTCGCCCCCCAGCCATCACCACCTCCGTCACCATCACCACCACCGCCACCGCCACCACCACCACCACCACCACCACCACCATCACCGCCGCCACCACCACCACCACGTGTGATACTGCTCAGGCGTGGGTGTTCGCTGTATTGCATGGAGGTAGATGGCGAGGCTAAGCTCGTCTCTCTAGGCGTACGCGGGCGAAGTTTCAGGTCCATTCGTGGGTGACTAGGGTCTGCTCGCTGCACCGGGCTAAGGCGGGAAAACAGGACGGGCCCACCCGCGGCGGCAGCAGTGGTGCCTGCAATGCCGCTGCTCATGGTGTTTACCCCGATCACGGCGCAAACAGGACCCTTACCACCACCGCCGTCACCACCCCCACCGCCACCACCACCGCAACCGCCACCTCCACCGGCGCCACCGACTAGGCCATCACCTGCCACTGTCTGAGGTTTTGAAAGTGACCACTGAGAGCTGCGGATCGTTTCTAGGGTAGACGCGAGCTCTCCCGTCTGCCCGAAACGGTCAATAGCCCCACCACCTGCGCCCGGCGTTGTGTGCGATGGTTGTTCACCGCTCACCGAAGCAGGCTCCCGCCAAATTAAAGCTGCGGCTTCCCCTCGTGTCCGAGCCAGCTCTCGGTTGTAAAGCTGCACGCGACAGCGCACGCTCGCTGTGTCTCTGGAGATGGCTTGAAGGTAACGATCGCAAATTGACGATGGAGACACACCGGAAGGCGGTGGGGGTGATGATGGTTGCTTCCGTGCCTCCCCCCCGCCGCCGACATCCCATTCCTCTTCAGAAAACCCACCACTCGGCGACATCAGAGACAGCGCGGTTTCTTCTCCTGTTTTGATTTCTAGGTGGCCGACGCCTTCCTCGATCATCGGCTGCTCTTCGGTTGTTGCAACAGCGCCTCCTTTTTGCCCGTCGGTGGGAGAAGGGGGAGGGCACGGAGTTACGCTAACGCCGATCTCGGATAAGAACCGACGCATCGCTTTGGGTTCGAGGTGTTTCTGATTGGCTACGTCGACGCTTGTGGGAGTGTCGCAATCTTCTGACCGAGCTTCGTTGAGGCTCGCCAGTACGGTTTCATCGAGCAACTTCCAAACGTCCTTTCCGGCTGACCTGGAGAGGGACAACAAGCGAAGGGGCACGAGTGGGGCGCAGGTTGGCGATGGATGGGTATGGGCTTAGCAATGGCAGCAAGGGTAACGAGTAGCCGTCTTTAGCCTAGTAAGCAGCAATATAGTTCGCCCCGTACCACAACCATTGCAAACGTCGGATAGACCACGACCTAGACCATGTGAATCATACTCTACCCGTTAAGTGATATTATGCGGGATATATTTAAGCACAAATCCAACCCAGGAAACACGTGCAAGGTCGTGATCAATGTACGGCTCCCATCCGGCAACATGAGGGCTAAGTTATGGTGCAAATCAAGAAATATGATCCCTGAAACATCTAGCTCATGGAAGCGGTAGATCGGCTAGCTCCAGGTGTGTAACACGTTACTACCGCGGCCGCCGCCCCCCCCCCCCCAGAATGGTCGCAGTAGCGCAGCCTTCCGTTCCCGCAAGCATCGGGCGAAGCTTAAGCTTGGCTCAGTGTTGAACAATTCGACATCCGAACGCGGAATTGGCCCTCGCTCCGTGAATACTTACGCCCTGGTACCGGGGGATAATGTATACATCTACGTCTGGACACGTACAATCCTCGTGCGCGTTCCACCGGAATCAAGCACACATTACTACCCATTCTCTGGAGTGGAACACCTGTGTACTTGCGTTACGTACGGAAGGAGGTTTGCTTGTCGTAAGAAGTTACCCTGGGCTGGGTAACCGATCGTTATTTTACCCCTCTATAGCTCATTAGGCAACACCTTCATATTTCGCGTCATCGGCAGGACACCGGTTCGAATCTCCCGTCGAACGTTTCTTATATAGAAACGCTTGCGCGTGCCTTCCAATTAACGCGTCTGCCTGGTTCCCCAGGTATTTAAAACGAAGAGGGTAGGTCTGCGTACGGCCACATACGGTTCCGACGCCCCAAACGTTCCGCCGTTCAGAGGGGGGGAGAGCGTTGTAAGGACTGCCCTGGGCTGGATGACCGATCGAAATTTCACCCCTATAGCTCAGTAGGGAACACCTTCACCTGCACGTACGTTTTTGTGGCTAAGAACTCAAAGAGAAGACGATGCTTTTGAGCGCGCTCGGCGAACGCCCGGGGGAGGGGCAAAGAGAGTCGCTCCGTTAATCTCGAGTCAGTCTCGGGGTGCCTATGAAGTATCAGCTCTGTCTGGAGGCGAACGTGGGGTCAGAGAGCGGAGACAGAGCGAGGAGGGGAGGGCACGGAACTACGGTCGAGACCTACACGGTAACTCACCGAGCTCTGGAAGCCCCCTGTCGCAGCGTAGCATTCAATGTTTGTCCAGGTTCAGCAGCGGCGTCTGTTCCTCCTACACTCGTCGCTCTTCCAATCGGCGACGCTGCGTCTTCCCTGGCGTCGTCGCCATAGTCCACCTTTGATATGTACGATTGTTTTTTTGGACGGGAGGGGAACGCGCTCACCGTGGTGAGCCGTAACACCCTACTCGGGGAAGGCACGATACCGTTTAACCTCACGTGCCAAAGGTCACTCGCTGCTTCCTCGCGCCGACTGCATGACAACGTAGAACAGACCCGAACCCAGGAGAGAAATATGTACATAAAGTGATCACATGACTCCCCCCCAGCCCCCCTCGCCCCGTGGGTGTATGTGCGCATTGAAAACACGAAAACACGTCCACCGTGCGCTATTGGGTGCCTTTCCCCCCCCCTTTCCCCCCCCCCCTCCTCGTTCGGTCCTGAGTGGCGACACATGCTACGCTAGGGGGTGTACCTAAAATTCCTGAGGCCTTATCTTCCTCTGGCGAGCCCCACGAGTATATCTCACCGACAAACTGACTTGTATTTCGTTTTGACGCGTACGGAAACACGATCAACGACGTGATAATATATACCCCACCCCACCCCGTACGTTTCGTTACAAAAGGAAGAACCAGAAGACATACGAGCAATGTAACCCAGGCGTCGAAGCAAACGCGGGCCAGTGGGTATGAGGCACACGGGATGCAGGTGGCAAACGGGAGGCCAACTGCTGTGGAATTCCTTAGCATGGAGGGGGTGTACTCGATGGGAGAGACGTACTCAATATCATGCATGGCCGTAGTCGTACGACCATGGAGGGGGGGGGGAAAGGGGGCGTTTGGGTTCAGGTACTCGGTCGTGAAAAAATGTTATTCATGAATGGGATTCGGACGGTGTTGAGTAGTTCCTTACTTCAGGACCACCTCCGCCCGTCGGAAAATACGAGGGCTCTTCGCGGGTCAGGTCAGGAACCTTTCGAAATCTCACAGGTCGGGTCGGGAGGTCTTCAAACTCCTACGAATCGGGTCGGGCCACCCTTACTCGACTTGACCCGACTTCATCCGCGAGGTTTGCCTTGATCCGTGAAAAGCCCTGGGAAATATATGGCCAAATCGTGGTATAATGCACCCTGATCGTACCACGCGTCGACTGGCTTATTACCTGGAAACCACCACCAGCATTTATTTCACCCTCCTCGAAATGTCGCGTGTCTCTCGCCACCGCCGTCCAGGTGCTGTTCGCTTCCCCCTTCCGACGCGAACGACACTGCAGAGCGAGGGCTGCGCAGCCGACATACGCGGCGCGCTTGAAGGAGGAACGAGTGACAACCTCAGGCGTTGTGCCCTCCGCGCTAATATCCTGGGCTAGGGCAAGGTACTCCTCCAAGGAAAACTTGCCGCTCCACTCCATGCTGAGGACGCTCAGCACCTGGGCGAACTTTTGCTCGAGAGTCGATCAAAGAAAACGGTACCGACATGGTAAAAATAATGCGCGGATGGACATTACGTAAGTTTTAAAAGGTGGGGGGGGGGGAAGTGGGCGGCTCTGAAAGACTCGCGGTGATTGGGGCTGTGTAGAGTTCAACAGCGCTCGTGAATCCACCAAATACCGTACATATCTTTACGGGTTGAGGGGCTGCTACTACGGTACGATATCCACCGTCAAATTACGCTGAAAATGAGCCGGCTTGATAACAGAAGCCCAACAGCCAGCCCTTTTTTTACGAACAGAACGACCATGCAACTGTTTCATAAATGGAATGGTGGAATTCTCGGAAGGTGCCAATATTTCCGTCTTTCTCGCCGACGCACATCGCACACGCGGCCAATTACTGCAGGAAGATAACCATTTGAGGCCTTGTTACGAAGCTCGTCAGGGGCTGAGGTGTCGACCCAAGATTACCAGTACGATGCTCATCGTATTACTAGTTGAGGGAAGGGTACTACAGCAATGCCGGCGCTGTCCCCCTACACGAAACACGCTTGTCACACCGTCTGCGTCGTCTACGAGCACTACCATGGCGCTTCTCCACGTCCAGGCACACTCAACTATGGCAACTGACGTCGACTTGCATCCAAGCCAGCTTTATATGTTTGATCATCTCCGCAAGCAGCACTTCCACTGCACAGGTGGCCGAGACCCCCCCCCTTGGTCATACGACTACGGCCATGCATGATATCGAGTACACCGTTTGGCCGTACTGAATTGAGAGGTTGTCGACGCCTTGTGGAGTTTGCTTTCATGCCTCGACAAGGATTATTTTACGTCCACATTGTGCAAGGGGGGGGGGGGGTCTGGCCATCTGTGTGTAGCATACGAGCGGAACGCAACCATTACGACTGGTTTTGTTGCCCCCCACAGATAGACAAGCACGAACAACCAGCACCACTTCGACCAAAAGGGGGGGCAGCGTTCCTGCCCCCCCTGAATATCTGGAAACCGCGTAATGAGCGCCTCACTGTTGGAGGTGTTTCTTTTAAGAGTAGGAACGGTGGTCCGTCTCGAAGGGGATGCATAGTAAATGGTCAAATGGTTAATGCAAGCAAGAAATGGGTACACGCCCCCCTCCCTCCCGCCAGACCCCCGACTCCACCCCACCCCCGACCCCCCCCCACGGAGGCGTGCGATGGACAGGATGAGCATACCTTAACAGCGGTGACTGTACCGACGCCGCGACCAGAAAATGCCTCGAAGCAGCGTTCGATGGCTGTGTCGGTGTCTTGGTGTCTTTTGCAGCTTCTCCGCTGTTGTTGGGGCCATCCACAATGATCGGCGAGAACGCGGAGATAGGAAGGAAGCGTTGATCGCGGAAACAAAGAACGAACGACTACCAGTACCAACCAGATCAGGGATATTTTTTAGAAAAGAAGAAGAAGAAGACGACGACGACACGCCGCTTAATTTTTCGAGTCTCAGACACGGGGGGTTGCACTCATACCATACATAGCCCTAGTCGTATGACCGTGGACCCTTTTGCACCCTTACAATGCCGGGACAGAGCACGTAAGATTTTCACCGACCAGGCAGGCATTGCGGGGGTATACTATTACGGGGGACCATAGTTAGTAGGACTAAATATTGTTGGTAAAAATGGTTAAATATATAGGTTTTTATGTATACCATAGGTCCTAATAACTATGGCCCCCTGTAATACAAACCAAGGAACCATATTTCGAAAACGAATGTCATTTCATAAATTCGTCTACAAGTCTCATCATTCTGGTCTGTTTCTCACTCCGATCTTGGGAAGGAGTATCGTAGGTCGTATACATATAGGTCGTATTTTTTTTTTTTTCTCTCGACCAGATACTTGTACCGTAAAGCAACAAATCGCTTCGGTTGTGCATAGAGGTGCGCAATCGTTTCTTGGCGTTCGTTGTCTCGACAACGGAGAGGATGCCAACAGAGTTGAACAGTATAACATTTTCGGAAAAGCTGAGGTACTCGCGATCAGAAAATTCGACAATACGCACGCTCTGACGATGGTCGACACTTCCGACAACCTTCCGCGTGCTGAGGAAAAACTACCAAAAAAATCTTCAAGGACAAGAAGAGGAGAGAGGAGAGGAGAGGAGATGAGGTGCAGGTGCTTGGCCGGACAAGATCGAGCGCTGAAAAACGATCGCACTCTAAAAATGTATGTACCCTTCCGCGAAACCGAACAAAGCGCTTTACGGATAGATATACTCGTACAAGGGAAGTGTCGCGCAGAAGGTTTCCAAAGCAAGCATCCATGGACGGAGATATCGCGGATGGGAACGTTGATGACAAAAAAAAACACACACACGGTACAAGAGCAGGTACAACCGTGTACAGTAACACACCATATATCACCCTAAGGTGATAATATAACACACCCCCTCGGACGAATTTTCAGACCCGATATACTCCAAAACATTGAGGGGGGGCACGTATAACGAACATGGCGGCGCTGGAAAGATTTCGTCGAGGATCTTTCCATAGACGCGTCGCGAAGTAGGCGTTTGCGCTCTCCCCGTTGTTGAAAAAACCAGCTATAGTCCCAGCGGCATTCGTCCGAGGGGGGGGGTGTTATCTTGCGTGTTGTCGCTGTACGGTATGTCGCGCAGAACGCTCCCGAAACAGCAGGCGAGACAACCTCCCTGTGATGGGAACTACAGCTTGCTGTGCGCGGAGCACGTTCAATGGCCGTGGGTATAGTCGGCGGCAGCTGTGGCGGGCAGAGTCATCCGTCTGTCCGGGTTGTTGAGCCTTTTGAATTGGCTACACAGTAGCGAGGTAGGGCCACGGCTCCGCCCGTGCTGCGTTGCGCTAGTTTTGAGCTGATATTCTTATACTTTACACTTACATACGTACGCACTCGCCGCACCGTCTCTGGTTGAGTTGGCGGCGAAGAAAAAACACAACGTTTGCTAATATCCAGAGCAGTGCGCACGGCCGACAGTGGTGCATACGTTCGAGTACGCAATACAAGCAAAAAAATGCGGGTTGATGCAAGATGCCCCTCCTCTCTCCGACAGCAACTTACCACGGAGAGAGGTTGCGCCACACCGCTGCAACCGTGCCGGATGCCGGAACATGATTATACCAACCAACTTTTACACACATCTCATCTTTTTTTTTCTGTATTTTTTTAAAGCAGGTCCCTCGGTGCAACAATACTACCGTTCGTTGTTGCTGTCGTAGAACGCGGGGTATGAAAAGACACACTGAGTGGCATATAATATACTGCGTATACCTGGGATAGGTTAGGGCTGTAGGGCACTGCTGTCGCCGATACAACTATGACAGAAGAAGCGTGTATGAAGTCAACTACAGCAGCAGTAGTACAGTAAACAAACATGTTTCGAGTACGTACACTCGTACAGCAGTATAATCGAAATTCGAACGTCGTGCCCTGGTATGATACGCTGACACTCAGACGCTCACCCCTCGACACGCCTTGCGATGGGAAATAATCATGTACCTAATATACTGCCGTCTGTAGGACAGTACCTTCACTCTCGACATCATCGCGTCGAAGGCCTGCCCGATGCCCCTAGTGTCCGGGCGCACGAGGTCCCTGACCCTTCCGATGCCCAGCTTGCACAGCTCAGGCACGTCCGCCTCGCTCACGGATGGCATATCATCCTCATTTGTTGTGGTCTTGTTGTAGACGCTGCGTTCGTCGCCATCCCGACGCCAGCGGATGCTCATGGCGATAACGACGAACGACGATCTTCAACAAATACCCGCCTCCCTCGCTACCAGCCTATTGTTACGTAATAGAACTGATTATTGATATAAATAGATATACCGGTTGTACTGTAGCTACCTCGTACGCAGTGGTCAGCGACGGGCGCTTTCGAGAGCGAGAAAGAAGGACCACACGCGTTTTGTCATCAGCCTGTCAGCCGAAAACGTTTGTTTTTGCGAGTGCATACATGCATACATACGTCGTCGGACAGCGGGATTGAAAAAAAATAGATAGATGATTGAATTTGCTTTATACTTGGTATGTGATACGGCTTCGTACGGCATCGAGCACTTTTGACGAGTACCTGGTATAGCGATAGTACGAGTATCTGGTACGGGACGTTCTTGTGTCGACCGTTTCATTCTCCCCGCTCAATCAATCAAGATATTATAATAGTGTTTTTAGTTTTTAGACTTAAATTTTTTAATTTATGCCAGTATATTTTTGATCGACAGGGACCTTCACCAAAAATAAACCGCACATACATCACATTTCATGCACACCCGTATAAAAAACGGTGTGTGATGGGCACGTACGAGTAATGGTGCAGCAGTAGTAGTCGTACAAGCAGATAGATGGTCGCATGGCCGCCGACTATTACGATCAATAATAAAGGTTGCTCTCGCAAAACGTTTTCGGGGAAAACATACAAAAATTGGGAGAAACACAACACACAAAAACACGAACGATCTCAGGCGGAGAAGATACTGATGATGCTTGCTGACGATGATGAGGTTGTACCTGCGCCGGATGGATGGTGACATATCTTCCGCTCTTTCTTTGAGATTTGATCTAGATCTTTGATCTTCGATCTTTGATCTGCAATATTTTCGTACCCGCGATCTTTGATGTGCGATATTGTTTTATCCGCGATCTTTCGTGTCCGATCATCGATCAATCAGTTACCCTGACATTTTGACACTCGCAGGCGAATCCGGTCAAAATTGAGGAGGCACTGCCCGCAAACAGGCTGTACGCCGTATCATGTATACAACAACAGGGTACAATGACATAGTTATAGTGTTGGAACATGAACTTGTCTGAGCATCGGAAGCGCGATGACCGGCGGAACTTCGGTGTGTAGGTGCCGTAGACAACCCTCACGCAGATACGGTATCCTGCGGTCGCTGTCATCGCGTGGGTATCAGGTTTTTAAAGTCCGGACACTACTTGCCCATTCCGGGGGGGCAATAAGCTAAAGAGCGTCCGGGGGCGTCGTTAACTAAAGTGCCCCCCGGGCACTTTTATCACTTCCCAAAGCATCACGTCAAATAAATACGGTATTGCACCGCGGGGCATAGCCAATCAACCACTTTGTTTGGGAGCGCCTTGGCTCACACAACTCGTCGTATGTTATGTGTATACACGTAATATATGCCTACGTTTTGTTTTTGATGCAAGTAGATACCCGTATACCTGGCTGTATATGGCCGTAGTCGGATGACCATAAACCCTCGCATCCCAAAAATGCCGGGACGGAGCATGTCGGGTTTTCACCGACCAGGCAGGGGGGCGGCAAAAAAGCCAACGCTTCCACGAACAAGAATTGGGCGCTTCTGTTCGTAGAAAACGCCCTTAATAGAGCGTGTATGGCGGGTAAGCGAAAGCGCGAAGGTGATACAATCCGAATGGGGAACGGGGGTAGGAAGGGTGTGTGTGTGCTCATGCACGCCTCGGGAAAATGATCTATACAGCTCATTTAGAGATAATCCACAGATTATCTATACAATCATCTACAGATCATCATAGATCATCTGCAGATCTACAGATCTTCCACAGATCATCTACAGATCATCTGCGGATCATAATCTAGTCTTTCAAAGCAGACCTTTACAAGCTTTCTTGGCAAGCTCTAGCTTTGCAAGCTAACCGCTTTACTGCCGATACGACTATACACAGCACAATTATTAATAGTTGAACATTTTTTCATTTGTTGCGATTGTGATTATCTCTGCGTGATTTACGAACGATACTCCTACAATTCGCATGGAGCAATCGATTATTGTACGTACGAGGGCACCAGGGGTGGGTGTATTCGGGTGACTCGCGTATACCTCCAAGGCACAGGGTACGGAATAGACCGGAAGTTGGGGCGGGACGGTTTTGTGTTGTGTGTGTCAGCTATCGATTTCCGCTGCGCACGATATGGGTCAACGAACAGGGATCGTTTGGAAAAACCATTCAAAACTTTGCATGTGAGCTTCGGCATTATTGGAGGGAGACGGACAGTTTTCGGTCCGGACTTCGCGAAACAGAAACTCTACGTAGGAAATATATACCTGGTACTGGTAAACCCAAGAAATTGGACAAAATTACGGCGCTCTGTACATAGTCGGAAGGGAAATTGAAAAAAAAAAAAAACTGTTTACGAGTAGCGCAGCGCCAACGATAAAATATACCTGGTACGCGTTTTAGCCCTGCTGTTCCCCAGCGTACCGGGTAATTATCGATGGTTAAGGTTGCACACATCGAACAAAACGTCGGTGTCCGCACACTAGATGATATACTTTAAAGTAGATATTTCAGGGCAGATACATTCCTGATCTGTATGATCTAGTTCATGTTGCCGGGTGGGGTGCGTATGCGTACGTTCTGCATGGTCTAGGGCATGTTTCCTGGATTGGATCAGTACTACACAGATCCTGCACAGCATCTTGTAACGACAGGATAAGATCTAGATGATCTAGATAATCTCTATGATATATTTATGTACATGATGTGTCTGACGTGTGGAAGGTTGGACGCTCGCATCACATAGTCAGGTTTCGTCGGGTATCTCGTACATACAGTGTCGGCGACCGAGCCTGAGGGCCGGCAAAGCGAAGTATCAAGGCTGGTCTAAGGCAGCGAGCGGGGAGCGGCTAGCTAACCGCTTGATCCCCACTCATACTCTACTACAGTAGTAGCTGCTGTAGATCCCCCGCGTATTCTAACAAAAAAAAATGACCAATCAGAAAACCGCGGGGATGAAATGTCTTTCTCTACTTGTATCTACGACACATCGTAGTTGTTGCCGTCCCGGCGAACCACAGCCGTAACAGAAAGCACAACGAACGATCTGCATCGGCGTGCTGATAACCACGAGTAGCACCTGGTAGTGTACATGTTATCTGAAGACAAATAAATGATGAAATACTAATAATCTGTGGTTTGCTGAGATAGAAATAAGGCGTGTTTGGTTCATACAGAGGCGTGTTTGGTTCATACAGAGATGCCACCGTCACCGAGTGTAAAAATATATTGTTAAGACATGCAAATACCACCCTCCAGGTTCGTTCGCCTACTATTAATAGGTGGGTCCCGCGTTGCCTCTCTCAAGTGTGCTGTATGGTTGGTTAGAAGAGCAACGCTGTATTAATACTATAAATTTCCCAGTGAGAGCCCCAATGAAACCCCTGAAACAGGTACCAGGTACGTAGTAGGTAGATCTCGACTCTTGCCTCATCCTTTATGTTGACACAAAAAACAGGCCTTCCGAGTCGTTACGCCATCCTACCCGAGTATGCCTAAACCAGGGTCTTTACAGGCCTTCCAGGGCGATACCCTAACACGGAGAAGCTTTATTTTCTTCAGCGTTTGCCAACCTTCTGTATAGATCAAAGCAAAGTATCAAAACACAGAAAAACATGTAAATATTTGCTACCGCGCCGACTCTTGTTCCCTAAACGCAGCGCTGAGCGCGTTAGCAGCGCTCCTAAGGTCCGGCCTTCGGATCTCTCCCTGCCTTGCGAGGCCTGCTTCGCACGGAACCTGCGCGGGAGAGACGCACACGAAAAAACACTAGTTTTTGTCGATTTTTCATGCAGAGGGAAGGGAGGGGAAGGTGGACGTTCGGCGACTCAAGCGCTCTTAATACCACCGTAACGACGACAAGAGAAAGAAAAGAAAAACTAAAATAAAACGAGAAATTAAAGGATACGTTCCGCGCCTAAAACGGCCAAGTGCTGTATATACCGACATAGCGCCCCCCAGGGAGGCGTTATCCTGCGCTCCCCTTGATTGGTTGATCTGTTTCACCGCTTTGTTAGAGTACTCTGATTGGCTGATTCACTCTCACCACTTTGTTAGAGCCGGTGAGGTACGCGGTAAACTTTCCCGGGTATTGGCGGACGACCGACCCCCACCCTGAGATCGGCTTGAAGTAGTAGACGGGCTCGAACGGCATATAGCCGTTGACAAACACACCGTTGACGATCACCACCGTCGCCGTTTCCGCCATATTTTTCGCGAGTTTCCACTGGCTCTGGTCCGCCTGACGCGGAAGAAGGGAGGAGGGAGCAGGGGGGAGTGGGGAGGAGGGGGGGCGGGGGTGGGGGGGTGTACTCGATATCATGCATGGCTGTAGTCGTATGATCATAGACCCTCGCATCCCTGCAGTCCCAGGACGGAGCACGTCGGGTTTTCGCCGACCAGGCAGACATTGCGCGCACCGAGCGCGAAGCGCCGTGAGGTATTCGTCCAATCACATGAAGGGTGAGCTGCATCCTACTAAGAACCGCTGGTCAGGCGGACTTGCATGTGGATGACAGCTTCAATGAGGTAACATATTTTCAGGTGTGACCACTTCCAGAGAGAGCAATTGGGGTACTATATAACTGCCTCGTGGGTGCTTTACCATAAACACGACGCGATCCGATCATTCCCCTTGTGCGGAGTAAAGGCTCTCCACCCCACACAAATGATCTACCAGGTACACCTCGATCGCCAGCTGCGACCGACAGCCGAAACAAACAAAAACGGTACCCTGGTTGTCTAGCTCACGCAGTGAGAGGTGTGTGTGTTACAGTATTGTTGCCAACCAAGCGGGGGAAGGGGGGGTTGAACGAGAAGTAGGAGGGGGGGGGGGGGCAGGGGGGAGAAGGAGGAGGAGGAGGAGGAGGAGGAGGAGGAGGAGGAGGAGGAGGAGGATGCGAGGCATGGAAGAAAACACATCTCGTATCCGAATACCTGGAAGGATATGTGCACCATAGAAAACGTCAAATATGGTTTTGGCGCGGGTATGGTTCCGATACTGTATACAAGATGGGGCGTCAGAAAACAGGCGAACAGCCTAACTCCAACCACCATTTCTAATCCCACCCTTATGAACGTGCTAAGGACATAAAAACGGGGAGAAGGACTGGCATTGGCAAAATTATCGACCACACTACGCAAAACGTGCTGGTACCTGGTACCAGGTACTGGTATCGTTTTCGGGCAAATTTCCCTGCTAAATCCTTACCCGGTTATTGTACCGTTTGAAATGCACATACACTACTGAAAGTGCTGGTCCAACATCATGACGAGAGAGCCCCGGCTTTGGCATTCTTGTAGACAATTAGGAAACCCACCGGCGTCACGACGACCTGTACGTCTCCGGCCTTGACCGGTGGTAGATTTTTCGCGTTCAAGTCGCGCACGTCCGCTCCTGCAACCGTGCCGAGGGCGGCCCTGGCACCCGGCTCACAGCACACGATGTACACTTTCTTCCCTCGCCCGAGCGCACCCGCAAGCTGGCAGCAGAGGTAAACCGTTTGAACCAGAGACAAGAGCAAAAAACAAGAAAAAAACATGAAGGGGGGGAAGGGGCGCACGTTGAATATATACCGGTATCTGATACCGTACGAACGGTCCATGTACTTGGGCGACGTGCTCGCCGACGCACTAGGCCGAGGAGCCTAGCCGACGAGCTTGGCTGGCGCGCTTGACCTTGGCACTTTAGCCGACGCACTCGGCCTACACGCTTTTTTGCCGACGCGGTTGACCGACGCGCTTGGTCAACACGCTATGCCCACGCGCTCCGCCGACGTGTTTGGCCGACACGCTTCGTCGCGCGGGTCTATCCGAGTCTAGACCTACTGTACTGTACCTTTTTCACAAAATTGAGGGTATTTGCACGGGCTAGGCCTCGGTTCTTGGCGCTCCCGTCGTTCATCTTGTTCAGAGAAGCCAGAGTAGGAAACTGCTCACCGCGAAGCCGTCGAGAGGGGGGGGGGGAGTGAGGGGAAGGGTAGATGGAGGGTGGGTGGGTGGGTGGGCTGGAGAGGTCGTAGATGGGACGGCAGCGGTAGCGTACGGTCACGTTTCGGGGGGGTAGGGGAGGGAGGGAGGGGAGGGGTGTGGGTGATGGTCGCGAGATTAGCATCGATAGATTGCTTTTTACTCAAAATCTGTGATATCACTACGCCGACAGTGGTGTAGGGGAACGGGGGTTCGGACGGACCCGACTCGTAAAACAGCAACGCCCCCAAGGCGATGGTGGTGTTGGAGGGGGGGGCTTGGAGTCACACAATCGGCGACAACACTTAAAAGGCACGCCTCAGCGACACGGTCGGTCCCCCACTGAACCGTTCTGCTGCCGCAAAATGTATCCCACACTAATTTTAAGTATTTTTGTCCTCGAAAACGTGGGTGCAGACCCACTATTACGGTGGACCGTAGTAAATAGGACCAAATATTGCTAGTAAAACAACGATATATATATATATATATATAGGTTTTTGTGTGTGCTGTAGGTCCTATGCAATATGGTCACTCGTAATAGATAGGGCATAGTGATTGTTGAGTGATTGGTACATACTGACTCGACCTATTCATAGGGCTGCGAGTCGGCCGGACTTCACGGCTAATTATTAGTTGGATGTGGCGGGATAAGCCACCTAACTCGAAGTAGGCAATGTTAGTGTTAGGTACTTCGCTACAAGCAGCGAGCGAGAAGCCTACCGAGTCGCTGGTTGGTAACATAGTCGCCTTGGTCAGTACCAAGTACTCAGTAGAATGTAGTGCTACTGAAGCATGCACATGGAACACATAATTATGCGGTGTATCCAAACGTAGATACGTAACAGATAATGCGGCGAAATACGAACAGGAACATTCTGGGAATATTGCGGCATGTTTCTAAGCGGTTCGAGAAAGCCGAGAGCAGTAAGAACGGTACGGAGTACGTTGAACGTCTGGAAGGGTAGCCTTCCTGAGAACGTTGCCAAGTACGTTGAGCGCCCGGAAGCATAGCGTTCTTGAGAACGGCACATAGTACGTAGAACGTCTAGAAGCGTAGAGCTTGACGCTGCTAGCCGACATCGTTCTGAGTTGCTGAGCTCCCCCTCAAGCCCACTCTCGTTTCTGCCACCAGAATCTCTTAATCCGCCTTAGAGCGCCTTTTCAACGTCTTTCTTTCTGAGCTAAAGTTCGCAACTGGATCTGTCTAACAGCAATCCAAGCGCTTACCTCTCGACTATCATAGTCGGTCATATCCAACATTATCTGGTACTTACTTCTGTACAACTAACGACGGCAAACACAATCCGAGCCACAAAAACGCTCCAGTCAGACAACAAAAAAGTAAGAACACCGGAAAATTAACCACCGCACGCACCTAAACTGTGACATCTAGCCAACCAATTAGTAGTCGGCGACTTATCGTCAACCAACCCTCAGCCCTACCTACTTCAGGTATATCCTGCCTCGATATATTCAGGTATGTACAGTCTCGACTTATCCAGGGTACATACCGACACGAGCTATCCAGGTAGACTATAGTCTGGCTCGATACTACTGTCTCGATTTATCCAGGTACATACCGACACGAGCTATCCAGGTAGACTATAGTCTGGCTCGATACATTGAAGTGTATTTACTGATTCGACCCATTCAGGAATAACATCGACTCGACCCATGATACACACAGCACGGAGCAAACGCCTGACCTCGACTTCCATGGCCTTCTCCCCCGCCTTGAGACCGGCCTGCACCGCTGAGATGGCCTGCGCCGAGATGGCGTCATAGTTGGCTGGCGGCCCCTTCTTGGCGGCGCCTCCACCGAGACCGAACAAGCACCTGTCGCCAGCAGCGGGGGGGCAGGTGAGGCGGGGGGGGGTGCAGGGTGGGGAGGGGGGTGGAGGTGAGGCGGGGGTTGGGGCCAGGGGCCGGGGGGTGTACTCGATGGTGGGAGGTGTACTCATGTCATGTATGGCCGTAGCCGTATGACCATAGACCCTCGCATCCCTACAATGCCGGGACAGAGCACGTCGGGTTTTCAACGACCAGGCAGACAGTGCTTCGCACCAAGCGCGAAGCGCCGTCAGGTGTCCGGCGAGTCGCATTGAGGGTGAGCTGCATCCTACTAAGAACCGCAAGTGAGACGGACTTTCTTGCAAACGGATGGCCGCGCCCAATGAATTGATGTATTTCTGGTGGTGGGGGGGGGAGGGGGGGGAGAAACAAAACAGACGATTAAGAGATTTTAAACGCGCTTTTTCCTCAAGAAAGAGCATCACGTCGGGGACGAAACGACCTTCAAGTGATGTGCCCCACGGAACGGCGAATATTTCATATTTTATCCCCCCCCCCAAAAAAGAAACAAGAATGTGGGCGTCAGGTACCAGTACATGTGTTGGCATTTAGCTGAGTGTGATAGCCTTTGACAGCAGTCGAGAGGTTTTCTCCTAATTGGGTGAGTCTCGAGCTTGCGTCCCGTGTATTCGTTGTGATGCGGTGTGTACTCTCGGGGATATATATAGGGGTTTCCATTGTATATGTAGGCGATATGTTATTGGGGCCCATTTACCTATTTTGCAAACCGCCACAAAGTTTAAAATCGGTGCACCGGTTAGGCACACCCCTGCTCCCAGTAGAAGTATATCGACAACGACTTAATACCAAGATGAGCAGAGCAACTCGCACTTCCACCGCAGTTAATACTCGTGCAAACATTAGAGCCGCGAGTTTGCTGACTACAAGTCGCCGACTAGGAAATAGTTGGCTACGTATTTCAGTTCATTTGAGTGCGGTAATTGGCTGAGTTTTGCGTCTTTGGTGTCTGCCTGGAACAATTTCAGCTCGGACTGCGTTTTTTGCTGCTTTGTATATATACGTAGGCACTGTAGTACTTGAAACGAAAACATTTGGTGATAGATAGGTGGCTTACCCCGCCACACCCAACTAATAACTAGCCGAGAAGTCCAGCCAAGGTATGGCTTACTCGCAGTCCTAGCAAAGTTATGAACTAAGCGTAACGTGGGCGAGCGAGGTGACCGCAAGAGCGGGTTACAAACATATAGCGGTCCTATTGATGTACCAGGTAGCTACGAAGCGGAAGCCAACGAGCGGCAACGGCAGAAATATACCACGAAGAGGCGTACTATTAGTGCTGTACTGTAAGGTATGCACCACAATGACATGCCCATAAGCCAGCGCTGACTTGTGGACAAGTGAGTATGGTGCTTATCCAGCACTACTTTAAACTGCTCTTGTATCATGCTGTACTGTATGCCTCTGGAATCATAGTCTACATACATTTATGTGTTCATCGTGAGGGGCAGCGTCAGCGCGATGGTGATCAATTGGCTTCTGAAAGAAGCCCCACAAGAAAGGAAATGCCTTGTGAAAATATATGGCGTGCTGGTCTGGTGAGGCTGTTGATGGGAGCAATTGAAGAGAGAGCTCCACCGGGGCGCTCAAGCTTACGCTCGTGTCTTCGGTCTCACCCGACGATTTTTTTCACCTCTCAAGCTACGCGTAACGGTGGGACCCAGCAGCGGCATATTGAGGAATTAATTCGAGTCTACGCTAGAAACTAATAAAATAATCAGAGCGAAGAACCAGATAGTTGAAGTTTCATTCGTGAACCAGATACCACCCACAACTATTTCCATATCACCGTGCTTGTTGAACGAAACGCTTGTGACCCACGGAGTACGGTTTGCCGCACTTTTCTATATGAACTCACCATGTCGCGTGTGTTTTGTGATACATGTATCATGTCTCTCTACCGACCGCTGATGGAAAGGACGGCTTCCAGGGACAACATCAGCCGGAAGGGGCAAAGGCAGGGCAGTGCCATATTCGTTTGTCATCAGCTTCACGTACACAGCTGTGCGAGCATAGCAGATGAGGCACACAAGCGGACGGCACGACGTTGCCTGCTCCTGTTGTCGATAGGCCCTATAGGCTGCCTGGCAGGACTTTCGTTGTTGTGGGGATTAGTTTTTGGAGTTGAAGTGAGGCCTCCAGTCGCCCGGGAGAATACGTCCCTTGGGGTCACCACTGTAGCTATTAACTGGTACCTGGTACTTGGTAGCCGGTAACTGGCACGTTCATAACCCCGTTGATCCTTGCTGGCTCAAGGCGGCATGCGCTCATCCGAGGTATCGTCCACAGCAGTAGGGCGGACGAGATCCCCTCGTTTCCAACTCCTCTTGGGAGGTGGGCAAAAGGCGGACCTTCTAAACGCATTCTGAAACGTCTAAAAAGCACGCAAAGTCCTACAGCAGAACGTACAAGTAGGCAAAATCCGCTATAATATACATACGTACGTTGCGTGAATTTTGACATTCCAAAAAAACGTTTCCACACCTCAAGACAGAGCATCGGCTTCGATCTATTAATAGATTTTTCAAGGAAGGTCTGTTCCCGATATTGAGCGATCTACTGCTGTAACAACAGGAGCTACTGCTGTACAACAGTAGCTCATGTTGCCGGGTGGGAGCCTTAAAATCTACAATAGTACATGCTTCCTGGATTGGATCTGCCCTATAAGGCAGATCCTGCACAGCCTCTCACAACGGCGGGAGAGGAGCTAGATAATCTACTGTACTTTAACCCCTTGGGGGGGGCGAGATATCGACCGGAGCGATGATAACTTTAGCGTTATAAGCCGTCTACGAGCAGCGTGAGGGTTCAGAGCGTACGGGTAGGGCCATGCTGCGTCCGTGCCCGTACGACTCCTTCCATTGGAACCCGGGCACCAATTTGTATCACCCCCCAATCACACGGGTGGCGTTACTGAAATCGTCGCTTTTTGTCGTCGATTCTCCCCGCTGAAGCCTTATTTAATACTGCAGTCTCAATTTGGGACAAATCACTCTAATTTCAAGTGGTTTGTCCCCAAACGGAACTGCAGTACTAAAAGGAATAAGATCATCTGTCCGAGGTGCGAAATGTGTTTCCTCCAGGTCGAGCTGTTCCCTGTTCCACGACTTTGTGGGCTAGTGTTATGATACTGCCTTGAATGAGGCGGAAATCCCGGTAATTACCTGGGTTTAGGCAACTGGGGTCGTATTTGTAGTACTTGGAAGGCGTGTCTAGGTGAAAACCAGGGGTTTTCCAGAGACGCACGAGCTTGGTCTCAGTCTGCACCGTGTAAGAAAGGAATAAAGTTATTATTATTATACCTCTAAGCAGACAACACACATATGTACCAACGGCTACCGACTTAATAGGCAAACCTGTCCAGGGATACAAAGTGTCCCGCCTGCTGATCCTAACAAGTGGCGTCGTCGGCAGGACAAAATCTGCTAGGTGTGTTCCTGGTTCGTTTTTTTTTCTTGGGCTGGGTTGGGGATGGTTTTTGCGTATTTTGTCCTGCCCACCCCCCCGCTCAGTGTCGGGGATGGTCTGGGTAATCCGGCCATTCATTTGTGGCGCAGGACGCGTTTCCAGAGTTGTGGCCTGGGTTAAGGTGATTTTTGGCGTCTCCAGTGCTGTTTTTCTTCTCGTTTTTAGTTTCACATTTCGCTTTTCCATGCATCTTCCTAGCCTCCCCCCCCCCGTTGCGGGTGGCACGATTTCTTCTGGCCCCTTAAGGCTTGATCTTCCTTTCATTTTTTTTTCGTACTTTGCCGGCTTCGTTGCCTTGCCGTTCAGAGGTGTGGGTGTGGGTTTTGAGGAGCTGCATCTTCGACTCATGTTCTAGTTCGTGGAATTGGGGTTTCCATGAACTTCCCATAATTCTGCATATACGGCTCATCAGAGTGGGCTAGTGTTATGATACTGCCTTGAATGAGGTTGAACGCCCAGTTATTACCCGCGTTCAGGCACTGGGGTCGTATTTGTAGTACTTGGAAGGCGAATTTCAGGTTGAAAACCAGGGGTTTTCCAGAGACGCACGGTCTCAGTCTCCACCGTGTACGAAAGGAATAAAGCTGCTAAAAATAAATAAAAAATAAAGCTGCTCTTCTTCTATCTCCCTAGCACACAACACACGTGAGTACCAACGGGTACCGACTTAATAGGCAAACCTGTCCCGGGATACAAAGTGTCCCGCCTGCTGATCTTGACACTATTAATAGGAAGCGGTCCCCACACCCTACACAGTGGAATCGAGGTACGAGTACAGCCATACGTGCGGGCGTGGACGTAACCCAATCGTTAACGCTAACCCTTTCCGTCCGACCACATTGCTAGATCTACCATTGCTACAGGTACCTGTACTGACCTGACTTGTGGCGCTGGCTCGGAGACAGCGGTTCGGGCATGGGCGAACGGGTGCTCCTTTTGTTTCCTGTACTACTGCGTATAATCTGATGTCTCGCCTCCCGTGCTGGTTTGTCTTTCAACTGCAACACGTATTTGGTCGTAATACCAGGCACGTTCCTACAAGTATTGTACCCGTGTTAGCGCTCTACCAGGTAGTCGCACTCTCACCTGGATATAATGACCGGTTAGTTATGTGGTATTATCAGAAATCGGTCCTTACATTTCCGGACATAGTGATACGAGTATGAGTTACGAGCGCGTCAGGGACGCACTCACTGGCCGTGTGACTGTAGCGGTTGTTCCACATCTAGCCCCCACAACAAAGGCCACTTTGCATCTTCTTGCTAAATTGCCCTGTTCATCACCTCACGGTGTCTCGCCGCTGTTGCCGTCCCTCGACAAGCTCTGGTTTCCTGCTGAGCGCATCGATTCCGGCTGCCTGAAATGCTTGCGAGCTCGTCAATGGGCCCCCATTGCCCACGAATCTCACACTTCCGCCAGGCGTAAACGATGATACACTGCCAATGATGCACACTAGAAGAAGGCCGGAAGACAAAATTGAAGCCTTCATGGTACTGTAGCTGGAGCTCATGTATACATGAGAGCACGAGAGATCATGCATGATGCATGATCACGTTTTGAGTTTAGATTCCTAGGGTTTCTACTTTTTGCGCAGGCGTATATGTCCTGGGCCAAAACCTTGTATACTCGAACCTCAACCTGTCTCCCATCGCACGACGCGCGGAACCAGCACGCACAGGCAACAGCGGCAGCAGTACTTTTGCATCATGGGGGGCTCTTGGCGAGTATTCTTCGCGGTGCTGTCGGCGTCAGTCGCAGGTGACCAACGGTTACGAGTCTGTCTCAACCCCAGGTCACTCCCAACCGCAGGAAACTGATGGGAGTTCTCGCACATGTGTTACGATAAAAATAACATACCCGGTACAAGGGTCCGGGACTCCGCTACGAGTAGCACAGGAGCAGTAGGTGACACGTGTTTCCGTTGTCGCCTATGTAGACCTAGCTGGTACGGAGGGGCCTGTCTGCGTACGCATTTCGGAGCGGCTGCCCTGCGTATGCCTTGTGGCTGGTCTTCTTTTCGTCCTCGCCTGATCTCATGTGCGCGTTACTACAGCAGCAGTAAACAGCAGTACCTCCAGTTTTAGTTGATTAATAGTTGACCCTTCCCTTTCCTTGAAGCTCCACGTACAACAGCAGCACGTACCCGTAGTATAGTAGTGTGGCTGGACCCACTATTAATACAAGCAGTACCACGACAGCAGCGGTAGAGCTCGAAACAATTACGAGGTGTCGTTGTCTCGCTCGTATAGATTAGGTGCACAAACTTGTCGTCGCAACGAGACTGCTGTACTACGGACCGTTCTCGGTTTTGAGCTTGTGTTTCCTCCGTTTGGAAGTTCTTAGCAGCGGGCGGGCGTTTTGCAGTTACGCTATTCATCGTAATACTTCGAAGTATGAAACATGCATAGCGACAGCCGTCGACGTAAAGCCAATTAGCCTTTGAAGGACTGTAGTCCCGTTTTGGGGGCAAACCACTCAAATTCTAAGTAGTTTGTCTCCCAAACGGGACTGCAGTACTAAACGGATTCGTTGAAGGTTTCGGCTTTTGCGTCGATCGCCCGCAACACAAGCGCCACCAGATCTCCGACCAGATCTCCGACGGAGATTCCC
Source organism: Nereocystis luetkeana (assembly GCA_031213475.1). Taxonomy (NCBI): domain Eukaryota; class Phaeophyceae; order Laminariales; family Laminariaceae; genus Nereocystis; species Nereocystis luetkeana. Next base: position 11,656,686 of record JARUPZ010000004.1, read on the forward strand.
ACAACAAGAACAAAACAAACACATCGGCATTGTTCACCCCCCTCTCATCCATACCGGTCCGTTACAACGGCATCTACAACAAGAGCAAGAGCCTTCCGTCTGCAACGGTTATGTGGCAACCTGCGCCGAAACGCACTGCTACTGTGGTATTTGGCCAGAGACAAAACGCTACTCGTACTGTCGGTAAGAGCCCGCCCGCTGCATGGCCCACAGCAACCAACAATCCACCTGCCGCCCGCCCCTTTTCCTGTTCTCCCCCCCCTCCCCCTGCCCCGGCTCCCCGTCTTCCTGCTCCTCCCCTCCCCTCCCCTCCAACCCCCCCCCCCATCCCCTCCCCTTCCCTCCTCCCCCCTCCCCCCCCCCCCCTGTCCCTGTCCCTTCCCCTCCCGCCGACAGGAAACACCGCGTTCGTCTTGAACGCTCCGCGCGTGGGATCAAGCGGCGTCTCCGCCGCTGCGGGCGTCGCGGGAACCCGATCCGCATCGTCACCGTTGTACGCCATCGCCCCCGCTAGAAGCGGCAGTGGTGGGGGCGTTGTCCGGACTCCATGGACTTGTCTCGCGCCCGGCGGGAAGGTGGGGAGGCAGAAGGTGTCGCTGGACCGAGCGGTTACGTCAATTGCGGCGCCGAAGCCGGAGAGCAAGCAGGAGGTAGAGGTAAGTGAGTGGGTAGGTGGGTGGGTGAGAGAGAAAGGGGGTGGGGCGGGGGGGAGGGGTCGCAGGGAAGGTAGGAGAGAAGGAAAGAGAGGGGCATATGGATTGAGAGTGATAGAACGTAAAAGAGACAGAGGAAGATACTGAGATCGAGAGAGGGGAGGCGTTCTGGTTGGAGGGGGGGAAGACAGTAGACAGTTATTTGTCATGTATTTATTCGTTTCGAGAGGTGGTGGTACTGTTGTTGGAGGTTGATGGTGGTGGTTGGTTGATTGTGTAGTTGGTGTTTATTGGTGGTGGTGTAGTACTGCTGTTGCTGGTGTTGGTGTTGGTGTTGTTGCTGCCACTGTTGCTGCCTGTGTATCAGAAAAGTGATAGATGCGAGGTGGGAAAATGGCGGGGAGCCTAGTATTGACGCAGGTAGTGCGGAAGAACCTTTGTCTTGGGGGCATTGGCATTGCGCACTGCGGCACCCCTGACCGCTGTGGGGAGGACAAAGTTTGAGCGGTTTCGCTTGTGCAAAATTTTGACAGGCGCTGCTTTGATAATTCGTCGATGTCGACGCCTACTGTAACTACCATTGCGGAATATATTCACAGGAGGTGGTCCAGTCGAAGATAGATAAATGACGTCGTCCTATCCCCGAAAGCTTCCAGCGGGAAATTAGACAAGACACGAGTGCGAAAATCGGATAAAAACGAGAATCGAATAAAACAAAATTGGAATGAGCAACAACAACTAATCAAGAAGCGGGTTCAAAGAGAGATCGATGACGTCAACTGATCCGTTGACTTCGGGGAATCAGACAAAACACGAGAACAAATATCGGAAAAATAACGTGGATCGCATAAAACAAAATTCAGAATAAGTAACAGCGGGGAATCAGACAATCATGAGGACGACAATCGGGAAAAAACGAGTGCCTGGTACCGAATACCTGGTAGAATTAAAATCGAAAAAAGAACAATATAACAACAACAACGTAAACCGAGAATCTGTCTCTGCCACGGGGCTCGACGGTGCTGACTGCCCGACCATCGTTGCTTTTGCTGTTTTTTTGGGATGACGCAGACGAAGAAAGTGACGAAGACGAAGCGCGTGACGGAGGTTGAGGACGCCCCCATGTTCAAGGTGCTCCTCATCGGAGACGAGGAGTACAACCGAGAGCACGTCGTCATGTCCATTCAGGACATCGTTCCCGACACAGATAACACACGGGTGGGTTCCGCTCACCACACTGCTGTTGCTGTTGTAGTGTATTCAGCCGGAGGATGGGGGGAAAGAAGAGGGGGGGGGGGGGGGGGCTACTGATGTCATGCATGGCCGTAGGTCGTATGGGGGGGGGCGTGTACTCATTTGTTGCTTGCCTTGATCATTTTGCCATCGGCCACACGTCCGTCTCGAGACGCAGCACCGTTTCTACTCCTACTGGAGACACCTCCAACTGTTGAGCGCTCAAAACGTTGTCTCCATATATTTGGTAATATTTCTGCGGGGGGGGGGGGGGGGGGGCGAGAAAGGCTGAAGGAGGGAGTGATATACGGAGGGAGTAGGCACAAGAGGATGACGTGATGAAAACTGCAACTACATGCTAGCTCCGGGGCGATGGACAGCCACCCCCTGCGCAACCCCCCTTCTTGGTTTGCGTAAGCACGTATGTACAAGCGTTATGGTAATTATCGTGATTTTGTGTGTTGATCAAGTGAAATTGTTTCTCTCAAGCGTTCGTTTATTCTTATTTTCTTCACCCCACGTCTCCTGATGGCTCGCGGAATAGAAAATGTAAACAATCCAACCCAACCCAATCCACTGCAAATGTATCCAATCCGATCCACCCCGACGGAACCCAACCCAATCCAATCCCGTCCACTCCCGCCTAACCCAACCCTCCCCAGTCCAACCCAACCCAACCCAGTCCTATAAAGTCTACCCTGGTAATGCGTTCCAATCCAGTCCAATCCAGTCCACTCGAATCCAATCCAACCCCAAGCTTTCCATCCCAACCCAACTCATTGCAATTCAACGCAATCTAATGGTATCCAATCCAGTCCCGCCTAATCCAATCCAATCCAGCCGAACCCAACCCAATCCACCCCCACCCCAACCCACTCCCATCCAACCAAATCCTAAAAATATATATCTACAATATAATCCAATAAAATCATCTCCACTCCACTCCAATCCAATCCAATCCACCCAGATCAATCCAACCCAGCCCAATCCAACCCCGCCCAAATCGAATCGAACCGAATCAAACCAAACCCAATCCCATACCGGTATGCCCCAATTTAATCTACTGACCAGGCCGCCGAGATCTTCGAGGAGGCCCAAGAGGCGGGCAAGGGGTTCTGCGGCACCTACCCAGAAGAAGAGGCGGAGCTGTACGTGGAGCAGTTCACGCGGTGCGAGCCCATCATCTATGCGGATATGGAGAAGGAGGGCGCCAAAAAGGGGGCCACGGCCGGGGCCAGCTCGTAGAAGAAACCGACACCGACCGACCGTTAGCCGGGCGGGGATGGGAGTTGAGAGATGGGACGGTATTTTATTGTAGTAGGGTTTTTCACGGGTCGGGTCAAACCTCGCGGGTAAGGTCGGGTTGGGTAAGGGTGACCCGACCCGATCCGTGAGAGCTTGAAAACCTCCTGATCCGACCCGACTCGACCCGGCCCAGGACTTCCAAAACTTCCTGACCTGACCCGGGGGTCGGGTCATCACTACCCGTTTCAGGGTTGGTTTTAGGGATGTTACAGTAGGATGAGACGCGTGCTACGCCAGGGGTGCGAACTCGTCCTTGGAGCGCAATTTTGGGCATAATGTGTTGTGATGACTGACGGACGGGGCTCTCCAACGGAGCTATATTCGAGCATGATACCCGATATCGTTGGAACTGGAATAATACCTTTTGTGTTTTAACATAAGCATTCGTTTTGTACCAGGTAATCTTTTTCGCGCCATGGGGTTGTACCTTACCTTTTTCCACAGCCAGTGTTGAGGGCGGGGCAGAGTGCTCTTCAAATGTGGAGGCCTCGGAAAAAATGGTGATATCCGTACCGTACCGGATTGGATGGGATGGGACTGGAAAGGTTGGATGGGATGGGACAAGACGGGACTGGATCGGTAGCGCAGGAAGGGGTGTCAGGTATTTTGTCATGATCTGTACCCTGTTTTTTATTTGCGTCTGCTATATTGGGTGTGTGTGTTTTGTTGCTTCGATCTTTTAGACGGAGCGTTTTTCTGCCGCAGAAGCAAGAAGCCCCAATCGCGTCCGCACGTCGTGCGTTTAAAAAAAGAAAATAGGAGATGTGGGCCATCTGTAACGTTATAGACCACAAAAAAACGCCCGTTTTCTCCTACTATTCCACAAGTGGTACATACGTATTGTACGAGTGCCATGCTTCTGACCCCGCCCGTAGTACTGGACTGTACCGAAAGCTAAATTGACTACAATTCCAAGTAAGATGTCCCCAAAACGGGAGTTCAGTCCAAAAGGCGTTAAGGCCTACCAGGGTATGAAGCTTCCCCATTACCCTCCCCCTCGCACTCTACGAGTGGAAGTTAGCCTTTGCCCAAATGTGCCCAAAAAATGGGGATTCGAAATATGACACCCCCCCTCGCTACTTTCATTGAACACTAAAAGACCTGTGATATTGTCCTGTGAACTCCAAGGTGAGCTCGCTCACCCACAGGACAGAATTTATGTACGATGAGCCAACAACGCACACGCCCCGCTACGTCATCAAAACTAACAGGGGGCGGGCGGGGGGGAGGGGGCTGCCTGCCTCGCGCTCCCTCCCGAACCCCCTTTTCCTCCCGTCTCCGAAACCAGCATGGGGGGGCGGGGGTGCCTGCCTTACGCCCCCTACCCCTACTCCCGCCTCCCTCCATTTGTCCCCGTTCGGGGCCTTCCTCTTGGCGCCCCCCTTTCTCCCCCCCCTCCCCCCCCCCCTCATATGACTACGACCATGCATGCCGTGAGTACACCCCCCCTCCCCTCGCTCCTCTAGACCTCTCCCTGCGCGTCCACGTAGACGTACGGCTTTCCCTGCTGCTTGAGCTTCTCCTGCTCCATCCAGAAAATGCACGTGGCGATCGTGTTCCTCTCGGACGCAACGGTGCCCACGGCCACGCTGTCGTTGTAGTAGACGGGATTGTATCCCCTCTTCAGTCTGCCCGATAGTACGTCCTGTCGCATGTTCCCCTGCGAAACAGAGAGACGGGGCGGCGACCGAGAGCGAGGCCAACCAGAGAGGGAAAGGGCGAAGAGACACCGGAAGTTGGGGTTACGGTCGGGTTTCGGCTGATGGGAGTGGGGGGGGGTGTAGGGTTAGGTCGGGTATTAGTTTGGGGGGGCGGGGGCGAAGGGGGGGTGCGTACCCACTCGTTGCTTGGCTCAGTAATTTGACCATTGACCACGCACGTGCGCCCCTTTCGAGACGGAGCACCGTTCCTACTCCAGACACCTCCAACATTCGGGCGCTCACTACGATTATCCCGAATACACATAAAAGAAAAGACCCGTCTTATCCCCTTGCTTTTTCGGCTCTTGTGGTCAACATCTGTCCTAAGATAGCGATCGTTTTCTGGCTGGGCGGGGGGGATTGAGCATGACTTGGGTCGGGGTTGGAGGGGAAGCTAGGGTTGTGGGTGGCGTTGCGGTTGGAACGGGGGGGGGGGGGGGGGGTCGAGATTGAGCTTGGAGTGGTCTGGGTTTGGTTACCACTGTATCCCGATGCATCCCACGGTATCCCACTGACTTCCCACGGTATCCCACCCACTTCCCACAGCATCCCACCGATTCCTCACGGTGTCCCGGTTTGGGTTCGGCCGGAGCTCAAGTTGGGACCAGGGATAGGGTTGCAGTGGTTGGGATGGGATAAAATGCACATTTTTCTCTTGACTACAGGGATTCATCCAATAATACAAAGGAGGCAAAAGATCAGCCGTCCACGTAAGGTCAGCATCACTGAGGGCTTATTTCACCGCTCGCCTGCAACAGCAGGAACACGCAAATAACTTTATTTATTAGTGTTGGGGATATCGTATCAAAAGTTTCCAAGGTGTCGCGAAAAATCGAACTTTCGGTATGTAGTATCACACGTGTTTTTCTGCCCTCGTCCATCCCCTGACATCCCCGAGTTTTTTATGCCGACACGGAACGAAACCTTCCATTTATCAAATATCATAATCGTGTCGATTTTTAGTTTTTGTTGATCGATATGGTACACCTCGATTTCGTTCGATAAACAACACTCAACTGTATGTGCTGGGGGAAGTCGTCACTCTGGACCGCAATAAAAGCAACACCGAGAGAAAAAAAAAAACGTCCTGCGGGAGTTACAGGTATTTTCACACATACCAGGTATGTAGCATGCACGTACCGCCGTCTTGGCTGGCCTGTTAAGGTCTTCGACGAACGCGAGGCGGTTTGTGCTGGAGGCGTTCAAGCGCTGCGCGGTCTCCGCGTCAAGCTCCTCGGAGGTCTTCATGAAGGAGGAGACCAGTCGTGAGACGAAGTTATCCGACTACCCCCAACAAGGAGAAAAACAAAAAAACAAAACAAAACAAAAAAGCATGGAATCAAGCGATGCCACAACGAAAGCGCAGGGGAAGAGGGAGAGAGAGTGTGTATGTGAGAAAGAGAGAGAGAGGAGAGATTGAGAGTTTTTCCACGGTACGTACGTGGAAGACGGTTATTTTCGACAAAAAACGTGCTTTGCTTTTCTCCGGCTCGACCACGCCCTAACCCCCTGCTATACTGTACCAGGGTATAATACGCAGGACAACACAACCCCTGAGATGGATTTCGGAGCCGATTCTTTCCAAAAACATGCCGTAAGGGGGGGGCACACGAAACGAAAAGTTATGGCTCAGGGCAAAAAATCTCGTCGAGGTATTTTTCATAGACCAATCATCGCTCGGCATTTTTTTTGCAATCTCCCCGTTGCCGAGAGAATCAGTCTGGAAACTCGTACGAGGGGGTGCACGTACTATATTGCGTGTATATACGGTACATGCAGAGAACGCACAAACTAACAAGCACAACACAACAAAAAACATTAAGCCGAAGGTCGTTTGGAAGCCCGGAGTCCGAGATGCCATCCAGGGTGTGACACAAAGCCAGGCAGCACTATTTTCTTCTACTACAAAAAAAACACATTGGCTGGGTCGCACTACAGTAATCCAACAGGCTGAGTGTTTCGGATCTCGAACAGCGGACGCCAGCGAAGATGGGAGGGGAAACCCGTGCGATTTACGAACTTGGCGCCTGGCGGGGGCGGCGGCGACAGCTCTATAAGAATAAAGCTGTCAACCCTCTCGCAGAATCGACGTGAGAGGAAAAGGTGACGAAAATGGAATCACGAATACAGCATCGATCGGCCTCACGAAGCAACGCGTGCTGCCTGCTGGGCTAGGGGATCGGGGGCATGGTTTCACACATCGATTCCCGCTTCATGATCTAGATCCTTAAGGGTAGATAGACTCCTGATTTGTATGATCTAGCCCATACTGCCGGGTGGGAGCCGTATGATCTGCATGATACAGCACATATTTCCTGGTCTAGACCTGAACTACAGTACACAGATCCTGTACGAGTACAACGTATCCTAACGGCAACTTGGGATCTAGATGATCTACAGGTAGACCGTGATCTGTCCTGCTTGTGTATGGTTTGAATGCCCGAACTACAACAATGCAAGCGCTTGTATGACGCGTGCGCGGCATGAACGTCTCATACTGCTGCACGCCCACCCACCCTACCAACAAAAGCGTCGAAACTAGCTGTACATGGCGATTACCGGATCACCCACACAAAGCCGAAGCTCGGGCTGCCGGGGAAGGGGGATAGGGTATGTGTCTGAAATGCGGCATACATCGGGAGGGAAAATTACCATACGACAGGCCTGAAGCCTTGGTGATATAGGTACTTCTGCTGAACGTTCCTCCTATTAATAGACGCAGTAGAGTCCCACCACTTGAAGCCCTTTTATTAATAGGACTGCAGTCCCGTTTTGGGGACAAAACACTCAACTTAAGAATAGTTTGTTCCCATGACGGGACTGCAGTATTAACAGGGTTAAACCGCACCAGGTACCACTCTGGACGGAAATATAAGGATTGTTTGATGTTCATATTTGTACCCCAGCGGTCCTTACACTTCCGACCAGCGGTGAATAACACGAGTGATAAGATAACACGCCTGCCATATACTGGTAGGACGGATTTCGAAGCTATCGTTATCGACAAAGGGGAAGGTTCAAACGCCGAGCGATGCATCTGTTCGTAATGAAAACATCTCGTCGAGGGCTTTTTACCAACGCCACCATTGTGATTTGTGTGTGCTCCCCCCTTGCTTTGGAGGAAGCTGGGCGGAGAAATTTCGTCCCGAGCGGGTGTGTTATCTCGCGGGCTATAGAACTACATACTTAAATCACAACCCCTGAGCGTGCTCGGTTGGTGCATCCCTGGCCTCTCAGAGCTCCCACTTCCAAACCGCCTCCTTTCATTACTTGCCGGACCCTTCCAGCAGTTCTTTGTTTTCTCGGTCCTTTCTTCCTTTTTTCTTCTTCCGTTTCGTGTGCGTGCGTGTTCTCCGAGCACGGCATCGCGGGAGGACCCGGCACCGTCGCGGGTGTCAGCGGGTGCTGGCGGGTAGAGGGGGGGTTGCAAGGAGCGCGGTCGCCGCTTTCGTGCCTAGGCGTCGCGTGTGCCTCGAGACACGAGGGATGCATGAACGGGCTTTATCTGGCTTCGATTTATGATTGTTGATAGAGTATGTACGAGTTAATAAAGGTCGTTCAGGAAGGCAAGATACTATTCAAGCGGTGCTTACTCTTGCGACCACGCTGAAGTTGAAAGAAGAAGGTGTGCAGTTTGAACACCAACGTTATCGAGCTGGCGAACGACGGCCACGGTGAGCACCGGGCTTCACGCGGGGCGGACGACGGGGCTGATTGTGGCAGAGAGTGATACAAGCTTTACCCGGACCGAATCGGTAGCGAGGTGGTCGCGAGAGGGGCGGGCGGCGTACGAGGCTGAGAGAGAAGCTCTTCTGTGCGATTTTTTTCTTTTCTTCTTTTCGACCGGGTGCAAGGTGCTCCAATCAGGCAGCTTTTCATTACTACTTGCCGGACCTTTCCAGCAGTTCTTGGTTTTCTCCATTTCTCTTGGCACGTTCTTTCTTCCTTTTTTCGTCTTTCGTTTCGTGTGCGTGCGTGTACTCCGAGTACGGCACGGCTGGAGAGCCCGGCGCCGTCGCGGGTGTCAGCGGGTGCTGGCGGGTAGAGGGGGGATTGCAAGGAGCGCGGTCGCCGCTTTCGTGCCTAGGCGTCGCGTGTGCCTCGAGACACGAGGGATGCATGAACGGGCTTTGTCTGGCTTCGATTTATGATTGTTGATAGAGTATGTACGAGTTTATAAAGGTCGTTCAGGAGGGCAATATACTATTCAAGCGGTGATTATTTTTGCGACCACGCTGAAGTTGAAAGAAGTAGGCGTGCAGTTTGAACACCAACGTTATCGAGCTGGCGAACGACGGCCACGGTGAGCACCGGGCTTCACGCGAGGCGGGCGACGGGGCTGATTGTGGCAGAGAGTGATAAAATCTTTACCCGGACCGAATCGGTAGCGAGGTGGTCGCGAGAGGGGCAGACGGCGTACGAGGCTTGAGAGAGAAGCCCTTCTGTGCGTTTTTTTTTTTTTCTTCTTTTTGACCGGGTGCAAGGTGTTCCAATCAGGCAGAAAATTATTACACGAGAGGGGAATGGGATTTTTTTTCCTTTCCGAGTTTTCGGTTTCATTTTCATTTTTTTTGCTGCTGTGCCGTGTGCTGTGCTTTCGCCTTCTTCCTACATACGAGTACAGACATAAGAGTATATCGAAAGAAGAAAATAAGTACAGACAGCAGTATCCTACCTGGGGTATGTACGTACGTACGACATCCGCGACGCGAAGCGCATATGTGGCATTCGAGCTGGCGTCGGAGCTGTTTTTTCCTGAAGCATGGCGGCGGGACTCTTGGCATTATTATCAAGTCGCCGGTTTGCAATTACGACCTAAACTCAATCGTGGACCTCTGTCACTTCGCATAAAATGATGTACTTTTTTCCTTCCAGAGCGAGCGTAGCGGGCGGCGTAGGCCGCCCGCGGAGCGAAGCGCCTTGTATATCGTACGGTACCTGACATTCGATATTCGACACTGCTGTGAGGTGTGATGGACGCGCGCTACTGACTGCTGTCTGTTTGCGCACGAGATACGAAGTACGAGACGTACCTGGTACACGGCATTAATAACCCCATACATTGGTTGATTGGGTTGGGGTTGGGGTCAATAGACGATGTCCTGGTTCGGCCTGGTTCAGCCACCGTGTTGAACACGCTCGCAAACCTCCCCAAACGCAAGAGCCGCTCTACCTCCTTGCCCTTGCGCTTGCCCTGGCCTTCCCCGTCTCACTATTAATATACGGAACCCTGGAACCCTCCATACGAGTGTACCGCAGGTTCGGGTATACAACTACCAGGTGCTCTGTACGTACTGTCGTCGAGAGCATCGAGGCGGCAGCACGCCAAGACACCGCGTGTTTGGCCTCGACTGCTCTCAAGGTTCACACAGGGATTGTGCAAGGGCTTCGTGAGTCAAGTCTAGGTGCTCGGGGCTACATCCGTAGCAGCGCACCGGTACTCGTGGGATAGGCGTACGAGTATGATACACCTGTTCTGTTCGTACTCATCTGTCGTACTACCGCTACAGCAATACTATTTCTTGTACGTACGGGTTTCACCCAAAAATGTTGAACACTTTTCTAACACCAAGGTTTTACTCTGTCGAAGACCGCACAACACTCAAATGTAGCGGGCGAGTGACTTAGTTCGAGGGACTATTAAGCTCACCATAGTGCCTGCGTTTTCTCCCTCTCTATAGCACGATCTCTGCCTTCTGGGCTAGCAGTTGCGCTGCTTGATGGCTGGCACTAAAAATGTCACTGACGAGATACTGCCTTCCATGCACTACGAAACCTTTGGTTTCCGAAAAAGTGAAACCATTCCGCGAACCGACACAACGAAAAAAGATAAACGGTTCGACGTTTGACGGTTCGACGGTTCGACGGATTGGTGGACGGCCGGCGTGTCAGTATGTCCGTGCGTGGCATTCACCGCTTGCCCACTGGCCGAGCGAGTACCAGCGCGAGTGTACGACTACAGCAGCGGTACCGTAGTTCAGATAGCACGGCAGCCGAGTGCTCTCGTACGAGCTTACCAGGCTCGACTTACACGGGTAGTAAGGTGTTCGTTAAATCGAGAATATCGTGCAGCAGTCGTGCTTGATGTACGTGATTGATACCCTGACACCAACTATGCTCTACGAAATATCTTAAAAGTAGAGTTGGAGACATTTTGCGGTTTGTAGTACTACTACTCTGTACTGACTGTACTGTGTTACTGTACGTATATCAGGTAGCGAATAAAGACCATGTCGACGTCAATACCGCGTATGAGTGTTGATCGATGGAAAGGCAGCAAACCGCAGTAAAATGTTGTTCAAACAGAACAATAGGATATGAAAGGGGGGAGGGGGTCATAGAGCCCGTGTGACAGCGCGTCTGGGTGGCGGAAGCGCTTGATCCACACCTACTTGGTACACTGTGTAGGATGAAGTCAAATGATAAATGAAGATCCGGGCGTCCGTTGACACAGGTGGCCGGGAACCCCCCTCTTGCACAACATGGGCGTAAAAAACACATAGTAGTGGAGACATTGAACATGTACTGCTGTCACAAACCTCACAAGGTTGTCACGCCCACATTGTGCGGGGGGGGGGGGGGGGGGCACCTGTGCAGCAGCAATCAGTCGACATTAATACTATGTGTATGCCTGGTAATGCTGACGTTTCAATATTATCCGATCCCTCGCACTCATCACCCAACCGCCGTCTATCTATCGACCTATTTATATACTTATCTCCGGCCCGTCTGTACGTTTTCATGCAAAAAAAGCGTCACGGATACGTAATACCGGTAGAATATAATCTGAAGCAAAAGTCCGACGATAATACTACATTTTAATAGATTGCAGAACGCCAGCATGGCTTTAGTTCCAAAGCAAGGTCTAGCGAACGTTTTCGCAATGCGTGGGGGCGTGTATCCCCGGCCGCTCGTCAAGTTCGAGGGTAGAGGATGGCAGCACACGAGCCATCGATGCCTACATTGTTTATGGATCGCATGCATGCCTGTTTCGTCAGCTCAATAGCCATCCCAAAAATGCCGAATGGATCATCAATAGCTTGGCCATAGGGTGGCGGGTGAAGTGTTTGGCATCTTAACAACACATACTTTAGACTTTGAACCGCGAACAGTCGGTTGCATTGTTCCCTCTGTGGTACCGCTTACGGAGATCCACCGACACGACATATACTGTCTACAAAAAAAAATAATCATAGGATACATATCATCACAAGAGCCAAATTTTAATTCATGATAAATACCGCTTTCGCATCTACCCCTACCAACCGCAGCCTGGCCGCAGGTTTATGCTGCTGCTCCTGCTGCTCCTGCTGCCGCTGATGCTTTTGCCTGTCTCCCGCCACCTCCTCAACAACAGCATCGCCTTCGACCTGAATAGCGATTTGTTGGGCGACGCGCTCCGCAAACTTAGTCGCGGCTAGCGCGTCCACCACCGCGAGCGTCGGCACTCTCACGCTCAACCGCAGGTGCCGGTTGTGGTGACATGAATATGTTGAGCTGTTTCCTTTGCTCCCTTTTCTCCGTTTTCCGCCGACCTTCGCGGGGTATGCTTCCACGTACGCACGGTCCCTGGCGGCACCCTCCCAGTACACCTTGATGACCATGTCCTGCGCTTCTCCCCGCGGAGCTTCCACTTCTAGGCTACTGCTACTTCTACTTCCACCCGCTTCTATTCTGGGCATTATACTGCTGTCTACGGGCGATGTCATGCCACTAACGGCGTCGCTTTCTTTGCCTTTGCCTCTGCACCGAGCCTCCGAGAGACTGCCCTCTATTGGCGCCTTCGGTACCCCGCCCTCGTCTGTTTTCAACGTCCCTTTGCTGAGGGGCTTCAGCGTCGTGATGGGTTGGCCGGAAGGGCCGACAACTGGCACGTTCCGTCGAGTTCGCAGAAGAACCGTCACGTCTCGTGCCGCCGCCGAGGGTCTTTGTCTGCGGTCAGCCGCCACCACCACCGCGTTTGTAGCTCCCGCGCCCTCACTACCCCCTCCTCCTCCTTCACCGCCGCCGCCGTCGTCACCGCTTTCGATGCAGACGTTTTCCTCGCTGGCCCCGTTGCAATTGCCACCGGTGACACCCGGATCGTCACCATCATCACCGTCACCACCACTGCCGCTTTCACATTCATCTGACGACGACGACGCCAATTCGGGTGCCGAGCGGTGGTGGTATTCTCTCGAACACACGCCGCTGCCTCCGCTGCCGTCGTGCTGATTTCTTGCCGCCGTAGCGCCATGTACGGTGGCAGCCATGCCACCTGGCTTAGACGATATGTCGTGCAGGATCTGGCTGTCGTCCAAGAACTCTAAGCCCACCTGACCCTCCGAGAGGGACGTCACCTTGATTTTTATAACGTGTTGCGATTTAGATGCGAAGATTCAGAGGCGTAGGTTTAGAGGCGGAAGTTCACGGCATCGGTGATTAGATTGGTCACGTAGCAGGTGAACCTATTCCGGGAAGCGGTGGTATACAAAACGATTCGACATCAGTTCTCTATAAAACGATGTGAGACAGGTGTCCTATAAAACAATCCGGTGTCACATCAAACGATAAGGCACCAGTGTCAGAAAAAAATAGAGTGGACACCGATAAGCCGAACAATACATGCTGAACATAGAGGAAAGCACTAGCTTGCGGCGGCCCATCGGTCCATCTATTGCGTGTTATAGTAGCCTTGTCCCGCCAAAGAGCCAATAAGCTAGCTGAAGTTAAGTGTCGTCGCATAATTCGAACTCTCAAGCTCTCCCGCGAGCACAAAGCACACGCCGAAGCACATCCCGAAAGAAACGTCTCGCAAGCTCACACCGCAAGCAGACCTCTTGATATGACCTACTCCCTCCGCAGCTCACTGCTCCACCCGCTCCGTTTTCTTCGGACACGGACACCCCCATTTGAACCCGTCCGGAAAAAATAGACAACTACGTACACGCTCGCATTCACTGTTTCCTCTCGCGTCTTCGCTCTCACCTTCACATGCCTCACAAGCGCCCTTGCCAAAGCCAACAGAGGGTCCTGTTTCGCGACCGGCGCGTCTCCCATTGCCAAGGTCGTAGCTGCCGCCACCGCCGCTGCCGCCGCCTCCACCCTACCACCCGGCAGTCCGTTCTGTGGGTCATGGTCGGCAGAGGTGAGCGTCCGCTGCAGATTTTTAACCTGCTCAGTGGTCCACGCGGCAAAAAGGAGGCACAAAGGGGTGAAGGCTCAATTGAAGACCAAGGCAGGCATGGGATGGGATCACGAGTGATTTGGAAACGAGTATTCCCCGAAGGAGCGAAACGTTGTAAGCCTTTGTGGCCTCTCGTGATTGCGTACGTACCTCTGAGAGGGAAATTCGGTATACAGAGGCAACTCTAAGAGTTAATGGCTGCGTTCTCCGCTATTGATCGGGTGGAAAAAGGCAGCAGCGTATTTCGTGGGGAGTCAAGGTGTCGCTTGCTGATTGGTCTGTCTACTCCTCCAATTCATAGTGAGTCATCAGTTGCCGTAAGCTGCAAAACCGCAACAGTACATAATAGCAGATTAACCGATATTAGGGAACCGTAGCTTCGGAGCGACGTGCACATGAGGTACTGGTATGATACAACAGTACGGCAGTGTTGCCTTTGTTTTAGACCCACCTTTACTTTGTGCTACGTGCCCCCACCTGCTTTTCCCTCTCGACGAACAGGATGTAGCTAAAGCAGAAGTCCACCACATCGACGAACGTTGCACCCTCGCGGTTGTCCACGTCTGCTGCCACCCAGAGAGCGTTAATCGTGTCCGGCTGGTGGTTTCGGGGTTTAACGTGCGAGATATCACCGGCGGCGCGGTGTGGGTTGTTGTTACATTGCCGACCGAGACGGACACAGGGGGATTAAACCGAGAAACAGTGATATTTATGTCGTAGATCAGATCTGCCCGGCTGGCGGCAAACAGTTCATGCAGTTCATAGGCCCAAGTGGAAGCGAGGCACACGTATACAGTAGACGTCGGAATAAAAAAAACGTTATACCCGGACGCATGTACAAAAAATGCAAATAAAGCAACACAGAAAGTGTAGCCCAACAACTCGCATGCATACTATCAATAGGTAAAGCAAAACGCATGCTTCTTCTAAGAACCCCTGTGACGGTGCATGTGGTGCGATATATAGTGACAATTTCTGCGAGATCCCCAAGTGTTCGTTGAAACTTTCAGTCGAGACGCATGCTCACGGAAGTGGTATTCTAAGGCCTATTTTTTCATGAGGCTTCTTGTTCAGAGTGCTCACGTACTCGGTGCAAGGACACGTGCGTAACGGTATTCCGGAGTTCCACAGAAGAAAAACGCACATTTCCTCTGTGAAACTCCCAAATGCCGTTACACACATCATATTTCCTCTGTAAAGCCCCCAAATACCGTTACGCACGTATCCCTGCACCGAGTGCGTGAGCACTCTGAACAGCCCCCCTGCCTTCTACGTGGTGAACGCGACAACAAAACATCGCTCACGATACAATTACACTCCATATACATATTTGTCACCCGAAACATCACCTTTTGAGAAAAATGTGTAGACTTTTAGAACCCGACGAACACTCCCATGGCCTGCTACGAGTTGGGCGCATGCGAAGATAGCGGCGCATTTACTTTTACCTTCTGAGGCTCCTCCTCACTTGAGCCCTTTTTGTTTCAGTTTTTTTTTCTCTCCATCCTATTGATTGTCTTCGCCCTTCCTTTTCTCTCTCCTTCCCATTTCGGGGGGACATAGTAATCAGGACTTAATATACCTAGTAAAAATACTGGATTATACCGGTAGAGGTTTTTGGGTACATGATGGGTCTTGATTACTATGGCCCCCTGTAATAGTTGTAACTCAGATCCGGGGTCCCATACCCCAATATTAATAGTACCCTGACCCTTTACGGATAATAAAAGTGCAACCCGAAGAAAAAAGCCTTATCCTACGCAGGCAAATACGGTATCGAAACTAGAGCGTTGCATAAAAAGGACATCCCAGCGACTCCTCATCGCCCTTAAGGAACCCCGCCATTCCGAAACATTTCCCCCCAAAAGCGCAACGTGCCTCTATCGTAGAACGCCTCGGTCCCGGCGAAACATAGTGTGCAACACTAAACGGGATACCGGGACACCAAACGGGATACCGGGTAGTGTTGTAAGGCTTAGGTTGGGTAGGCGATCGGTTATCCTTTTATCAGTACGAGCCCAACGGACTAAGACCTTAACAAATGGCGTCGCCGGCAGGACATGGATCGTTGGGCATGAGTTCGAATCTCACGTCCGCGACTTTCTACAATTTCCGAGGTTTTCTTCTTTCGGGAAAGTTATGAGTGATCAATGTTGAAGATTGTGCTGCACATTGTCGGATGGCAAGAGAAATGATAATAATAAATCGTTCTTCATGGTAGACGTAAGATTCGAAGTCACGCCCAACGATATATATACCAGGTATACATATATTTATTTTTACTTCAGAGACCATATCAGCAGTAGTTCTTGAGTTGAGGAGCTCCACCCGTCAGAATAAACTTTGGCCTAAAAGTGCTCGTGGCACGCGTCCTGAAAAACAAGCAACTCCATACAGCAGCACTCGTAGTTTCTAACTTTTTTTTCAGTTGGTTTAGCGCCGCACTGGGAGCGCTACGTAGAAAAAAAGAGAGTCACCTCCAGATCGAGCCCGAGCGCCCTCAAGCACTTGGCGAATGTCTCTGGGTCTTTGAGCCGCTCGATGCTCGTGCCTTGCTTTTCCTGTGCGTCGTGTGGGTATTGTTGTTGTTGTTGTTGTTGTTGTTGTTGTTGTTGTTGTCGTCGTCGTTGTTGTTCATATTGGAGGTTGAGCCGGAAAGAAAGGCGGACGACAGTGCTCAGTGGCACTATGGACGACAATAAAACAAGCGAATACTGACAATGACGGTACGGTACTAAGTACAAGCGTGGCAACACTTTTTTCTTTGACACGAGTACTGCTTGTATTGCCACCATCGAGCAAAAGAAAACAATCGAGTTACAGACACATATTTCCGACGGTGCGATAGAATGGACAGCGTGGCAACACGACATTTCTTTCTTTGACACGACCACCGCGTTTATTGGCACTATCGAGAAAAGAAAAAACAAACCAAGACTCAGATTTTAGACGATACGACAGAATCTACAAGCGTAGAAATATTCTATCTTCTCGGCGGTTTGTGGATGTCCACCGCTGCGTCACAAGGGAGGCAGCAAGGCGAACTCTACATCGTCATCATCTGCGCTACGTATTTTGCCCACGCGGCAAGCACGCGGCGACGAAGACCAAGGCGTACCGGGGGGCATTTATTTTCACACGACGGACAGATCACATAGATCCCTATTTCACGGCCTAGATACTCTGAGGCAGACTGTTCCCTGATCTTTACGATCTGCAGGACCTCCTAGACAATGGTTTGCCCCAGGCGGAATGTCTATGTATGGCGAGGGTCTTGCGTACACACGTGTGCTTGTCGGGTGGAAACTATATAATACGGCTCTTCCGCGCGACGTATCACCATATGTATAGGATCAATGCGATCTACTCGTGCGGTAGTAGATCGTGATTTTTTGCTGATGTGTAAAAATCTTAAATCTTGTCAGCATGGAGGGGAACGTGCGAAATATGCGCTCCCGAGACGAGTGTCCATGATGGTGCTGCTCTGGATGCCGGGAGAGCAAAAATCACGGTTGTCCACCCCCCGTGAGGCTCGCAAGCCTCCCTCCCCTGCCGCTTTAGCTCGACCATCTATGCTCCCCACGATACCTACTGTCGCCGCCGACATTGCCGCCAGAGAACTCAGTAGCACTGCAGATGGCGCGTGGAGCTTGTTCGCTGCGTGCACCAACGAAAACATGTTGTTGTTGTCGTTGATGTTCGTTGCGAGTGGCTTCTCACCTTTCGCAGGACGTCGACAAATATTTTTTGGACTTCTTCGCGAGTTTTACCGCGGACCGTCGCGGCCGCCAACCCTTGCAGCTGCAAAAAATCCGGACCACCACCCCCACCCGCTCCGCCTGCCCCCTTGTTGTTGATACCCCCAGCAGCAGTGGCGCCGCCTCCACCGCCTCCAACTCCAACTCCGGGCGTCTTGAACATATCGTGCCTCATTTTCAGGGACCGCGGATGGAAAATCCCCTCGATGGTCTTCGCCATCATAGGTGCCTGTTCTCACAAGCGCAAAGCATTGGGTGGGAAGGAGGTGGGGGAAAACAATCAGGTTGGGACTGTCGTTTCAGGCAGTGAGTGAGATACTCTTAGACCCCGACCGATTGTGAAGCTTCATGATAGTCTCCTCCTCATCAGGTTCTTTGTGGTATAACAATACTTCGAAGTAGGTTGGGTGTAAACCAAGACAGTTGTTTTGGTGGCTTATGTCGACATCGCCTCCCTCGATCGCTGTGGAAAATAGTTTTCGTTTTTCCTCCCCTTATTGACCCTGGCCCTGCATTTATCGCGATAGTCATAGGCGGAGATGTCGCTCTTCTTCTCGAGGAATGCTTATCTCTTTTTTGTGGGGGTTTGTGTTCGATGCCAAGCAACATCGTCAAGGCAAAAACCGGCATGGTCACCGCGTGGGAGGTGTTTAATGCAGACGATGTAGATGGCGTGCATGTCTCGAGAAGAGACTCGCAGATGGATGCTGCCATTTAGTGATATCAAGTTACACTTGCGTCGCTCAGCAGAACATAATAAATAAACATACGTAAATTGATTTTTTATTACCTTGTATTGTGTGACCGAATTTACGTTTACGTGATATTAACCCTTTTCGGATTGCAGTCTCATTTGGGGGATAAAGTACTTATAATTTGACTGGTGTGTCCCCAAAACGGGACTGCGGTTCTAAAAGGGTTAAAGAATGCGCACGTGCACATGGGGCGAGCGATAGACATACCACCAGCAGCGTGGAAGGCACCAAAGGCAAGGAACTATTTCTTCTTGCCCGGTCAACATTGTTGCACCACTCACGAGCTCGACGTAGTTGACCATCCCGTCGACAATGTGCGCTTGGCTCATCACCGCCGTCACGTGCAGCCGGCTCAGGCTCAGCAGCGGCGCGTTCAAGAGCAGCTTCGTCAGCTGTCGTGCCCGTAGCACCCTATGGCGGTGGTCGTTGCGCGAAAGACAGCGAGCGGCAAGGTTACATGCTTGTGTTTTATGCGCACGCAGGCGAGCTTGATACACATTTGGTCGCCCTCGCCCCCCCGCCCCCCCGTAACCCTCTGTAGACTCGCAGTTGATGCGGCCAACCGAACGCGTTGGTTGCTATGCTAGTTGTTGCGCCTCTCAAAGACCCTGTGCTCGACATAGAGTAGTTCCACGATAGGCCAGTGGCAGTTTCCTAATCCACCCCCCCCACCTACCCACGCACCCACGCACTCGGAAAGGAACGAAAACAGGAGGGAAAAGCTTAGCGACGTTGTACATACCGTATGTACTCATAGTGCATTATCTTTTCTCGAGCTTGTCTGGAGTGAATCTACTCCTGAAGAACAAGACCCCCAGATACCACCAACAAGGGTTTATATGTGTATATACATGTCTGCGTATGTGATTGTTCGCTCTGGATCTATACAGACACGCAAATACTGCATATGAAAGCCTGCCAGACGTGTTTCCGCGGACGCAGCGAGCAAAGGCCGCAGCACCTACACTTATGCGTCCTGCCAAGGAAAAAGCCTTCGCGAAGGCGTGAGTCTGCTCCGCTGCCCTTTCTGTTTCATTTTTTTATTTTGTCTTTAGGACACACCATTCCATTAATACGCCCCCTCAACTTGGAACGAAGCTGGAGTCTAGGCACGTACATACGACCTGAAACATACGTACGAACGTCCGCCAGCCGATTCGTCCTAAAGGTCCCGCCTGTCTAACAGGAGGGGGGGGGGGTGTATTCAATATAATGCATGGTCGTAGTCGTATGAACGTAGACCCTCGCATCCCTACAAGGCCGGAACAGAGCACGTCGGGGTTCCATCGACCAGGCAGGCATTGCTTGCACCAAAAGCGCGAAGCGCCGTGAGGTGTTCGGTGACTCGCATGTAAGGTGAGCTGTATCCATCTAAGAACCGCTTGTGAGGCGGACTCGCATATGGATGTCCGCTTCGAATGAACTGGGGGGGGGAGGAGGGGAGGGGGGGGGGTGTCTTCGGGCTGCAGTTTCCCCATGCTTCAGTATTTGTTTGATGCTCACCCGGAATACTGCTTGCCACCGGTGGCAATGGCGTCCTCCTCTCTGCAGAGGTCCATGAGGTATTTCTGGGTGTCCGTCGCGGCCGCCTCCGCCGCCGTATTTCGGAGGGTGGTAAATCGAACCTGCGCAGCCGTAGCAGAGTGTAGCGCGTTAGCATCCGCCGACTACCTCTCTCCGGTCTTCAGAGAGGAGAAACTTGACGATCACAGACGGCAAACGGCCTCAGCGTGGTCGGAGGGTAGGAGGCAGGGGGGGGGGAACCAAACAATGTGATGTCCGAGTTACAACGCAAGGAGTCGTACGGCAGCACGGGTGCAACACGACCCTACCCATACCACTGTTCCAGGGCGTTTACGCTGCTCGTACATAGGCATTTATTAACACCAAATGGGGCTGGTGAAACTATAAAAAGTATGCGCCCACTTCGGTGTCTTTTGATCACCACTTCTACTTTCCGGCTCAACGAACTGAAGAACTCGTAGGAGGTCTTCTACCCTCCTCGGCAGTCTTCTGAACAAGCCGCGTGTCACAGGTGCCGTCCCTTTCTCCCCCCCGCCCCCAACCCTCCACCCCCCTGTACTTTTGGCCTTCATGCTCATCGCGCAGACGAGTTGCTCAGCATTCATTTCCACTGTTCGTCGACTTACATCGGATTTTTCTAACCTACGCTCTTGCGCTTTACACAAAGCATAACAGTGTTGCTGTGTATGGTCTGTTGTCGCAAGAAGACTTCCTTCTGATGGTACTGAGAGGCGTTTTTGCAAAACACCGTATCAAACGGCGGCTTGGTAGATAGATGATTCTGCCGGGTCGTGCCCCAACCATTCGGTTTTACATACGTCGTAGAGTGCACTCAGGCTTGAGGTTTGACTGAACCTGTTGCGTTTGTGTCGAGCTGTTTTGTGTTATTGATGCGTAGTGTAGTGTTATTTTCCGTTAAGTTGTGCTGCTTTTTTTGTTCGTTTGGCTTGATAACTGCAAAAACAAAAGATCGGGGAGGATCACACAACACAATCAATCGCACGAAAGCTCGGGGTCGCGGGACGCAAACCTGCTCCAGACCAGCCCCCAGCTTGCGGTAGAAGACGTTCCCCTGCGGGTCCTTGGGCAAGAGGTTGAGCAGCAGCTTGGACTCTATCTTGGTCAGCCCTCCACACCGGTCGGCGGAGATGCACTGCTTGAAGTCGGCCCTCGGGATGACACCCTTGCCGTTCGGATCGAAGCTTTTGCACAGGTCCTTGAGCTGCCGCACCATGCGGTCGAAATCGGCGTCGTAAAGCGCGTACAGCGCCTGGCAAGAAGGGGGGGGGAATGGAACGACCAGGATGGATGGCGTTTCATCATGCAGTTTCCGACACCTAAATACCCCGCCACCGGAAATCTCAGCACCAATGGAACTCCACGATATCTCTCACCGTCGTCGCGTCAGTATCCATTACAAGCACAGTCGACAGAGGAAGTGGAGTAGACCGTCATCCCACACAATAAAACTCCTAAAATCGAATGTACCAAAACGCCGTACGAGTTTCGACTTACAGATGAGCCAAAAAATAGTATATACATTTCTAGATGAGGTTAAAGCTGGAAAAAGGTACAAAAAAGGGGGGTTATGTTTGAGTGCATAGGTTTCATGACTTCCCTTGTTTTTTTTCTTGTTCATGGGGGTGTTTATGAGTTATCAACGTTAAAAGACCCTACCAGGCATCCTGATGTCACCCGTGGTGATATTGGGAGGGGGCTCGCGGCAAGAGCATATGGAGTTTTGCCCTTACTCACCTGTTGGTCCAGATCAAGACTCTCGTCCAGCATCTCTTCGCAAGCGCGTCGCCGCGCACGAAAGGCGTTGACAAGGTTGAAGGCCATCGGGATGAACTCGTAGTACTGCTCAAAAGAGGTAACGACAGTATTTGTCGGGAGTATACGGCGTCAGACATTTCGCTTTTAATAGAGATGATCCTCATGTGTTGAGGCTCATTGATTGGCTTAGGTTGCACCGCATTTTGATCAGATTGACCCGCATCTTTTACGTGCCGTGTATTTCGGATACAAATATTACAAGGCGTAAGGGGGCCAGAGAAGAGTAGTGAAGCTATGTGGTCGCTGTGTCTGCTTCAGAAAACAAAACAAAGAATAACGAATAACATTTTCCTTCTCCTGTTTTTTCAGAATGCTTGGAATACGAAAGTCGGTCCGGGAATATACAGTCTTCGCCACGTTTGCCGGCTCGAGAACAGCATCCATTCGTAGGCTAAAGGGTCGCCCCTCCCCCCGTACATCAATCCAAAAAAAGGCTGTCATCCGTCGCAATTCCTCCACACAAGCGGGTCTAATCAGGATGCGGCTCACTCTTCATGCGACTCGTCGCCCCAACATCTCACGGCGCTTCTCGCATGGTAGTGGCAAGTAGTGTCTGTCTTGGTCGGTGAAAACCCAACGTGCTCCGTCCCGGCGTTGTGGGGATGCGAGGAGGGGTCTATGGCAATAACACAAACGACTACGGCCATGCATGGCACAAGCACACCCACCCCCCGGCCGTACGCACAAAAAAATAAGCCTTTCCGCCCGCATTGCGCGTGAACCGAGGACACCATCGCCCTCGTATGTTGCGAGTAGTCCAAACTTAATCCGAATAAACACAAGGACGAAAAAAAGCGATTTTTGTCTGGCCTTTGTCACTCCCAACGCGTGTCAACTCAGCGCAATATGAAAGTAGCGTTTCGTTGGGAGGCGTCGGCAGTTTTTTTGTTTTTGTTTTACGAGAGTCACAATCCGAACGGGCGCACGGAATGAGCATCAACGGAAGGTACGACGAAGAGCGGTTTTGGGAAGGGGGGCGTGCGGGACGGGGGGGGGGGGGAGGGGAGGTATATTTCCTCATCATTCTCACGTCGATGTTTCCGTCCGCGTTTTCATCAGCTTCCGCGATCACCAGCTGCAGCTCCGGCTCGGTCAAACCCAGCTCGGCGTGGTGCATGATGGACGTGATCCGCTCGGGGGTCAAGGAGCCCTAGACCACAACGAGCAGTATTTTACGAACGAGAATGCGCATATACAATAGGCAAAGGGCGTTCAGCTTTTGACGTGTTCCGCTTCCTTGCTCGTTACCAGGTATACCTCAAGAGCGCTGAGTTCGCACAGGGGTGGGGGTGCGATACTTTTGTCTTTTTCCGCGCTCGTTATATCGGAAAAAAAGGTAGGGCAAGGGTGCTCAAAGCTCAAAACTCTCGAACTCGTTTTTTTCGGAAGGGTTTCTCTCGACCACAGAAGGCGTTCTACCATAAAGGCTCTCGCTGAATTTTTTTGAGGCATAACGCGGGATTCAACGGAGATGAACAGAACAATACGAGACTGATACGGGACTGACGCCACACGCATATCGTACGTGCACGTACGCATTATGCCCCAACAATGCAGAGCACAAGTTACACACTTACCCTTTAAACTGGCACCCGGTAAGGACGCCCTAGAGGGCTCATAAATCCCCCCCCCCCCCAAATTGTGATACCTCTATATATCGTGGAACGCCTCACAGGCATTTCCCGAAAAATGCCTTGTATTAGCAAGCCTTTCCGTTCTGGCAAAAAAGAAAACGA
Organism: Nereocystis luetkeana; assembly: GCA_031213475.1. Lineage (NCBI taxonomy): Eukaryota > Phaeophyceae > Laminariales > Laminariaceae > Nereocystis > Nereocystis luetkeana. The sequence continues at coordinate 11,680,352 of JARUPZ010000004.1, forward strand.
GCGCAACACAAAAAATACGATCGCACCCACCTACCCACCGCCCGTGCGAGTTCAACGCTCTTCATGCGGCATACAGGGCACTCTCTCTTCGGCTTCTCCCCTTACTGCTGCAAAGTCACCCTCCCCCCCCCTCCCTTCAAAGGGTGGAGGGTGGCGTGACGACAGCACGTCACCAAGTCAAATGGCCGGCACTCAAGAGTTGGCTGCGCGGTCCGTATATTTTTGTAGCCCCCCCCCCGTACCCCCGGATGACGCATGCCACCGCGACAGGGGTGCACCTCTCATATTCCGAGCCCCCCTTTCTCTTCACTCACTTCAGGAAATTTTATACCCCAGATGCGTGCTACGTACAGCCGTAGATATAGCACCTGAAATTTCTGAGAAGTTTCCGCGGTACTTCTCATACTCGCCCAGAAATAACTTCGAGAACTATGTCGGCACAGCCCGAAAACGAAACCCCACCGTCTAGGGGTGAAATGGATGTCATTGTAGCACAGACGATATACCGGGTAGCAGATGGTATAGGTCCTCAGCTGGCGAAAAGGGCTACCTCTAATGTAGCACGGGTCTCCCAACCATATAACCCGACCTTAAGCGAAACAGGAAAGTGCAAAGCCCGATGAGCCCCATGCCATGGCCTACGTGGGCGTTTTTGTTTTTTCGAAAACAAAAATGCATCAAACTGAGACGATATCCATGCGATTCCTCTGCGGCCTTGACCCTTTAAGGGCTAACTGCAATCAGTCCCGTTTTAGGGACAAACAAGTAAAAAAAAAGAGTGGTTTGCCCCCAAAACGGGACTGCAATCCTAAAAGGCGTTGAGGAGCTCCTCCCTGCCACTCACACAAAAAAATGGCCAAAATTTGCTACCCCGGTTATAGCACGCCTTCCCGGTAAAACCCAACCTACGTGCTATGTACACAGGTGTTCGGGACCCCCCCCGCCCAGCTGACGCTGTCATCCATATGCGAGAAAATCCGTCTCAAAAGCGGTTCTTAGTAGGATGCAGCCCACGCTTCATGCGACTCGCCAGACACCTCACGGCGCTTCGCGCCTGGTACAAGCAATGTCTGCCTGGTCGGTGAAAACCCGACGCGCTCCGTCCCGGCATTGTAGGGATGCGAGGGTCTATGGTCATACGATTAGGGCCATGCATGATTATGAGTACCCCCCCTCCCCCGCCTGCATTTTTATATTGTAGGCGTAAGATACTACTACTTGATGTTATGACGTTGATTAGTGTGTGTAGCACACCAGTAGGCGTACCGAATCGAGTGGGTTGCCGTTACCCACCTTGTGGGGCTTGCTTGCTGCACTATTCAAATGTCTGCACGAGGTTTCTTGTTTGTACCCACACTGCGAAAGGGGGGGGGGCGGGGGCGTGAGTGCATGCATGCTCCAGATGAAAGGAAGATATACAACCGTTCGGGAGAGGATACGGTGATTGCATGCATGCTCCAGATGAGAGGAAGATATACGACTGCTCGGGAAAGGATACGACCGTTTGAGAGGATGCCTTCGTGCCGACAAGTGGCGGGTGGGGCTCTGTTGCTTCCCCGTGGACTGTTTTGTTTTTCTCCCGCACAGTTCTGTAGTAGATGGCGCCTCATCGGCCGTTAGCGGCGGAAACAAACTTGGCGAAGCGCGGTAGACAGCGGCTGAATCTGAAACCGCATCCCTCCTATTCCCCGTCTTCGGCGCTTAGTTATACAATAGGGGCACTTTACACCTAACGTTTTCCTGAGACTGTCACTTGAGGAGGAGCTCTGTAATGTAAGTGAGCCGCCCAAACCCTGGCCGCGAGGGAAAAAAAGCTCACGAATAACGTCATGATGTGAAGATATGGCCGAGGTAAGGGTAAGGGTCAGGGACGCAGGTGTATCTGGCAGCTAGGAAGCAGCGCTTCGCTTCTTCTGATATAGACCTTCTTTATTGATGACTTGAGCTGAGGAGGTGCTCTGGTAGAGAAGTGAGAGGTAGGGGGGTGGGACTCGACGCTCAGATATACTCGTCCCACTCCTAAATCCCTCTTATTTAACGTACTCCTAAATAACTTTCCTAGGGCTACCGATTGTTCTTCTGCTAATATAAGAACTTCTCACTTTATGGCCCTATCTGCGTTAAGGAACATTATTCTTGTCTAACGGGCTATCCGCCCTAGAGAACATTCCTGAAAGACTGTTACTCTCAACTAACGGAATATCCGCCGGGTGAATCCATTCTTTGGATTATTCTCGTATTCCTCAGGCTACGAAACTGCAGACTATATTATCTATATCTATAGCCCACAAGCACTCCACTCATATCACAATGACCTATTACGTATGTATGACCCCAACATCAGCTGTAGCGTATTCATCAAAATAGGATCACTGCTGTATAACCGCAACAGTAGTAGTTATAGCTTATTTCATCGAAATGTCATCACAAACATGAAATAGAAAATAGAAAATGATTAATCCATACTACTGGTAGTCCAGACACTAATTTGTTTTCACCTACGAGGCATACGATACATACATCTATGAGAGGGTATGTATAGCCAGGATAAAAAAAATGTTATACAAATACTAACCGATTGTTGCTCACTTGAGCCAAGGGTTCATAAAGCATAAAAAAGGGGCTACACGTGCCACGATGTCGGAATTGAAAACAAACTGGGGGGTTGGGATTCTTGTCAAGAAATTATATGAAACAATACATTTTTTTTTTCTTCAGCTGTGCTTTATAATATATTTATGAATACCCCACCCCCCCAGCCCATGGTGGCCATAGGCGACCAAACAGGAAGGGGATAAGCTTAGCAAAAAGTTTCTATCTAGTAGATGGAAACAACGTAATGAGCGCCTAAATTGTTGGAGGTGTCTCTATATGGAGTAGGAACGGTGCTCCGTCTCGAAAGAGGTGCGTGGTCAATGTTCAAATGAATAAGGCAAGCAACAAATGAGTACCCCCCCCCCTGCCCCCCCGACTCGCCGGATACCTCACGGCGCTTCGCGCTTGGTGCAAGCAATGTCTGCCTGGTCGGTGAAATCCCGACATGCTCCGTCCCGGCATTGTAGGGATGCGAGGGTCTATGGTTATACGACTACGGCCATGGATGAGATCGAGTACCCCCCCCCTGCCATGCATGAGATCGAGCACATAGAATTACATACTTAGATCACAACCCCTGAGCGTGCTCAGTTGGTACATCCCTGACCTCTCAGAGCTCCCACTTCCAAACCGCCTCCTTTCATATACTTGCCGGACCTTTCCAGCAGTTCTTTGTTTTCTCCATTTCTCTTGGCACTCTCGGTCCTTTCTTCCTTTTTTCTTTTTTCGTTTCGTGTGCGTGCGTGTACTCCGAGTACGGCACCGCGGGAGAGCCCGGCACCGTCGCGGGTGTCAGTGGGTGCTGGCGGGTAGAAGGGGGGTTGCAAGGAGCGCGGTCGCCGCTTTTGTGCCTAGGCGTCGCGTGTGCCTCGAGACACGAGGGATGCACGAACGGGCTTTGTCTGGCTTCCGTTTATGATTTTTGATAGAGTATGCACGAGTTATAAAGGTCGTTCGGGATGGCACGATAATGTTCAAGCGGTGCTTACTCTTGCGACCACGCTGAAGTTGAAAGAAGGAGGTGTGCAGTTTGAACACCAACGTTATCGAGCTGGCGAACGGAGGCCACGGTGAGCACCGGACTCCACGCGAGGCGGGCGACGGGGCTGATTGTGGCAGAGAGTGATAAAAGCTTTACCCGGACTGAATCGGTGGCGAGGTGGTCGCGAGAGGGGCGGGTGGCGTACGAGGCTGAGAAAGAAGCTCTTCTGTGCGATTTTTTTCTTTTCTTCTTTTCGACCGGGTGTAAGGTGTTCCAATCAGGCAGAACATTTATGCACGAGAGGGGATGGGGATGTTTTTTCTTTCCGAATTTTCGGTTTCATTTTCATTGTTTTTGCTGCTGTGCCGTGCTGTGTTTTCGCTTTCTCTTCGTACATACGAGTACAGAAATAGAGCATATCAAAATAAGAAAATAAGTACAGCAGTAGTACCCCACCTGGGGTATGTACGTACGTACGACATCCGCGACGCGAAGCGTATTATGTGGCGTCCGAGCTGACGTCGGAGCTGTTTTTTCCTGAAGCATGGCGGCAGGACTCTTGGCATTATCAAGTCGCCGGTTTGCAATTAGGATCCTTAATAAAACTAAATTCAATCGTGGGCCTCTGTTCGCTTCGCATAATTTGATGTTCTTTTTTCCTTCCTGAGCGAGCGTAGCGGGCGGCGTAGGCCACCCGCGGAGCGAAGCGCCTAGTATCTCCTATCGAGTACACCCCCCCTGTCTGGGAATCGGAAACAAAAGTGAGGAGCGTATCTTTCCTTGTTTCTTGTTTCTTGGTTTTCGTGTGCCCTTGGCTTTACTGGTCGAAAAATATTGAGCAAACACATTGCATCTTCTTCCGTGCGTGGCGCACTGCTTGTATCCGATCGCTTTCCCTCGCTTTTCACCGTGTACCTCGAGTCTTACACACACAGCTGCCCGTCGTAAGCAGCGTCTTCTCCGACGCTCGTTTGTTGGCTGACCGACATCCCGCAGCCGGTTTCTCTGTGTTTTTTTTGTTCTTGTCATCATTTTTTTTGCCGTAGCGTTGATCTCGTTTTCACTCAAGTCTTCACACGCACGCAACTGCTAATGCCCGTCCCCGCACCTTTCCATCCGTGTCCACCTCAGTAAATAACCCCGTCAGGAAGTCGCTAAACCCATCGTCGCTGATCGAGCACCGTTTCAGCCCTGATCCCCTCACCCCCCCCCCCGCCGCCGCCGCCGCCGCCGCCGTCTTGCCCGCACCTAAGCCTCCCCCGCCTCCTCCGCCTCCTTTCCCCCCCCCTGCTTCCCCACTCGGTGACATGGTGGAAAGAGTTTGCTTTGGAAACGAAGAGCAAGAAGAAGGAGAACGTCGACCCCAGTTTTCGGCTGCCTTGTCCGCGCCCTCGCAGATGGCGGTTGCCTCTTCCAGGCTTAACACCTTTCGGCAGACCTTTTTTGGTTTGTTTTTTAGGAGCAAGGGTTAGCAGCGCGTAGTGTTGCGTAATTCAACGCAAAAACGGGGTTGTGTTTTTGTAGTATGGCATACACCACTGCCCGTAGTAAATAAACCCATGTTTATTGCGAGTATTGTATGTCATTTTAGTATGTTCATATTAACACCCATGCAGTTTGTTTGTACATCAAAAGCACGTACTCTTTTTTTTGCACAGGGTATACAGTGGGCATGCTAAAACATGTACATTTTTGTTTGTCGTGTGGCGTTTAGCAAGGCAAAATTTTACCCGTACAGCCGAACTATCCAAATAGCCACGTCCTCGGTGACTAGATTGTGCTTTTGACAATTCGCACACTTGAGTAAACTTATATGTTGATTATATATTTTGGCTGCCATCACGCGAAGGGGGGATCAGAAGCCACGTCCAGGTAATTGCAATTATCTGTCAAGGTAATTGTAGTTACCTGTCCAGGTAATTGTAGTCACCTCTCCAGGTTAATGTATTTACCCCCTGCCTACGGCCTCGGCCCCGTAATGCGCTGATGTAAATATCAACTATTAATAATGCAATTCAGATATGCCTGTATGTACAGTTCTACGTATACTTCAACACCAGTTAAGAACAACCTTAAGACATGAAAATACCGGGCACTGACTGTGACGGAAAATATTGTACCCTCGATAGTGGGGAAACAGACGTCTCGGAATTTGAAGGTGGAGATGACTTTTGGAGTAGGGAAGGGATTACCGGTAATTAAACAGCGACACTCCCCGTGTTACCCCGAGACCAACGAAATCATATCACTCTGTCCCAAAAAATAATAAACTTTAGTATTGAATACTGATATACAAACGCTACATACAATCCGGCACATGTGGTGAGGCACGAAGAGCTATATATTTTCAAACGAACAAAAATCTCGGGTGCGCTAACCTCGGCTCGATCGTGGATGATCCTGATGTCTAGTTGGTCGTCGAAGGGGTCCTTGGTCATTATCCGGATGAAGCAGGTCCACGTTTGGCCCACATGGTTCAAAACCTTTTTTTTTTTCGACCAGCAAAACAAAAACAAAGGAAAATGGCGACGGGAGGTGTAGTCAGTATAACCGGCGATGCGGCCGTCTACTGACTGTTGAGTGCTACCGTGTGTATTAAGGTTAAGGGGCCGACTACTGCTAGCAGGTGTGTCCCTGGCTCTACTCTGTTCCCTAACACAAGGCGATTGACGATGCTAGGAAGTTCTAGCTTCTTGTATTCGATTGTTTGCTTGCTTGCTGTACCTCGCCGGATGGATGCCTTCTGAGTGAAGGGGCGAGGTATTCATCAGCCAGGCAGCATGCGATAACGCCTGCCAGGTATGATGAGGGAACGCTTGCTGCAAATCATAACGCCGCAACAGGGGAGATGGGATACCATAACAGTAGCGGACGAAGTCCCTGGTAGGCGTAATACCCAAACTGTTCAGTAGTTCCTCCTCGCTTTCTGGACTTCCACTCGGGCAGCAAAACACATTCTCCGTCGGGTCTCGTTTATGTAGAATATCAGACGGTGATAACTTGCACGCTGCAACAACACCATGGCCATGGGACGGCGGTGGCGGGCGGGGTGGGGGGGGGGATAAGTGTACTCAATAGGAGATATGTACTCGATCTCATGCATGGCCGTAGTCGTATGACCGTAGACCCTCGCATCCCTACATTGCCGGGTTTTCACCGACCAGGCAGGCATTGCTTGCACCAAGCACGAAGCGCCGTAAGGTGTCTGGCGAGTCGCATGAAGGGTGGGCTGCATCCTACTAAGAACCGCTTGTTAGGCAGACTTGCATATGGATGGAAGCTTCAATGAGTTGGGCTAATTTCCGGTGTAGGAATTCCCAGAGACAGCAATGGGAGTATATGTAACTGCGTCTTGGGTGCCTTACCATAAACACCACCGGTACGTGATACGATCATTCCCACTTGTACGGAGTAAAGGTTGTTCACCTCGCACAAACGATCTAACTCGACAACCAGCTGCGACCGACCGCCAAAAACAAAAAGGTGGTACCCTGGTTGTCTAGCTCAAGTAGTGAGCGGCATGTTTTACAGTGTCGTTGCCAACCGACGCCAACCCAACCTATATAAAATAGGGAGGGGGGGGGGGGTGTACTCGATAGGAGAGATGTACTCGATCTCATGCATGGCCGTAGTCATGTGGCCATAGACCCTCGCATCCCTACAATGCCGGGACGGAGCATGTCGGGTTTTGACCGACCAGGCAGACATTGCTTGCACCAAGCGCGAAGCGCCGTGAGGTGTCTGGCGAGTCGCATGAAGGGTGAGCTGCATCCTACTAAGAACCGCTTTTGAGGCGGATTTGCATATGGACGACAGCTTCAATGAGTTGATTTAATTTCCGGTGTAGGCATTTCCAGAGACAGCAATGGGAGTACTATGTATCTGCCTCTTGGGTGCCTTACCTTGAACACTACGTGATGCGATCATTCCCAATTGTGCGAATTAAAGGTTCTTTACCTCCCACAAATGATCTAACTCGACAACCAGCAGTGGGTGACCGCCAAAAAACAAACAAAAAAAACGGTACCCTGGTTGTCTAGCTCACGTAGTGAGCGGCATGTTTTACAGTGTCGTTGCCAACCGACCCCAACCCATCCTATATAAAATAGGGGAGGGGGGGGGAGTCGGGGTGGCGCTCGGGAGAGCGCCAATCTTCCGGGGGCGCATCTACGGAAACTGGCATAGCCGTGAAGACCCGTTAGGACTTCACCATCACCACCTACCGATCAGCACCAATTAATAGGGGCATTTTCGACCAGAGCGGTATATATGTACGCTAACCTCATTCGGGCCTCGAGGCCTCGAGGATATCGGCCGAAACGGCGATAACTTTGTGTGTGTGTCGTCAACCATCTAGAAGCACCGCGAGCGCCCAGCGGTACGGGCAAGACCATCATGCTGCGCTGGTGCCGTGCGACTCTTTGCACTTTCCCTCGGACACCAATCATTGTGTAACCCTCCCCCCTGATCGTGGCCGTCGCTCTGTCAATGGTCGTCACTTTCTATTGTCTAGTTTTTTCATTCTGAAGCCCCCCGAGAGGGTCGAGCCCGGTACCACAACCCCACGAACCTATCGCCGGGGGGGACGCCAGTCATCGGAACCAAATGTACGTGTGTGTATAGGACAACGCAAAAGTAAAAACACATTGTCCAGTGTCTTGTTTAACCGTTATGTGGCGTGATTTGGCACCGCGTCTTTGCACGGGTCACCGCCTACAGTTTGTTGGTTGTTTCGCCAAGTTGTCACGCCTTCGTATTGGCGCATGAACACTTAGCCTTGGTTTGACGGCGTAGAATCACAAGTGCCCCCCCCCCCCCCCCCCCCCCCCCCCCCCGCCTTGCACAATGTGGACGTGGAAACATTCTTGTGGAGACATCGAACAATGCAGCGCACCAGTAGGCGAATCGAATCGAGAGCTATGTCGACACCGTGCGGGGCTTGCTACATTGTTCAATGTCCCACACAACAAGGATACTTTTGCGTCCACGTGGGGCAAGGGGTGGGTCCCGGTCACCTGTGATGAGGAAAGAAGAGAGAGCGCGTGTGCCCGTCCACGGAGGTGGGGTCAGGCCTCCACGCGATAGTATCGATCGGAGTATAAGTGGTGCTCACATACCGCTGTGGGGCGTAAATAGAATGACCGCTTGGTTTTCATAATAATATCTAAACATCCCTTATATTCCGCCCAGACTGATTCAGTTTTGCCTTGGGCCAGTATAATGATCGGAAGGGATTGCTCCTCGGGATCGAGCACTTACGCTTAAATTTTTTCTCCAAATCAGATTTTTGGTGAGGGGTGTTGAGCTCCTTAAGGCCATATGAGGAGAGACTCGAAGAAAAAAAATGGTGCACCTCTATCATGGTCGTAGCATGCATCCCGTGTCGCAAGCACACACACCTACCTCTAACGGTTTTGTAGCCTGAATGAGCACCCTCACGCCCTTTTTTTCGTCGGGGAAGGCCAAAGGATTGAAGATCCTGTCCAGCTCCGCGCCCGCCATGTTTTCCTTCACCGCCGGCAAGTATCTATCCGTTCCTCGCTCACGATCTTCTCCTTTCTGAAATCGATCACCGCGTCCTCCTCCTCCTCCTCTCGAGCCGTGCAGGAACAACCCGTCTTGTCCTGCAGAGACCGAGCCGCCCCGGTGGCTATCAAAGAGGGAGTCCGTGCCAGCGCTCGCCCCACGCGCGCCGTCAGCGCCACCGCTACCGCCGCCGCCAGCGGCGTCTTTTGTACCGCGCTGTCGAGAGTTCCGTTCTCGACGGAGCCCTCTTTTACTACTACCGCCGCCTCCAACGCCGCTATCTGACGAAGGTCTGACCCTTTCTCTGCTGTCACCGTGGCCTTCACCTCCAAAGCGCGCAGGTATCCCCGCAGCGAGGAGGGACTGCTCCAAGTCCGGACAGCTCAGCACGTTGCCTCCGCTGTAAATACCGTCGGCGTCCAGTAGAAGAGACGGGAGCCGGGGAGCGCTTTGGGTTCCGCTGCGCCTTCGCGCGCTGCTGTTTCCTCGAAGGAGCCGCTTGTTTTGCACCGGTGTTGGGGAGTGGGACGGCCCTCTGGCGGCGGCTGTGGCGACACCGGCGCGCGAGGCCGCTGGCAGCGACGCGCTGTTGCTGACACGCGACCTCCCTCCTCCTCCTCCACCACGTGCGCGGTTGCCTCTTTTTCCGGAGCGGTGGTGGCGGTGGTGCCGGTGGTGGTGTCGGCTGCCTTCTTCGAAGCTGTAGGCGAACCCTTCGTCTCGGGAGGTGCCGCCGGTCCAGCGGCGCATGGCCGTCGTCGCGGCGAGGAGGTGGCCCGCGGTGTAGTCCGTCTTTCGCAGGCGCAAGAACCGCTGGTGGCGCTGCCGGTGTTGGCGCATCTTTTCCCGGGAGTAGAGCGACTTTGACCGAGCTATCCGCTGCTTTGTTTTGCGCGCGTGTGTAGCGCGTCCATCATGTTTTGTTGTCGTTGTTGTTGTTGTTGTTGTTGTCGTTGTTGTTGTTGGTGGTGGTGGTGTGGTTGTTGTTCATCAAAGCCCACACCCCCGTTGCCCCCCGCCGCGGTGTTGAGGGCGAACGAATTCACGAACATGAACGGGTGAAAAAAAAACGGGGGTCGGGGGTTGCAAACGCGGTATTTTTTTGGTGGCGAGGACACGATGCAAAGACGCCCGGTGATCGACGCGGACTCTTGAAATTACTGGGGGTATGCTAGTGACTCAGAGGAATGCAGCACTCGAATCATTGTGCGGTTCTATTGAGGGTGAAACGGCTGAGCGGTTCAGAAAACCGAGCGTAGATCAACAAGAAAATACCAGACTGTGAACGTTTGAGCCCTAAACTTTCCCCAGCTACTTGCTCTAGTACCAGGTGAGCATTAAGTTACTATACAAAGTACACCCCGGTCTGCGTTGGTGAAAGTGGCGAATAAAGTCCCCACATCGGAACAGATCACGGCTAAATTCGCACAGATCTTGCATTTCCCGTCTTAAGATGTTGTGCAAAAGGACCGTATCATACAGATTAGTTACACCCCGCAAACTTGTGTGCTAGAAAGAGCCTTGTCGTTCCTGCAGGTCCCCACCCTGCAGACATACCTAGTACACACCTGCCCCGAAATGTCTGCTGCTGATATTTGATTAAATGATGAGGCTGGGTACTGGCTGGCTCAGTCAGTAGTGACTGCTGTACTGTCGTCAAAATCAATCAGTATACTGCATTGCAGCAGTATACTGTCTCGCCTCTTTCCTCTCTCCTCCCGGAACGCATTCAGTGGGTTTCCGTAATATAGTATGGCAGTGTTTCTTCGGCGTACATCATATTAAAAACACTACTGGCGAATATACTGGCCAGGTCAATCACTAGATTGTTGCTGACAGTAGCTCACTACTGCCAGTACATACTGTGCCAGTTCCTGTTCGTTTTATAAAGGATAGACCACTGAGCTACTCAGTCAGTCGCTGACTGAGTAGCTCAGTGGTCTATCCTTTATAAAACGAACACAGCCCATCACGCGAGGATCTGGTCTGTCCGACGAGTGAAACAGTCCACACCTCTGACAGATCGTAGTCTACTGTAGATCATTTAGATCCTAACCTGTTGTTATGATATGCTGTGCGGGGATCTTTTGAGCACAGATCCAACCTCGGCAAAAATGTTCTCGTACGTATCAAGCAGGTTATACGGCTATATACGTACCGCCCGGCCTCACGAGCTATTGATACTCTACGGTTATTAATACAAACCAGGAAACTACTGCCCTGATATGTATATATATGTAGTGGGAATCGATGATCTATCCAAGATGTGAACCAGTCCAAACCTCGAGCGATAAAATCACGACTGCTGCTGTGGTTTATTCTCAACGTGAGTGTGCTGCGGCGCTCTAACATATCGACCTAGAGGGTGAAGCTGAAGGAGTACTCCAAGGGTGGGCTGCGCTCGGGAGGGGGGTACGTTCCAACTTATACCGGGGGTATTTTTTATGAAAAAAATCTACCTAAATGTTCGGTGAGGTTCGGTACGGCCGCGATACCTTACTGAAAACTCCGGTAAGGTGCGGTGCAATCGAGATCGGTACCCGACACTTTGATATAGTTCGGTACGCCCACATTCGAATGTACCCCAGGTACAGCACCGGTTTATACCCTACGTACCGAACATACCCTTGCCTTACTCACCTCTAGCATCTGTTGGTTCTCTCGAGCGACACGAGCCGAATTGGCGTTCCGTTTTCTCTCGAGCATGGTGTTCAGCATGCTGCTAGAGTGCGACTTGCCGGCAGAAGTCGCCGACACCGCCAAACTTTTCTTTACACCTACGGCAGGGATAGTCGAGCTGCTTCCGCCGCCCGCTGCCAACTTGCCTCCGCTCGAAGGTGCCCCCCCCTGTCCGAGAGCATCACCGGGCCCGCCGACACAAGCAGCAGTGATGCTGCTGGTTCGGGATTGAATCTCCTCCAGGGCCCGAAGGAGCTTAAGGTTGTCGCAGACGACTCGCTCGTGGTGTCGCCGCAAGTGGAAGTTCTTCGACAGCCGTTTGTCCACGAAGTCCAGACGAAGTGGGGTGCTCACAGACAGCGACGCCTTGACAGATGCTAGTCGGCTCTCGTGGATGGCGTAACTCCTCTCCACGTTGTTCTGATTCCACGATCATACGGTGAGTTGGACGGTTGGCGAGTTGCGGCGGTTGTGTGAAGTGGGGTGTCGGGTCTATACCGGTACGTAGCAACGACACCACGAAGCAACGACATGCTGCAGCACTACATACTTACTTGTGAGGAGAGACAGGCCGAGAAGCAGCGGGTGCTGTGCATTCAAGAAGGTAGAGTTGCAATAACAGTGGCATCGCAGTCGATTCAAGTCGCCACTACGGTTGCTCATCATGCAGATTATCGAACGTAAGCATGGAATGGAGTCGGAGTCTCATGAAAAGATATCGGCATACCAACCGCACATGTTTTGTCTGCGATATTACTCTACGAGTAGCACTTGCCATTCCCCGCACACGCAGCAGGCTGGAGGCTACCCCGCGTGTGCGATGCAGGGAGAGTATTCAGCACTTTGAAGTTAACTACGATCAATCCCCCTCAGTCGCGTCAGCTCGCCTTGTGCAGAACTCTAACATTTATCGTAGCATGCCCCGACGCAATATGAACGCTCGAGAATGCGATACCGTACATGCAGCAGTTTGTTGTAAGCCTTGTTCTTGAGTATAACATCTGTTGTCATACTACTGCTGTATGTATATACTCACATTGTTCATACTGCAGTTCATACTGTTCATACTGCTCATACACGTCATACACGTCATACCTTGTGGCACAACGTGTTCCCCGAACGTGGCTCTTTGTTTGAACACATGCCGCGCCGAGTCGTCGCGCACACGGCGAACCCAACGCTCGGGGCCGAGTTACCGGGACCAGTCATGGGAGGTCCGAGGCTCGACACGCTCGAAGCCATTCTGGCAGAGCTGGAAGTGGCTTGATGCCCCCGCGGCCGCAGATGTGTGAGGCTTGACACAACAGCTCGACACTCGACAGCTCCACACAGCACAACAACACAACAATTCGACAACAACTGAACTTCCATGTGCGGCGAAACGCTCCAAAACATTTGAAACCGTCAGAAACTCGTCAAAACATGAAACGGCACTTTTTTCGTCGTATCTTCGAACATGTGTCAACCAGTCACGACTACGAACATCAGAATTTAAGTACGTACGATAACTCGTACAGACTACAGACGGGTAGCACGTACGTACTTCTGTTCGACGCGACGTACACATGTGCAGTGGTGCCACTGAGTACGGAGAACTCATTTATAAGAGCTCCTCCACACATCATAAAAATGTAGCGCGACATCGCCCGTAAAGACGATCGTCTACAGTATAGGCCTGAATTGCTGCGCATGCAAGACAGATAAATAAATCCGCTACATTTTTCTCGGGGCACTGCCCGCACTGCTCTAGGCTGAGGTCGGCGGTATGACTGCATCGCCGGCGTCGCTCGCCGGGGCCCTTTCCCGACTACGAGATGAAGTTGCACAACCCCGTCGATCAGCAGAGAAGGTGAGGCAGCGGGCGGTCGCGCATCGGTCCGACCGAGTATCTGAACCAAACCTCATCTCCTCCCTCCTCTCTCTGAAAGCGTACCAGATACACTTCAGCACTGCTGCAGCTATTCAACACCCTACAATCGTACGAGTAGTACGTACATACCAGGTACCGGTGGACGGTCGCTGTTCACCCTTGAAGCCCAGAAAAGGCGAACTAAACAATGACGCATGCAGCCGAATATCAACGGTCTTAAACAAGTGTGACCTTGCATTGACAATATTAATAGTATTAATAGAACGCGTTGCGCGCGCGTCATGTGCCAGGTAGGTATCACCTACGCGCGTGCGGTACCACCTCCTTACGTTGCAGCTCGGATACATCCCCTGCCTCCTCCAGCAGCTCGGGCTGATGCTGTATGTTCGTTAAAATATAACGTGTTTTCTTCCCTCTGTTCCAAGAGGAGAGTACTACATCGGGGTGCCCCCCTACAGATTAACATGCAAATGTTCTACTTACATCGTAGCTGGATCGTTCGCCACGAGCTGAGGCCAGTTCTAATAGTATTGGGCAGCATATCGACAAAGAGATGCAAGGAAGCCGAAAAAGAAAACAAAAGTCAAGAGGTCGCAAAGAGAGGTACGCGATGGCTCTGATAATCATAAACATACCTGGTACCTGGTATCAGGTTGATACTGTATGCCAAGCATGAAAACACACATATGGTTAGTCGGCCTATAACAACTCAGTGAACGCCGCTACGGGGCTTGCGCCCAACAAGGTCTACATAGGCCGCCTGCCCCACCTCATACCCCTGTCCTGCCGTCGACGCCAAATACGAAGGTGTTGCCTACTGAGCTACCTGGTATGCTGTAGGGTTAAAATATCGATCGACTACCGGTACCCAGCCCACGTCTTTACTTGTAACAGTACCAACCACTTAATCGGTCGAGCTCACAGCTTGCGCATTTGTTGTACGTCACAACTTTATAAACTGTTCAATCGGTCAAAGTCGCAGCTGACGTATATCGGTATTCGTACGAGTACGAATAATGGAATATTTTTGTAAAAAAGGGTTCACGCAGGTTCGAAAGGCGAGAAAGTGAGCAGTCGAATTATCAGATGTCGTCTTCACGACTCACAGCAATACTACAGATGAACAGTAGTGGTACGTCTCATAGGAACAACGAAATGATGCATGCAAAGATAATGGCTGATTATTGTCGTTGTTGCTGTTACTGTTGTTCTCGTCGATAATCCAATACTATGGCATGTACGAGGCACGCACTATCTACTTACTGTATAGTACTCGTAGTCCGGGCGCATGACACAAGCAAACGTTCTCGTAATGTCTGCAGTTTTTGAGCCCTCCGTTTTGGTTTCGTTCGGTTCCTGCCCCCCTGCTTCGTCTCGAAAGGCATGCGTGGTCCTTGGTCAAATGACTAAGGCGAGGAACAAATTAGAACCCCCCCCCCCCCCCCCGCCCCGCCGCACACGCAGCGCATTCTGCTCGAGTTTTATCTTCGGCGCGAGCATGCTCAACTGCATTCGGCGCCGTCGACGACAGCAGCAACGCTGGCACTTTTTTCTCGGGATGGAAGCAGCCAAAGTCCACCGACGCTAGGAACATCATCTTCTGCTCGTTCTATTCCCGCGAGGGCATCATCACTACCAACTCGACGCTGCACCCAGAGCGATCGTTGCGGAGACACAAACGGCAATAGCACGAGCAGTACTCTTAGCGACGTCGTGACCAGTTCAGCACCGGTCGACGAGATTCGCCGCGAGGCCAGTCTCAAGCGCAGCTTTAGAGACGGTATTCGGGAACAGGGTGGCAACGATCGGGAGCAGCAGCAGCAGCAGCAGCAGCAGCAGCAAGAACAGCAGCAACCATTCCCATCTCCTTATCCAGCAGAACATAAAACCGTCCAACGATGCCCGTACACCAACAACAACGCGCCGCAGCTTCGACTTATTCGTCCACACGGTGACGACACGCAGAACGCCTTCGGTGAAAGTCCGGCTTCCGCGAATCTTCCCGCCGAGCATCATCCGCAAGCCGCTGCCGCCGCCGCTGCGTACCGCGCCAGGGCCACCCCCCCCTCCATCCACGAGCCGCGACCCTCGATCCACGAGCCACGACACCCTCGGCAACTACCTAGCCCGATCGAGCAGCAGCCTGTTGTGGCGCGACCAGACTCGCCACAGCTAGTTCATGGTGAGGGCGAGGAGGCCGTACGGACGCGTCGCCAGGTAATCGTCCGACAGGTTTTCGACGCCGCCGCGCGTCCCCCGGCGGGAGCAAGAGAAGGAAGAGGTCCGGTGGGCGGCTCGAGGGGCGGCGGTGGTGTAGCGCAGCGGGGAGGAGCGCCATCATTTACGGTTGGGGGGAGTGGTGGGTCCGGGATGATGAGGATGGCGGCGGCGGGCGGGGGAGAGCAGGACCACGATCAGCAGCAAGGAGAGGCTGGGCTGCGGCGCACGGATCTACTGCGACGAATCCTCCACGCCATGAGGTTTATTCGCGTACATATTATATCCCCCCCCTTTAAGAAACGAGCTCCCAAGGGAAACATAAAATGGTTGTCCACTGCGTGCCATATATACGAACGCGGGCATGGTTCTTTATATGGGTATAGGTGGGTGAAAGTAATGAACTACTAAAAATACTTGGATTAGTGTGGAGTAATATAATAAAAAAGGGAGACGGTGCAAGATGTACGCACAAGAGGATGTGCGTACAACTTGAAACTACCCGCAGGTGTCGCAGTGGGAGCGTTTCACAGCTTCTTCCATAATAGGCGCGACCGAGCAGCACCCCGACCTTGCCGCTGATCGGAGTGTCAGCGTGAACTTTTACCTTGTCGATAAAAAATCAAACTCTTTAGCAAACAGTACACGATCTCTATCCTCATGCCGTACACACAGTCTGGGTACAAACAGGAGATATTTGAAACTTGAACCTAACCCCAGGACATGTTGAGATCACCCCTATTGCTCCGAACGAGTGATGCCTGCTCGTACATCCACTATCTCAGCTGCAAATATGTCACACAACATGCGCTGATTGGCGCCTTTTCAATGGTCCTGGCTCGAGCGATAACATGCAGCGGATATGATCGTTCTGATTTCTCCAGCGCGCACGCTCGAAAAGTATCAATAATGAATGAAGTCTGCAAGATTCCACGAACTCGCTTTTTTTGGTCAGCCATATATAGCACTCCGTGGGTACGTGGTTTAATAGATCTCTTCACGAATATTGAATATCCGTGTGAATTGGTCTGAATTCCAAGCACTTTGTCCCCAAAAATGTGGACGGGTGTCGGGCATTGGTTTACGTGCAGGGAGTCCGTGAGGGCGAGGGCGACAGAAGAGGAGCGAGCTTTAGTCCCACCTTCTCCGGCACCCCAAGGGCACCATCCACGAGCCGCCGCCGACTCGACAGCGGCAGGGATGTCGTCATCGTCGTCGCCAGAACAACTCCCGGAAGCCGCTGCGCCTTCGCCACCGCCGCCCCCACCGCCACCTTCCTACCAACCGCAGCGGACGCGCGGACGGGTGACGTCGGGCGAGCGGACGCAGCCAGTACCCGGCGACGCGCGGCCAACACATCCGCCACCGCGGTCTTCAGAAATCGGGGCGCGGTTAACGTCTCCGACATCGTCTCTAGAAGATGTGGTGGTGGTCAGCGGTGAGGAGGCCCTGACAGCAGCAGGAGGGCTTCCGGTGCATCCTCGGCAACACGCACGAACCGGGAGTGCCCATCGAGCGGTTTTCGAGGCGTTGGCGAGACTGCTACCGGTACTACTACCACCGCCAACGGAAGAAGAACAAGAACAAGCCGAAAAAGAAGAAAAAGCACGAGGCGACGCCGGTGGGAAGTTAGAAGCGGCGGAGAGGGGGGCGGGAAGGATGGAGGCAGCGGCTCTGCGGTGCGGTAGGCAGTGTCAGGGATACATGCGCTCGCTGCAGCAGGGGATACAGGTGCGCGCGTCATCGGCTTGAAAATACAAAAAACGTGATATTTACTTTTTGTCTGGTGATGTAAACGGTACTGATTGTCGGTTTCTTTACGACTGTGCACCGGAATAGGGGCAAGTGGGGCGAGGGAAGCATAGTTGCGTCCGGCGATCTCGAGGGGACCGAGGAAAACAACATACCGTGAAACACGTTTCGCCTGTGCGCGCGAATCGCTATGCGCGGCTCGTCGACCTCGACGATGGCTACTACTCTACCGGGGGCAGGTTCTTCCATGCATACATCAAGTTTTACCCGAATGAATACATATGAATGGTGCCCTTTTCATTCGAGAGAAAATCTGACGCGCCCCCATAGAGAAAACAACCTCATCTTTGCGGAACATCATCTAAGAAACACCGCCTCCATTCTTCCCTCCCTCCCTCCCTCCCCCTCGGACACAAACACAAAACATAAAACGCGTCAAACGCATCGCTCTATACACTAACCACAGGTAACACGACGAAGCGCGACCGGAGAAGACATTAGCTGCGAGCTCACCCTCTGGCCCGCCACCGCCGCCGCCACCGACGACCGTCGCACCGGAGTCATCCTCGCCCTGTGCGACGTGACCGTCTTGCCGGAAGAGCAAACAGGGGAGAACACTGTCACGCACCCGCCCCCATCACTCGTAACTCTGCCCCTTGCACGTCTAACGCGGGTGCTGTGCCCGAAAGGAGAAAGAGGGCGGTCGGCGTTGAGCTTCGTGATTCTGGCGGTCATCCCGCCGCCGGCACGGCGCGGAAGCGTTTCGGAGCGGGGGCGGAGCAGGCGGCAGAATCGGGAGAGAGTGGGTGTCGGCGGTGGGCGGCGGGTACGGCGGTGCGAGGGAGAGACCGTTGACGAGCTGGTTATGCAGGAGGGCGAGGAGGGGCAGAAGGAGGACAAGGAGGAGGACGAGGAGGAGGAGGAGGGGGGGGAGAGTGCGGAAGAGGGGGAAGAGTTTGAAGAGGAGGAGGAGGAGGAGGAGGAGGAAGAGCCGTTCGGGACGCTTAGGGCGACGTCAGAGGAGCAACTTTGCGCCATTGTGATGGCGGTGGCTTCTGCCAAGTGAGTGTAAGGGGTCAGCTCAAAATCGCACCTGTTGCAACCAGCTCACACACGGGGCAATAGTAGCACCCCCTTTTCGCTATTTGCCGCGGCTGCTGAAGACTTTTCGACCGCACCTGCACGGAGTACCGCTCCAAATGAAACAGTAGACATCCCGGCGGTGACGTGGGAATCACCCCAGAGCACCCCACCCAGCATGATGATTGCGTTGTGGGCTTCTAGTATGCATGTAGGAATAAAGGGGGATGGTGTCCTCGCATTCTGCAGCCATATTTATGGAAACCCGTAGCTTTCCCCGAGTGCACTCCAAGAAAGAAACATACTGCCTTTTCGACGAGAAAGGGGGTGCTCTCATGCGGAGCACGCCATCGCAAGCCCCTGCCTATAGCTATAGAGGTAGCTGAAATTTTAGAGTTTTTGATGCGTATGTACCAGAACCCCCCCCGCCCCCCCGTAGTTGACGTCTGCAGTCTTGCCCACCGCCGCACGAAATTGCCAAACCAGCGGAATCGTGGAGAGTTTCAGCCCGACTCGCCCCACCGCTTGCCGAGACGTACCCACCCTTTACCAGAGATGCACATCGGCATTTTCTAGATAGGTACTTTGGCGCGCCTTCCAGATGTAATTTGTGGGCTTCCCACGGAAGTCCCGTGGAAATCCCATGGAAGATCCATGGAAGTCCCGCTCATGGGAGTGTGTCCCGTCGGATCCCCGTGGAGCTCAAGGATCAATACTGAATACTGTGCACCCCCCAAACATGCTCAATAAATCCGCACTCGCCCGCGCGACAATAAAAATGCTCTCCTGCTCACCTTTCGGCATGGCTTGGTACCCGCACAAGCGTGTGAAAACCATCACCCTGAGATGGTTCGCGTCGACCAAATACGCGATGCCGTGGATTGCTGGATGGCACCGTTGCCTGAAGAAGAACCGTACCCTCCTCGCTCGCTTGCCCTCGAACGCTTGCGAAAAGGTCCGCTCTCGAGAGCGCCTTCGGGACAAGGCGTGCGAGCACCGTGACCCCCGGGCAACGACCCAGAGCTCCGACAACGACCCCAACCGGTACCGAGTTCTCCATGCTGCCGGCTATGCCATCAAGCCCTGCCGCTGCGACTGCCGCCGCCACTACTATCACCAACACCACCACCACCACCACCGCCACTACCACCACCACTACCACCGCCGTCGCCACTTCCGCCGCCCGCCTTCCGTGGCAAGGCGCGCGCGTGTGCATCGCCATGCTCGCGCCGTCGCTCACCTTTGCCGGCGCGGTGGGCGTTGTAGAGGCGGAGGCGAGGCGAGCGGGGCGGGAGCACGGCGTTCCCCTTCGGCGTCAAAACCTCTTGATCTGCTCGCACCGCTTCTCCTTCTCGAGGAAATAGCTGTCGGTTGACGGGGGTGTGGTCAAAAAATATTTTTTTGGCCCCCATATACGCCTCTTTAGGCTTGATGTACTAGTTTTAGTGTGGGGAGTTCCTCCATGGCTGGGATGTTCGTCAAGGAGCCATGAGCGTCCGTCAGCCGGTGTATTTTCTCCTGAAGGGGTAGGGGTCTACGAGACGACGACTACCACTTCTACTGTACGTAGCGGAGGATGAATACTGCCGAACGCGGAGGTTGAAAAAGAGCGGGGTCGGATCAAATCCACTGCTGCTGCTGATATTGCTGTGGGTCCAAAACGAGATAGTGCTGTTTTTAGATAAAAAGTAAGAAAAAATAAATAAAAAAATACCAGAGCTTTTCATGGTTCGGGCCAACTTTGCGGGTCAGGTCGGGTTGGGTGAGGGTAACCCGACCCGATCCGTGCGCCCACGTGACGACGGCTTCTATACTATTGTATGTAGCGAAATACGAAAATGATTGCGGGGGTTGAGAATGGGCGAGGTGGAAACGAATCCACTCCTGTTTCGGCTGTGGGATCTAGCGAGATGAGTGCTGTTTTTTTAGATAGAAAGTTGAAGTCGAAAATAAATACCAGGGCTGTTAGCGGGTCGGGTCAAACCTCGCGGGTCCGGTCGGGTCGGGTCGGGTGAGGATGGGTGACCCGACCCGATGCCAAACGCGCGGGCTGTGAGTCGACCGGAACGCACGACAAATTCTGTAGTTGGATGTGGCGGAGTAAGCCAACTAAATGACATTGTTTTCGCGCACGTTGAATTCACTTCAAGAAAACGTCAGAGTGCAAGGAAAAATAAATGACGAAAAGTAGAGCGCGACGATTCCGACAGAAAAAACGGTCACGCATTTCGGAGTCGGCTCTTCTTCGCGTAGGGCCCGCACTGAAAAAAAGAGCGCGAGGCGTCGTGCGACATGCAGACATGCAGACATGCAGCAACTGTCATTTCTCCTTGATGTATACTCGTACGCGCTCATTCTCGTGAGCGGCTGACTAGTTGTTTAGGTCGAGAAGTGCCTGGATCGTCGCCGATCGATCATTTACCCAGCCCCGAGGGTGGTAAGCCTTGGCTGGTATAGCTTAATCAGTGTGTGAGATACCGGTAGCCGGAAGTCATCGCCTACACATGTTATTCAGGGGGGGAAATATGCTGTAGTAATCCGAACCAAACATGGTGCGTAAACACACGGGGGGGTGTTATAAGGCTTGGATTGGTGGGTAGGCGATCGGTTAACTTTTTTTCCTTTCGCCCAACGGACCAAGGCCTTTGCAGATGCATACTCCCGCCGAAACACACACATTGGGCGCTTGCCACGCGCGACACAGCAGTGCACGACTCGCGCCCAAAGCCTCGACGAGCGTGTCCGGACGGCTTTTCCTCTCTCAGTCGACCTCCTTGCTAGGCGCTTTGTCTGAAAGTGCGCGGGTACGACGAGATATGTTACAAAAAACAAAAACACCAAAAAATAAAATCACAAACATAAGTACGTATATATATACATGAATGTTTTTTGTTGGGGTCCAGTCGTGGGTTCTGATCGCCATGATAGCCCCTCGTAACAGTCGGGTGGCGGTACTGTAGTTAGTGAGCCAACCAACTGACTTTACTATTAATAGGTTTTGCTCATTGAAAAAAAAAAACGCGCCGCAGCCGAATACAATTTTAGACGCAGAACTTCTCGCACAAAAACAAATTTAAACAAAAAAAAAACGCTGAACTGCAGTGGGCGCCCGGTGCTAAGAAACGCCAATTGGGTGTCCAGGCTCAATATCTTACTTTTCTCCGACCTAGGATCGAACTCTATTGTATAAGATTTAGAGTTGGCCCCACTGTTGGGCTGTGCTTCTGAAGCCCTTTAGGACTGCGATCCCGTTTTGGGGGCGAAGTACTTATAATTAGCCTGGCTTGTCCCCAAAACGGGACTGCGTTTCTCAAAGGGTTAACCCAGTTTTCTTAATTTTTCGTGCCGATCTGAGCCGATCTTTTCTCAAGATAATGTTTCTTCACTGCGGGCGTCCACTTCAACAGTAACACCTGTACCTATCGTAAGTCAACCGCCAGGTACTATTACGGGGGACCACAGTTAACCAAATGTCGTTAGTAAAAATGGTTAAATATACTGGTTTTTATGTATACCATAGGTCCTATTAACTATGGTCCCCCGTAATACTAATAAATGAACCCTTTTAGGACCGCAGTCCCGTGTTGGGCTTCAAACCACTCAAATTTCAAGTAGTTTGTCCCCCAGAACGGAACTGCTGCCCTATTAAGGGTTGAAAAACGTAGGATGCGGTAGTCGACGACTTTTGATCCTTCTCCATCACATTTTTTTTGTCTTGGTCCTTCCTTTCCCTCTCCTGCACATTAACTCACATCCGGGGTCACAAAGTCGGCCCTTCTCCCTCCTCCCCCACTCGGCGGCAGCACAAGCTACAGATCTTACAGATCATACAGATTAGGAATCGATCTTCCATGCAAAGGTCTGCGGTAATCATCAAGCGCACCAGGTAGGAATCATCGATTAATCTGTCCGGCCAGTGAAGATTTTGACAACGACACTGAAAGAGAGTGTAGGACACATGCTGCCTTAACTTGATCCCTTTAGAACCGCAGTCCCGTTTTGGGGACAAACTACTTGAAATTTGAGTAGTTTGTCCCCGAAACGAGACTGCGGTCCTAAAAGGGCTAATAACAAGCACTTCAGGCGGGTCCAGAACACGAACTTCTTATTATTATTAACTTCTTAATTCCCTATTAATGCCTGTTATTCTTTATCATCACTTTTTTACTTTCCAGCTTAAATCGCATCAGTGTTTTTTATTACCCTCAGCGTTCCTTCTGGATAAAGCCGTTCGTGGTCACGGGTGTCATCCCTTCTCCCCCCCCGGTATACGTGCCTTCATTTTTATCGCGCACAGGGCTCAGCGTTCCCCCGCCACTGCTCGTCGATCATATTTCATCGAATGTTTGCTGTCAACCCACTGAACTCACGCTCTCGCGCTTTCCGCTACGCAGTCAATTCTTGAGCAAGAAAAAAAGTCCTGAAAAAAATTACGAGTGTGCACTCCTCGGTGAGACTCGAACCCGCGAAATTGAGCACTTGGTAGGCACGCGGACCATCTACCAAGCCAGCACAGACCAGGGACGCGACCAGAAACGATTACAACCCAGCTTTTGTCAACGAACAAAGAAGTGCGAGCGGCCGGCAGTACAGTAGCAAGCACGAGGGGGATCATGTCGCGCCGGTCCCGTAATTCACGGGCCCTTGCGTAGTAACTCGGAGGACACCGTGTTTGTATTTTGTTTCATCCCCCAACCACACGCACCCGTCGCTCAACATTTTTTTTTTTTTCGTTTTTATCCT
Organism: Nereocystis luetkeana; assembly: GCA_031213475.1. Classification (NCBI taxonomy): domain Eukaryota; class Phaeophyceae; order Laminariales; family Laminariaceae; genus Nereocystis; species Nereocystis luetkeana. The sequence continues at coordinate 11,703,796 of JARUPZ010000004.1, forward strand.
CAATTTTCTCCTGCGAAGTCTCAATCAAGAGAGCACCTACCGCGCACTGCACGCCAACAAATATATTGTGGTGATATCTCTGATTTGTCCTACCTCCACGCCAACAAATCGTGTACAATGACACCCCCTCCGCCAGTTACAGTACAGCACACAGGACAAAATCAGGAAAACTGGTACAACAGGCTGGATTCAATGTTTTGATTATTGGCAAGCTTCTACACGAGAACTTTTTTCTTACAAAAAAAAAAACGACTCCCGATTTTTTTTTGTTTCTCTCTTTTCCTGTGAATTTCAGCCTGCCTTTGCCGCTGCTCATTAGTGTGCACGACGTACGAGTAGACGACATGCTTATCATTGGAGCGTAACAGTCTCCCCGGAATTATAAGCGACATTTTGGATTGAACATTAATAGAAATTAGCTCCTATATTTCATAGCAGAGTGGTACCTACACCACTATATTAAATAAGAGCACAATATCCCTACACCACAGGAGCATAAAAAACGAAAAGCAGAAAAAAGAACGCAAAAAGTCAAAAACGCGCTGGGTTTATCATTGTTTGAATGAAACCCACCCCCTTCCTCCTTTCCCGCAAAACGACATTAACCCTTTTAGGACTGCAGCCCCATTTTGGGGACAAACCAGTCAAATTCCAAGTAGTTCGGTCCTAAAAGCCTCTCTCGCGGGAACCAACAATCCCTTCCTTATACCGCAGAGCACGCAGAAAAAGAAAAAAAAACACACACAAACACACACGCACACAGATCATTTCGGGGATGAACTTTTCCAAGCTGGATTTCCACACCACGGGACGAGAGGGAGTGCAAACGAACCCAACCCCGAGCTATGCATGCAAGCTATGCATGCATGCAAGCAAGAATGCACGCAAGCTATGCATGCGCCTGTGGCGCTTATCTCGTCAATATTTTTTTTTCTATCATCAGAGACACCCGCCGTCAAGCTATGCATGCATGCAAGCAAGAATGCACGCAAGCTATGCATGCGTCTGTGGCGCTTATCTCGTCAACATTTTTTTTTTAATATCATCAGAGACACCCGCAGTCCCCCTGTGCGAACATTACGAACAACATCCCACCCCTTGTTTTGAAGAGAAAAATCGTCCCTGAAACGTCGTCCCATCAGCGGGTGGGGCTGTTGACGACTGATCAAAGGGGATGCCATCGCGATGTCCCCACGATTCGAAAGAGACGTCGAGCCCGGCACACGAGAAACGATAGACGGACGACAACCCTACCCGACCATACCCACCTTGCCCCTAGGAAATACCTCTACCCCTTCCCCCTCTCCCCCCCCCGTCAACAATACTGCTCCGTCTCGAAAGGGATGCGTAGTCAATGGTCAAACGACTGAAGGCAAGCAAAAAATGAGTACGCCCCCTGCTCCCCATGAAAATAACCCATCCGTCTCCATGCAAGCGCGCACCTGGGATACACCAGGGAAGCATTTGACATCTCCGGCAGATCATGATCTAGATCATCGAGAGATGATCTAGTTCCTCTCTCGCCTCCCGCTGTAAGAGGCTTTGTTGCAGGGTTTATCTGCACAGTACATATCCAACTCAGAGAAACATGTGCTACATAGTATCATACAGCTCGTTCAGGTCCCACCCTGAATCAACGGGAGCTTAGGCCATACAAGATCGGGAATATATCTATCTGCCGTGGAAGGTTAAGAACATCAAGCGGGAATCGATGGTCCGGTCGAGGTGCGAGAAAAAAATCGCGACACCCCCTTCCCACCCCCCTCCCCGCTCCCTCACCCTCGACGCGACTCGCCGAACACCTCACGGCGCTGCTTCGCTCTTGCTTGGTGCAAGCAATGTCCGACTGACCGGTGAAAAGCCGACGTGCCCCGTCCCGGCATCGTAGCGACGCGAAGGTCTATTATGGAAATACGACTACGACACGAGTACACCTTCCCTCGCTGTCCCTCCCATTACACTTACGAACTAGAACTCGTTACATTCCTGTGATTTGATACCCTCCCGAAACATGTCAAAACCACGGCAGCTTTTTTTATCATCCTCTTGAAACACCGCACCACAACTCGGCAACATCGCCACCCTGCCCCCCCCCCCCCGTTCCCGCCCCGTTTACTCCGCAGTCTCCCCTCCCCCCTGGCTGCCACTGTCATCCGCCGCCGCCGCTGCCGCCGCCGCCGTTTTCGCTTCTTCCGCGCCCTTCTCTACCTTCGCCGCGACCTCTTCCTCGCCCCCCCCCTCCGTTGTTTCCTCGCCAGCCACGGCATCATCAGCGGCAGCAGCCGCCGCCGCCGCAGCAGCAGCAGCCGTTGCGGCTGCCGCCGCTTCCTGCTGCGCCTTCACGCTAATTCGCATCACGTAGTCTCTGAAAACACGCATAACACACACAGACACAAAACGATAACACACGGATAATTAGGACGTTAGGACTACGCACAACAACTATTCCGATTAGGTCGTTTGAAACCATGGTTGACGCCACCTCCGCTACTGCCGCGCCTTGATGCTATTTCGCATCACGCAGCCTCTGGAAACACACACACACATGAGACGTCAGGACTCAGCACGAAATGACAGGCCGGTAACAACTCAACAAGTATAAAACCACCACGAGTCCCTGTACAAATCGCCAATATTGCTAACACGCGGTCTCTAAATGTAACGCATACATAAACATGGTCCTTATACTGAGATACAGAGTGGTACACCTTTTGGTTTTCGACGAAAACGAATAAAATACTTACCAGATACTTCGATAACTCTTTTTTTTTCTCAAAAGCACAAAAAAACAACTTCGAAACAACAAAAAGAACTCCCCAAGTATAAAAGGGTTACATACAGGCCTTACGTCGTACGAGTACGACGTATTTCTTAAAAGTGGAACGCTCTCGTGCAAAAAATCAAGCCGCGTTTTCTCAACTCCCATGTTTCTTAAAACTGTAAAATGCTGCCGCGTAGGGTATAAAGCGTAAGGTGTGAAGCAGGAAACCAGGATAAACAGCGAAAAGACTAACGTCAGCTCAGCATGCACAACGCGATTTATTCCCCCTGCAGTATTCTGTCTCGATGTCCTGGATCATCTTATGTAAGTGTTGGATTTTTGGATGAGGCCTCCTGTGCCGGCAGCGTCCTCGTCCGGTACGTCGCCCGCGCTGAGTGCACGAGCGTATCGCATGCTCTGCGTGGGGCTAGTACCTGCAAATGATCTGGGAACCAAGCCTATGAATACTCACTCCACTTAAACCCTTTAGGACTCCAGTCCCGTTTTGGGAACAATCCACTCAAATTCCAAGTAATTTTCACCCAATTGTCCCCAAATCGAGACTGCAGTCCTAAAAGGGCCAAGGGTGGGGTGATGAGACCTCAATAATTATTTTCGTACCCACCTCTGCTCACGAAGTTTTTGGGAACGAAAAGGACGAGTGATATCGTGAGCGACCACTCCACAATACCAATTCCAAGACATTGTTTTATGGCACCCCTATTAATAGTTCCATGATTTTTGTCAAAATCATTTCCCCTCTCTTGTCATCGCCGATTTTACTCCGCTGACCCCCCCCCCCCCCCTCTGCCTGATCGGTGATAACCCGACGTGTTCCATGTGCGAGGGTCTACGGTCATACGACTACGGCCATGCATGATATCGGGTATCCTCATACGACTGCGGCAATGCATGAGATCGAGTACATCTCTCCTATCGAGGAAACCCCCCCCAGCCCCCCCCCCCCCCCCGCTCCCCACCTGCGCTTGTCGAAGCTCATCCCGGAGGCTCCCATCTCCCTCGCCCTCTCGATCAACTCGAATGCCTCCTTGACCTTCTCGAGGTCGTCCCCGCCCTGCATGGAGAGGGCAACGGCGAGGTCTGCCAGGGCATCTCCGTGGTCGGGCATGATTGACAGCACCCCTTTTCGGAGGTACGCCTCCGCCTTTTCCCCGTCTTGCGACTGCAAAAAATACCTGGGGAGGGAGGGGGTGCAGGGAGGGGAGAAAGGGAGGGAGGTTTATGGTTGTCATGCAGTCACGTCGCAACACATCATGTCACGCTATCACGTACTTGCTACCTCGCACTAGGTAATGTCTCTTTTTCCTTGAAAAGTTACCCGAGACATCGTATGATATGATATTGGTATGATATGATATAATATGATACTGATTTGATATGACATGATGTGATACAATATGAAACCCATGTCAAAGCTATGTGATACCGCTCACCTGGCAACGTTAAGCTGCGCCGACAAGAGGCTTGAGTACAGGACATTACAAGATGTCGCAAGTCAACACCATAGCACTATTTACAGATACCTCTCTCTGAGCGTGCTCGGTTGGTACATCCCTGGCCTCTCAGAGCTCCCACTTGGACAACGCCTGCTTCGATTTCTTGCCGGACCTTTCCAGCGTTTTTTTTTTTAATTTTTTTATTGCACTTTCATTTTTTTTTTCTTTTCTTCTTTTTTTGTTTCGTGTGCGTGCGTGTAGTCGGAGCACGGCACCGCGGGCGAGCCCGGCCCCGTCGCGGGTATCAGCAGGTGCTAGCGGGTAGAGGGGGGGTTGCAAGGAGCGCAGTCGCCGTTTTCGTGGCTAGGCGTTGCGTGTGCCTCGAGACACGAGGGATGCATGAATGGGCTCTGTCTGGCCTCCATTTGTGGATTTGGACAGAGTATGTTCGAGTCTATGAGGGTCGTTCGGGATTGCAAGATAAGATTCAAGCAGTGGTTATTATTGCGACCAAGCTGAAGTTCACAGAAAGAGCTACGCAGTCTGGGCACCAACATTGACGAGCTGGCGAACGACGGCCACAGTGAGCACCGGGCGTAAGACGAGGCGGGAGACGGGGCTCACTGTGGCAGAGAGGGAGGAGAGCTTTACCCGGACCGAATCGGTGGCGAGGTGATTGCGAGAGGGACGGGCGGCGTACGAGGCTGGGAGAGAAGTTCTGCTTTTCGATTTTCTTCTTTTTTACCGGTGCAAGGTGTTCCAATCATTAAGAAAAATATTCCACGAAAGGGGACGTTTTTTTTTCTTTCCGAAAATTTCGGTTTCATTTTCATTGTTCTTGCGGTGCTGCTGTACCGTGCTGTGCTTTTTCTTCCATACATACAGCATATCAGAAGAAGAACACAAGCCCCCTACCTGGGGTGTGCACGTACGTATGGCATGCGGCGTTCGGTCTGTTTTCCTGGATGGAGCATGGAGCCCTCGGCATCTGCAAATCGCCTGTTTGCACCGGATTGTTGGGACCGTCTGTTCCGTCCGATTCTTCTTCCTCATGAGCGAGCGCAGCGGGCGGAGCCGCCTGCGACGCGAGCGCTCGTATGCCATATCATATCAACATCACATCATATCAAAACCACGTCATACCACAAGAAATCACACAGCAGTATCATACAAAATCGCACCTGGTGCGAAGTATCACACCAACTCATGTCCCATCACACAATATTATACAATATCATGCAATATCAAAATCACATCACACCACACCACATCACTACTTACCTCGCAAGGTTAAGCTGCACGGACACGAGGGTCGAGTCGGGGACACCATCGGGTAGCTCGTCCCGCGAGAAAATCTTCCACGCGTCCTCAATCACCCGCTCCGCCTCGTCCACGTGCCCCCCTTTCAAGAGAGTCTCCGCGAGAATGATGTGGGTTTCGGGATACCCCGGCCTGTCCAGCTTCGCCTGATGTCGGCAGGCAGGAAGGAAGGAAGGAAGGAAGGAAGGGAGAAAAATCGTGACATTGCGATGGGAGTCCATAAGTCAAGACATGGGAACGTATGCGTGCGTGCTCAGGGTTCTTAGAATGAGGTGCACACGGTACCCGGTCTGTCGTAGAAAAGGGGAACCCCCCCAAAACAAAATACTAGTGGCCTGAGTTTCCCCTCGGTCTCTCACTGCTTGCTGCTCCTGCTTCATGTACCCCTCCCCCCCCCCCCTACCTTTTATCGCCTGGTTTCTGCACCTTGTAATAGCCCAGGCTCTAGATGGCGTGAAAAGCGACAGAAAGAACCGACGAAATAGTGGACAGTTTATCTCAGCACCGACTGACCTGCGCCCCTACTGTAGGAGGAGGCAAGTAACCTTCACAGCGGGGTTTGGACTCACCCCACGGTACGTATGCTATGTACCAGGTATACATTATATTGTGTGCCTGTCATATGTCCGAATTACTACAGCTGTGCGCTCACAGCTCATGAGAGGAAAAGAGACAGCATTATCAGACCGGTACGTACGTACAAAGTAAGGCCTCTCGTACTGAAACCAGGGAAATCGTCTTATCCACTCCCGCCGGGGGGGGGGGGAAACTTTGAGGGCCCAGAGTGCACGGATCGCGCTGAGACCTCAACCAATGTGTCCGGCCGGGCTTCATGTGTCCGAGTACTTACTGTTTTGGCGAAAAGTGCTCGCACGAAGAGAAAAATTGGAAAAAAGTGCGAAAATTTGACAAACATACTTATACATATACCAGGTATACAATACAGGGGTTGCTCAATATTTTCGGGGCGGCTAAAGACCCTCAAGCGAGTAACTACAGGGCACCATAGTAAATAGGACCTATGGTACACATAAAATTCTATATATTTACCTATTTTTACCAACAAAAATTGGTCCTACTTACGATGGCCCCCCGTAATAGTACATTGCACCAGGCGCGATGCTTCTGATATAGCACGGCTGGTAACACCGACCGGCCCAAAACGACTCCAAAAACAAGTTTTTAATCACAAATAAAAAAAGGTACTTCCAGTTCGAGACAGATTCGTATATACTGTTCAACCCTTTTAGGACTGCAATCCCGTTTTGGCGACAAACCACTTGGAATTTGAGTGATTTGTCCCCAAAACGGGACTGCAGTTCTAAAAGGGTTAATGTGAGCACAGATGGATTTTGCGTCAGCTTCTTTCTCCATGTGCGCGCAGAAGTACACATACAGTACACCAGTACGTATGATATCAACATAAGTTTGAGTGAGACAACACAGCGCCGGTAGGTGATCAATCAAAAACCAAAGAATACAAGGAAGTTTGGGTAGGACCACCGACCGGGGCTAGGAGGCCTCATCCAATCCAATACTTACATTGAATGATCAGCGGGAGCGTAAAAGAATACCAGTACTGTAGTAGTTCTAAAAGGGTTAATGTGTGCACCGCTGGAAGGCACCCGAACAAAAAAAAGGAGGTTCTAGGTTGGAAGACGCAGATCTATCGCAGGATCTCCCCCTGCCCCCCGGCTCCCCCGGCTTCTTCACCCTCAGCTCAAAACGAAGAAAGGCGTGTCCTGTCTATATATTCCCCTCTACTCAAGGCGACCCCGTGTACATTTTTACACTGTGAATACGAAACAAAACCAAATCCCGCCGAAACACTAGAAACCCAACCCAGAACATGAGGACACACCACAGAACCAAGCCCAATCCAAAACCAAATCCAAAACAAGAACAAGACCCATCACCAAAAGCCCCACTCCAGACCAAAAACAAGAAAACATTGCCCCTAACAAGAATACAGGAATCTTGATCAGAAAAGAGGGGACGCCAGCAGGGTTGACCCCTTTTCGGGAAAGCCTCATTGTCGTACTTGGAGACAGTGATTGCGTCACACTCGGTGAGCGATATCGCAGCTCCACAATCTGGTTGATCCCGAACTATATGCGAACCAACCTACGACGTGATGTTGCAACAGCAATACATTGTGCGAGTCGTATCTCAAACCCCAAAACCGACACAAAAAAAGCAATAAATGTCCACCCACCCCCCCCCCCAAAAAAAAAAAAAGACGCATGCTGCTGCAGAGGTGCCCCAACAATTTTCTGAGGCTCCTCTCCCTCGAGCCTTTAAGGACCGCAGTCCCGTTTTGGGGACAAACTACTTATAATTAGACCGGTTTGTCCCCAAAACCGGACTGCGGTCCTAAACGGGGTAAAGAGCTCTGTACACCACCCTCAAAACTGTCTTCCCAAGAAAAACAACCATCTTACGTACTGCCCTGATGAGTGATCGCACGGCCTTAAGCTACTATGGTTGGTACGTCTGCAACGAACGAAAAAAACGCCTCTTTGTAAGACCACCCCGTGACCTTTTGACTCAATTCACGTTGGCTCATCTCCGGTTCTGTACTTTCTCTTGCTTTTTTCCTGCTGAACGAGTGATCCCCACACTAATTCTCGAGACTCGAGCCGTTTCTGTACCTCTCTGCCATGGCCTTAACCCTTTTAGAACCGCAGTCCCGTTTTGGGGACAAACCACTCAAATTTCGAGTAGTTTGTCCCCAAAACGGGACCGCGGTTCTTAAGGGGTTAAAGTAGTATCGGTCTTAGAATAGGCACGCCATGATAGAGAAAACAAACCTTGGTTGACAGGCCCCATCGGCTTATTTATCCGACGATGTCATACGCACCAGGTATGAAAGAAAGTCGCCCTCATCAAGCGGCTCTTATTTACAGTAGAGAGATGCAGCTTACACTTTATGTATATCATAAGGTATGTTTTATAGGTTGGGTTGGCGTCGGTTGGCAACGACACTGTAAAACACGCCTCTCGCTACGTCTTTCTTCTTCTTCTTTTTCCCTGGCGGTCGGTCACACAGCTGGCGATCGAGTGATAGATCAATTGTGCGGGGCGGAGAGCATTCATGCCGCTCAAGGGGAATGATCGCATCACGGACAGTGCACGGTAAGGCACCCACGAGGCACCCACAAGGCAGTTACATAGTACTCCCCTTGCAGTCTCTGAACGTGGCCACACCGGAAAATAAATTGAAGCTGTCATCCACATGCAACAAAATCCGCCTCTAAAGCGGTCCTTCGTAGGATGCAGCAGCTCATCCTTCATGCGACTCGCCCAACAACACCTCACGGCGTTTCGCGCTTTTGATGCAAGCAATGCCTGCACGGTCGGTGGGTGAAACCTGACGTGCTCCGTCCCGGCATTGTAGGGATGCGCGACAGTCAATGGTAATACATACTACTACGGCCATGCATGATATCGAGTACACCTCCCCCCCCCATCAGTCCGGTATATTAGGCTTTTAGACCCCCATAAAATAACGCGTCAGTGAAAAAACAAAACGCCAAAAACGCCAAAAACACCAAAAACGCCTAAAAACAAAAAAAAACACAAAAAAAACGCAACAACCTAAAAACAGCCAAAACAAGCCACACAGGCCGAAACAAGCCATACAGCACAAAACAACACAGCCAGCCAAAAAGCTAAGGAGCCAACGAGACAAGAAAGCACAAGAAAAAACGAAAAAAAAAAAAAAGACAGAAAAACGAACAACAAAAACAAGCACGCCTCCCCCCCCACCCCTTCCCCCGATGCCGCCTGCGCCGTACCTTGCGCAGGTTGCGCGACGCCAGGTCGATCGTCTGCCGCGCAGACAAGTACTGCCCAGTCCGGAGCAGGTTCATTCGCGTCTCATAGTCCCCTTCCGCCTCTTCTTCTTCATCATCCTTTTTTTTTCGGGTTTTGCGGCGTAGGGGCGGCAGTGCGGGGACAGGGGTGTTGGGTACCAGCATAAATATTAGCGTATAGTCGGTGAGGCAGTGAAGGGGGGGGGGAAGGTTAGGGCAGGGGGGTTGGGGTTGGAAGGGGGGGGGGGGGGGGTTAGGGTAGGGTAGGGGTGTGGTCGAAACACCCATGAAACATCCACGAAAGCCCCAAGGGGAAAACCCAAACGAAACCCGAAAAACAACACTAAAACACGAAAAACACGAGAAACGACACGAAAAAACGAAAGCCAGTACATGATCACGGAGTAAGCGTAGGGGCGAGCCGGGAATAGGGGGGTGGGGGGGGGGGGGCTTCAGGCCGTTCGCAAAAAAGTCCGCCTCGCAAGCGGCGGGCTCATTCATAGCAGGACGCAGCAGCGGCTCACCCTACATGCGACTCGCCGAACAAACACCACACGGCGCTTCGCTTCGCGCTAAAATAACCAGGGGTCCGGTACGCGGCCGCGGGTACTCTAGGTAAAGCATATACCAGGCATAATATAGAGCGTTGAGTGCGCACAGAGATAGCGATCGTTCTCCAGCGCACCACTTTTCCTAATAACCGAGAAAAAAAAAATGAAACCTTCTAGGACCGCAGTCCCGTTTTGGGGACGAACCACTTAGAAATTAAGTGGTTTGTCTCCAAACCGGGACTGCAGTGCTAGAAGGCGTGAAGGTGTCTCCGGGTTGATCTGGTCGAGAGAGAGAGAGATAAGAGGGAGAGAAAGAACGTTCCGAAAACAGAATGTCCGACTTTAAGCACCCGTGCTTACCGTTCTCGAGAGGGAAAGCAAGCGCCGGAAAAAGCGATCGCACCCAACCCTTGTGTGTCAAAACACTAAAAAACACACCCTTTTGATACCCAATTTGATGAAAAACACACCCTTTTTGGATGAAAAACACGCCCTATTGATGAAAAACACATCCTTTAGATGGAAAACACACCCTCTTGATAAAAAATACACCCATTTGATGAATGACACACCCTTTTGATAAAAAACGCACACTTTTGATGAAGAACACACCCTTTTGATAAAAAAACACACCCGTTTGATAAAAAAACACACCCTTTTGAAAAAAAAACTAATTCTCTCTACAACAACAAACTGCAGATTATTATAATATCGAATTCTCTCTACAACAACAAACTGCGGACTATCATACTATCGGTTCCCGATCTCTAAAAATATTTTCCTCTTGACAAAAAACACGCATTTGAAGAAAAAAAAAAAAACGCCCCTTTTGATACTTCCCCAGCCTCAGACTCACCGCCAACCTTTCGTAGTCGAGCGCCGCTATCCCCCGATGGGCTAGTCCCACCCCGACCGAGTGCAAGAGCTCGGGATCGTCGGGCCGCGACAGCAGCAGGTCCAGGCCGTTGCGCAAGCGAGCCTGAGGCCGCGCGCCGTGGGTTTCCATCCGCCCACCCATCCATGATGCGCATCCCAAAAAATACATTCAAACCACGTGGAAAAAAACACCAACAAGATTTCGCGGGCGGCGGCGGTGGGGGGGGGGGGGAAAGGGGAGCAGGGGGTTGAGAGGGAGGGGAGGGGAGGGGCGTGGGGTGAGATGGGTGCGCGTGTGAAATGAGGGTGAAGGGGGGGGGGGGGGGGGGTGCACTCTATAGGTGAGATGTACTCGATATCATGCATGGCCGTAGTCGAAGGACCATAGACCCTCGCATCCCTACAATGCCGAGACGGAGCATGTCGGGTTTTCACCGACCAGGCAGGCATTGCTTGCACCAAGCACGAAGCGCCGTGAGGTGTCTGGCGAGTCGCACGAAGGGTGAGCTGCATCCTACCAAGAACCGCTTTTGAGGCGGACTTGAATGAGGGAGGGGGGTGGGATTAAACCCTCTAGGTGTTGAAAATAGGGACTATATAAAACAACGACAACTTGGGGTTGTCCTCAACAGTCTACGAGCGGCGTGCGCGCCGAGCATTTTACGGTAGGATAATGCTGCGCCATTGCCCTGTGCGACTCCCTGCCTTCTTTGCTAACTCGGGACACTCACTTTTTTGTATCATCCGCCGATCGATCGCGCAGCGGTGACCGTCGCTGGTACCGTAAAATCTCTTGTCGTCAATTTTTCCCCATGAAAGTCCCCAAGAGAGTTCAGTAACCCTGTAACGACTTGCCCGCATTCAAAAAAACCATCACACTATCACGGGGGATCATATTAAATAGGACCTGCTGTACACACTAAAACCTACATACTTGTGTTTCGCTGTTTTCACTAACAATATTTGGTCCTATTTACTATGGTCCCCCGTAAATAGTGGTGATGGGGCGAGACCTCAATAATAATACCTGCAGTAGTCATATCTGCGATGCACCATGCTGGGCGAAAACGGTTTATTGTGCTGAACCAACACGAACGAGCATCTACGTATTCGCGCCATTTGGGTTCTTTCTTTCAGAAAAAAATATCGTCAATAGAGCAGCAGCAGCAGCAGCAGCAGCAGTGGCGGCAGCAACAACAGCAGCAGAAGGACAGCGACAGCAGCAGCAGAACAGCAGCAGTGTGTGTGTGTGTGTGTGTTCTTCACATTAAACCGTTCTTTCTACCCGTCGACATCCAGCACGGCACACCCAGTGTCCGAGCCGATTCTTCAATCCTAGAAGAGATACAAGTTCTGTGGTCACAAAGCTACGCCACAGAGATACTACTGTACGTTGCCACGTATGCAGTAAGCACAGCAGTGGGCAATGCAATGCCATGTCATCATACTATTAATAGATACGACAGGCACGACATACACATTCTATGAAATAGAGAAACGAAAGAAAACAAACCAAAAAACAAAAACAAAGAAGACAAATCGAAAGAGAAAAAAAAACAAAAAAAAAATAGCAGTAGGACACAAGAGACCAGGGTCAGCGTCGCTGTACGCTCGGTTTGTCGGTGTAACCCTTTTGTGCACGTACTCGATATTCTTTTGTGTTTCCCGCTTCTCTCCAACTCGAAATTCGGCCATAAATTGGAAGACTAAAAACCTGCACCTGACATGTTTTGTCCAACTGAGAGAGCTTCTCGTAGCAGGTGCCACCACTACTACTGCTGCTGCTGTACGACATCTACAGCAGAGCTTCTCCTGCTTCTCTTGTGCCTTCATCAGCTGGAGGGTGGGCCTGACAACACCGCCTGCAGCCTGCCTTAGGGACACGACCCGAACGTCGCTGCTGTGGACAGGCAACAGTATGCTTACTGCGAGTATTCGTAGGGTTGAGTTGAGCTTCGTTCGGTAGAACTAAACAAAAAAAACGCTACGTACGTATGTACAGCCAGTACGTACCGGTATCACGATAAATTACGATTATGTTTTTTTTTTTGCAAACCAGGGCCCAGTCGTATGCCTCTTGATACGCACGTTGCCGCACCTGCAGCTCGACCAACTCCGTTAGTGTGTGTGCGTGCACAGAGTCCGCCGGGACTGGCATTGCTGCCGTGCGCGTTGAGCGCGGTGGACAAACGTGGCCGGAAATAAATGTTGAATCACACGCGCATATACACACTTAGCGAGAAACTAAAACCAACGCACCCGTTACGAAGAGGAGTTTTTTTGTTCTCTCTTGGGAAAATCAAGAAGAAGAAAAAAACGCTCGCGCGCCTCATTATAAACACACACGTGACACAGATATCAGTTGCATACAAGCAACAATAGAGAGCGTTAACATAAAGAGGCGTTTTTCTCGCTTTTTTTCCCGTGTGTCTTTCTCACCTCTCCGGCGTAGACAGCCTGACCGCCGCCCCGCCGCGCTCGCGCGCCTCATTATAAAGACACACGCAACACCGATATCAGGTGCATACAAGCAGCAACAGAGAGTGTTCACATAAAAGAGGCGTTTTTCTCGGGGTTTTTTTTCGTGTGTGTGTCTCACCTCTCCGGCGTAGACAGCCTGACCGCCGACGCCGATACTCTCTCCGATGTTCAGGGTCATGTGCTTCCAGTTCGCCGGGACGTAGATCAGGTCTCCAGCGTTCTGATTTTTGGGCGAAAAATATTGAACACCACGCGCATCGGACAACACAGGTCGCGGTACGATACATCCTCAACCTGACGCCATGATGCGCTGCGCAGGGTGGGTCTGCCTGCCTGCGCAAGCAGCACAGGTCCTATCACAAGATACAGTATTACGGGGGACCATAGCTAATAGGACCTATGGTACACATAAAAACCTACCTGGTATATATTCAACCATTTTGACCAACAATATTTGGTCCTACTAGCTATGGACCCCCTGTAACAGTACAGGTCCAACCCACGAAACAGGCCATCCTCCGATACGTAGATCGCGCAGACTATCACGGCCCGCACCCCAGGGAAATACAGGAAGGCGTTCTGGCGATAGCGGTGTTCACCCTAATTTTTCTGAGGCTCCTATATGTCCCCCCAAGGTATACCAACAGCGCACTAACATATGAATACGACTGGTGCTACACGCATCTCGTACGTGTACGGGCGCACTTATGCCCAACAGTGTACCAGGCAGAGAACAAGCCACACACCCATCCTTCAACAGGCGCCCTTGCCGTGGCGGCTAATAAATTTTGCTTCCCCAATGTGATACCTCTATCGTAGAACGCCTTAAGGGCTCAGGGCTTTCTCGCGATAAAAATGCAGGGCAGAACACCTTACGTGATTGGGGGGGGAGGGAGGGAGGGCGGGAGGGAGGGAGGGGAGGGAGGACAGCCTGCCTGCTGATGTGACACCCGGTCTGACTTCCGACTAAATCGTAATAGGAGAGAGATAAAAACAAGGGACAATACACGGGGAGATAAAAAAGAAGAGAAAAGAAAAATACAGATCAGGACTACAGCAGGACTACAGCAGTACGTCTTCCTTGAAAGATTAAGATCGTGAAGCGGGGGAGGACCATCTGGCCGATGGCTGAAACATCGACAAAGGCCTCTTTCACCAACGATAACACCCGCGAAGTGAAAAACACGTGCCAACTTCCAAGAGGGAAAAAAAACGAGCTCGTACGTTCGTGAATAGCAAATGCTGGTAGGTACGTAGCGGCAGCACAGGAGGTCCGATTGACTCGACGGCTGCAGATCTACGTTTTCATGGTAGACCTACGAGGCGTTATCCGAAATCCCTTTACAGGTGTACACGATATCACACGCGACACGCAACGCAGGACAACAAGAACTCCCCCCACCGCCTTCTTACGTTCTCCCCCCCCCTGTTCCTTCCTTCTCCCCACCATCTTGTTAACCCCTTTAGAACCGCAGTCCCGTTTTGGGGACAAACTACTGGAAATTTGAGTGGTTTGTCCCCAAAACGGGACTGCGGTTCTAAAAGGGTTAAGCTCTGTCTCCCCCCCCTACTCCCTTCCCTCCTCCCGCTCCCCTCCCTCCCCCCTCCCTCCCGCCCGGTGGTATTGACGACTCGGCCCAGCTCCGAAAAAAGGATTGATGGTGCACACAAACTCCTCCACGAGCGGTGTGGTTGGGATCGACAGGCACGTGGAGTTCAACCATGCTGCCAAACCTGGGCCAGTGCGCGAACACACCACCCCAGCCTTTCCCCCCCCTATTCCCTTCCCTCTCTCCCCCGTCCCTCTTCCGCCCTCCCTCTCCCTCCCCCTTACCCTCTTTCTTCCACCCCTGTCTCCCCCCTCCCTCCTCCTCCTCCTCCCTCCTTCCCTCCCCCCCTTCCCCCTCTTCCTCCCCCCCCCCCCCGGGCTACCCAGCCTACCTGCATGCACTCGAGCGGCGGCGTCTCCCCCGTCTTCTGTATCGCCGGCCCGACCTCTCTGAACCATTCCAGGGACCCCTGTAAGGGGTGCCAGCCTGACATCTTTTCCGCACCGTACGGTCGCCCGCTGACATGAGAGAGGGAGGGAGGGAGGGAACGAGGAAGGGTTATGGGTAGTGGGGGGGGGGGGTGGAGGGAGGGAGAAAGGAAGGAGGAGGGGGGCAAGGAGGAAGGGAGGGAGGGGGGGAAAGGAACAAAGGAGGGACGGAGGGAGGGAGGGAGGGAGGGAGGGAGGGAGAGGGACAACCGTTCACAAGAACAAAACATGCCCACTTTTGCTGAGACCGCCGTCGACTGCGCTGCTGCCCTTTCCAGCGCATACACCTCCTACACTCACGACAGCTCTACCACACACCACGCTACAGACAGAAACCACCGGATAGGCCGAGAGCTCGGGACAGAGACAGACCACTACTACGGCAGCAACATATTTCCAACGAGCAAAAAAGACGACAAAAAAAACACCCCAAGGCTACCTCCCCCTTTCACCCCCGTGCCACCCCTTTTCTGGCCGTGCCAACAGAAAACCAACACCTGCCACGGCCAGAACCAAACTAAAGCCAACCAACAGACTCGCCCCCGCTCCCCCCCCCCCCCGCCCCTCGTATTTTCGTCTACAAACGGCTCTCTAGTGCCCCCCCCCAAATATGTTATATATATATACCTGGTATATTCTCCCGAGGATCCCCCCACCAAAAACACGCGCACCCAAAGCAAGTACGTATATTCCACTCTCGGTGTCTGCCAATATAAGGAACGCTTCGTATCCCTATTAATGTATAAACGGTCCTTATATTTCGCCCAGAGTCGTGCCAGGTATACTCTAAAACAAAAGACGCCCCCCCTAAACGATGAGATACGAAACGTTCATCGGTAAAACAGCCTACAACAACCAAAAAGATATGGCGAACCAAAGAAAAAAAAACACCCTAGAAAAAGAACAAACTCAAAGAAACATACAACCTCGAACAAAAAATATACAAGGTAAAGAACAAAAACGACCCCCCCCCCCCCCCCCCACCTCCCCCCTCCCCCCTTCCCCCTCCCCAAAACAAGTTACTCGAAAGGTGCACTCGAAAAAAACAAGATTTCTCATGAAAGATTTACACCCGATTTTTTTATGAAAAAGCTGGAAGATACGTACGTCAAAAAAAGATGAAACGGACAAAAAACAAAGATACGACCGAAACCGTAAAAGATCCACTCACGCAGACGGCGGGTAAAGTGCCCATCGTTTCGCCCCGTAGGCTACGCCCAGCCAGGTCTCTCCGTGGGAGTGGAAGGGGAGGCCCGCTCCCGAAGCACCCAGCGACAGCATGCTCCAGCTACTCCCTCTCCTCATCGACTCGTGGGAGTTGAAGGTTCGGAAGATGGTGGGTACCTTGAAGTCCTGCTTTAGTTCTGCAATTGTGGGGAGGGAGAGGGGAGGCGGAGGCGGGCGGGCGGCGGGGAGGGGGGGGGAGGGAGGGAGGGAGGGAGGGAGCTGAGAACGGATTCATCATGCCGACAATTGCTGTTTAACGCGTTCTTGCAAACCAAAGAACACAAGAAAAACGCCCGTCAATTTACCACGAAAACCGGCTTATCGCTGTTGCTCTTCCATGTATAATGCTCACCGACATTCCTGTCGACGAACTCGAGGTCGAATGTGAAGGATGTTGCCGACTCCCCCGCTCCGTCGTTCTCCCTGAGGCCGTCAAGGAACTCTGGAAGGGTCACCGTGCGAAGGCTTTCGCCTCCCGAGTGGACGATGCCGGCTCCCGACGACACCTGGAGGACGATCGTAATGGAGCGTGATCGGGACAGAGAGAGAAGATAATGGTGACGAGCGCATTCATTGAACAGAGAGAGAAGAAGAAGAGCTTTTGGGCATAGGGAACGCCTGCTGCCTGTCTACGTAGTCTGAAACGCAGGGGACATAGATTCACGTTTTGGGCAATAATACTATTACTACTACTACTACTACTACTACTACTACTACTACTACTACTATTAATACTACTACTACTACTACTACTACTACTACTACTACTACTACTACTACTACTACTTAATAATACTACTACTACTACTACTACTACTACTACTATTACGGGGGACCATAGTTAATAGGACCAAATATTGTTAGTAAAAATGGTTAAATATATAGGTTTTCATGTATGCCATAGGTCCTATTAACTATGGTCCCCCGTAATACTACTGCTACTTAATACTACTACTACTACTACTACTACTACTACTACTACTACCTACTACTACTACTACTACTTCTACTTCTACTGCTACTTCTACTACTACTACTACTACTGCTACTACTACTACTACTACTACTACTACTACTACTACTACTACTACTACTACGGCTACTGTCAACAGTTACTACTACTACTACTACAACTACCACTACTACTACTATACTACTGCTACTACTACTACCATCACGACTATTACCACTATGGCCACCACTACAAAACAGCATAAATCATTTCTGCGTACCCCCCCCTTAATATATATATACTCGTAGGTTGGGCTGGCGTCGATTGACAACGACGCTCTACAACATGCCGCTCACTACGTGAGCTGGACAACCAGGGTACCGGTTTTTTTCTTGTTTCTTTTAGGCGGTCGGTCACAGCTGGTTGTCGAGCTAGATCATTCGTGTGTGGTAAAGAACCTTCACTCCGCACAAGGGAATTGATCGTATCACGTAGAGTTCATGGTAAGACACCCAAGAGGCAGTTACACAGTACTCCCATCGCTGTCTGTGGAATTGCCTACACCGGATTTTAAATGAACTCATTGAAGCTGTCATCCATATGCAAGTCCGCCTCACAAGCGGTTCCTACTAGGACGCAGCTCACCCTTCATGCGACTCGCCGGAAACCTCACGGCGCTTCGCGCTTGGTACAAGCAATGTCTGCCTGGTCGGTGAAAACCCGACATACTCCGTCACGGCATTGTAGGGATGCGAGGGTCCACGGTCATACGACTACAGCCGTGCATGAGATCGAGTACATCTCACCTATCGAGTACACCCCCCCCCCCCCTAACTCCCAAGACAAAAAACCCCTCCCCCGCCAGAAACCTCACGTGCACTGCGGCGTTCGAAAACGCCGATATCAAGCTGGGGCGCGACCACCGACCCGCTGTCCTAGCCGGCCACTTTTCGTCGATGAAACCCTCGATAACCACCGGCTTGATCCCCTCATAATCTTTTTGGAAACGCTTCGTGGTCATGTTGAGGTGATGCACCCTTTCAAGGTCACACCTTTCGATGGCCATGGACTTCGCCATGCTGTATGAAGGCGGGAAGGAAGATTGGGAGGGGCGAAGGGAGGAGAGGGGGGGGGGGGGCGTACTCATTTGTTGCTTGCCTTAGTCGTTTGACCATTGACCACGCATCCCCTTTCGAGACGGAGCACCGTTCCTACTCCAAATAGAGACACCTCCAACAATTGGGCGCTCATTACGTTGTTTCCATATATTACATACCTGGTAAAAACTTTTTGCTGGTCTTATCCCCTTCCTGTCTGGCCGCCTGTGGCCACCATCTATCTCCTAGGATAGCGATCGTTCTCTCGCTGCTATCTAGTGTGTGTGGGGGGTGTACTGATTGTCATGCATGGCGGTAGTTGTCGTACGACCAAAAGACCCTCGCATCCCTACAGTGTCGCGATGGAGCACGCGCCAGGTGTTTTCACCCATCAGAAAGGGCATTCACTTGCACCGAACGCGAAGCGCCGTGAGGTGTTCGGGGGAAGGGGGGGGGTGTACACAATTTGCCATGCATGACCGTGGTCGTATGACCAAGACCCTCGCATCTCTACAACAGAGGGGGCGGGGGGAGGGCGTACTCATTTGTTGCTTGCCTTGGTTTTGACCATTGACCACGCATCCCTTTTGAGACGGAGGGGGCGGGGGGGGGGGGGGGGGGGGGGGGGGGTTGTGCACAAGTAAGGATGTGTGCACGGGGGGGGCAGGGTTTTCTGAAGGGGGGGTTTTCTGAAGGGGGGGGGGGGGGGGGGGGGGGGGTAGAGTAGGGGGGGGGGGGGTGTACTCAATCGTCATGCATGGCCGTAGTCGTATGACCATAGAGGAGGGGGGAGGGGGGGGGTGGGCGGGGGTGTGGAAGAGAGGTGTGT
The DNA here is from genome assembly GCA_031213475.1 of Nereocystis luetkeana. Lineage (NCBI taxonomy): Eukaryota > Phaeophyceae > Laminariales > Laminariaceae > Nereocystis > Nereocystis luetkeana. The sequence goes on from JARUPZ010000004.1 coordinate 11,723,200, forward strand.
ATGGAGGGGGGTGGGGTAGGGGCGAGGGGGGGTGATTACGAGGAGGAGGACGGCGGGGGAAGGGAGCGCTATCGACTAGGCTGGCGACGGCGTTGATGACAACAGCACCGCACCATGACTCCAGTACCGAAAGCAAAAACCATAACATCAACAACAACGCTATATAAAGACAACTATTTTTTACACTGAATAAAAGTCAATGTAGGGCACAACACACCCTACTGCCTCATGTAAGCATTTCAGCCCGCTCCACGAAAAGAAAAAGAAAAGAAAAAGACAGAAAAAAAGAGGAGGAAATGGTGCGCGAGGTGTATGTAAAAAAAAAGCAAAAACAAAAAATAAAAACAAAAAAACGAAACGACGATGACAGCATCGGCCACACGAAGCGGCCGGGGCTGCTGGGGTATAGGTCCATGTATAGGTAGGAGACAGGGGATGTGTCCCGACTGTAGCGCGAGGAGCTGTGCATGCGACACTCGCGCAGCACGGTATGCTTACACACCGCGGACAGACAGATCACATAGATTATGGTCTATTTATCTATCTATCTACCGAAGATCGTCTGCAACAGTTCCTCGCCTGCCGGTGTGAGAGGCTGGTTGTGCAGGATCTATCTGTGTGTAGGTAGTACAGATCCATCCCAGGAATGAAAAATGTGATATTACTGCTGTAGAACACGCTGATTGTATGGGTCCCACCCGGCAACGTGAGCGAAAGCATACTTACTCTAGTATATACAATATCGGGAATAGATCATCCATCTGCCTCGAGAGATCTAGATCAAGTGGGAACGATCTGTAGATGATCTGTAGATGATCTGTAGGTGATGTGTAGGTGATCTGGAGATGATCTGTCTTGAGGTGTGCCATTCTTGGCGCTGCTGCTACACGCTCGTCCGATGGATCATACACACACGCTTGGCACGATCGCACGAACAGAGTCACGTCGTTTTTTTCTTTTGTTTGATAGTTACGCCCACATCGAACTACAGCAGAATCGACCAAACAAATACGGGGAAGCCAGGGGATGGGGGGGAAGGAGGGGGGACGCTCCCGACACGACATATCGACGAAGGTTCGATATATCGAAACTTCGTTTTACATAGCCAAAGCTGGATGCTGCTGTATTCCGATAAAATATCAAAACATTCATTACGATACGATATCTCCAACCATGTTTAGGGGACGCACATGGGGTCGGTTAGCCAGTCGCCGTTGGGCGCGTCCTCCTCCGACGTGTCCCGCGGGTGCGCCTTCATGGGAGTTCCATCCCCGCCCCCGCTCGCCCCTGCCTTCCCCTTCTTCTCGAAACCCTCCATGCTGAACGGCTTGCTGCTGCTAGCAGCCTGGAGGCTCGTCTTGATGCCCAGGAACACCCCAAGCACGAGTACTGCGATGGAAACCGCCACGGCCCCCTGATTGGACATTTTCCCGAAACAGCGAAATCGCAACACATTTGAGGGTTTTTGATATTCGACAGGCGTCAGAGTTTAATTTCTTTCATTTTCTTATCGGTTCGTCACGGTCGATTTTTTAGAAATTATATGATAACATCAACATACCTGGTCCAGCGAGCGACCGCTGTTCAGCTGCGAGCAACAGCCCTGTCTGTTCGCGTGTTCGACCAGTCTGCAAGCACCTTTCCGTGCGGTATCCACTCGGTATTCGCACAAGCGCGATCAACCAAAACAACGCCAGTTGCTGCTGTCCAAGCAAGCTACGCACAAGGTACTCGTACTGAGCCCGAGAATATGAACCAGAACGCCGAATTATCTCTACCACACCAAAAGGCAGCTTATTCTCATATGCCCGATCCCTAATAATATTATCCATCATATTTTTGGTAAAATTTGCCGCACATCAGTACCTCACAACTACATGTGCCTGTGTACGAGAAAGGCGTCGGCTCCGTGCAAACTAGACTTCGAGGTACGAACAGAACCAAATACTCATAGTGCGACAGTATTTTAGTTTGTTCGTTGTCCGCCCTCTAAGCCTAGCCTGACGAGTGAAGGCAAATGCATGCTCCCCTTGGTGCCGCAGGACCGTTGCCGCCACGAAAAGCAAGCGGTGCGACCAACAGCGTAAAAAACACACACACAAATATATATATACCAGGTATACAGTATCATGTACCAGGTACCAGGTATACGGTAGTCTGGCTCGTACCACAGCAGCAGAGCACCCCCTCTGCTCCCACCCCCAAATTATAAAGTCCAACAACTAGACTCGCCGCAACATATCCGTCGGTTTTTCTTCGCGAATCGAAGAACGCCTCATAATATTCTTGTCTTGCTCATGCACGGACTGGGTTTCCTCGATGAGGCCATACAAAAACCCGTAGCACGCGCGATCGAATCGTCACACATCACACACAGCAGCTTGCAAAGATGACTTTCGAGGAAATTCTCGATCATCACAGCTGTTTTTTTTTTTTTTTTAATCTTATGAAATGATACCACGGCGGTACATCGCCGAGTGTGGAGAAAGTGCAGTAGTGCAGCAATGGCAATATTAATACTAAAAAAGCACACGCACCAGGTACTATTACTAACTAATCCGCACCAAACATGGTCAATAAACATACCAGGTATTGGAATAAAAGGTTTGTTTCGGGGGTCCATCGTAGGTTCTGATGACCACAACAATATGTCCGCCTCCGTAATACTATACTACAAGGCGCTTCGCTCCGCGGGGGGCCTACGCCGCCCGCTACGCTCGCTCAGGAAGGAAACAAGTACATCAAATTATTATGCGAAGCGAACAGAGGTCCACGATTGAGTTTAGTGTTTTCAAGGATCGTAATTGCAAACCGGCGACTTGATAATGCCAAGAGTCCCGCCGCCATGCTTCAGGAAAAAACAGCTCCGACGTCAGCTTGGATGCCACATATACGCTTCGCGTCGCGGATGTCGTACGTACGTACATACACCCCAGGTAGGGTACTACTGTCTGTACTTATTTCCTTCTTTCGATATGCTTTATGTCTGTACTGTATGTAAGAAGAAAGCGAAAGCACAGAACGGCACAGCAGCAAAAACAATGAAAATGAAACCGAAAACTCGGAAAGGAAAAAAAACCCCAGTTCCCTCTCGTGTAATATTTTTCTGGCTGATTGGAACACCTTACACCCGGTCGAAAAGAAGAAAAGAAAAAATCGCACAGAAGAGCTTCTCTCTCAGCCTCGTACGCCGCCCGCCCCTCTCGCGACCACCTCGCTACCGATTCGGTCCGGGTAAAGCTTGTATCACTCTCTGCCACAATCAGCCCCGTCGCCCGCCCCGCGTGAAGCCCGGTGCTCACCGTGGCCGTCGTTCGCCAGCTCGATAACGTTGGTGTTCAAACTGCACACCTCCCTCTTTCAACTTTAGCGTAGTCGCGAAAATAAGCACCGCTTGAATATTATCTTTCCCTCCCGAACGACCTTTATAAACTCGTACATACTCTATCAACAATCTTACATCGAAGCCAGACAAAGCCCGTTCATGCACCCCTCGTGTCTCGAGGCACACGCGATGCCTAGGCACTAAAGCGGCGACCGCGCTCCTTGCAACCCCCCCGCTACCCGCCAGCACCCGCTGGCACCCGCGACGGTGCCGGGTCCTCCCGCGATGCCGTGCTCGGAGAACACGCACGCACACGAAACGAAAGAAGACAAAAGGAAGAAAGGACCGAGAAAACAAAGAACTGCTGGAAGGGTCCGGCAAGTAATGAAAGGAGGCGGTTTGGAAGTGGGAGCTCTGAGAGGCCAGGGATGCACCAACCGAGCACGCTCAGGGGTTGTGATCTAAGTATGTAGTTCTATACCGATGGCTTCGTAGGTGGTCCGCGTGCCTACTAAGGCTCATTCTTATCGGAGAACGTTTTTTCGCTTTTTCCCATAATTTCCAAAAAAGTTTGGAAATAATTGGAAATATGTATCAATATACGGAGGCGTTCTGACACTATTTGTGAAATCCTCCAGAAGCAAAAAAATCAAGTACGCTAAATTTCACACATTTGGGAAAAAATTCAGGAAAATATAGAAGATTGAAAAATTGCGCAAAAAAATGTCGAAAATTTGGAAAAAAAACTCTCCGATAAGAATGACCCTAAGATCAATTTCGTGGGTTCAAGTCTCACCGAGTGCATTCTTGCATAATAATAGATTAGCGGAAACCGCGAAAGCTTGAGTCAGCTATACATTCGATGAAAATCGACGAGCAGTGGGAATGCTGAACCCTATGCGCCACAAAAAATGAAGGCACGTGCCGGGGGCGAGAAGGGACGACACCGACGACACCTATGACCACGGCTTGTCCAGAAGAAGACCGCTGAGGGTAAAAACGCCTACCAGGTACAAGTTAGGCTGGAAAGTGAAAGTGGTGATTAAAAATATACTGAAGTATATGTATATATTATACTATCAACATATACTACCAGGGTATGTACATTATACTGTACCTGGTAAGGTATATGCTACTGCGCTTGCCACTTGTCACTCACACTCCTTTGACGTACAAAAAGCCAAACCCGAAAAAAAAAATTACACGTAACTGGGGGAATTCGGCCTTTTGAAAAACTTTTACGCGTAAGACCTATGCCAATGGTACAGCGAGGTTCGAAAGTTTTTTTTCAAATATATCGCTTTGAAAAAACAGCCGAAAATTTTCTCGTACCGCCGCTGTGGGAAAAAAAGAGAAAAATGTTTGATTTTTTCTTTTTTTCCCCCCAACGGCTGCAGGCGGCGCAATTTGTGTTTTTCTGGTCGCAAGTTGTCAACACGGTGATCGAAACCAGCTCGTGCGACGATCGACGCTCGATCTCGACATAGACTCAGCCCACGGCCAACCCACTCGGGATCTGGCAAGACCAACGAGTATAGATGACGGCCTCGAAGATATCAGGCGGATCCATGGTCTAGGGGGCGAGAGCTTGCCGGCGGCGTCCTGCGGTATCCTCCCAAACCTGAAAAAAAACTCTATTTTTTGCCATTCGAGACGGATGGAGAAGTTTTGTCTTCTGTTTTGTGCAAACCAGCGGTCAAACGTTTTTTTGTCACACGCCTGGTCAGCTCCCGCCACATGACACCGGCCATGGTGTGAAGACGGTGACCCTAGGGTGGGTCGGAGCCCCTAACGAGCGCGTTCCTTTCAGAATTCATGACGCAATCGTTGTTTTGTTGATCGATGTCTGTCGAGGACTCGGAATCTCGCCGCTTCGAACCAAAGATCGGCCTGAGTTTTTCTCAAGCCGATGTTGGCCCAACATCGGCCCCAGATTTTCTTTTTTCGGGCTTTTCCAAAAGTTAGGAACTTTTTTTTTTTTTTAGGTGGCCCATAGGAAGCGTGTTCTGATTTTTTTTGGCGGGTATCTTTGAAATTCAAACTTTTTATTGCAACTTCGCTGTACCATTGGCATAGGTCTAACTACATGAACGATCAGAGGATTTTCGAAGACATCCCCCTGGGGATGGAAGACGCGTATCGCCGGTATATACCTTCGTATTTATTACCAGGTATATATGACGCACGTACCCTGGTATGCAATTTTTGTTTTCGCTGGAACTCCAATAGAGTTCAACACTACCCGCCGGGTATAAACCCCTATTTTCAAGATATATACTCATGCGGTAATGCGGTACCGATGTTCCCAGCACCCAGCAGCCCACGACGGTGCACCGAAGTACTAGTGCGGCATGTCGTCAATGCATGTGTGTTGTACATCGCGCCCAGTTTATAAGTACGCCGTGGGCTGTACAGCTGCATCGGCGCACACAGCTGTAGTACGTTGCGCCTCATGTGTGTATCACAGAATACCTGGTGCCAGTACATGATATTAATAGTATAATAGTACCCAAGAAAAAAAAAGAGGAAAAAAAAGGTTAACTTTACGCCGTGTGGTAACATCACCGCCTCGTAGGCGTTTCTGTACAAAGGGCACGGGGGAAAACGTAATTACCGCAAAATAAATAGTCACGGCGACACCAGGTTGGTTACGCGTAATTACGTTCACGCCGTTTGGTAGATCACTGCTCCGAAGGCATTATATGAACAACTCATAGTGAGCCCACGTCACAGCTGACTTGAACGATAATTTTTCTCCAGAAATATTCCTTCGCTCTGTATATAACATGCTGGTACGTACACGTACTGCGGCTATAATTATAGCCCGAAAATAGCGTGGAGGTGGTGGAGGGGTGGAGGGTGATCCGCGGTCTATGGTGCCCAGCACCATTACTTTGATGCTGGGTTCAATTCCCGGGTTGCGACGGTTTATTCTTTTTTTGCATCCGACAATTTCTGACCGTTTACGGTTCGCGCTTCGGGCTCATGGCCTCCGGCGGCTCCCGCGCAGAGCTATTAAGAACTATATTTCTGCACCTTGTGGGCGGGAGCAGGGTGTCAAAACGGATCAGGTCCGGGTGGGATTAGGTCCGGGTGGGATTAGGTCCGGGTGGGATTAGGTCCGGGTGAGATCAGGAGAGCCAAGCGGGAGCCCGTTTTGTTTTCCCGCTTTTTGAGGAGAATATTCCCAGAAACTTATGTATCTACAACATGGAGAACTCCACTGCTCATGATAACCCATCACAGATCACAGCAACAACTGCTGCACAACTGAACCATGAGCCTTTGGTATGTTGGTAGCTTGTAATTTGTAACTGCTGTTTGTTGTTGAACGTATCGAAACTGCTGCCGAGCGTATACACCCCCCAACACGTCATCTAGAGTTACCGGTACTACCGGCAAACTACCGGTAATCGACAACATCAAACACATGATACAATGATGATGATGTTCTCACATTAGCTCACTTCCCTGACATCCTGCCTGTGAGATCACAAAACAGGCTGTAAAACAAAATGCTATATACCTGGTATACTCGAAACACTACATGGATATCCAGTAAACAGTACCCGGTGCTCAATAGTAGTTCAGAAGTGCCCCGTGATTATTGGGGCCTTTCTTGTGACACGACGGTCTAGATTGTGGCGAACACCCCCCAACACTACCACCAACCTCACCTGGGTTATTACACTTAGGCTTCCGGCACGTGGTGCGGCCCGCACCGCCGAGCCTACCTCCGGAGGGCCGCCGGAAGCCCACATTTGGACATCACATGCGTAACTTGTGCGAAAACATACCGAGAATGTGCGTCTTGCGCGCTCCTTTTACCCTCTCGTATAACAGTAGGCCGGCATCAGGCTCCTTGTTAGCCTGCAGAAACACTATAATATACTATATAGTGGCACGAAGCTACCGAAAAAAACTTAGCCTTCGTACGGCGAAACGGGACCCCAAGAAAAAAAAAATGACGCTATGTGCGTACGTAGCTTTTGCGTATACTGAGAATGTGCGTCTTGCACGCTCCTTTTCCCCTCTCGTAGTAGGCCGGCATCAGGCTCATTTTTAGCGCACAGAAACACTACAATATACTGGTAAGAACTTGCCAAACAAAAATAGTAGCCTTCGTACGGCGAAGCGGAGCCCAAGAATAAAAAAACGCCTACATGACGAAGCGGAACCCCCATAAAAATTTGCCTACGGCGAAAAGGGGCCAGCACGTTTTTTTCCGCCTGCGGCGGAAATAGGTGCGGCACCGAAGAACGGACGTGCGGCAAGCCCGCACGCACATTGACTCCAGCATATGACGCGCTAGCGGAATTATCGCCAAAAAAGGGGGCACCAGCGCACTGCCGCACGCCTGAGGTATTAAGCCTGACCATCACCAGCAGCAAAAACATGAATGAATGTCTTGCCTACGGCACCATGTGCAAACGATTCCTCATAACAAAATTGTGAAAAATCAGCGGTGTGTAACATATCGAGAGAAAACACACAACATCATATCATGCGAATCAACATCACGGCAGCAGTCCATCGTCCGTTCGTCACGCGCAAACCATTCTAGACAAAACATTTTGGAAATTCGGCAGTGTATCATGAGAGAATTACACCACATCATTATCGTGTATATATCACATCACAGCAGTCCATCGTCCGTTTGTTTCTTATATGCCATACGAACCCTTTTGGTCCTATAGTCTAAAACACAAGATTTTTGAGTATAATTCTACAGGTAGTAGCAACTACTTTCCCCCCAAAACGGTAAAATATCGTTTTATATGAACGTGGCAATGCTCGATACGATACCGACACTCGAAAAAAAACTATAAATAATCGATGCCGGTACGATTTTGGCATCTGATATCTGGTACAATCGGTGACCTATTAAAATAGTGGCGTGCCCTCGAATGCTGCTATTAATGTTAATATCAACCCTTTTAGGACCGAAGTCCCGTCTTGGGGACTAACTACTTGGAATTTGAGTCGTTTGTCCCCAACACGGGACTGCGGTTCTACAAGGGTTAATAGGAGTTGGCGCTGGAGTTCGAATCCCACGCGGGTCGAACTTTCGAGTTTATTTGCAAAACATGAAAAATAAAACGGACTAAACTGCTGAGAGCGCCTACTACTGCTGTAGTAGCGTGGGTATGATAGGCGGGCGCAAGTTGATGCGAGTCGACGAGGGAAGCAAGGGCCAGGGAGTCTACTCACGATAAAAAAAATGCAAGTTAAGAACCGTACGAGTGGGAGGAGGGAGAAGAGCCTGGCTTTGTGACCCCGGGTATGGGTCACGACTACACTAAGACGGAGAGAGAAAAGAAGGGCGAAGGTGATACATATAATAGATTGGAAAAATAAAAAGCTAAATAGACAAATGAACAATTAAATAAATAAATAAATAAATAAATAAATAAATAAATAAATAAATAAATAATTAAATAACAAAATGAATCAAGAAATCAAGAAATCAATACATAAATAAAATCGGATATTTTTAGTGACAAGGGGGATGCCAGAGGCTGGCGGGCAAAACCCGTCCGATACGAGCAACATACCGAAAGTTCGATATTTTGATTTATTGAGACTTTTCAACACGATAACCCGCACAAATATCAACCCTGTTGGGACTCCCTTCATCAACAGGCGAAGATGGACGAAACTCACTACCTGGTACAAATTTTAACACACGGAGCAAAATCCCGTCGCTGATGGGTACAAGTACAATAAGCCCTACTGGTAAATGAATGCAGCCTGTCCTGCAATAAAACTCGTGCAGGACCACCGTTTGTGGTCAATTTCTGTTTTGCACGTCGGCCCATACCCAACTCGACCCTAAAGCCGTGTTCACAGTGTGTGTGTTCTCTGCACATTAAACCGTTCTTTCTGCCTAACTACAGCAGTACGCCCAGTATCCGTCCTGATTCCTTATCCTAAAGAGTTCCTAATTCTGTGGTCACAGACTGTGAGACACAGAAAAAAAAGAAGGGAAAGGAGAATCGCAAAGGAGTGGGTACTGTCGTATTTTTTTTCCAAATTTCTAAATTTCTAGATTTCCAATTTGCCTAATATGCCGTCATTCTTTGACGGGCAGCCCTTGGCGGCAAATTTGTAATTTTGTAATTTTGGAAACTTCGAATTTTGTAAAGAAAATAAACGTTATACAGCAGTGAAAGGGGCTTCATTCACCCTAATTCCAACTTTTGGGGGGCTCCAGGACGGGCAGGAGCGGTCGCGCGGCTCCGTCTCGAGCTTCGGTGGCGTCTTCCCAAAACGTCTTGGTCGGCCGAAACGCTAGCCTCGGCCAATAAGGCCAAGGCCCTGCAGATCAGCAATCAGACAAAGATGCCGCACGAGTTTTTCTACGGCGTGGTGCTTGTCGCCTTCATTATTAATAGGGGATCCCTCGACGTTCCTAACGACGCTTCAAAAAGCCAGGGAGGGGTGATCCATACCCTTGGAACACCGGAGCTATGCTGCGAGGTACACTTTGAGGAGTTGCATGACACGCCTCCTCTCAGCGTGATGGATCCTCGTCCTGCTACGAGCTCAAGAGCAGTGCTACTCTTTCGAAAGAGGGGTTGTTGCACTTTGAGCCCAAACATTTCCCAGTGACGTTGCGCTCTTCCGCTGAGGATGACCGAACCAAAACTATTTGGATGCCATCCCCATTTCGCTGTATTATTAGGGCTGGGCGCTGGCTGACTCAAGTCAGCACAGCGATTATTATGCTGTCCTTAAAAATCAATCCGTATTCTGGTGCATTTTTTCCCGATGCATAAGACCTGTTGGCGGGGTGGGGTCGGTCTGTACGACACGGCTCTTGTACACATGATTTAATAGGCCGGCAGAGTATACACCAACCCCAGTCCAAGTTCTCGGGACCCAGGCAATGACTCACTCTATATGTCTAAATCATTTTGGAGGACCCATTCCCAAGTCCCAAGGGTGCGAGGAGCCGAAATTACTACGTATTACGGGGGACCATAGTAAATAGGACCTATGGTACACACAAAAACCTATACATTCACCTATTTGTTTCTGACAATATTTGGTCCTATTTACTATGGTCCCCCGTAATAGCTGACAGACGGTTGTCCCAAGGGTACGAGGAGCCGAACTGATTCGGTACAACAGCACTCGTAAGTACCGGGCGAAAGGGTCAACCGTCAACACTCAACAGGCAACTCTTTTTTTGTTGTCTTTTTGTCATGCCATGCCCCTCCAAAAAAAACGAAACACGAATCGAGCAAGGTCGTCAGAGCACCAGTCCCAGTTCAACTACCGATGAGTCCGAGCGATTTCGGAGGACCCAAGCCCGAGCGAGGCCCACAGGAGCTGAAATGACTACAGGTGCATGTCATAGGTCCTCGCTTCTCCCAAGGGTATGGTACGAGATCGTACGAGGAGCCGAAATGACTCGAGAGTCGAGAGTCTTCGCAAGCTCGAGCGAGGGGTACGAGCTGAAGTGAGAGGACTGGGGTCTTGACGACCTTGTGTTCGCTGAGTGTAATCTTTCTTCGTGATACGGGTCGTGCACCGTACCAGGTACCCGGTACCTGGTGGTTCAGAATGGCAGGTGCAGGATCTACAGCAGCATAGGGTCCACTGCTGCTGTAGATCGGGTCTGTCGGGTGTGTGAGACCTCAATCCTGCACCAAAGTTTCGGGGGGAAAACACTTGGGGAGTAAATTGAGATACGATTTTCGCAGAGTGTCGCAAGGGCCAACCTAAAAACGAAAAAAAAAAACGATTTCCTACCATGATAAAAATAATTGATCGTACAGCAGTATCCCGGATAGATAGACGCAAGATAACAACCTGTTCTCGAGACGAGTTTATCCGAAACTACTACGGGGGACCAGAGTAAATAGGACCTACGATACACACAAAAGCCTCCATATTTCCCTATTTTTACTATTACGGAGGACCAAAGATAATAGGACCTATGGTATACATAAAAATCTACTATATATTTAACCATTTTCACTAACAATATTTGGTCCTATTAACTATGGTCCCCCGTAATACTGTAACAATATTTTATCTCATTTACTATGGCCCCCCGTATTAGGGGGGCACACAAGGAAAATGGAAATGGCGGCGTTTTTTTTTTTTTTTTCGCTCATCCCATTTATTATCTTCGCCCATCTTCTTCTCTCTCTCCTTCCAACTCGTAACTCAGATCCGGGGTCACATAGCAGGCTCTTCTCCCCCCTTCCCGCTATGGTACGTGCCTTCATTTTTATCGCGAGAAGATTTCAGCCTTTTCTTTCCTCGTCGACTCGCATCGAATTGTGCCTACCCACGCTGCAAGGCGCTCTCAACAATTGAATCCTTTATATTTCTATTTTTGCAAATAAAGTCAAAAGTCCGACCCACCTGGGGCTCGAACCCAGGACTCAAACAAGTAGAATTCGAGGTTAATCACTTGAACCACCGGGGCGACCGGCGTTGGAAAAATGTCGAGATCTTTCCATAGACACATCGCCCGGCGTTTGCAGCCTGCCCGTTATCGAGCAAATCAGCGTGGAAAAAAATGTCCTCGGGGGTGTTCTATCTCATCACCCGTGTGATACGGCATACTGCTGTACGTACCAGGTATCACGTGCCAGTCTGATCAAAAATACATCGTAAACTTCGATGGTCAAAATACAAAAGTACCTTATATTTCCGATCAGACTGATACCACCATATTGTATCACACATACAAGAGCAGCTACATCGGTATCGTAATACCAGGTAAAACACCGCAGTACTCTTATGTATACCCAGCACTATACAGAGCATGTATAGCAGTACGTACGAGATGCGAAAAAGGAGCGAAATGAAACATAGGAACCAACAACGAACAGGTTGCGCTCGTATTTCTTATCGATGTACTTTTGGTTAAACGGAATGATTCAGGACTCGAGATTCGAGACGGACGGCCGTAAGGCGGAGAGATTCGTAAGAAGGCATCAACGGCGCGGAGGTATTGCTACGTACATACGTAAATAAAAGTAACTTGAGTTTGGGTGACGGCGGCTAACACGACTCCAGGCCAGTGGTCAATGAGGGAGTAATAATCTGGTTGGGACTCCCGGCGGGCGGAGAAGACATCATCAAATCCAATATTTGATCATGACGTCATCACATTAGCTCACTTAATAAAAATCCTGCCTGTGGCCACTAAACAGGCTTACAAAATCAATGCATCTCGATGGCAGACAACAAACAAGTACGAATTAGTGCGCACGGCAGTATCATACCAGTCCGTGAGGAAAACGGTACTAACGAGCTGTGGTATATAATACCATCCCTCATCGCTTGCAACCAAATATCACCCGGAACATATCCATGGTATTGTATGTACACTCGAAAAAAAGAAAAGGAAAAATAAAAACACGAAGAGGGAACAGAAAGAAACTAAAAGAAGAAGAAACAACGAAGGAAAAAACAAAAGGAATAAAAACAAAGCAAATATGCGCTCAGGGCGCAGGCCGAGTCCCGAGGACAAGTTGCCGTTTGATGGTACGACCAGTGATATACCCAGCTCATGGACCCACATAAGGACGTCACAAGAAGACCAGGCGGAGAGCAAGAAGACAAGAAGACGGTAGAGACGAAGAGCTAACAAAAAACAAAAAACGAGCAGTCCTATGTCCAGTTGGTGGTTCAAGGACGAATACTTTCATCTAAGCGAGGCATTCGCAACACGGAACAGAGTGATACCACTGCAATCCATACCTTCGAGGATGGTTCCAGACTTTGGAACAAAGGTGGGAACCACATCTTTCATGGAGAATTGTACGAAGAAAGTTCACTTATACAGGCTGGGCACTGTGTGTGTTCTTCACGGTCTTTCTACCCGTCGACATCCAGCACAACCAGTGTCCGTGCCGATTCTCCAATCCTAGAAGAGATACAAGTTCTGTGGTCACAAAGCTACGCCACAGAGATACTACGTTGCCACGTGTGTGTGTGTGTTCTTCACATTAAACCGTTCTTTCTACCCGTCGACATCCAGCACAACCAGTGTCCGTGCCGATTCTTCAATCCTAGTGTGCAGTATGCACTGCAGTGGGCAATGCAAAGCCATGTCATCATACTAGATACGACAGGCACGACATGCGCAATCTATGAAATAGTGAAACGAAAAGAAACATTCAAAGAGAAAACAAAAACAAAGAAGACAAATCGAAAGAGAAAAAGAAAAAAATGGAAGCAAAAACTAGGAGAAACAATCTGCCCTGCCCCCCCCCCGCAGGCGAGGTGGCCAACACTTGAAAAAGAACGAGCTGAAAAAAAATAAATAAAAATAACAAAAAACACCACTGCTTGTAAACAGAGTAAGACAAAGAACCAAGGAAAAAAAGAAATAAGGAAAAATAACAAAGGGGAAATAACAGGCAGACCAAAGCCCAAAGCACCTTCCAGGTGGCGGCAGCAGTTTGCGGTACGAGCAGTATAGCCAGGTTCTCCCTGCTAGTCCGCCTGGTACCTTGCTACCCAGACTGCCGTCTGCGCCCTGCGTTCGTCAACTATGCCCAGCCCCTTGGCGTCAGACAATACGAAACGAGCAGAGCAGGTTCATCCAACCACGCCGCACGGCTCCTTCAGTACGGTTTATCATTCAGAAAAGGAAGAGAAAAAAAAAAAAATGAAAATCACGGAGAGTCAGCGCAAGAAAGAAAAAAACAAAACAAAAAGAGAAGACAAGGGAAGACCACGTTCGAACCAGCTGCACCAGTTGGTAGCACTAGTAGTATGGTCATGTTCTACTTCCTACCTGGTAGTCGACTTGGTGCCTTGCTACCCTGTCTGCCATCTCCTTCCTACTTTCGTCTACCGCCGTTTCCCTTCTACCCCTCCTGTTCCCCCCCCTCTCCGCATTCCCTTGGTCGGGCTTTCTGCCACTTCTCCTGTTGCCCCCTCCACCCCCGTTCCCTTGGACACCATCCACGGCGTATGCGCGGCGCTGCTTACTCATCTCAGCCTCAGCCTCGTGCCACCTCACCATGAACCGTTCGGCAGCTTCAAGGATCCCCCGGTACCACTTCCCCGCCTTTTTGGCTGCAGTGGACCACAACGCGGTCTCAACTACAAACATCAAGGGGGCAACTTCTGTTGACCCTTCGGTGGCTCGGAACTCCCTAAGGTAAGGTCTTCGACTATGCATCTATGCCAAGTCTTACACTGTCCGCCTGGTCTCGGGTTCTCCCCACCAGCTATCGTCCCGAACATTATCCGACTGGGTAATCGCTCCTTGCTTTGCCGTGCCACGCCCCCCGCAAAGAAGAGCCGCCGTTTACGAATGGTCGTTTCGATGCTCTCGCAACGTGTCATCTTGAGGGCCTTCGCGTACGAGAGGGTGGCATGGTCAGTACGAAGTCGGCGCTGGAAGCCAATGACTCGCAACAGGACTTGGTGGTGAGCCGTTCGAAGCTTGGCAAAGTGTTCCGCTCTGAGGGTCCACGTCACACACCCGTACAGCAGGGTCTCAATCTTATTTTTATTTTATTTTATTTTTTTCTCATCCCATTCATTATCTTCGCACATCTTCTTCTCTCTCTCCTTCCAACTCGTACCTCAGATCCGGGGTCACATAGCAGGCTCTTCTCCCCCCTTCCCGCTACGGTACGTGCCTTCATTCTTATCGCGAGAAGATTTCAGCCTTTTCTTCCCTCGTCGACTCGCATCGAATTGATCTGGCATAGTATGAAGCAGGACTTTGCTGCCAGTAATCTACTGCCAGTACCTGGTTGAGTGTGCGCCAACAAATGCTACCAGCGTAATTTATACTGGTACTATATTTACTTTTTGGTGGTTGATACTACTACGTACCAGGTACATTTTATGAAACACGCCATATTATACTGCGTTTCGGAAGAGAGGAGAGCCCAGAGAGAGAGGAGGGGAGTCTTGGGGGGCTTTTCCGTATTTTGTTTGCTGATAGCTTACCCTGTGTCCCAAGGATTGGAGAGGCGGGGTTACCTCTAGTATCCGCGTTTTTATTGCGCGCCTGGTGACGCCCAGTATACCGGTGCAATCCGGTATACTGATTGCTGACGGAGTCAGTATAGTAGTACTGATTGATGGAGCCAGTGCCCAGCTCTAATCAAACATCAAAGTGTACGTATGATGCTTTTGGGTAGGTTTTGGTTGGGGGTCTCATATGACTCCTGTCAGTATCTCTCTCGACGTAGTACTCGCGCGTAAATGTGGCATGAGAGAGGGCTGCTGGCTGCTACGTTTAGCAACTGCTTTAACACCAGTGATTCTGTGATGATAGGATGGTAGACATGAGGTGTAAGGCGTGATTTGAGTACGAAACAATCAGTAAGATATCCTACGTCGTGATGCACGGATGACTCCGTCTCGTGACGTTGGAGTTTAGAGTCCCTCGTACGTACCAGTACTTACTGCTGTATCGTATACCAGGTATTACTTGGTAGCTGCGACCCCTACTACAGGCAAAAACCCGCGGGCAAACAAGAGGAGTACCTTCGCCCCTTGCCCACAAAGAGCAGCACCGGCAAGGTGGGTGCTGAACTACACTATGTACAGTAGCTGCTGTGCATGTTTGGGGAGGGGCCTATCAGAGTGGACTCCCAAGTGTTGTAGGTCGTACAGCGAGCAGAAACAACGTCCACGACCTTGAAAGTAGTGCCACTATGCCCGGATATGTAAGAACCATTTACATATCAACATTGATATACAAACGTTCCTTACATTTACGGACAACGGTTAGTTGCCTACATGCGAGTGCACCAGTTGTCCATGTACGATACTCCGTAGCTGTACTCGTACCAATATGCTACTGCTGCTATGTTGATAAGTTCATACACGAACGATGGTCCTGGGCGTTTACATTCTTAGAAACAACCTTTCGCTGGGTTATCACTGGATTATTCGCGATGGGAACGCATGCCACTCGCTGCTCTGCCGCCAGCGGGGATTGGATTGCGTGCCGGGAGATAAAGAAAGGTACGGCGAGCGACGCTCTCAGCTCGCCAACATCCTTCCGCAAATATGGGCAATGCGCTCCATGTCTTTGCGTTATTGGCGCTCCGGCCATCGCGCCTCGCGTCCGACGCGCGGAATTTTTCTCCCGGTCGTCAGTCTCAAGCACACCCGACAGCTGGCGGTGCTTCTAGTCCAATCGCAGCACAACCCTGCCCCAACAACGGCGTCCGAACGATGTCACGGCTACACAAGAGACATCAAAGCCCAGGGATCATCTGTAGCATTTCATATTTCATCTCATCCCAGTGTGGAATGTTCTTCGCTTTTAGTTTTTGCCTTTTTGTCCTCCACCAGAAAGTCACCCACGAGTACCTACCTTAGGGATCTGGATCGTGGGCTCTGCCGCCACACGTGCTTTGGTTCCATGACGCCGCTCGTGCCTGGTGAGGGGCTTAGCCGGGACAGCGTCGACCTCCTTAGTGGGAGCCATCACTCCGTGTGCAGTTGGAGGAATGTTGCCGTGTTCCAGGAGGTGCCTCCACTGGCGCGGTGTAACTAACTATAATTTACCCGGAATCGTTCCGATTTCGGTCAGATCTGGCCAATCAAAATAAATCAACATTTCCGTTTCGCGTTTTACATTTTTCGGGCTATTTGATTGGCCATCGCTTTCGGCTTTCTTTTTTCCATTTCCAGTTTCCAAATTTGTTCTCTCTGCTCTGTGGCCTCTCGCCTCGTAGAACAGCAGAGGCAAAGAGGCACTGCACAGGGCGCAGTGGGGGGCGGGCACCTTGCTGAGCACCCACAGGGCACAGATCCACCCCAAGCACGGCCGTGCATGTCTACTGGTACGGAAGAAGCGGAGAGCATCAGGACCGGCAGCGACCCGAACACCTCGGACGATGCTGCAAGGTCCCCGGAAACCGTGTTCTCTCCTGTAGGACAGAAGCACATGGCTTCCAAGAACAGAAGCAGCGACACCTGTATCACCACCACGACGAAAGTAGGTGACAGGAAGTCATCAGATGCGGCAATCTTGACCGTGACAGGGGGCGGCCGCCCCGAAGACTTCACCTACAGAGGCGTGGACTTGCTGACTGCCTGTGTGAGCGGAGACCTTCCTTTGGTGGCGATGCTGCTCGGAGAGGGTATCGAGAGCGGCGTCGACATGCTGGCTGCGGATGCGGTACGTGTCTCAGATGTCTCACGTATAAGAACGCATAACCGAGCGACGTCGCATACACCACACCTACCTACAAATTATACGTCGAATATGCACTAGGGCGATAGAAAGTAGTGCACCCAACGAGCATTGTCTGCCACGCGTGTACCCCTTGTGTAAGCCAGCAGTGGCGAGCGAGTCGCAGAGCACGGTGCGGATAAAAACAAGAGAAAAACGACGACGACGACGACGAAAAAACGAAAGTTGTCTGGTGTGGTTCAACTCACATGATCTCACATCATATCCATCATATCATGTGATATCTGCGAACAACTTGTGCGCCTGACACTGGCTCTGCTTGTACGACATAGAAGCCATGCAGCCCTTGCTACTTGCTTCGTGGTATACCGTCCGTGCTCAGCGGCCCGTCTTGGGTTAGCTCCCAGGCCAGATGCGGGCGGGCCCACTAAAAGTTCGGCTCGTGGGCGGCGCCTCGCGAGACCGGTCTTTCCGCCGCTCTCTCGTCGCCTGGTCCGTCGATGCCCTATTTGCATGTATGGAATGTGGTCCTTGTAGCCTAAAATTAACATGAATTTCGTGCTATTTTTTCGCACGACTCTCAGAGCATCAGCAGCAGCAGTAGATTTCATCGTTCTTCGTCAGCAGCAGCAGCAGCACCAACAACCGCAGCGGCAGTGGATATGCCTAATATACGTTGGTTGGCACGACGGGTATATAGTCACTTCCACCTCCACCTCCACCACCCAGCAGCAAGCAGTACATCAGTCGAGCCAGTGTAGCAGGTACATCAGTACAGAAGTGCTGTAGTACAGCGGTCCGTACAAGGTACTGAACTGAACACAACATACAGGGGGAGCAGATCATCTGAAAAACATTCAGTTATTTTCGTCGACGCCGACGTACGATACGCCCTCTCTACTTTCGCGAATTTCGAAGTATCACACGTACTCGTAGAGTAATATGTGGAGTGCCACAGATTTCTGGTACAGCAGTACTCGTATGATCACGTGATATGTTGTCAGATACCAGGTACCTGGTACCAAATAAACGACCGAGCGTGAATGTTACGCTGCTGTATCTACGAGAGAGAGTCAGTACGTCCTGACAACTAAACTATTATTACTGTAATAACTCCACAGGCAACACGTTATGTCAGCCGCTCCGCTATCAACACTTTTACGTACCAGGTGTAGTAGGGCTGCTAACAACAGCAGTGCACAGGTGTAGTAGGGCTGCGCACCACCCTCAACGGTTACACAGCACCACGGTTGTCACATCGTTATATGATGATGAATGATGAAGCCAGGGTGTGTCAGGGTGTGTGTGGTGTGTTCTTCAAATATTTTGGGACTTGGAGCCCCGAGATAGCCACGTACCAGAACAATGGCAACCTTGGTGTTGTCAGCCGTCCACTGCTGTGAGAGCGGAGTGGGCGCCGAGCAGTATGGGGAGGGTCACCAAGCGCCCGTGCCGTGCGAGACCTTTCATATCATTATAAACTCGGACTCCGCAACTTGTGTTGTCCACCAATCACTCAGTATTTGTGTGTGTTTTCCCATTAAACCATTCTTTCTATACAGCAGTATACCCGTCGACATCCAGCACAACCAGTGTCCGTGCCGATTCTTCGATCGTATTGTTAATAATAGAGATAAGTTATGTGGTCACAAAACTACGCCACAGAGATACTTTGGTACCAGGTATTCAGAAAGCAGAGTAGAGTAGACCATGCAATGCCATGTTCATCAAACTGGATAACTGGATACGACAGGCACGACATATTAATCATATGGAAGAGAGAAAACAAAAGAAACAAACAAAATAATAAAAAAACAGAAAACATAGAAAACAAACCGAAAGAAAAAGGAAAAATAAAAGAAAACTACTATTAATACTACTACTGTCGTGCCTTCCCGCAGGGGATGCGGCAGACACTTGAAAATAACGAGCTAAAGAAACAGCACCACTATTATTAATGGATATTAACAGAGTAAAAAGACTAAGAACCAAGAGGAATAACAGGCAATCGAACCACAAAGCACCCTCCAGGTAGCCGCAGCAGTTTGTGGTACGTAGTGTAGCCAGGTTTCCCCGGTCTGGTACCTTGCTACTCTGTCTGCCGTCTCCGTCCTGTGTTCGTCAACTATGCCCCACCCCCGGAGAGGATGCGTTAGACAATACCTGGTACGAAGCAAGCAAAGCAGGCTCGTCATCCACCCACGCCACTAGACTCCTTTCATAAGAACAAGAAAAAAGAAAGAGAACAGCAATACTGTAATAAGAAGATCACGGAGGATCAAGCGCGAAAAGAGAAGGAAGAAGAAGGAGGACTACGTTCGAACCAGCTGCAGCAGTTGGCGGCTCGAGTAGTAGCGTACCTGGTAGACATTTTCTAGTTACTATTAATACCAGGTATTATAGTCGGTCTGGTGCCTTGCTACCCTGTCTGCCGTCTTCTTCCTCCTTTCGCCCACCGCGGTTTCCCTTGTACTCCTCCTGTTTGCCCCCCCCCCCCCGCTGCCCCCATTCCCTTGGGCGGGTTTCCTTCTACGCTTCCTGTTGCCCCCTTTCCCCCCGTTCACTTGGGCACCACCCACGGCGGTGGTCATGGTCGTCACTTTTAGTCGTCCATTTCCCCCTCTGAAGTCCCAAAGAACTTGACCCTTTTAGGAAAGCAGTCCCGTTTCGGGGAAGAAGCACTTGGGATTTGACTGGTTTGCCCCCAAAATGGGACTGCAGTTCTGAGAGGGTAAATCTGTTCTTCCTACCCGTCGACATCCAGAACAACCAGTGTCCGTGCCCATTCTTCAACCCTAGAGAGATGCAAGCTCTGTGTGTTTTTGTCTTGACATCAAATGGTCGTCCTTTCTGCCCAGCTTCGTCAGTACACCCAGTGTCCGTCTTGATTCGTTTTCCTATCAGTAGAGAGATGCTACTGCTGCTGCTGTGGTCACAGACTGTTGTGAGACAGAAGGAGACCAAAAATAAAACACGCGAATTCATGGGTAAAGTAAAATGCCAACACAAGCAAGACCAGAAAATAAAAACAAAAAGCCAACAAGAATAAATAAATTATGAAATGAAAGAGAATGCAAACGCCACGCAAGGAGATCAGAAAGGCTGCTATTAATAGAAGGAAAGTCTAAGTACCCAAGAAGGGCAGATAGCTGCTGCACTGACGAAGCAACACGAAGGAGAGGAAGATACCGGCATAAAACGGCGGGGAGGGGAAATGAATCAGAGGGAGGGACAAGGCAAAACACAGAAGGAAGAGATGGAAGAGAAAAGAGGAAATTGTGCTCCAGGCCGTGATAGTAACGTGGGTGCTAGAAAACCGATTCGGGAACCTAGCCACACCCTTTGCCGTCTCCTTCCTACTCTCGTCAGCAGCGGTGTAAAGTGGCAGTACTGCCGCTTTCGCGCACCCCCCCCATTGAATAACTCAACAAGAAACAAAGCAAAAACTGCTAGAATTCAAGGGCTAGTTGAACCGATGCCTAGCCACCCGGTCTATCATTTTGTTTCTGCATTTGTCGACAGCTGTATCAGTACGGTTGCCCCCCCCTCCCCTTCCCTTGTTGCCGCTATTGGCGTCCTCAACTGCGTGGCGCAGTCGGCTTGTCTGCGCCTCGTCTCTGTGCCACCTCGCCATGAAACAGTCCTCCGCTTCGACGACCCCCCGGTACCACATCCTGCTCTTCTCAGCCGCCCTCGGCCATAACACTGTCTCTACTCCGAACAGCAAAGGGGAGCTTTCCGTGGACCCCTCGGTGGCTTGATGAACCCTGAGATCGTCTGCTAGACGTTGGGCCCAGTTATTTTCTGGTCGGCCCAAACTGCGACACAGAGATACTGCAATGTTGGGCAGTAAGCAGACTGTAGACAATGCAATGGCATGTCATCGTACTGGATACGACAGGCACGGCATACACGTTTTATATGTTAATGGCGAACCTGGCTCCTCTCCCTTGCTGTTTCGTAGCTCTATATGTACGTTCCTTGGTTCCCATCGACCGGGTGCAGCCGTCCAGCTAACGCCGACGCTCCCGTCCTTCCTGCCGCGCATGCCTGCCCACGCGGTGTCCAGCCTCTCCACCCCTCAGTCTGCACACATAGCGTTCTCTGATGTGGTGACATTCTCGCGCTGCTCTTCGAGGGACGAAGTCCTTGGCGTTGGGTTGTGTTCAAAAATATAAAGGCATTACCACCATCACACGCGGTCCTCAAAGTGACGGGTCCACCAGCCAGACCGCGCAGGGTTCCCCCGCTACCCAGCCCGAGGCTCTAGGCCGTTGCAGGTCCTGGCGGGCTTCGTCGGCCCGCTCCAGGTCGGGGCAGGCCGAAGCGGTGCAAAGTCTCGGTTCACGGATGCACGGTATGCCACATCCCATAAGATCGTCGGAGGTACAGGTTGGCTGCAAGCAACCCAAAGGTGTTTTTTAAACCAGGTTTTTGAGCTATTTCCGAGCTACAGCAGCACTTAGCCCGCAATGAGGTCCACGTCAAGGTGCACTTGTGCGGCATCTGGGGACTAATCCTATTGGCATATCCACGGGATTGCTACTGGTGTGCAGGCATGCATGTTCTTGCGCGAACCGCAGCACGAAACCGACATGGAGACTTGGGAACGACCACCGACTACGACCTTCATGAAAAAACACTCTGTTTCTCTCTTTATTGAACTTGGTACATCCACCTAGCCGAGTGCTACATGGATGTTGGCTCCGGGCTCCTACTTAGTTCAAGAGTATGGTTGTAGCGCTGTGGATGCCTCGTTTCCCCGCGATGACATCATAGCTGTTACTTCTTCGTGCCTCACGTCCGCCTCTGCAGGGGGTGGCCTCGGCCGTACTCGCGGTGCCTCTCACTGGGAGGGCTACTTTCGCATTATTACAAGATTGTACCTGCGTTATTGACGCGATCCCCTATATAGCTCATTATCACTGCAATACTCGTGCAATCCCCGATTTCACAACGGAGAGCATCACAAACCGCCCAACATGTGCAGTAGCGTGACGTGACGAGTACGTATACTATTACTGCTGCTGTGCTGGGTAGCGTGATGTGGAGAGTGCGCGTACTGCTGCTGCTGCTTTACATACTTGCTGATGCTGCTGCTGTTCTGCTGTAGACTACACATCATAGTCGTTATATTCTCATGTTTGATTATATCATACGTACAAGTTCTCATATAGTAAAAATAATAATAGTGATGTTGATGCTGCTGTACGAATAAGTGTCAGTACGTTACAACGGCACCTTGTACTACGGTAGACCCAAGAGGGAAGGCTGCAAAGGAATCAGGCAAGAGGGATGCCTGACAACAAACATTCGAAACGCTTGAGTCGGCTTTTCGCGTTACTTCGTTGTCATACCTCTTGTGTAGTACACTTCGTTTCATTGATTTTTGCACAAAAATTGTATGGCAACATTTGCTGCTAGCTCATCGAATCTGTTTCAAGTGTTTTCTTTCTTTTCACTCAAAACACGATACCTGGTACATTTTTCATGCGCCCCTCTGCAGCACTGCTGTCGCATTTAGGGGCGGGCTCGATTTACCTACACACCCCCGGTCCTTACGGGCATGCGCGGAACCAAGGCGGGCGTCAGCCCGCCGCGGCGAAGCCCTTCTTGTATACTATTAATCGTACAAGCACTATGTACAGCGAACAACAAGCAGAAGTCGAAACATACCGGTAGTTTGCTGTATCATACACGTGAAGGCGTTTTTTTCGTGTCTTCGTCTCTCGCTGCTGGGCTTCGGTCCTTCCCCGTCATTACGAGAGCAATGTATACGAGCGGTGAGGGTCTCTAAGGCCATACGGCTGTGGCCATGCGTGCTATCGAGTACACCCCCCTCCCCCATGTTGGAGGTGTCTCTTTTACGGGGGACCGTAGTAAATAGGACCTAGGGTACACACAAAAAACTATATATTTCCCTATTTTTACTAACAATATTTGGTCCTATTACCTATGGTCCCCCGTAATATTAGGAGTAGAAGCGGTGCTCCTACTCGAAAGGGATGCGTGGTCAATCGTCTAATGGCTAAGACAAACAACAAATGAGTACCCCCCCCTCCTTATCCCCTTCCCCCCCGCTCTACCGCAAACAGGATGGAAACACCCCCCTGCACTACGCCTGCCTAAGCGACAACCCCGAGGTCGCCCTCTTCCTGCTGCGGAAGGCGGCCTGTACGAGCGCAGGGCGGGGAGGCGGCGGCGGCGGCGACGCCGGGTTTAGCAATGGCGGAAGAAACAGCGGCGGGAACAGCGACAGCGGTGGCGGCGGCAGCCAGCAGCCGAAGAGGCGCCAGAGGTTCCTCCTGGAGTCGCGCAACTCCGCCTTCGAGACGCCGCTGTTGAGGGCAGCCGTCGGAGGCAGCGTGGCGGTAGCGCAAGCTCTCATGGTGAGAGCGAGAGCTTTCGCGCACCGCGCAACTCGCGCGCGTTGAGGGGTCGCTTGAAAGGAAACAGCACAGCGCAGCCGCGGGTTGTTCCCCAAGCCGCGCATTTTCGGGTTCGCGCGCGCGCTATTTTTGTTACACTACTGTTATTTTGGCTTGCCGCGCTATTATACCGTATGACACGTGAGAACACACACCTCCTGGGACGAATTTCGCTGCCGATTTTCCTCAAAATGATAATGGCATGAGGGGTGCTACGATATAATAGAGGTAGCACTCTTTTAGACAAAATATTTCTGACTGACCGGGCGCATCAACCCTTTAGGACTGCAGTCCCGTTTTGGGGACAAACTATGTAGAATGTGACTGGTCTGTCCCCAAAAACGGGGCTGCGGTCCGAAAAGGGTCAACCCGATATTCGTTGGAATGCTACTAGCCTTTTACAATATTATCTTCGGGTGAGGTGTAGAGCTCCATAGGCGAGGAGCCTCGAAAGACTAAAAGTGGGCGCTACCCGTACCCCCTACCATAGCATGCCTCACCATACACAAGCAAAAAATGGCGTTTATGGAAAAATATCACCCTGACACGAATTTGGGAGCGCCGATGTTCTTCAAGATGAGAATGCCATACACAACAAAAAAGGCGGGATTTTGAAGAAGATCTCGTTGAGATCGTTTTCCCTAAACGCGGATCTCGGGGGCGTTTTTGCAACCTCCCCGATCCCGAGAAGAAGCAGCTCTGAAATTCGTCCAGGGGTGTGTGTTATTTTATCACCCGTGTGGTATCCAGCCGGTTGCTGCCGCTTTTTGGTTGAGGAGGGGGGGGGGGGCGCGCCCCCCTGTCCCGGCCTGTTCGCAACTCTCTTGAAACTGTTTGAGGGCGTTCGGTGCCGCGGTGGGCTCGGTCGAAAAGACCCTCTCCCCGTTGTGCGCAGATCGCGCGCTCGCGCCCACGCGCGCGTGGAGGTGGTTTTTCTATGGGTGTGGGGCAGAAGCCCAGGTATCTGTGTCTTGCTCTCTCTTGCCGTGCGATTGGCCAAACCCACAAATCGGCGGAAGTACACCAACAAATGTACCCCCTCCTCCGCTCCGCTCCATCATTCCTACGCCCGTGAGGCCGCGATCATTCCAACGTTACCTTCCAGCAAGTGCCAGTACCCTGTGTGCACGGATCGCCAAAAAATTGTCCGTAATCTCTGTCCGCAATTAGCACTACTGTAGTATGGGCACCACCTTCTGTACAATCAGTTCGCAGAAGATTCGTGAATCTCCGTGCGCACTCATCGGCACTACTGCGCAGCATTGGCATCTACTGACACCTTCTGGCACCTACTGTACCTCTTGGACCTCTATTGCAGTATGTAGAAGCAGTAGTGCGAGTCGAGTAGCTTGGGACAGATCGTGTAAAAGCGGGAATTTTGACGATGCCCCCCAACCTTTCCCGCTCGTTCCTCGTCTCCCGTCCCCCCACCCCCCCTCCCTTATCCCCTATCCCCTATCCCCTATCCCCCGACGCACGCGGCGGGAGCACAGGAGGCCGGGGCGGACATGTTCGTTTCGGACTCCAGCCAGAACACGGTGTTCCACAACGCGGCTCGAAACGGCCGGCTGTGGGTCCTGGCCTTCTTTCTGGCGGTCGACGTAACGCCTCCGAGCGATCGGCCAGGTGGTGGTGGTGGCGGCGGCGGCAGCGGTGGCGGTCATGGAGGAGGAGGGGGTGGAAGCGCCTTGGATGGCACCGGGCGCCGAGGTGGTGGGGGGGGCATCGTGACGCCGGACGCTTTCGCTATCGGTCGCCGAAGAAGGGGCAGCCCTCATGAAGGCGAGAGCAACGGCGGCGGCGGCGGCGGCGGCGGCAGTGGCGGTGGCGGTCTTCACGATGGAGACTCCGAACTAAGCATCGTTTTTGACGGTGTTGCCAGCGCCGGCTCGACCACCACCAACGGGAACAGCATCGCTGACAGTTGCGGCACGAAAGAAGCCGAGCTCCGTCAGCTGCAGCAACAGGAGGAGCAGCAGCAGCAGTGGCGGCGGCAGCAGGAGGGGTACGGGGGGCTTCGCGAGCACGGCGGGGAGGACGTCGCGGGGGTCGTGGTGATGTGCCCGGCCGTGTCGTCCCTGCTGCGCCGCACCGACTGCGACGGCCACACGACGCTGGACTGGGCTTGCTACTCGGGGCACACCGGCGTCGCGAGGTTGCTGATCGAGAGCGGCTTGGACCCTTCGTCCACGGACAGGGAGGGCAAGAACTGTTTGCACTGGGCGGCGAGCCAGGTGAACGCCCCACTCCTCCCATATTTCTTATGTTTCATTTGCAGGCTGCCTCCTGGAACTAGTGGTAACCCGGGAGCGCGTGGTTCACAAAGGTGATAACATGCTCTTAAGCAAGGGGCTCGGGGCGCGAAGACGGAGACGGTGTGTAGAGGTCGGGGGGGCAGGGCTGCAGTCGCCCGCGACTACGAGGACTCCTTTTTCCTTTTCTTGCTTCCTTTGGATTCAATTCACTTTTTTTTTTCAATTTTCGTTCTTGCTTGAGGTGTACGATGTGCTCCAGTTATGATGTGTATGGTACCGATTTGTAGTTTATTTTCCTACTTATTCATTTTTTCCCCGGAGATATTCTTCCACTCCAGAGTTCTTTGGAGCCTGCCCTGTGACGACGGACTAGACTTTTGGCGATGAGTTAATGTAAGAACAGCACCAACAACAGCAACAACAACAGTACGCGCGTCGGAGGGTCATCGGTCGGCGGGAGAGGACTGGAAGAGGAGGGTTTAGTTGAGGGTGGCGTGTTTCTTTCTGACGTTTTTTTTCCATTCGAGAAAAGCTGAGACGCGACCCTTTTGTCTTGCGTCTGGTTGTCGCGGCGATATGGTGTTACACCCCACGTGCGCTCACTCAGCGCTTCGCACAACTTGAGAGTAGGTCTTCTGCGCAACCAACTGCCCCCCCCCCCCTCGCGCCCTCATCCTGCGGCACAGGGCGCCTTCAACGTTTGTACCCCGTGCACAAAAGAAGCTCTCGATATTTTCCCTGAGTAAGTTTCCGACAACTGTCGGTTCATAGCGTCCGCGCTACTACCGTGAAGTAACAACACCGGGTCGGGGACACCGGAGCAGCAGTATACGAAAAACGCCTCCTTTTCTTGTGGAAGTGGTCTCCTTGAGCTCGTTCTCTGCCCCCAGGGAATACGTTTTGTCTTCGACGTTTTTTTTTCTCTCCTTCAACTCGTCCGCTCGTACCAAGGGAAGAAAAACACAGACAGTGAGCTATGAACGGTACCTCCGGAGGCGCGTGGTCAATGACTAATGCGTCGCCGCCAAGGTACGGCGGTACCGCCCGAACAAAGGACAGATTTCGGCGTGTCGGACACTCTAAGGCGGGCGACCATCGTGTCTCACCATAGTGCCGTGCGTGTTCACGATACCCCCCCTTTCGACTCGCCGAACACCGCACGGCGCTTCGCGCCTGGTGCTAGCAATATCTGCCTGGTAGGTGAAAGCCCGACGTGCTCCGTCCCGCTGGGCTGTGCATGTTATCGTGTACACCCCCACCCCGCCCTATATGTTATATATAGGGTGGGTTGGCGTCGGATAGCAACAAAAACATGCCGCTCACTATTAATAGTTGAGCTAGACAACCAGGGTACCGTTTTTCTTTTTTAGTTATTCGCGGTCGGTCACAGCTAGTGGTCGAATCAGATCATTTGTGCGGGGTGGAGAATCTTTACTCCGCACAAGGGAATTGATCGTGTCACGTAGTGTTTATGGTAAGACACCCAAGAGGCAGTTACATAGTACTCCCATTGCTGTCTCTGGAAGTGGCTACACCGGAAAATAAATTACCTCATAGAAGCTGTCATCCATGTGCAAGTCCGCCTCACAAGCGGTTCTTACTAGGATGCAGTTCACCCTCCATGCGACCCGCCGGACGCCTCACAACACTTGGCGCTTGGTGCAAGCAATGTCTGCCTAGTCGGTGAAAATCCGACATGCTCCGTCCCGGCATTGTTGGGATGCGAGGGGTGTATGGTCATACGACTACGACCATGCATGATATCGAGTACCCCCCCCCGCCCCAACACGTGCCGACATTGTAGGGATGCGAGAGTCTATTGTGAAAGAACCGTAGCGACAGCCGTTGACGTAAAATCGACTAGCTGGAGGTTTTCCAGCCCATCGCCCGCAGCTTACAATTTGCCAGATCTCCCGATGGGATATCAACGACAGTTTAAAAAAAAGATCGGTCGGCAATTCTCCACACCAGGAAAATAAAAATGGTAGACTACAGTTTGACTTGGGTCATACCACTACGGCCATGCATGACTATTGAGCTCACCCCCCCCTTTCCATCCCCAACTGTTGGAGGTATCTCTCTTAGGAGTAGGAACGGTGCTTCGCCTCGAAAGGCAGGCGTGGTCTATGGTCAAATGACCAGGGCAAGCAAGAAATTAGTACACCCCCCCCCCCTCCACGCCCCCCCCCGCGCGCCCCCCCACCTCACACACGCCTGCTGCCGATTAGGGCCAAGCGGAAACGTGCCGCTACCTGGTGCTGCTGGGCATGGACCCTCTCTTGCCGGAGGCCAGCGGGGTCAACGCTTTCCAGCTGGCGGTGCGTCATCCTCCTGCGACAACGTCGGCGCTAAGTCTTTCGGATGCCGTGAAGCGTCAAAGCAGCGGCGGCGGCGGTGGCCGGTCGGTGCCCGCATGGCAAAATGGCGCCGGCGGCAGCAGCGGCTTCGGCGGCAGTAGCAACAGCAGCGGCGGCAGTGGCGGCGGCAGTAGCATGTGGGCTCTACGCAAGCGGGCGCCGACGGCGGGCTCGGCGGTGGAAGGGAGGGGTTGGAATGACGCCGGCAAGAAAGCCAAGCGCCTGCACGGAGTAGGTGAGGGTGACGCACACGGTATGCTATTACGGGAGGAGGGGTGCACCTATGTACTGAACGTTTTTTTTAAGGCTAATTTCCTCGCTTGGGGAGCTTTATACCACCGCCCTAAACGTCTGGCTTTTGAGAAGTATTGTACGCTCAATCCGACGAGCAATCCCATGCCCTAGGTTCCTATAACCAATAGGTCAACACCTCGGGCAGATGCCTTGATTCCTACTTGCATGATGGTAGATATTTTCGGGGCAGATCTGTTTCCGATCTCTGCTCGATTTTGTTTTTTTATCTTACGTTGCTGCCGGGTGGGACCGGCGTAAAAACCCGCATGATCTCCGGTAGCGTATGCTTCCTGGGCTGCATCTGTGTTTCGCAGACCCCCTGCACAACCTCTCACGGCGGCAGGCGAAGAACTAGATGATGTACAGTAGATGGATAGATAGATCACGATCTGTTCGAGGCGTGACTCGTGCTACGATACACGCTGCACATTCTGAGAGAAACATGTTTTCTGACTGCTGGGGCTCCTTGACCCAACCGAGACTGTTCGAATATCGTTTTGTTTTTGTCGGTGATTCTCGTTTTCTTATATCAATGCCATGCGATTGTGGTTTTTGTTCGGGCCTGCTTCTCGCTGACGGCCGTGGCCAACAAGCGTGTTTCGCGTTCCGTTGTGAGACTTCCTTCCGTCCAATAGGAAAAACGAGGACGGTACGAAGGCTCGGGGACGCTCTCTGTACGAGTGGCGTCGCCCTGTAAGGGCGGTGGGCGCCCTGTCAAGAACGTGCATAATGTTTTTCGAGCTTGCACCTCGTTTGGGCGATGCCACGCGAGGGTGGTCGCGTGCGCGATGCGTGAAGGTCTATTCGGCCGACCCCCCTTCCCCCCCCCCCCCCCCCCGGTTGCAGACAATAAAGCCACGTTGAGCCCATGCCCGCCTTGTGCCGGGAGCAGATAAAAGGTTCACGCGCCGCAAGCACGGCTGGCCGAATGCTGAGGGAGGGAGAGTTCATGGGGGAGTTTTGGTTTCTTACAGTTTGCCGGAGTGTACCGTAGCGAAGCGTTCATGCCGAAAGGGCTGCAGAACGCTCTGCATCCAGCGGTTGTAGTAGGTTCGCATTTAGCTTAGACCAACGAGCGAGAAGGAGAAAACAAGAAAGAAGACCGTTGGTGGGAGAGACGGACGGTGGCCTGTTGCGCTTTCAGTTCCTGACATGCGTGCACATGCGTGCCGGCATAACTCGGCTCAGGTGTCAGCCTCGCTCGCACCGCCTAACTGTCCTTAACGCTTTTCACCACCTCTGCCCCCCCCCCCCCTCTCTTCCTCCCTCCAACTCCCTCCAACTCCCTCCAATAGGCAACGTTGTCATTCTCCCCGAGAGGTTGAACCCCACGAGGGCGTGGGTGGTCATAGCTCTCGCCTCCCCCGTGTGCGGTGTCTGGGCGCTGTCCTTCGTGCTTCCGTGGTGGGGCTGGCTCTTGGTTGTCGTTGTCTTTGCGCTGGCCGCCAAGCGTCTGAGCGCGATCGCAGACCTTTGCCTCGCGGGTGCGGAGCTTGGGCGGCGGCGAGGGGCGCAGGGGTCCGGCGGAACGCGCGGAAGGTGAGGAACGAACTATAAACCCGTTTGGGCTGGTCGGGGTGGGTAACTTGCCAGGGCTGCTCGCCCGGTGGCTACGTTTTTCGTTTTTCTTTGGTTTTCGAGTTTTTTTTTCTTCATGTTCTTCGTTCTTGCCCGATGGATACGTACGTACGATTAGCTGGTACGAGGAACGATTGCCTGCTGTGTTTTCTCTCCCTTTTAGCTGGAGACACCCCCAGGGATTTCGAGTCAACCGTACTCCCGAGGAGGAACTTTGTATATACATACCTGGTACATGTAGATGTGCAGCGCGAGCCGGCGGGGGGCCTTGCGAGACGGGTTGTTTGTGGCAGCGTAAAATATTTTTATGGGGTGGAAACCGAGGTATCATACGTCTGTGCTGTAACTGGCCAGTACAGAGGGAAAGCAAACCTCTTTTGTCGATCATATCTGCGGGCAGTAGATAACGGAGATGGGTGTATGGTTTTTGGTTTGTACGGGAGGGAGGAGGGAACAGAAGGGAAGGGGGGGAGGGGCGGTGCTCTCTTCTATGACCTGGACGCCATGTTATCTCGCTGTTGGCTTTGTAGTCGGAAGAGTGGGGCGTTTTTCATTGATCTGACATTTGAAGTGGCCGAGTAGGCCAGTGCGCGTGCTTGTGTTCATGGCTCTTGCTGTTTTTCGCTGTTCTTCGTCAGAGCTCCAAGATCAAATCGAGTCTTTTTTCCTCCGTCCCCCTTCCCTCTCCCCCCTCCGCCTCAAACCCAATCCTCCCTTCCCCCCTCCCTCCCTCACAGCGACACCTCTCGCCAAGGTTCGGAAACCCACAGCGCCTCGCTGCCGGTTGTGGCGGTGCTCGCTGTCGCCCCCGAGAAGTTTGTCGCGCTGTGGGCCGGCATGGCGATGAGCTTCATTGTCTACACGGCCTACGTTATCGTGCGCCTCCTGACGGAGGACGGCGGGAGCAGTGAATCAGAAGGAGCAGCAGGGTCCGGCGGTGGCAGCGGCGGCGATGGCGGAGGTGAAATTAGCTGGCCTTTCGCCGGCGCGTCGATCGGGGGTGCTGACGGGAGAACGATGACCGCGACGGGATGGGTCGCCGCCCTTTCAGTCGGATGTTTGGCCGCGACCTTGGGTCTGTGGTCGACCCTGCTTGCTGGAAATGGGCGTGCCGCGGCGGTAACGGTAGCGGCGACGGGAGCGGGGGCGGGAGCGGGAGCGGGGGGGTCGCCTACAGAGAAGCAAGATAAGGCCTGCATGGTCGCGGTCGGCAAGAAGAACAAAATGAATGAACGGAGGCCGGGTATGGGGTGGGGGGACCCCGGGGCGGTGATTATGTCTCCCAAGGAGGATATGAAAGTGCTCGTGGAAGGTGTAGGGGCGAAGGTGGGCCCGCCGGAAGCGCGGAAGCTGTGCCAGACGTGTCTCGTCAGGAAGCCGATACGATCCAAGGTACGCGCTGCTGGCGGTGGCTCTTCTCGCCCGCTCTTTTTTCAGCTCTTTTGCTGCTCTTGCCGCTGTTTTGCTGCTCTTGATGTTATTGGTTCTCTTGCGCAACTCCGACCAAGCATACATGCGGCGCAGCCCCGACCCCGAGGCCCGTGCCGCTGATTGCTTGTGTCTATCTACCTCACCCACCCAACCTTTCCGCTCTCCGGCCTTTCTTGACACTTGCTAGTTCGTTACTTGGCGTGTGCTTGTGCTCGTGCTATGTTTTGTGTTTATTTGAGCTGCAAGCGGGTTTCCTTCTCGAATGGCACTCGCTTCATCTCAAACGAAGCGCCGAAAAGCGAATGCCTCAACGTTCCTCCAGCGGGAAATAAGTTCTATCGTCCCCCGCCCTCCCTCACACGGCTACGGCTAAGCATGACATGAGTACCCGTCCCTCCTTTCCGCACCGAATGGCAGCACTGCGGAGAGTGTGGACTCTGCGTGGGAAGGATGGACCACCACTGCGTCTGGTTGAACAACTGCGTGGGCTGTGGCAACCATCGTCGTTTCGTGGCGTTCGTCATGTGCCAGCTAACCTACGCGATACTTTTCTCGGTCGTCGCCGGATTGTCTTTCTCGGAGGAGCTGTCGTCACAAGTGAGCAGTACTTGTGCATTTTCTATACACGCAGATATAGAACTACTTACAGATATCTCACTCGCTGAGCGTGCTCGGTTGGTACATCCCTGGGCTCTCAGAGCTCCCACTTGGAAATCGCCTCCCTTTATTACTTGCCGGACCTTCCCAGCGGTTCTTTATTTTCTCCATTTCTCCTGGCACTTTCGGTTCTTTTTTCCTTTTTTCTTTGTTCGTTTCGTGTGCGTACGTGTAGTCGGAGCACGGCACCGCGGGCGAGCCCGGCGCCGTCGCGGGTATCAGCGGTTGCTAGCGGGTAGAGGGGGGGTTGCAAGGAGCGCAGTCGCCGTTTTCGTGGCTAGGCGTTGCGTGTGCCTCGAGACACGAGGAAAGCATGAATGGGCTCTGTCTAGCCTCCATTTGTGGGTGATAGAGTATGTACGAGTCTATATGGGTCGTTCGGGATTGCAAGATAGTATTCAAGCGGTGCTTCTTTTTGCAACCAAGCTCAAGTTCACAGAGAGAGCTACGCAGTGTGGGCACCAACATTGTCGAGCTGGAGAATGACGGCCACGGTGAGCACCGGGCTTCACGCGAGGCGGGCGACGGGGCTCACTGTGACAGAGAGTGATAAAAGCTTTACCCGGACCGAATCGGTGGCGAGGTGGTCGCGAGAGGCGCGGGCGGTGTACAAGACTGAGAGAAAAGCTCTGCTCTCTGATTTTTCTTCTTTTTTACCGGTGCAAGGTGTTCCAATCAGGCAGGAAATTATTACATGAGGGGGCGAGGATTTTGTTTTCTTTCCGAATTTTTCGGTTTCATTTTCATTGTTTTTGCGGTTCTGCTGTGCCGTGCTGTGCTTTCTCTTTCGTACATACAGCAACCATATCGAAAGGAGAAAATGATTACCCTACCTGGGGTTTATACGTACGTACGGCATGTCGGCGAGCGTAGCGGGCGGAACCGCCCGCGGCGCGAAGCGTATGTGGCGTCCGAGTTGTTTTCTCCTGAAGCATGGCGGCGGGACTCTTGGCATTATCAAGTCGCCAGTTTGCAAATACAATCATAAAAAACATATATTCAATCACGGACCTTTGTCCGTTTCGCATAATGTGATGTACTTTTCCTTCCTGATCGAGCGTAGCGGGTGGCGTAGGCCGCCCGCGGAGCGAAGCGCCTTGTACTTACGTACCGATATCGTTTTTCTGATCGATAGACCTTCGTTCTCTGGGGGTTGTATAGGCTTCAAAATTTCAACTGCTGGTGGGGCCCTTTGTATCTTTTTTTCAGCTGCGTAAGACTTCACAGCTGATGCCTTCGTAATGTTTTTTTCAGCCGCGCTAAACGTCACAGCTGACGTGTATGTTTTTGTTAGTACCTGGTACCTTTCTGCTTCACTTTGGGAGAAGGTACATACCGTATCACCCGGGTGATAATATAACACACCCCCCTCGGACGATTTCCCGAGCCAATTATTTCTCGACGGCGGGGAGAAGATGCCGAGCGATGCTTCTTTGAAAACATCTCGATGACGCCTTTCCCAAGAACACCATATTTCGTTGTGTGTGTGTGCGTGCTCGTTGTTTTTCGAGCATCGGTTCGAAAATGAAACACCTCATTCCAGGGGGTGCGCTATATCGTTTGGGGTTGAGACGGTAAAAGCTGCAACAGAGATTGTCTTTAATGCACCGCATTTGTATGCAGGATCAGGACCAAATCGTGTTCCTGTTTGCTCCGAGAGTGTGATGCCCGGCGGCGGGTCTAACCACGCACAAGGCGCCTTCCGCCCTCTAACCCTCCTGTTCTCCTTCCTCCTCGTCGTCCTCGTCCTCTTCTTCCTTTCTCCTCTTCCACCTCTTCCCCCCCCCTTCCTCCTTCACCTCCTCCTCCCCCCCCCCCCTTCCTCCTCCTCCTCCTTCTTCTCCTCCTCCCCCTCGTCTCTTCACTTTCACGTTTGTCCCAGGATGGCGCCGGTGACGTGCTAGGCACGCTGCTGCACAAGGACTACCTCCCCGCGTTTCTTCTCGCCGTGCTCTCCACCATCGGAACCGTTACCGTGGCCGGAATCGCCTTCGAGCAAGTGAGAACGGGAACGCAACGACAGCACGTAGGGATTATTATTGCGCGTTACGGCTAAAAAAGCGCGAACGCACCTCTCACCCTCGAACGGCAACCGCGAACGTTGAAATGAGTCAATACAGGGGATGGGAGGCTATCGTCCCCTTCCGGGGAATGAAAAATGGGGTTTCCAGTAGATATGGAGGCATTCCCCACCAGGAGGTTTTTGTAATCCCGCGAACGGGGCCGTTCATGCGACTCGCCGAACAGCTCGCGGCGCTTCGCGCTTTGGTGCAGTTGAGTAATGTCTCCTTTCTAGCAATGTAGGGATGCGAGGGTGCATGGTCATACGGCTACGGCCGTGCATGACATCTACGGCCATGTATGACAAGTTGTACACCCCTTCCCCCTCTCTCCCACTGGTCTTCCCCTCGCCGCCATCCACTCCCAGCGGTCTGGTTCATTTAAACGACTCTGGTTCAATCAAACAACCCAACTGGCGAAGGGTATGGTAACGCGTCAACGGGA
Source organism: Nereocystis luetkeana (assembly GCA_031213475.1). Classification (NCBI taxonomy): domain Eukaryota; class Phaeophyceae; order Laminariales; family Laminariaceae; genus Nereocystis; species Nereocystis luetkeana. The sequence goes on from JARUPZ010000004.1 coordinate 11,758,176, forward strand.
CCCCCCCACAGGAAGGGGATGAGATAAGCTGATTTTTTCTATGTAATAAACGGAAAAAAACGCAGTGAGCGCTCAAAGATTGGAGGTGCCTCTGTTAGGAGTAGGAACAATGCTCCATCTCGAAAGGGATGCGTGGTCAACGGTCTAATAACCCAAGACACGCAATAAATGAATACGATGAGTACTGAGTACTCCCGCCCCACCCAAGAGGCAGTTACATAGTAGACCCATTGCTGTCTCTAGAGGTGGCTACACCGGAAATTAAACGAACTCAGTATGGCTGACATCCAGATGCTAGTCCGCCTCACAAGCGGTTCTCAGTAGGATGCAGCTCACCCTTCATGCGACTTACACGTCACGGCGCTCCGCGTTTGGTACAAGCAATGTCTGCCCCTGCATCAACCCTCCACCAATAAAGCTCCCCTTCCTTTCCCCACTAAAATAAACCCTCCTCTTCCCCAATAATGCCTCCTCTGCCATCGTTGTCTTTCGATGGTTTCTCCCGCCGCCGCTGCCGCACCCACTCACTCCCGTGGCACGCGCAGGTCCGAAACATGCTGGCCAACCTCACCTCCAACGAAAGAATTAACCGCAACCGCTACCCGTGGCTGAACGCGACCCCCAACGGGCCCCGCTTCAACCGGTACGACAGGGGGGCGTGGGGAAACCTGATGGAGTTTTGGACCATCGGGACGAAAGTCTCCGCCGCAGAGGGTGACGCTAGCGATAGTGGCAGCCGCGGTCGCCGCCGCCCTCGGGACTATCTAAAGGTGTGTACGTTTGTGCGTGTGGGTTGTCTTGGATGCGTTGAAAGGCTGCGGAGGGGGGGGGGTGTACTCGATATCATGCATGGCCGTAGTCGTATGATAATAAACCCTCGCATCCCTGCAATGCCGGCACGCAGGCCGGGGGGGGGGGGTTCCGCAAATGACGCTAGCGATAACGGTGACAGTCGCCGCTGCCCTCGGGACTATCAAATGGCGTGGACGCGTGTGTGGATCGGTTTTGATGCGATGGAATCGAGGGGGAGGGAAAAAGGGAGGTGGGGAGGGGGGGGGGGTGTCCCGCAGAAAGAAGGGGGGTGGGGGGGGGGGGGCAGGCGTCCCGCGGAAGGGGGGGAGGGGAGAGAGGTTCCCGAAGAGGGGGGGGAGGGGGGGGGGGGTCTCGAAGAAGAGTCCATTTTGCGAGTGGTGATGCCATTTTTTTCTTCTGACCCTGATTAAGTATGAGCTAGAACTGGAAAGTGCATCGCGCGCGCCCGGTGCATTGCCTGGAATGAAGGGCGCGGGTGCACTTCTGGCTGTCGGTTCGTTCCAAGGTCTAGGCTTGTTGAGATTTTCCCGCCCCTTGTATTTATTTGCCTTGGCGAGCATTTGCGGAGGCGAGGCTTGCACCGGAATCAGGCGTTGGCCCCCGGCGCGATTTTTGTTGACATTCAGTCGCGAAGCATGAAACGCAACGAGCTATTCTACGTTATGGGACGGGGGGGGGGCGTACCTTAATTTTGTCGGAAAGGTTTTCTGACATGATAATCTCGTTGCCTCACCCAAAACCACGTATTCAGAAAAAGTGTACGCGCAAGCAACTCCAGATAACAATTTTACCCGCTACGTGAGGCAACTCGCATTTTTTTTTTGTGGGAGTGTCGTCGAGCTTGAGCTTTTTTTTTTTCCCGTCCGCCGGAAGATGGAAACTAAAAAAAAAAAGCGTAATTCTCTATTTGAAAATTGAAAAGTGCAAATGGAACTGCAACTGGATTTCGGTAGTTCCTCAGAAAATGTTGGGCCCAAATGCACCGCACTGTCGAGGAGTTCTACCGCACTGTCGTGGAATTCTACCGCACTGCCGAGGAGTTCTACCGCACTGTCGTTGAATTCTACCGCACTGTAGATGAATTGTACCGCACTGTAGAGACATGGCTGTTCCACAGAACCCCCTCAAAATATCGAACCGCCCCTCATTCGCGCACCAGGGGCTAGACGAGGGTGCGCGCACACACCCGCCCGTGGATTGGACAGCGTTGCGTTGGAGTTAGCCCACCCGTTCGAGACTAGACTTCCGTTGTGTCGACAAAAAACACTCGGAATTTGGACTGATAGTTAGGTTTCTGTACACTGCAGTGCTCAAAAGGTTAGAAACATTCTGGCGAACTTACCGCCCCCCCGACACCCTCACCCACGCACCCACCCCCTCCCTCCCCTACGCACAGCCCCCTTCGGAGGACCCGCTCTCCCCCAATAATGATGATCCCGGTCCAATGCCCATGTTGGCACCTCCTGACACCCCACACGATCGACCACGACGACCGCGACCGACGCTGACGATCGAAATCTCCCCCCGGCTTCCGCTCCGCGTGCTCCTTGGTTTGTCGTTGCTGTCTGTTTGTGTGCGCGCGCACTCGCACTCGCTCTCGCACGCTCTTCGCGCTCACGCTTCTCGCTCGCACGCTCTTCGCGCGCATGCTTATCGCGCGCCGTTTCTTCTTCGCGCGTACTTCGTTCGCCCGCGCCACAACCACCACCACCACCACCACCACGCCCTTCGCGCGTCATCGCCGTCCTTCGACGCTCTTAAGGGCTACGGCTTGCCCTCCCTGGACGGGAAGCAGCAGGCCAGCCTCGCTCGGGTGCTGCAGGTACACACCGTCCGCCGAGGCTTGAGCAAGCACGGCTGCAGCGGCGACGACGACACCAGCACTTGCCGGGACGAGGGTTGCAGCAGCGAAGGCGGCGGCGAGAGTGTTCAGGCCGTCCAAAGGGGGAAGGAATGCGCTCACGTGGGGAGGGAAGAGGAGGATTGCGGTCGCGGGGAGGGGCGGGTGTAATTTCGTTTCTTCCCCATTTTTTTGTCTACGAAAGGTGGTGGTTGTCTGCGAGGGCGGCGACGATGGCGGGGGGAACGGGGGGCGTACTCTTTCGTTGCTTGCCTTAGCTTTTTGACCATTGACCTCGCATCCCTTTCGAGACGGAGGGTTGGAGTTGGGATTATTGAGACGGGCGACGGGGCCGCCATTGTGTGGGAAGGTGTGTGTGTTCGGGGAGACCCTGAGGTGCTGGAGGCGAGGGGGGAGGGGGGGGGCGGGGGGTCATGTGTCCGGCCGTGGTCGTGGGCGAGGAAGGTCTGCCCCCCAACCCCTGCTATCAATACCGCTTTTTTTTTTCGGCCCCCTGCTATTAAATTCACACATTTGTTCAAGCCCCCCCTGCTATCGATATCGTTTTTTTTTGGCTCTCTGCTATCAAAATCACCGTTTTGGGGTTATGGCCCCCTGCTATCAATACGTGTCGTTTTTTTTCGGCGTCGTCGCCGGTGGTGGCCGGTGGCGATAGTACGGCCGCGGCTGCGTTGCTTGCTGGTGTTTGTTTGTGTTGGAGCTTGTATGTATGCTGGGTGGGTGGTGATGTACGTGTTTTGGTGTGACGTGGTGTGGGGACGTTGTCGGCCGTTTTTTGGCTCGTCGTGCGGGAGTTGTGTGTGCTTGCTTTTGTCCTTGGTGCTGGGAGGTCGGGATTTTGCTCGTGTCGGTGCTGCTGCTGCTGTTGGTATTGTTGTTGTTGCTGTTGCTGCTACTGTGGCAGATTCTGACATAACAAAATTATCTCGGAGAATCAGGAAGGAACGCGCGATTCAGTTGCCGTCCTTGCCTGTTGATGTTGGCGTGTGCCTTTTTATATGCTGTAGGTAGTAGATTTGCGAACGGGCTACAGTACGAAGTTCTTCTACATATAGCTACTGCTCTTGTGCTGCCGCAACTGATTTACCGCTGACATCTTATTTTGCGTGGCGTTAATTTGGTATGTTTGCCTGTTGATGTTGGTGTGTGTCTCTTGTGTACATTTTGCTTTTTACTGTGGGTACTAGATGTTACCGTCGTGGCTAGCTTTTCTATTCATTGAGCTACTGCTGCTGCTGCTGCTGCTGCTATAGATTTACTTCATTTTTCTTTTCTTGGCATGGATTTTCTACTTTGACCTGTTGATATGTATCTTGGTGTGCTATGTCTTCTGTATGTGAATTTATTTGCTGCGGGTACTAGATTTTACGGTCGTGGCTAGCTCTGCTATCGATGGAGCTACTGCTGCTGCTGCTGCTGCTGCTATATATATTTATGTCAGCAATCGCTTTTTTTCGTTGCGTACATTAGCACAAGTATAGGGCACCTGCTGAAGAAAACAAGTTCGAAGAAGGACTGTAGGCCGTGTTGTTGCTCGTATCGCTGCTGCTGCTGCTGCTGCTGCTGCTGTGTGTTGCTTGCTGCAGTAGGTTTTGACTAGATGAAGTTTTCTCGAAGAATCGGGAAGGAATCGCGCGCGCTTCAGCAGGTATCTATCCTTGCTTGCTGATATTTGGTGTGTGTCTTTGCTGTACTATTTGATCTGCTGTAGGTACTAGATTTTCGGTCGTGGCTAGCTCTTCTAGAGTTACTGCTGCTGCTATAGATTTACCTCAGCATTCGCTTCTACGTATCTCTTTTTTTCTTGCATCTAGTTGCTATTTTTGCCTGTTGGTGTTGGTGTGTTTTTTCTCGTGATATTTTGATTCGCTGTAGGTTCTAGATTTCCGGTCGCGACTATACCTCTTCTAGAGCTGCTGCTGCTCCTGCTGCTGCTGCTGTTACCGCCTTGGATTTACCGCGGCAATCGCGTTTTTTTATTGCGTACTTACAACAAACAGTACAGGACAGCTACTAAGAAAACGAGTGCTATTAGTAAGAAAGCCAGGCTGAGATTTGTTCAGGAAAATATTAAATCCAGATGCGGCTATCTTGAAGTTAGTGTAGGACGCACCCTTTTTCCAAGCAAGAAGTTCAGGCGGGGTCAACATGCCTCTTTTTTGCACTTCGTAGGTGTTCTACACAAACACTGTAGACTGTACTGTAGTGTACGTTCGGCGTGTTTTTTTTCTCTTTCGCTCATGTACTGAGAACGCGTTCGTTGTATACCACTCCGTCCGATAATGTAAGGAGTATTTGGGTTTTCATGTTAATACCGAAATGTTCCTTGTATTTACGAACAGAGTGATATATTTATTCCGTTTGTCCTACAACACTTCCGGTGATGCCGTAAATGTAACCGTTTTTGTACGCGGATAAGAATGCGCAAGCTGCATGACTCATGGTTGAATTACTGGGGAGAGCATATTCATGGCTGCGGCTCTAAATAGGTCCGTGTTTGGAATTCGGAGGACTCTGCCTTGTCTTGACGTCGTCTGCGGGCTTGCTGCTTTGCGTGTCGGGCAAAAGCAGCACACCATTAACGGCCGCCGACCAGCGGTAGGGAGTTTGAGGAGGAGGGGGGGCAGGGAGGAGGGAAGGAGGAGGAGGCGGAGGGCGGGGGGCGGGCGCAGAAGGAGGCCAGGAGGGAGGGGGGAGGGGGTGTATTCATGTCGGGAAGGGAGAAGGCGGCAGGGAGGGGGGGAGGGGGGGTGTAAGGAGGACGGGGGGGGGGGGGTGAGGGAGAAGGAGGGAAGGGGGGGAAAAGGAAGAGGTTGAACGTTAACCTTCTTGTGGATCGTAGTGTCTTGGTCGCAGCTCGTTCATGACATATGAGAGACAGGGGGTGTACTCATGTCACGCATGGCCGTAGTGGGGGGTCAAATAAATGTTGGTTGGTACGCATATATCAGGAATGATGGCCGGAGTTTATTGTTGCTGCAACTACACACGCATACGAGTACTAGGCTGAGGGTGTAAAGCTCGACAGTCTTCTCTGTGCACTACTCACGGCCGACCTACCGCACATCACTCACCAGTTGCAATAGTTGAGGGTCAACCACCTTGTTTTGGTTGGACTCACAGCTGACGGTTGTTATCGTTACGAGCTATTAAAACATTATTACTACACGTGACTGTCCTGGGTTTTATTATCATGCGGATTCCATGTCCCGCGTGCACGAGTGCCCGTCCGTATGTACTGCCTCCTTTTGCACACATCTGATGGGGTCATGCTGTACATTCGTACCGCACGTGTGACAGTTGGAGCTGCCTGTGATCTATGGAGACTGGTTCGGGGATCGGAAAGTTCCCGTTCGGGTAGTTCTGGGATTCATGGGGTCTCAAGATTTTTTCTCCAGGGGATAGTCACCCAGACGCACTCTGGGATTCCCCCCTCTGGCCGACTACCGCCTCACCCGTGATGCGATGAACACTCTGCATTGGATTTATCCCGGTAATCCCCCCGCCTCTCCTCAAAATAAGGTAAACCGCCCGTTCGCGGAATGATCGATCGAACACGCTAGCGTATCACGTCCCTCTGTGGGCTTCATCAGGAATTTGTAGCCCTCGAAGGGCACGCCGACGCCAACTGATGTTATATATAAACGCTTACCTGGTATATGACACTCCGTATTTTTCACCTTGAAAATGCCTCTTTTTTCGTAGCAAAACACGTAACACTCCGGAAATATTGTATCCCTGGAATCTGAATTCAACGTCAAACGTGGTTTATTTTCCCGTCCGTAGAGGTGCGTCAATGCGTGCGTACTCGTGTATAGGTAGGAGTTATTGTGCTGCTGATATGTCATGGTAAGTTCCTCGTCCAACCTAAAAAAGAACAGTGCACTTTGGGGAACGGCACATCAAGAACCGCGAATTTGCGCTGCACTACAGCAGATAAAATTGAAGCTGCACTAAAGGCAGTGGGAGTGGGATCAGTCTAAAACCAAAATTAGGTTTTTATTCTCAGTTTGTAAAACTGAGTCTCAGCTGCGGTAGTTGCAAATGTGTCTGTCTGTCTGTCTGTCTGTCTGTCCGCATGGCTCATATTTTCGAACACCTTCTAATGGTCGATTTATATAGTCGGTATAGATGATATTCGTACGACGTATTCGACCCTTACGGACCTTATATACTAAAACACACCATACCACCATGCAAATTCAGCCATATAATACATCCACGACACCGTACCATCGTACCATACTCGTACCACCAACATACGCCATCACCATATCACCAATGCCAATATACCAGGTACCATATAAACATATATATCGTGTTTTTTCCATAGAGTACAAGTATACCAAACCGTACCATCATACCACACCAACTTTTTTCCCATATATATATGTATCAAACCGTACCATTATACCATTTCCATATAGTATATCAAACCGTACCATCATACCATACCAACAGTATATCAAATCGTACCAACATACACAAGTCTTTGAGCATGCGAGCGCGAAGAGCGACGATGGCCGGGCGCCAGTTGCACAAGAGCATATATATGTCTTCAGGGCTACTATGTGATATGAGTCGAGTGCTCATTATATGACATGGGCTATAGATACAGATAATATAGTCGGCAGTTTCGTAGCCTGAGGAATACGATAATAATCCAAAGAATGGATTAACCTGACGGATATTCCGGTAGTTGGGAGTAACCGTCTTTTAGGAATGTTCTCTAAGGCGGATAGGCCGTTAGACAAGAGTAATGTTCCTTAGCGCAGATAGGATCGTAAAGAGAGAAGATCTTATATTAGCATCAGAACGTTCGGTAGCCATAGGAAAAAGTTGTTTAGGAGTACGTTAGAAAGAGGAATTTAGGAGAGCTTGTAGTGTGGGGAGGGACGAGTATATCGTCTAACCCCCCTACCTCTCACTTATCTACCAGAGCACCTCCTCAGCTCTAGTCATCAATAAAGAAGATCTAAATCAGAAGAAGCGAAGCCCTGCTTCCCAGCTGCCAGATACACCTGCGTCCCTTACCCTTACCCTTACCTCGGCCATATCTTCACAGCTATACTGCTGTATCAACACCACAAGTACCTGGTACACGAGAACACACAACGTATAGATATTATACTACAGCTGAACCAACACCACAAGTACACAAGAGCATGCCATCGCTCGTTAGATTACCAAAACGCTCTTTGGGGACCTCTTATAATATGACGAGCAATGTCATAGCGTCAAGTAAGTGCACAAGAGCATTTATGCCGTCAGGGCGACAGAGCAGGAACGAGTATAGATAGAGCGTCAAGTGCGCAAGAGCATACATACGCCTTCAGGGCGACCGAGCAGGAACGAGTATAGATACCATACTGCTGCTCCAACACGACAAGTACACAAGAACACGCGAGCGCACGACGAGCAACAACACCACAAGTACACAAACAAGAGCATTCCTTGAGGGCGACAAAGCACCCCCGTCGCATATTTCGGTACTCTTATATTAACCCCGCTGTTGAAAATACGTCAAGTGCACAAGAGCATATTATGCCTTCAGGGCAACACAGGAGGAACACGTATTATTATAGATAGAGCGTCTAGTGCACAAGAGCATATTTGCCTTCAGGACGACAGAGCAGGAACGAGTATAGATACCATACTACTACTGCTGTTCCAACACGAGGAGTACACAAGAGCATTCGAGAGCGCGACGAGCAACAACGCAAGTACACAAGAGCATTCCTTGAGGGGTCTCGAATATTTCGCGGTACAGCGATCTCTTGTCAATCTGTCGTTTAATACCTTGTACCATGGTGGTAGTAAACAACCCACAACATGTATTTCGTTGACCAACAGAGCGTGGTCAGCTCTCTGCCCGCTTGCTATTAATAGGGATATCTTATCCCGTTCATGTTTGTGCGCCACCGAGAGGCAAGTTGTACTTGGGTTGAAGGTTCGGATTGTATGGCAGTGCTATATATGCGCTGTTGCTGCAGAGCTGTGTGGCTGCTGCGGCAGAGCTGTGCCGTGTGCTGCGCGTGTTTGCTGGGCCAGGACTTGCAACAATGTGTATAAACCTGTGGAAACAAAATGCCAAGAATGTTGCTACAAAATCTATTAATTATATATAGACAGCGTGATGCCCAATTTATAAGTCCATCATAGTATTGCCTCTAATACCAAATTGTTTGAAAAATATATACCTCACGTATGATACTCACAACTTTTTTATGCTCCCTTCATGCAACAACGTAAAAAAAATGTATCTCTCACATACTCCGAAATCACCTTTTGCAAGCTGCCTTCGTGCAGCGTTCCAAGATCTTGTCCTTGGCGACGTCATCTTCGACACACGCATGTGTTCCTACCCTCCTGCGCTTTGAACATCCGGTCCTTGTCATCTACCGCCGCTTCACCCGAAGTCCGTCGAAATAAAAGTCTTTCGAGCTACCGAGGGTTTCACGCAATCCTCTCTGTCGTCTTTTGTACACTACATACGCCGCGCTGTGGACTACTACTGCAGACAACAAAGCAGTGCCTTCCTCTATAAGCTCTGCAACAACACCCAACTTCCAAATCATCCTCCCTATCTCCTTCTACCGCAGCACACTGCTATACACACACAATCATGCAGCTTGACACGAGGAGGTATCTGTTTGTCCCGCCGCGTTGTTGGTGGAGATTGTACTTTGCCGTTACGTATCGAAAACCCGCCGTAATTTTTATTATTTAACCAACCGACACCTCCCGTATAGAGAGGATGAGGAGCGACGCTCGCTACACCGCGTGGTTGGTGGCCCGTGGCCATGATGAGGAGTTTCGGCACGAAGACCTTGCCCCGAGCAAAGACAACTCAACTGCGTACAGCAGCAGCGGAAGAAAGAAGCCTACCTGCAGAACCTGTGGTGAGACAACACAAACCGCCTACACGGTGCGAAAGACGTTGGCTCTCCTAGCAGGAGCGGGTGTATGACGCGTATGCGCGGTTCGTTTATCATCCTCCGTCGGTTCACGTTTGCTCGTGCCGGCTTCGTTTGACCCCCGTCGATTTTTACCACTCGGCTTGACGCTGCTGCTGCTGGTGCTGCTGCTCCTCCTTCTGTTGTTTCAGCATCGTATGATACTGTTGTTGGCACCCTGCTCGAGCTCCACTACTACTTTAATATCAGTAAGAATCACGAGGTGACCCAAAACAGCTTTTCACGACGTCAAAGTTCGCCCTATATCACCCTTGCAGCAGCCGGTTAGACGGTTTTTGGGGGTTGTACCGACATTGCTCGCGGCCCGAAAGCGTTCGATTTCTCGGTATTATATTCGATAGTCCGAGTATACTCGGAGTATCGAGTAATGTTCGTACTCCGAGTACTCCGAGTATTAGAGTACTGGTGGCCTAAATACTCGGAGTATTTGCAGTATGAGAAGGGACCGAAGGGCCAAAACCTCCGAGTACTGGGAATATGAGCAGTAATTATACTCGAGTACAAGCTGTACCTGGAGTACAAACATCTAAATCACTCGGAGTACTCCGAGTATCGCGAGTGTTATTGAACCCAGGAATACTTCATCCAAGTAAGATACTCCGAGTAATACTCCAACCCGGAGTACCTTGGATCACCCCACGGTAGGGGTTCCACTTTTTGGGCCAAAGGTTTATGACCAATTGAGTTCCTTATGTGAGGTGAACTACCATTTAGGATGAACACTTTACTCGCATATTCGTTTTAGGACTACTAGCGTATACAAGTGCCGGTCGGGTAGCACGAACGAATTTCTTCCAACTATTGTATCGGGGGAGATATTGAGCTCCTAATGTGAGGGGCTCAGGAACTTCTGGTGCACTCTTACCGTGGGATGGCTCCTTGCAGCATAAAACCCTGAAATACTCCGAGTATTACTCGTACCTTGGAATTTGAAACCCTGAAATACTCCGAGCATTGAAGTGTTTGTAGTATGAAAAGCCCAAGTACTCCGAGAACTTGAAGTAGGAGCAGTGCAAGATCCCCAAATACTTCAAGTACAACGAGTATTCCAGAGTAAGTAATGAACCCCAAAATACTCGGAGTACAGCAGTATTTCAGAGTATCGAACCCCAAAATACTCCGAGTACAAGCAGTATTATTGAGAGTGATCATACCCGAAACACTCCGAGTACAAGCAATATCCCGGAGTATCGAGCCCTGAAATACTCCGAGTACACGAAGTACCTGAAGTAGCTTATCTCCGATACTCGTTACCTTACTCCAAGGTACTCGGAGCATCTATCTGCACCTTCCCATATTGATATCTTACGAGCATCGTCTGGCCTTTGCTCAGGACGACCCAAGCCGGCACACTCGTCTGTCGATGACCACCATAATTACAGCCGTTCGTCGTGCAGGTACGTCTCGTACGGCATTTACATTTTGCGTTACCACTGCTGCTGCCGTCTCCATCATCCTCGTGTTTGTTGTGATTAAGTAAGTTCGACATCGTTTTCATTCCATTATCCTACCAGCACGGTCGTCTGATCTCTGCTCTGACACCTCGATTTAACACACCTCATCCTCTCGATTAAAGTGATAATATTGACGACCGTTCATTCGGATATTTCGGCGTCCGATCCTGCGGGGACTCCTCGCACCCGTGGCATTTGGATATTTAGTATTACTCGCACTCGCACTTACCCGCAACATTCAGGCAGTATTTCGAGGTGTGAAGTTGAGTATTGCTCACACTCCCAGTCACTTGCAATGTTGAGGCCGTAAGCACCCTAATAAACTCAGCATTCAGAGTACGAAATTTGCTCGATATATATGGAAACAATCGATACTCCGAGTGTGGTCCCTCTGCTGTGCGTTTATCGTATTACGCGCTGATTGTATTGCATCGTGCTGCTGCAACCAACGACTAATGAAGTTGCAGTGCGAGATTCCAGAGAGGGAGCAAGCACATCAAATAAATATTGCATCATTCATAATTTTAACGCATATATATTGAGGTCCTACATTATTAAGTGACTTACAAAGTGGTTTTCATTAATTTAAAGCACGGGGTCACAATTAATGTCCATCCTATGTACGTATTGGCTCACCTATTATAGCTCCTATATTATCTACAGGAATTTGGCCCGACCGCCGTGGGGGCGGGAGGGCCTTTTATTCCGTAGTAATATGATAATGAGGCGCGCGAGCGCGAAGCGCGAGTCGGGGAAATATTGTGGTCGATCATTTCCAGTTCCTACGAGAAGAGGCTGCCGGTTGAGTCACGAGTGCTGAATACCCTTCAACGCCGCCGACATTGCTGCTGTTGTTGCAGGTGATGGCTCCGAGTTCATACTGCACCGAGAGGCGGATTGTATTTGGGTTGAAGGTTCGGATTGTATGATGGCGCTATATACGCTGTTGTTGTTGCTGAAGAGCTGTGTGGCTCTGCTCCTGCTGCATGCTGCTGCAGACCTGTGCCGTGTGCTGTGCGTTTTTGCTGCGCTAGAACGTGCCACAAGATGAAAACCAAATAAATGCCCAGAAGCTTGCTACCAAATAAATGATATAATGATTGATTATAATGAGGCAATGGGAATCAATAGGGTTTACGTAATCGTTCCCAGTGTAATGAAGGGTGCGAGCGCGAAGAGCGAGCTTTTTTTCTTGGTTTCCCGAGGGAAATGATAATCTTCGTCGTACGAGAGTAGGGTGCCTCGCTCGTAGTTTTTCTGTTTGTGTGTGTCACTGCTGTGTCACTGTGTCATCGTGTGTGATTCAACATTGCTTTCGACCACGTTTATCCACCGCGCTCAATGTACACACGGCACCAATGCCAGTCCCGGCGGGTTTTGTGCACGCTCATACACAAATTAAACCTTCTCGTGCTGGTGGGGTTGGAGTTCGTCAACAACAGCTGGTCGAGCTAAAGCAGTAGATGCGGCAACGTTTGTAGGCACACATGGCTGGGCCAAACAGAACCGAAAAACTCCAAAAGATTTTGTTTTTTTAGTTCTACATAATATATATATATATATATATTAACGAGTACTCGTGGGCAGAATGTGCCTGCCCACAGCAGCAACGTGCGGGCCGTGTCCCAACACATGCTGCAGGCAGGTAGCGTTGTCAGGCCCATCCTCCTACTTATTATACTACTGATGAGGGGACGGAGAAGCAGGAGAATATCTGTTGTAGATGTCGGTACAGCAGCAGCAGCAGTAGTAGTATAGTAGTAGTAGTAGTAGTAGTAGTAGTAGTAGTAGTAGTAGTAGTAGTAGTAAGTAGTAGTAGTAGTAGTAGTAGTAGTAGTAGTAGTAGTAGTGCTGTATGTAGTAGTAGTAGTAGTAGTAGTAGTAGTGGTAGTAGTAGTAAGTAGTAGTAGTAGTAGTAGTAGTAGTAGTAGTAGTAGTAGTAGTAGTAGTAGTAGTAGTAGTAGTATAGTTAGTAGTGGTGGTACCTGTCATAACGGTTTGGTTTTTTTAGTTCTACCTGACGAAACTTAACTCTACGAGTACGCTTAGGCAGAATGTGTGCCTGTCCACAAAATACGTCGGAAAAAATCCTGTTGTTGCCGAACTGCTTGTTGGAGAGCACGTTGACGACTGGTCTCTCTCGTCACTTTCAACAACAACTCCAACTAACTGCGATTTCACAGAAAGAAACAAGTAAACTGAGAAACAGCGCTCGAATGCATTTCTTCGAGGGCAATAACAATTATAATTATTTCCTTTGCCATCCGACAACGTGCAGCATGATCTTCAACATGGATCACTCATACATGACTTTCCCGAAAGAAGAAAACCTCGGAAACAAAAGGAAACCCATGCACCAAGTCTACCTCCCTTCCGTGCCAACTTTCGGCTTGTCTACTCTATTTATTTGCTGTATTTGCTCCTTCCTTCTCATTACGTTCTATTCTTAAATCCTAAGCTGCATCCAAGCTCCATCCCCACGCCATCGGTGTGGGTCTGTCGTCCCTCCCCCCCCTGTTCCTTCTTCCTTCTTGGCGGTCCATAACAATTATTTAATTATGTTCGAACTGGCAGTTCCCAACCGAGCTCTAAGTTTGATCCTAAAACCGACCACAACCACCACCCCGATAGTCATACATACGCGCACGCACGTACTAACGTAAGGCCTACCAGTAGAGGACAGCAGAGCAACGCATATTGTTGGCTCTGCTCTACAGAAAAAATGAAGCTGCACTATTATAGTAGTACCGATGATAAGGCGCTGACTAACCAGCGATTCGCGATGAACGCACAGAACTGACGAGCTCATCAGCTTCGGCCCGTGCCCCGCCACATTTCACCAGCAGCAGCCTGGAATGCCTATGCGCCAAGACCCTGTCGAACACTATAATTCCAGGGTAGCAATGAACAGCGGGCAGCCAAGTCACCCTTGGGCGTCGAACCGACAACTGGACCCGCAGGAGGCATCTACGTAGCCGCCATCCGCGTAAATAATAATACCAGGTACCAGGTACCGATTACCAGGTACTACGTGCCTGGTAGTGCTTTGAACGAGTTTTGGGCGGGTTTCGATGAGAAGTAGTCGGTGTCCCACGAGCAGGGTGGCCACGGAACGAACGTTTGCGGGGCGACGCTCGCATCGACGAACGGATAGAAAAGCTATGAATACTTGTAGATCCTACTGTAAATACATTTGCGGCTTTGAGGTGGGTGTTGTACAAGAAGAAGAGCTGTGTCGACATAGATCCCACCCGGCAAAGATGTGCGCAACACAGCCGTGCCATATATTAGACAGATCCCGCCACCCCGCACACATGATCTATCTACTGTAGATACGTATGCATGCACCGGTAGTTCATCATGCAGTACACAGCAAGGATCTACTACAAGTAGTATATGTGCCCCAGAAATATCTACGAGTATAGATCGTGGAATGTGAAGAGGGTGCAGAGATATAAGCTTCAGGGATGTCGATGCTGGGGAGAGCACGCTGCTTGTAGTTCACAAACTTCTTATTATTGCTCCACAAGTGAGTTGAGGGAGGAAAGATAACAACTTGAGTGAGTCAAGAAGGCTTCGTCGGGGACACAACTCAGCCCAGACGTTGACCAAAACTAACCCATATGCAGATACAGTCTGTCGGGACGTTGTCAGACAGAAGACTTCCAAATTATAACTGATTGTTGTCTACCGGGACGTTCATACAGAAGGCCAGAAGATTCCCAAAGAGCTACCAGGTATGTACGTACTTCGTATAACCGTATAAGATTCGCCTGCAGATATATTCCTAAAGCGCTGCGTATACTTCGTAACCATGTAAAATCCGTCCACAGGTAAACCTGATATTCCCAAAACGTTATGTGCAACCATGTAAGGTTCGCATACGAGCATAGACGTTCCTATACGATGGATGTGCTACTCGTCACATTAGCCCACCCTGAATAGACGCAGATCACAATACCATAAAGGGATGATGACCACATCATCCCATAATCGGGAAGATATATCGAGGATGCGGCTATTCAACACAGAAATGAGATGATATATCTACCCCACACCTCGTAGTGAGGCTTCGACGCCTAACTCAAGCAAGAGGGGGAAGCCAGAGGCCCACTGGGCCCGTCGGAACTGCGTAATACCCCGCGAAGGTAGCCGAACTGCGGAGGTTCTTCTTTGGTCACAGCCATCGTTACCATGTCGTCCAATGTGTCGCCGATGTCCGGTGTTCCCCTCTCGCGCGCCTCAAGGGTACGTGACGCACGGGCAGCATACATTTCGCCGCCTACCTTGACGACATCATCGTCTACGATCCGGACCCCCCAGCTCACACCGCCAACAACCGAGCTCTCTTCCAACGCCTACTTGGTGGACCAAAGGTGACCGCGTATTGATGGCCCAAACGATGCTATCGGCTCCAAGGTCGAGGGGGGTCCAAGAACGTTCCGAGTCCAAGGTGGCGCGGCAAATAAACAGGATGGGTCTGACGAAGCTGTGTGGTTGTTCCGTGGGGGGGCTCCGTGTCGTTCGCACGCATCGGTGGCGGCGCCACCTGCTGGGCTTCTTCCCACGAGACAAGGACCGAACTGTTGCTGATGCAGTGGCTCACGCTGCAACAGAACCACCCGGCGAGTTCATCACTGCCACCAACGCCCTCCTACATGCCCTGTTCGTTTTATAAAGGATATACCACTGAGCTACTCAGCTCGTTCGTTTTATAAAGGATAGACCACTGAGCTACCCAGTTAGCGCTGACTGAGTAGCTCAGCGGTCTATCCTTTATAAAACGAACATGCCCTCCGCCGCCGCCATTCAACGACCGGCCCCGGCCCCGGCCCGTTCAATTGGCTCCAGACCGACAGCCCTCATGACGCTGAGTGGAACAAGAGGGTCTGGTCGCTCCAACTTGTGGACTATAGCTTGGTGTCCGTCGCGATCATTGCGATTTGGTAAGCTGCTGTTAAAACTCGCGCAAGGAAGAGAGAGTGTTTCAGTCGGTCACAATCACGACAAGCCAGAGGGACGACGATGACGACGACGATGATGATGATGATGATGTGTCAGGCTTTATCAAACGACCTCTCCGTGTGGGAGTATAAGGACCGTTTCGACATTAATACGATGACAAAGCGGTCCTTACATTGACAGACACACATAGTGGTGACCCTTTTGGGACTCGGGTTCGTATTTTATTGGTTCGAGCGTTATTATTGTACCGAACGAAAAAGGAAAATATTATTCGGGATAGGGAACCGATATGAGAGTAATCAAAGATGCCAGGAGACAGAACTCCACCCCTTGAAAGACAGCAACTTTGCCTCGACATACCTTAACTGACACCGAACAACTAGTATTTAGTATGGAACACTCGGCCTTATACGCCCTTGACAGCGCAGATTTTGCGTGGCTTGACATGTCTCCTGGCACATTTGAGGATAATCTGCGGTTTGTTTTCGGTGAGATAATTCGGCGTTCTGGTTCATATTCTTGGGCTGAGTCCGTAGTACGTAGCTTACTTTGACAGCAGCAACTGGCGTTTTTTGGTAGTTCGCGCTTGTGGGAATACCAAATGGATACCACACGGCAAGGTGCTGGCAGACTGGTAGAAGACTGGTAGAACACGCGAACAGACAGGGCTGCTCCTTTTGCAGCTGGACAGCGGTCGCTCGCTGGACCAGGCATTTCGTGATTTCTCGCGATCTCACAGGGCCATCGCTTCAGGTTGGCGAGAGATGAAAAGCACATCGGAGCTGGAATGAATCATAACAAGCGCAGGTAGCAAGCGCGGAGCGTCATCATGTGGATCATAAAGGTTATTATACTGTATTCCTGGTGAGAATGTTAAAAACCAAAATAACTGCAAAAAAAAAACCCTTTAGGACCGAACTCACGCCCAATTTGGGGACAAATTTTGTTTGAAATTAGACTTAGAGCAAACTATTTGTTTGTTTACAGTGCAGCTTTGAAGGGGTTGATGACCCTCTATCCTACACCAGCCGTCTAGCGTGCACGCGGCCGCGGCTCGAGTATTCGTAGTGTCAGGCAGCGCGCGTGTCGTATACGACTCTGGGGTGGAAATATAAGGTCTGTTTAGACATTAATATTGACACCAAGCGGTTTTCGTCTTTACGAAAGTGGTATACGTCCGTCCGGACGTTTCAACGTGCCACCCTCTATGTAACAACCCTGCCGATCAAGCTGGTACGTGGTGACAAACGCCGTATAGTGTGTAATCGTCGTTTATTTTCTGGCTTTAGCCAAAAATAGGTATACCTACGCCTTTTAGGTCATTAGTAGGTACGCTACGCATTGTTGTTGTTGTTTTTTTTTTTTCAACAACACCTTTACTTTCCAGCCTTACTCGTGGGAGGTTTTACCCTCAACGAGCTTCTGGACAAGCCGTGGTCACAGGTGTCTACCCTTCTCCCCCCCGGTACGTGCCTTTATTTTTTGTCGCGCATAGGGTTCAGCATTCCCACTGCTCGTCGATTCAAATGTAGCTAACTCACGCTCTCGCGCTTTCCGCTAATCAATTTCTTTTTTGCAAGAAAAAGCTACGAGCATGCACTCGGTGAGACTTGAACCCACGAAATTGATCTTGATAGGCACGCGGACCACCTACCAAGCCACCGGGGACGCCGACATTGTACCCCGGAAATAGCTTCCTGGCGCCGCCTGATATTTGGCCTGCGCCCCATCGTACCTACGAATGGGTCAAAAAGCCAAGGTACGCCTACTATCAGCTATTCAACTTCCGCGCCACCTACTTTCGGCTTCAATTGTACCTATAAATAGCTCGAACGATCACTCTTCGCTACTGAAATATAGACAAAAGACTGCGGGAACAGCACGCGCGCAGGTGACGCCGGAGACAACACAGGTCACCCATTCTTCTGAACTTCATACCAACCCACGTACATATCCGAACTTCTTATATTTATTCGAGAAGCTCAGCTTATCTCGTGTTCTTGTGGTGCCCTAGTGTTTAACAGAGCTAGTGGCGCTCCGCATGTGTAGTATAATACTAGAAGAGTCTAGAACCCGCAATCATCATCACGTATTCATATAATGTGTATGTCGTGCCTGTCGTATCCAGTATGATGGCATGGCATGGCATTGCATTGTATACTGATTACGTGGCAACGTCGCATCTCCCATGTATGTGGCGTAGTGTTGTGACCACAGAACTTGTATCTCTCTATCAATAGGATTGAAGAATCGGCACGCACACTGGTTGTGCTGGATGTCGACGGGTAGAAAGAACGAACAAACACACATTCAGTCACCCACGTTTGCTATGATATGTTGGTCCGGGCCGCGCCAACGGTTGTGTAACTCAGACCCCTTTGACCGTGTGCTGTACACGTATATACCAGAAAATTCAATTACTGTTTCCGCAGTATTTTGTCTCTATTTCAGCGGCAAAACAGTAACCGTTCGAGCCATTTATAGGTGCAATTGAAGCCAAAAGCAGGTGACACGGAAGTTTAATAGCTGATAGTAGGTGTACCTTGGCTTTTTGAGCCATTCGTAGGTACGATGGAACGCAAGTCGAATATCTGGCGGCGCCAGGAAGCTATTTCCGGGGTAAAATGCGCAGTGTACCTACAAATGGCCAAAAAGGCGTAGGTATAGCTGTTTTTGGCTGGCGCCGTTTATTTTCGGTCACTTTTACACGTTTTTTTCTGCTCCGAGTTGCCCTTGAGGGTGTACTAGCTAGCGCCCACAACGTCCGGCTGGTGTTGCATTCATAGGCACAGGTGACCCCACCAGTAAACGTAAGCTCTCACACATCGCACTAGCCACTGATATACCCAGTCACCCCTTACCATGCGCCCGCTCCCTCAGGTGGCGTTTGCCGGCAGGGCTAATTCGGAGGCACGATACAGAGAACGGAAAACGATCGACCTGGTAGACTGACGAAGAGATCGACAGCCATTTCGATTGCGCAGCAGGGGATTGCCTTCACCCCCGGGGATGTTGTCGCTGAGCTCCCCCACCCCTGACACCCGACATGCTCCGTCCCGGTATTGTAGGGGTGCGAGGGTCTATGGTCATGCGACTACAGCCATGCATGAGATCGAGTACATCTCTCCTATCGAGCGTATCGAGCGCACCGCCGCCTCCCCCCTCTATTGTACACCTGGTATAAATAGATTGGGTTGGCGCCGATGGGCGACGAATTTGTAGAACACGCCTCTCACAGCGTGAGCCAGACAACCAGGGTACCGTTTTTTTTTTTGGCGGTCACCACGACTTGCGGTCGAGTTAGATCATTTTCGCGCGGAGAGAATCTTAACTCCGCACAAGAGGAATAATCGTTTCACGTAGTATGTATATGGTAAGGCACCCGCGAGGCAGTTACATAGTAATCCCATTACTAAAGTTGCCACACCAGAAAATAAATGAATTAATTGACGCTGTCATCCATATGCAAGAAACTCCGGCTCAAAAGGGGTTCTCAGTAGGATAAAGCTCACCCTGAATGCGACTCACCCAACACCTCACGGCGCTTCGCGCTTGGTGCAAGTAACATCTGCCCGGTCGATGAAGACACACCAGCAAATCAACTAATTAATTCGACGCCGTCATCCAGTACAAGTTCGCCTCACAAGCGGTTCTCGGTAGGATGCAGGCCACCCTTTATGCAACTCGTACAACACCCCACGGCGATTCGCGCTTGGTGCAAGCAATGTCTGCCTGGCCTGCGAAATCCCGACGTGCCCCACCCCGGTATTGTAGGGATGCAAGGGTCTATGGTCAAAAGACTACGACCATGCATGATAATGAGTGTTTTCCCTCCCTCGCCTCCTCCCCCACCTAACCCAGAAAGAAAAAAGAGGTTTACCAGTAGCCGTGAGGAGGAGAAAGTGCCCTTGTGGCAAAGCAATAGAGAGTAGAACTCATACAGTGAGAGAATGTGAATGCACAAGGACGAACGGGATATGTTAGACGAGGAGATGAGGAAAATAGACGAATGTGACATGGAGTAGTTTGGTACAGTAGATAGTAGCGAGAAAACGATCGCTATCCTAGGAGAGATGAATGGTGGCCACAGGAAGCAAACCTGGGCGGGGATAAGATAGCAAAAAGTTCATATGTAGTACATGGCAACGGCGTAATGAGCGCCCGAATGTTGGAGGTGTCTCTGTTATGAGTACGAACGATGCCCCGTCTTGAAACGTATGCGTGATTAATTGTTAAATGACTGAGGCAGGCAACGAATGAGTACGCCCCCCCCCACTCCAACCCCCCCCCCATCCCACCCCCCCCCTGCCCCACATTTCGTACATGGGAAGATCCGCCTCACAAGCGGTTCTCAGTAGGATGCAGCTCACCCTTCACGCGACTCGTCGAACGACCTCACACGGCGCTTCGCGCTCGGTGCAAGCAATCAATTAATTTCTGCCTGGTCGGTGGAAACCCGACGTGCCCCGTCCCAGCGTTGTAGGGATGCGAGGGTCTAATGTCACACGACGACCTACGGCCGAGAATGGCAATGAGTACACCCCCCCCCGCCCGACCCCAGACTGATTCCACGCAGGGGAGCTACGTCGTTCTTCGCTAAGGATTTTACGCCACCCGGCCGAGGGGCTCTGTACCTCACTCAAAATTGGACATGGACGACATTTTTGTCGGCGAAGAATAAACAAACACTCCCCTGGCGTTGTGCATATCGCCAAACAAAAAAGCTTACCAAACACTTTTTTTTTAATACTTGCAAATAAATAAGGCAGTCACTCGGCCTACGGGTTAGTGGCTCTAAGCGACTGAAAATACAATTACCTACAATCGATCCCCATAGGCACCGTAACACCATTCCCCCCTCCCACTCCCACTCCCACTCCCATTCCCACCTCCCTACGAGAAGAGGTGAAGCCCCACCATCGCTGCCATCGCCGCTGCCATCGCAGCGGCGACAATGGCAGACCTTATCCTCGCCGCGGCCGAGATATCGTTCAGGTCCGTACAACTTGTCAAGACATACGCCCCCTTGTCATCCAAACCCGACGCTTTGCATCTGGAAGCCTCTATTTGCGCGATGACGACGGTCAGGGAGCAGGTGGTGTCTGAGGCGTTGTAGCCGACGGATGCCAGGTTGCCGTCGACGCAGCGGGTGGCAAAGTTCAGGTCGATCTCCGCGCCTCCCAGTTCCGTTCTCCGGCAGCTCTCGGTCTGCTGATTCAGCATGTACTGCTCCATGGTATAGCTGGTGGCGGACCCTTCTCTGGTGGTGCAATCCGCGTTCGAGTAGTACGCGGTGTCCACGGTCCAGTTCGTGAGGAACGACCATTCGGGCTCTGCATGGGGAGGAGAAGGAGGGGGGGCGAGGGGAGGGGGAAGGGGGAGGGGTGGGAAGAGGAAGTGGGGAACGGAGGGGGGGGGGGGGGGGGGGTGAGGAGGCGAGCGGGGGGGGGCAGGGGTATTCAGTTCGTGAGGAACGACCATTCGGGCTCTGCATGGGAAGGAGAAGGAGGGGGGGCGAGGGGAGGGGGGAGGGGGAGGGGTGGGAAGAGGAAGTGGGGAACGGAAGGGGGGGGGGGGGGGGTGAGGAGGCGAGCGGGGGGGGGGGAGGGGTATACTCATGTCATTGTTGCCGTAGTCGAGCGACCATAGACAATCGCATTTTTACAATGCCAGGACGGAGCACGTCGGCTTTCACACGGGCGGAGGGAGGGGTGAGATTCCTTGGTACTACCCCGCGTCCCGCCCGCGCGCAGGCGCAAGACCAATCTCAAAGGACCTACTCGAGAGCGAGTTAAAATGCACAACCTCAAAAGCTAAACCTCAAGAGAGAGCGACCGTGAAATAAAATGTTAGAGCACCTTCAAGATATAAGCTTCCAGACCAAGCCCAAAGAGTAGCCAACAAAAAAACCAAGTCGAGGACTCAAATGGGGACACCACTGAGACGTGCTGAGATAGAGATACCCCTAAGACGTTATGTGTCTCTCTTTGCTTGAGGAGCTCCATGCATCGCCCACAACGGCTGTTTGACAAAAGTGTAACGCTTAACCCGACGAGCAATCCCATGGCCTGCGAGGTCTGCTGTACATCGCAACATATTGAGAAAAAAAAACGAGGATGGGTGGTAGTTCCTTCTTTCAGGTAAGTTGAGAAGCCCCACCAGTCATAACTTTTTCGCGCCAAAACGTGATAAACCCCTATCCCAGCCCGCGTCCACTGCACCCTTACCTTGAAACCCCTACTATCGTTGCACCCGTCGCTTTGTGAAATCGATGTCAGTCCCTCGGGCATCGTTCTTCTCCGCGGAGCACATAAACAAAACGACACATTTTTTCCCTCTCACCGTTATCCGTGCAGGTGTATGTGGCCCGCCCAGCGCACCCGTCGGCCGAGAACTGAGTGGTCGTGGTCGCCGCGCTACTGCAAGTACTGTCGTTGCCGTACTTGTTCGACATGAGCTTAGAGTCGGCGCACTCGTACTGTTCGAAGTACGTCGTCCTGTTGTAGCACTGGCCGATAACGTCTGCTCCGGTTAATATATCTGTTTTTTCGTCGTGTGTGTTTATGGGCGTCCGGAAGGAGAGTTGTACTGTTAAGCTAAGCTGTTATGCATGTGTCAGAGGGAAACAAAATTGCGTTGAGCGGTGAGCACCCGTAGGCATGCGTGCGCTTAGACGTTATCAGGTAGGAGTGCGATCGTGTATTTACTTGATTACGGCACGGACCCGAGAACAAGAAACGTCTAATCCGAGCAAAGCTTTTACAATCTTATCGTGAAACCATCCCTGTTTCATCTTGAGCTTTGCACGAATACACATGGAAAGAGAGGCGCAAAGAAGAACGTAAAAAACCCCGACAGAAACAAAGAAATAAAAAACAAAAAAAACAATTTGATTTATAGCTGCAGCCTTCGCCGCTGAGTCCATTTTCTTCATCCAATTCTCTTAGCGCATCCCTAAAAACGCGAGCCTGATGTTCTTGTTAACCCTTTTAGGACTGCAGTTCCCTTTGGGGGACAAACTACTTAGACTTTGAGTGGTTTGTCCCCAAAGCGGGACTGTAGTTCTAAAGGGCTTCAGCTTTTTCTTGTTCGTGGGCCTACCAGTATACTGTAGCTCTCAATTTTTCTGAGACTCCTCGTTTGAGGAGGTTTATCATCCCTTGCCGCCACGAGAAGAATTTTTAAGCCTGGCACACAACCCCATGGACCGCGGTAGGTGGCCTCTTTGAAGTACCTCGTGATTGTTTGTTTCATCGAGGTTAAACCACTGAGCTACTCAGTCTGCAGGTGACTGAGTAGCTCAGCGTTTTAACCTTTATAGATCGGACAAGAGAAGCTCGGTTGTTTAACCTTTAAATAAGCGATCAGGACAAAAGCTTTATGAGGGACCTCGAATTTCTGCGCAACGTTGCTGCCCACCGGTTTGGCTATAGGGGATCGGTACCAACTCTGATGAGGGATGTTGGAATAGAAGAGACCTCCATTCTCGAACGAAGGGTCATTAAATACATGCATGTACGACGTATGGTAAGTATCTGACGAATTACCTGATACCTGGTATCTGCTAATAACACGCCGAGGCAGAAGAAAGACCTTGGTAAACTCTCACGTGAAACACAGCAGCATCAGAGCGGGAAGCGGTGTAGCGCGCTTGACAAGGACAGGACAAGGAGACAGAAAAAATCGATGGAGCAGAAGCAAGAGAGGGAGTAACTAGTAAGCCAGGCGCCTTTTCTTATCGGAGAGCTTTTCCCCCATACTTTTCCATACTATTTTCGCGAAAAAAACAATCTTGCATATTTTACTGTTTTTTCTCAAAATTGTGACATATAACTTTCCTGGTGTTTTTGCTTCTAGAACATTTAACAAAATGTGACAGAACGACTCCGTTTTTTTTATACCAGGTACACATGTCTAAAGTTTCCAAACTTTGGAGTTTTTGAAAAAAACGCTCTCCAAAAAGATAGGCCCTAGTACGAGATTACGGGTGAGTGAACTTTACTTGGTTATTGGCTTGAGTTTGTGTGAATAGTGTGAATTCATCCATCTCCATCTTCCCGGCACACGATGTATAAATATATATGTTCACCAACTCTGAAACTCGTGACAAGCAAAAGTTACGTATCGGTTTCATTGTTGTACCTACCACTCCACCGCATGCGCTCCATCCCCACACACATACAACCCCGCCGAAAAACACTCCTGACTCGCGGACGATCCGTGTTCCGTCGCGTGCCCTTCAGCTGTGACCAGGACGACTTCATAGACGACGAAACAACAACAACAACAACAACAACAACCACAACCACAACAACAACAACACCAACAACAACAACATCATTACCAGCATGTTTTGAGTTAGCCCAGGAGACATGCCCTACAGATCATGCAGATGATACGGCTCCCACCCGGCAACATGAGCTACTACTGGTGGCTCATTTACATAGATCAGGAACATCTCTTCCCTGAAACAGCTACAGTTGTGTAGATCGCAAATCAGGAGCAGATGATCTGTCTCAGGCGGATGACCTTTAGCCGCAGCCGGATCTCAGATTGGAGAATGAAGATCGCGGCGAAGCCATCCGTCTTAGAAGTCGTTAACAAGCAAAACAAATCCCATCTGGAGAGACAAGAAGTAACTCCAAGCTTTCCCTATAATAGATGAACTGCAGCTACATGAATCACGCCAATCAGCCAACCAAAAATCACCAGACACTTGCGCGGCTGTGAGCACCATAACCTTAGAGTTAACCGGGGGGGGGGGGAATCCACAGCTGGCAATGGGGGTGGCCACAGCGCGGGGGGAGTCGAAGCTGGTGGTTCCTTCTGATGCTGTTGTGGCGGCGGCTGTGTCTGCTACTGCTTCTGCTTTAGATGCCCCCCCACCACCTCCAGTCCGTGCTCTTACTGGTTCGCATCGTTCTCCTGCTCCTCACCCCCAATCCGCTCCTCATCACGCCCCACCAGGTCCCTAACGCTATGAGCAACCCCATGGCCTACGTGGTCTACTCCCAAAAAATATTGTAAAGACGAACGATTTTGGGTATGTATGTAGTTCCTACAGTATAAGCTTAGAACGCCCATCAATGACGCGTTCTACGATAGAGGTAGCACATTTCCGCTAACATGTTTCATGAAAGACGGGGCTCCTTAACCCAAAACCGTCGCAATGCCAATCTTGTTTCGAAGAATGACGTTTTTGTATACTTGGGCCATGTGGTTATTCATCGGGACGCAGTTTGATTTTTTCCGAGGTCAGCCTTCCGATAAGGTATGGAGCTCCTAATGTGAGGAGCCTCAGGAAAATTAGGATGAACTTCTATCGTAAAAAGTCTCCAATCAGAAACATTTTGGCCGAAAAAATGCCACCCTTGTCGTAGAACACCTTGGGGATACTTTTGTTTTGGCTCCATCGCGAGTTCCGATCACAATGGACCCCCACGTGATACCGGCAAGGAACGGTAGTGGGGGGAAGGGATCGAGAGGGTATCCCTTGCTCGAAGGGAAATCTGCAGGTGTGGAGCACCTCTTGTTGCGGACAGTTCCGGGTAATATCACACAGCAGGTTCTCTGATCACTCGGGTGAACGGAGGTGTTTGACGTGTTGCCTCGTTCAAGGGGAGCGCAGGGGGTGGAGACCCACAGAACGCCATCACGAGGCGGTGGAAAGACAGATGTAAAAACGTACCAGTATATATTATCGTAGTTTCCGGAGTAGAAGAAGTCATGTCAAGTGAAGGAAGTGCCAGGAGACGGCATACCTGCAAGCCACCTGCGACCCCACTAGGGTATCGGTTAATCTTCGGGAAAACGACTCCGGGAACTCACTTTCCACATCAACTACATAAATCCCCGCAAATGTCTTTGGCATTCATACCTCTTAATAGTCGATCTTGGCGCAAACATACCATAATATCCTACAGCCTCCCTGATTGCGAGACTTTCAGTATCTATGCCGTACTGTTATTAGATCCACAATCATTCAACTTACAAATCCTCATGATGTTGACAGTGCAGATCCGACGCGGTCTCCGTAGGCAACTTGCAGTCACATGTACCAAACAGATCAGACTCGTGGTACGAGAAAATCCACACATGTGGCCATCTCGAGGAGGGTGGGTCTTGGTGCATTTAATTTCCGATTCGGGGTCGCCTGGAAAGGCTATGCGTAGGAGGAGAGGGGGAGGGACTACAGTAACACCATTGGCGTCGGGTTGGAGCCCAGTTGCGCCTTATGCAGCCAATATTTGAGGCGATTCCCTTCTCGAAGGCAATACCGCAACAAAGAAATAATATGTAAGATCACAATCAATATGCCATCATACTCTCGTATGATACTGTGTGTACATAATGTAAGGTCGTTCAAAGGGTCAACGGGATATGCATGTATTTATATATATACGTATGTGTGATACTGGTATGATTTAGTATCGGGCTATAGAAGAGCTTATTATACAGCCCGTGCGTGGTATCAGGGCCCTGAGTACCCTAAGAGTATGCCCGGGGCTCTGAATTTTCCTTTGCAGTACAATGGTTAGGATAGCCGATGGAATAAGAGCAGACATGCGTCCGAGGAAAGTTCCTCGGACGACTGTCTTTACCCGTCTAGCGGGTTAATAGAAGGAGAGCAGAGTGGGCCAACGCCCCAACGGGTAGGGTGGACCGTTACTGGACCAAGTCCGGCGGGAAGGCCTCATAGCTTCGGTTTTTGTTAGAGAGTAGGCTCGCGCGAGTCCCGCACTACACGGAGGAGATGACTCTCCCGGCTGGCTATCTCCACCGCACCTGCCCCTCTCGGGGGTCAGGTCGGGTCAACGTGCCCAAGCTCCAGTAGCAACAAACAGCAGCCTCTGTTGATGTTGCAACGGGAGCTATAGGTTAAATTGACACACGACACGAAATGGGAATGCGGAAGCGGGGTGAGCTTACGCTTTATTTTTACCAATCCGCCGCAAATAATAAAAAAAGCAGAGTGGGCTTGATGCCTTGAACCAAGCCCCTATCGATTCACTCTCTCAACAGCTCCCTTCTCTCGTCATCATGAGGAATAATACGACAACACAAGGAAAAAAACTCCTGAACAAGAGAAGCGGCCTTCCTAACCAGTTCGGATAGTGCCTACATTCCATTCCCTTGCCACGATAATCTGGTTCTACTACACTTGGTGCCGACGCAAGTAAGTGACACCTGAGCTTTGGAGCGCATAACCTCTCCTGTCCAACGGGCCTCTTCCTTGCCTCTTTATGCGAGACACCTACCAGCTTGAGAGTACGAAGCTGGTACATCGTAGATCGTTTTCGCGCTCCAAGCAGCAGATAAAATCAAGACGAACCATTAATACACCCCGAGCACATCACCGATCACCTAAAAAGGATCTCAAGCTTTTAGGGCATCATAATACCTACCAGGTACCTGGTATTTGTGCCTCAAGTGATTCAGCTCATGTTGCCGGGTGGAAGCTGCACATCTCTACAGAACAGGAGCTCCTCCTGGGTGGAATCTATCTGCACTACTCGTATACAGATCCTCCACAATATGTCACAGCGGCAGGTTAAGATCCAGATAGATGATCTATCTACAGATAGATCGTGATCCGTCCAAAGATTATAGTGTGAAATGTATAGCAAATTAACGTAAAAATTGGCTTCCTTTGGTATAATATGTTGTGTACCAGGCAGGTATATACACCTGGTATATATATTTTCCCTACTATTGAAACCGCTTTGGGATCCCGATATAGCGACCAGAACAATGACAACTTTGAAAAGATCAACCGTCCGCGAGCAGCGGGAGAGCGCCCACAGCATCGGTAGGAGGAGGTAGGATCGTGTTGCGACGGCCGTGCCGTGTGGTACGACTCCTTTTACGCTGTAACTTGGACACCAACTACTTATATCATCCCCCACAATCACACAGAGTGGCTTTTGCTGTAGTACGAAGTATTATTAGCGGTAATCGCTTTCCCCTCTGACCGCCCAATAAGATGAATAATCAAGACGGACACTGGGTGTGCTGATGGTATCGTCCAAGGGATACAGCAGTAACAGGAGTAAGAGTTTGACATGAAGAATTCACATCACCTACACATCACCCACATACATCATAACACATCACACACGTACACTACATACATACAAGAATGAGAGCATATCACACGGACGAGGCCAACCGTGAATTTTACGGAGCAGACGGTATACATGTTTCGTAATAATACTGTTACATCAGGTTGTATACCAGGCGCTACAACAGTAGTACGCAGTACAGTACAGTACAGTACAGTAGTACGTGGTATCTGGTACCACAGGTATAATACAACCTCGAATATACCTGGTATATGAACAATAATACGAAACGAAAATCAAAATAGATGACGGCATAACGACAGTGACTAGTCGTCGACGCAAAGTCAACTAAAAGAAATTAACGTAAGGTTTATTAAGGTTTACATCTATCTGGTTTTTCCACGGATCGCCCTGGATTTCCCGCAATGAAAGCGCCACCAGATCTCCGGTGGGGATTCGTTCAGAAACCGAACACAACTAACTAACAAACGAGCACATCGTCGGCCTTTTCAACACCGATATATGTCTCGTGCGCATACAAAACATCGCTCACCGACAGTCCCGTCCATGATAAGCGTGTTGTCCAAGACCTCGCAGGCGGTGTCGGTGTACGTGGTCAGCTCCACGTACTGGGCGGTCCCCGTGCTTCCAAAGAATAACAATGAGGTCGCTATAAGTCGTAACGATAACAACAAGGGCGGCAGCCTCCTACTCCTAGTGTGAAGACCAGACGGCATCACCATGATCATGTAGTACATGGTACTGTACGTAAAAAGAGTCGTGCTGTTGTTGTGCGGCCTGCACTGTGCTATGGACACTGCTTGCTGTTGGTGCTGATACTATAATCGTGCGGGTGGTAGCGCTGGTGGTGTGGCTAACTGCTGCTGCTGCTGTTGTAGCTGTTGTTGTAGTAGTTGTTGTTGCTGCTTCTTCTGTCTGTCCATGATGATCCACCTACCTGCCGAGCTGCATGCATGCGTGCTGCTCCTGTCGTGCGTGCGGTGTGGCGGAGAATGCGCCTGGCCGGACGTTCGCGTTCTTCGTTATACTCACAGGTACTTCTACTGTACACAGTATTAATAGTACACAGACAGAGTATTACTACAGTAGTAAGTAGTAGTAGTGGGTCCCATAGTGACGGTTGACGAGCAGTTACTGCCGGCTGCCCTAAATAGTGTCGATGAAATCGCTTGGCACAGATAAGATGGGATCCACCAGTCAGTGTGTGTAGTGTGGGGAGTAGTGCCGGTCGCCGCTATTGGTACAGTATAGTGCCGGTATTGTCGGGCATCGTGGGACAAGCGCGACGGGCATGCGACATGCATGTATGTATGTACGACGCACAACACGCAATCAATCCCATCATGCAACTTGGTGCCGTAAAAACCTGCTGAGCACCCATCAACATTCATGTCGAACGCACAACAACTATAAATATATTATTGACAGCTGGCTGACGTGCGCATTTCTTTATTTGACACGTTGTTTTGAGCTTCAATCAAATTGTTTTTTTAAAGCGAAAGGAAAAATGTGGGGCAAGTGTGTGCTTGCCGCTCGTACCCTGCAGCACGCAAGATAACACCCTTGAGATGAACTTCCGAGCCGAGTTTCTCCAAACCAAGGCGGGGGCACACACAACCAAAATGGTGGTTCAGAAATTCTGGAAACATCTCGACGAGAGATCTTTGCATAGACGCATTGCACGGCGTTTGAACTTTCTCCATTCATTCATTGTCGAGAAAATCAGCTTCGAAATTCGTTCAAGGGGGTGTGCTACCAGGTACCAGGTATTATTATAGTATGTATGTGTTCTTATATGCGTAAAACATGACGTCTTCTGCGTCTTCCGCGCCTTCTGCGGAACTTAGGGTTGTTGTGGTGGTGCGGTCTGTTCGTTTTATAAAGAATAGACCACTGAGGAGCTACTCAGTCAGCGCTGACTTAGTAGCTCAGTGGTTTATCCTTTATAAAACGAACAAAAGAAGTACCTTTGGGCTCGATACGGCCTCCCGCCGATAACATCCTCCGGGGTTGATCAAGCCCCTAGTCAGCGCCTGGTGTTTCCTTCCTAGTTTAGTCCCCCTCCCTAGTCGTGAGTTATTTTACTCAAGTGGTTCACTCCACTTCCGACTCTCTGGTCGAGTGTTCTTTTATCGTGGTTCTCTCCACCTGATTTCCCTTTTTCTATACCCACGGCAGAAAAAGCGCAAATAAATACGACGTCTGGCGGGACTCTATAGGAAGGAAAAAACAGGCGCTGGTTAGGGGCTTGATCAACCCCGGAGGATGTTATCGGCGGGAGGCCGTATCGAGCCCAAAGGTACTTCTTTTGTTCGTTTTATAAAGGATAGACCACTGAGCTACTCAGTTAGTGGCTGACTGAGTAGCTCAGTGGTCTATCCTTTATAAAACGCACAAAAGAAGTATCTTTCGGCTCGATACGGCCTCCCGCCGATAACATCCTCCGGGGTTGATCAAGCCCCTAGTCAGCGCTGACTGAGTAGCTCAGTGGTCTATCCTTTATAAAACGAACAAGGTCGAATTTCACGTACCATGTGAGTATACGCTTCGTGAGAAAGAAGTGCATTTCCTTGCGTCAAAAAAATGATAAGCATCACACTCCATACATTACATACGAGATTGTGAATAATTTCGGACTGGGCACGTACGGCCCCATGCGAAGACCAAGGACTGCTCTAAACGGGGGGGGGAGTGTTGTTACAAGGCTTAGTTTGGGCAGTAGGTACCAGGTACAGTAATCCAACGCGTTGATACATCACTATTATAACAGTCACATCGTAGAGGATATATATATATATACCTGGTATATATATACTTCGAGTATATTCCTTATCTGTACGCATGATCTATATAACAATACCAGGTAGCTAATAAAGGCCGCCGTGTGGGATCCGTCTACTCTGCAAGGAGGATCTACATATATATACATAGAGAGAGATAGGACACGTTTCCTGGATTGGAGGCGTACTGTGCAAATCCTGCACAGGATATCATAACGACAGGTTGTAGGTTCCATCTAATAGATGATCTAGATCGTGATCTGACGCATGCTACGTACGGTAATAATGGTGTTCTCTGAGTCTCCTTAAGTGAGGAATTCTACACCTCACCCAAAATATGATTCTTCTGGACATAGAGGAAAGTGTACGTGTTACACGATGGACACAACCCTCCCATGGCCTAATTATTAAGCATACAACGAACAATACGTACCGCAACGCAACAACTAAATTCCGATGATTTTGCCTCTCTCGTGATTCAGAAAACGTTTCTGCCCAATAGTAAGTGATACCTCTATCATCGTAGCACGCGTCATACAAGCTCCGACGTGTGCATGTTTCCATCACCATGCCGCACGAGAATGCAGCAGTGCAGCAGGAGTGTTGTTCCTGTCATGCGCACGCACACGCCTGCATTATTATGCATTTATTTCCTTTGTCGGTTCAACGAAGCGCAAAGAAGAAAACGCGAAAAAAAAAGTCAACCGCGGCTCCCGTCGCAAAAAATAGATCTCACAGCTGCCGTGTTTTTTTAGCTGACGTGATAAAACCTCCCAGGGCCCCTTCGCCGTTCTCCCTTGATTTATCTTCTCACAGCCTCGCACCTGGTAC
Organism: Nereocystis luetkeana; assembly: GCA_031213475.1. Lineage (NCBI taxonomy): Eukaryota > Phaeophyceae > Laminariales > Laminariaceae > Nereocystis > Nereocystis luetkeana. The sequence continues at coordinate 11,789,940 of JARUPZ010000004.1, forward strand.
GTATTATACCTCTCGTACACGTAAGGAACGAGGGTTTAAGGCGAGCAAAGCCGAGAGCCCTCTCTCCAGGCCTTTCATCTGCCCGAATGGGATCAATGCCTACTAAAGTAAATTTAGAGTGGCCTCCATACCATGATATCGGTACACGCGCATAATAATTTTGTAACATGGTGTCCAATCCAAGAAGAAAACGGTATTAATGAGGTTTTTACATCACGAATTGAGTGGTGCGGTGGGAAGATAGACAGCGCGAAAAAAGTTGTTGCTGGTGCTTGCGTTGGTTCTTAGTTTTGTTTTGTTAGTGCCACACTTAGTGCCACACTCCCCACGCATCATAGAGCATCGGCGGACATAGTTGCCCCTATCGGTCTGGCCGTCAGGAAAATCCACGCACTTTGACCATAAATAGAGCACAGCGTCATCGTTGGTTATTGCTTTCTGTGTTTTGCCGCCACGCGGGGGCGTCAGAACCTCCTCTTTTCCGCTGTTGTTGTTTATTTGTTACTTCGGCTCCCTCATACTCTGTTGCAGGAAAAAAGGGTACATGCTAAGCGGTAGAAGTAGGTGCGCACCTGCAATTTCTCCTGAGTCTTCTCCACTCGAAGAGTTATGTGTATTAACCACCCAAAAACGTTTTTTTTAAAGAAAAATTGCAGGAGGAGCAAATCCCATGGCCTAGGTTTGTATCGAAAAATGTTGCGGTATAGGAAACGAATCTGGTCAGCACCTCGGTTTAGAAGACCCATTACTCCCAGTGGCGGTGTGGCCAAAAAGAGCTACCTCTATCATCGTGCCCATCGAAGGTCGGGGCTCCCTCCTTGCTTTTAAACTCGGGCTACGGTAGGGGGAGGGGTGTATGATACCCCCCAGTTTTCACTGTCGACCATACTGTAGACCACTCGCCGCGCGAGTATATAGTGGCTCTGCACCTTGGGGTTTTAAACGGACTTGAACAGTACGTTGTTGGCGCAGTGCAGCGCTATAAGCAATGCCTGCCAAGGTGGTGCGTATATTCTGAAACCGAAACGCACAACAACAGTTTAACCCTGTAAAGAAAGAGGGTACAGCCACCCGCGCGAATGGCTCTTAAACTGTTTCTGATGCAATTCCCCGTCCCTCTCCGCCCCCCCCGCGGATTGTTTGGGCTTGTATGCAAAACTCGCAGACGTTTTAAGCCCGCAAAGCCACTATATAGTCGGCCGTGCGTTTCTCGGAATATGTCCAGGTACTCTCCGAGAGGTACGCAGCTCAAACATCCGCTTCTCCACGACGTGTCCAATTCGAGTTATTGCTCACCAGCCTGATAAAAAAAGTATCTATCTGGAGTAGCTGTTCCAAAAGAAAAATAGGCCTATTTTCGAACGAATGACAGCTCCAGATGATTTGGCCTTAGATTATGCACCATAAGCAAAAAAACTCGAACTAGGTCTGTGGAGAAACAGATTCTTGAGCTGGATACCCCTCGGAGAGACTCTATACTCGTTCCGACAAGTGCATGGTCGATTCCCATCGGTTCATTGGCCTAAAACGAACGTTAAGGTCAGAAAAGCAAAACAATCGAACTATTACGGGGGGCCATAGTTACCAGTAGTACCAAATATTGTGAGTAAATATGGTTAAACATATAGGTTTTTATGTGTACCATAGGTCCTGTTAACTATGGTCCCCCGTAATATTAAATAATGAAAAACGCATAGGGGACTCAACCTAAGCCGCTGACCAAAGAGGTCCTACAGGAGAAGTGAACCCCCCCACGGCTGTCTTTCGCGGTCACCACATACATAGCGGTCGAGTCACAATAGATCATTCGTTCAGGGTGGAGAACCTTCAACTCCGAACGAGGGAAATGATCGTGTCACGTAGTGTGTGTATGGTAAGGCATCCACGAGGCAGTTACATGATGCACCCATTCATCGCTGTCTCTGAAAGCGGCCACGCCAGAAAACGAATCGATTCACTCGACCCTCTGTCATCCATACTCAAGAAATCCCGCCTCGAACGTGGTTCTTAGTAGGATGTAGCTCACCCTTCATGCGACTTGCCCAACACCTCACGGCGCTTGGCGCTTGGTGCAAGCAAGCTAGCAATGTCTGCCTGGTCGACGAAAACCCGACGTGCTCCGTCCCGGCATTCTATAGGGATGCGCGAGGGTCTATAGTCATGCGACTACGGCCATGCATGGCATGAGTACACCCCTCACCGTAGCATCGGTCTCTTCGTTGCTTTTCTGCCAGCAAGATATCCCCCCGTACAGTTTTCGTTTGTTTGTGTCTGATATACATAGGCAGGTAGGCCCCGTACTGCTTTGAAGGAGTCTTTCTAGTGAGCGACCCGGCTCTTTACCCCTGTTGTTATTTTGGCCCTCTGTGTAGACGTGAAAAAAACGTTTGTTACTTGGAGCCGTGACACGTACCTGGTACCTTTTATCTGTATATATATTTTTTTTTCTTTGATATTTTGTACCAGGTAGGGAATTACTGTAGTATTATTGTTCCTATTCGTCACGATCGTCCGGACTTAAAGCGCGTACGATACCACATACTACTGCTGCTGATAAACGCGCTTGAGCCATCCAGGTGGGATATTATGAGCTTTAAATCGCCGTCCCCGCGTGTCTTTGCTTCAAGCAGACTTCACGGTATGGTATGAGATTAATCTCTTGGGCCTTCAGAGGGGAATATTATTTTGACGATACATAAAGCGACGACTACAGCAGCGGCCACTGTGTGACTGGGAGAGGGGGGAAAAGTTGTGTGTTCGAGTTACAGCAGCAGCCAATGCAAGGAGTCTGACGGCAGTACGGGCGTAGCATGATCCGACCCGTTCCGGTGGGCGATCACGCTGCTGGTAGACGATTGCTAACACCAAACAAAAGTTGTCGCGGTCACTATCTCGAGGGTCTCTAACGGGGTAAAAAATCATCTCCTGCTGTATGCAGTATGCGTTCAAATGCCTGGTTGTTCCTTCTGGTCAGCCAGCTGGGGGGGGGGGTGCGATGAGATCCGGCGTAAAAGGTCGATACACCGGTGGGTTTCGGTGATGTGTACGGCGAAGCTGGGTTCGTGGTTTCGATGCGGGGTTGAATAGGGTGGCACGCTAGCCTTCGTATGACTTGGTACGAGGGTGAGGCCAGCGCGTCAGGCACGGCCCGAGTTTTTTTTTGGTGTGGTGAGGATGAGGTCATCGCTTCTGCCGAACCCGAGGTGTATCCCGTTAAACACCCAAGTATCAGATATAATCCTAGTTTAGAATTACACAAGGAGAAGAGCGAGAGAACTTCGTATCAGATGTAGTCGAACACTCTTCTCGCAGGAGTTTTTGATCGAGTACAACACGCGACACAGGGCGAACCTTTCAATGGTTAGCACCAGAACACAGATAGATAGATGCACTAAATGCTGGACAGCTAATGACATGACCTCCCATTCAGATTCAGTTGGAACTGGCGAGCAAGGTGCGCCTGACGGGTGTACAGGAAGGTCCTCCTTGAGAGGAGAGCGTTCTCTGCGTCACGTCATAAAGGTATTTTGCGTACGACCATACCGTAGTAGTAGTGCGAGTAAACACCATCCCCCCCCCCCCCCCCCCGCCGGCCCCACTTTTCGAGCTCGACATCTCCACAGCAAGAAGCATGTCAGCGCCGAAAAGGGTGGCGTAGGACAGATGTCGTCGAGGGCTGCCCGAAAACGGGTCGTTTGGTATTGGCACCATCTTGGTTTCGGAGTGACCGAGCTCGAAAAGTCGGTCCGGGGGGCAGGCGTTTACTCGCATTATTCCGGTATGTGGTGCGGAGGGGGGGGGGTTCTAGGCAGGTAGGAGGGCCGGCGTTCGCCCTCTCAATCTCGGGTAGCGTATACGTGGTACCGGGTACGTACCCGGTACTGGCATGTATTCATGTATTGGTTCCACCGTCTGGAGTATTGCGTGACCGGTCTTCAGCCAACCAACTGCGGGGGGTGTTACGATGATGATGGTGTTCTGATAAAGGCGTACCGTAGCAGATAGGGTACCGGGGGCAATGGCGGGTCAATCCCCGGAGGAAGAAGCCTTCCTAAGTGTTCAAGGAGAAAGCTTGTCACCCTTTCTGGCTATTTCTCCAGTCTTTGCTTGCCCCCCACCTTCGCTACTGCTGTAGTATCAATAACTCGCTGTGGCAGAAGAGAGACTTATTTAAAGCGATACGAGGGGAAATATGAATGCTCAGCCCCCAGACCGCTGCGGACTGCGCTCACCCAGGTATTATAGCTGTTCTATGCTTGAACTCGGCGTTGCTTTAGTTCTTCATGAGACGTACCCCCCATTTCACCATGCCCGCATGCATACAGCATGGGATTGTTCATCACTGCTTCGGTATATCGTCTCGCTTCCCCGTCGCCTCGTTGCTGCTGCGTACAATAATAAGTAAGCAGCAGCAATGCCAATTATTTATATCATGTGTCTCTCGAGTCTCCTCCTCCTTCTCTCTTTACTTATTCTACTGCACGCTTATGTTTTGGTTCTACTACTACCGTACGCACTGCTACAACCTTGTCAGCAGGCATAATTCACTGAATAAGGTGTTTGTGCTACGCGTTGCATAACAACAACGCACCGACCGCGCCTCAACCACGATACAACCAAATCACCCACCATCCACCAACCAATCAGAAAGCGGGAAAGAGACAAAAGAGAGAGGCACAGCCGAGCCGTGTGCGCCCCCCCCTCCCATTCTCCCCGTAATAATTCAACACGCGGAACACCCCGAGAACGAACCAGCAAGGAAAAACAGCCAACCATGTATCATTGTCGAACAAAGCGAACGAAAACCGCCCCATCAACATAATCATGGTAAGTAAGGTCGTAAATGTAAAACTATCTTTAGGAGAAGAGGCCTTCTTCAACTCAGAGGGGCTACGTACGCGGCCAGGCATCAAATATCCGGGCGCGAGTAACGCTGAGCGCGCAAACTCACCCACACACGGACCCCCTCTCCCCTTTCCACCTTTTGAATCAGCACCCCTTCCAGCACAAAAACAATTATTTCTACTGCAATCTCCGGAAAACCTTCGATTCCTCCATGAAAATGAAAAACAGCGAAATATCAAAACAAAGCACCGTAAGAGCCACCAGCAAGTGAGTACAGTAGTGTCATCACAACGAATATATATATATATATATATATATATATATATATATATATTCCTCGAAGTATTTATTTGTACAGGCTCGATCGTACGTATCACACGTTCGTACGTAATGTTCAGCAACGAGGCTCGTCGTGCCAGTCTACAAGGGTTGTATAAACGCGACCCTTCCGCCAATCATCGTCGCTTCAACGGTTGCCGCCGCCGTAGGGGGAAAAATATAAATCGACCCCGGCGAGGATGCAAAACATACATACGCTCTTCTACTACTTTTTGCTGTTGTTGTACGCGCGCCGGGATTGCTTTGCCTGCCTGCTTGCTGCCTTGCCTGCAGCTTTCATCTTCGTCGCATTAGCTCCACCCTACGCGACACACGTACATACCCGCGAAGCATGAAAAACATTTATTTCGTGAATATCATCACCTACTTGGAAAACAGCGAGCAAACATCAGGGGGATGCCCGCAGGACAGATACAGCTGTGCACAGAGATGCACCGCGCGCGCGCCGACTGGCTGGCAAAATAACTTGGGAGAAAGAATTTCCCCGGGAGGGGAGCGACGGGGGGGGGGGAGGGGGCATTGGCGTTGTTTAATACAGCCTCCCTACTCCCGGTCCCCCATTTCCGGCATATGATTCTAGCCGCCCCGAATCTGTTGTCATCATTTGTTGTCATTTTCTGTCGTTTCTCTCTCTTTTCCCATCCCCCCCCCCCCCCCCCCCCCCTTTTTTTCTTCAGAGGCGCACTGCATACTACATACAGCCAGGCTAACGTCAAAACTAGGGGTTTCCCCGTTTCGTTTGATTGACTGGTCCGGTCTACTCTCACTCAAGCCGAAAACAAATAAGCCAGGAGAGAAATAACTGTCAACGAGAGACGAGACGAGACGAGACGCGGACGGCGGACTTATCAAAAAGCAAAACGCAAAAAAGACAAGAAGACGAGAAGACAAGAGAAGAAGAGAAAAAAGAAAACGAAGAAAAAAACGGCAGGAAACACCAACCATCCTGTTTGCACTCGTGTAAACTCGTGTAAAGCTACAGAGCACCGCGACTACGATACGTACGAGTAGCGGCTCGCCTCGATCTCCGTCGACTCGCTGCTGCGAGGAGGGAAAGCGGCATGCGTTGGACCTACGCACCCGCGTCTGCACCATGTATACCGGATACGCTCGAGAAATGATCAACGCCAACCACTGAGACGAGGGGGCACAGATAGCAAAACGACGAGAGTTATATCGACATCGATCTCCACATGGGGAACTCAACAACGACAGAGAGAAAGGAGGGGGCTGTCTCGCTCGCTAGCCTACCGCTTCTTGGGGAACATTCCTTCCCTCTCCAAGCACAACCCCTCTCAGCGGCTACGCTACGCTACGCTCTGCTCGCGACCCCCCCCTCCCCCCCCCACCCTTCCCTTCCCTTCTTTACCTCCTCTGTCAGATCGCCCCTCCCACAACCTCAGGCGCGCGCGACCGCGCACCCACTGCTGATGAAAGAAAACAAAAATCTACGTATGAGAATCGTGGGCACCCTACACCCCCCTTCCCTTCCCATCCTCCACCGTTACCAGAAGGAGGGTGGGGGCGGCGGCAAGAGAAACAATACCAGCCCCCTCCCCGCTCCCCCCCTCCTCCGGAGGCGTTCCATCCAACGCCTCCGCCGCTGCGAAGCCTTCTTCTTATCCCCGACGACATTCCTTTCTGCGCGCGCTGAGTTTTCGCAATAGCTGTGTAATATGCGTGTTGCCAACATCATCGCCGGCGCCTTTTCCCCCCCGTCCCACTCGCGGGGGCGTCATGCGCATACACCCCCACCCCTTCCCTCCCTATCACCCCCCCCCCCCTCCCCCCCCCCTCGCGCTGTACATATCGACGTCCCCGGCTTGGGCAACAAACACCACGTGCCTTCTTCAAGCCACTTCCCAACCGTGTATTCGTTCCCCCTCTCCTTTCTCTTTTAGCTCTCTCCCCCCCCTCCCTCTTCCTCTCCTTTTCTCTCTCCACTTCCCGCTGTCTCTCTTCTCTCGTTATATTTATTTTTCTCTTTTCTTGCTACGAAGATGTAAAAGGTAAAGCGAGGCGAAAAGGACGTCAAAACAGAAGAAAAAACGAAGGCAACCACAACAACAAAACAGGAAAAAAAAAAAACGCACGAACAAAAAAGGAAAATGCAGAAATACCCAGGGCAGAGAAGAGAGGCCCGATTGTAAGAAGAGAGAGAGAAAAAAAAAGAACACGAGAGCACCACACCACCCCAGCACACACCCCACTCGAAAAACTGGAAAGCCCGAGGGAAACAACCTCGCTCCCTCCAAATCTCCTCTCCCCCCATATTTCTCCCCTTTTCCCTGCGCCTTCCAGCATGACGGCGTTTACCGACAGCCCGGAAAAAAAAAAGAAAAAAAAAAAAACAAAGGAACAAGAGTCACCAGTCTCTGGACTGAACCCGGCTCCCCCTCTTTTTACCGGACAGCTGCCGGGATAGAAAAAAAGAAAAAAGAAAAAAACGTTTCGATCCCGGTCCGGTCCGGTCCTCTCCGCCTCTGCGGGAACTCCTTCTTCGCCTCCTCTTCCTCCTCGTCGCTTTGCCTTGCCTTGCCGACCGGCTGGCTAGCAGCGGCAGGCTTGAGCTGGCAGCGGCATATGCTGGAATTGGCATACTGGCAGTGGCATGCTGGTCTCTCGCGTGAATCTCAGTACCTTCTCTCTCATCGGTCTTCCCACTCCTCCCCTTCCCCCTTCTCCTCCTCTCTCCCTCCCTTCTGCCCGTCCTCCTCCTCCTTCCCCACCACACCCCACCTGCGACCCCCTCCGTTCTCACTTCTTGCTGTTCTTGCGTAGCGGGTTCTCGCGCGACGTCCATCGCCTCTGGAGCTGGGCGTGGGTCATGTTACGGCCGATCTTGCTGTTCCGGGCTACCGAGACTTGTGCCACCTGTAGAAGGGGCGTTGCAGTAGGTAGGTGGGTAGGTAGGTGCGTGCGTGGGTGGGAAGTGAGTAATTGGGCAGGTGGGTTGGTAGGCTGGTGGGTAGATGGGCGTAAGTGGGTGGGTGCGGGTAGGTGGATGGGTGACTGGGTAGGTAGACTATGTACGTGGGTGGGTGGGTCGACGGGCACATGGGTGGATGGGTAGGTGGGTTGATAACGGGTAGGTAAGTAGGTAGGTAGGCGGGTGGATGGATGGGTGTAAGTGGGTGGGTGCGGGTAGGTGGATGGGTCACTGGGTAGGTAGACTATGTACGTGGGTGGGTGGGTGGACGGGCACATCGGTGGATGGGTAGGTCAGTTGATAACGGGTAGGTAGGTAGGTGGGTGGGTGGGTGGGTGGGTGGATGGATGGGTAAAAGTGGGTGGGTGCGGATAGGTGGATGGGTGACTGGGTAGGTAGACTAAGTACGCGGGTGGGTGGGTGGACGGGCACATGGGTGGACGGGTAGGTGGTTGGTTGATAACGGGTAGGTAGGTAGGTGGGTGGGTTCGTGGGTGGGTGGGTACACGGGTGGGTGGACACTTGGGTAGGTACCGGCAGGTGGGTGGGTGGGTAGAGGTACAGTAGATACTTAAGGACCCAACAGAAACAACCAGCGGCTAAGGAAAAAAAAACGACGGGGGTATAAAATGTGGCACCTCAGCCCCTGCCACCACCACTACTACTTCTACCCATACTACTTGATGTATAGGCACCAAACTCACTGGGTTAGATAGATGTAACCAGCTTGGGGTATGGGACACCCAGTCTGTACCTAGACTACCCAACCCCCACCATATACGTGTATATATATTAAATATATATATATATATATACCTGGTCGCCCGTCATCCCCTCGCACGCCTGGTGGAGAACCGCCTTCTTGTCCAGGTACTGCCTGCACGACAGGGGGAGCTGAGAGAAGTCCTTAAGCTCCCGCGCGAGCTTCATGCACTCGTCGAACGAAACATCGCCCACGTTTTCTGCCACCACGTCTGTTTTTCCACGCGGGAACGGTGGGTGGGAGGAAGAGGAGAGTGACGAGGAGAAGGAGGCGAGGGAAGCGGGAGGAGGGGGGGGGCGCAGGAAGGGAGTGGGGGAGAGGAAAAGAAGAAGAGGGAGGGGAAAGGAGGGGGGAGCGGGAGGGAGGAGAGAGAGGGGCGGGGGGGGAGAGAAAGAGGGGGGGGGGGGGGGGGAGAGAGAGAGAGGGGGTGGGAGGAAAGGGGCGGGTGGGAGGAGGAGGAGGAGGAGGAGGAGGAGGAGGAGGAGGAGGAGGAGGAGAGGAGGAAGGTGAGAAGTGAGGGGGTGTACTCATTATCATGCATGCCCGTAGTCGTATGACCAGAGAGGGGGGAGGGGGGGAAGAGGAGGAATGCTCGGTTGGCTCAACATTCACTCCAAACGCCATCTCATCGACAGACTCGACCGACTATCAATAATTTAAAAGTGTCCGCCTACATAGAGGTAAAACAATACCCCGTGGGTGGAATACCGACCCTCGGGTGCTTCTGACTACATAAATATTACCGGGTGCCTTCCCAAAGATTGGTCGCGCATTAGGTTCGATAGAGTCAGTCGCTCACCATGCCAACAACGAAAACTCAATGAAAACTACTGCTGTAGCATACTACCAGGTACCTGGTATCTACCATAGAGCCGCCGACCCACTGACGAAGTCACTGAAACCGAAAAAACAGGAACAATTTAAAAAAAAATGACATTGACGAGTTTTCGCATAGTGCTTGGGCTCAGAGAGGCCCCTTCAGGACCGCAGTCCCGTTTCGGGGACAAACTACTTGAAATTTGAATAGTTTGTCCCCAAAACGGGACTGCGGTTCTAAAAGGGTTAAGACGAAGAAGGAGATGAAGAAGATGAAGATGACGAAGAAGGAAATATATCGTACCAGGTATGATAGATGAAGAAAAACAAGGAAGAAAAAATGAATCGAGCAAAACAAGAAAAGCGCGAGACGATTCGATTCAGAATCCAATGACGGCAGCAGCAGCAGCAGCCCCTTTCGAAAACGCCTCCTGGCTCACTGGTCCTCCGGCGTGCAGGGCCATTCCACCACAATCTGAATATCCTATAGAGTAGCGTTACCATATAGGGGAGCCCAACAGCTACAGGACTGCAGCACAGGGCACTTGATAAGGAACAGGAAATCTGATCGAGGCTGACTTTTGTATATTCGAGAATGGATGAGTTCTGGACTACTACTGCAGCTTCAGAATCGCAACGTCTCCCGAAAATATTTCGTACATTTTCCTACAAATCCCGGCCAGCCTTTCTTACTGGTGTCCTGTACAGTGCCTGGTACTGTGTCGCACAATAGATCCAGCAGTGTCCATTTCAGTACGGTGCGTACTGCAGTAGGACAGCAGTGATATCCGGTGTTTACACCTACGCGCTGGTTGCTTTTGTGCTGCCCTCAAAAGCGTTTTCGTGCCCGCCTCAAGACACAAACCGCGCCCGACCGATTTCCGAAGTTCTGAACCCCCATATGACAACGTTCGTGTTACCGCTGTACATGCACAGCTGACGCTACCAGCCCTCTCACGACAAACTAGCCTGCCTCACAGGAGGCTCGCTGACCAACGCGGGGGCTGCTGGCTGTGTCCTCCGACCACAACCCAAGAAAGTTGGATGTACGATGCAGCCCGACCGGACCCCCGAGACACGAGCATCCAAAAACAACGACAACTTTGGTGTTAGACAAAATTCTGCCGGCACGTACGAGGAGGGGCAACGGGTACGAACATGGGATCGTGTTGCTTCCGTGCCGTGCAACCGACTCTTTTGTGTTGTAACTCGGACATTGTTCAACTTTGTTCGTAACCATCGCCCCAGTAACGTAGTGGCCGTCGCTGTATGCAATCCCGTGACCTGTGTCTCTTGTCAAATCCCCCCCCCCCCCTCAAATCCCAGAAGGGTCAATACACGGTTGGCAAGGCCGCACGCACATCTCGAGTCGTTTCTTTCGTTTCTTGACAGTTTTTTTTTTCTGGGTCCCGTAAGTTTTTTTTTCGTTTTTTTTGTTCTATCGTAACACAGCCGCCGTGAGAATCCCCACCACGTCTGGCAAAAATCTTCAGAAAGAAGTGCCCAAACGAAATGATACCTGGTACTATTTACGGGGGATCATAATAAATAGGACCTACGGTACACACAAAAAACTACCTGATATATATTTATCTAGTTTTACTATTAATAACAATATTTGGACCTAATTACTATAGGTCCCCCGTAATTGGTTTTCTACGAGTAAAGAGGGAGGGTTTTTTGTCACGAAACTATCTGTAATAAGGGATTTTTCGCCCGATGGCCTTTAGAACCGCAGTCCCGTTTTGGGGACAAACTACTTGAAATTTGAGACGTTTATCCCCAAAACGGGACTGCGGTTCTAAAAGGGTTGAATATCACGGCGGACACCACCCCGACCCGGAAGTCTAACTCTGACCCCAACCAGAGGCCTGCCTGGATGGTGTGCCAGCTGGTCGTTGTGCTTCGAAAGGCTCTACGTGCTGTTCGGGCACATTTAAGGAACTTGACCACACATACGTAAGCACATCTACGCGAACAAAGCTGGGCGTTGTGTTTACTACTACTGTAATAATATCGAGAGCATAACATACCAGGCACAGCAGCAGCTATAAACCCCTCTAGAACCGAAGTCCCGTTTTGGGAATAAACTACTTAAAAATTTGACTGGTTTGTCCCCAAAATGGGACTGCGATTCTGAAGGGGTTATTAGGAATATTTCCGGCTCTTTCATATTTAATCAATGTGAAAGACAAGGGTAATTACGACAGTACGTATATATCGTAGACCTCCGAACCACGCACGAACGGATGGATACCTCCATCGCCGGGCCTGCCTGAAAGAGCCTGCCGAGTCATCGATCTCACGTCGCAAGCGGTCCCTTCGTTATGACGCAAGGTCGAACGTCTGCCCCAAGGGTTGTCGGGGTCACCAAATAAAGCCTCCTATTATAATTAATAATGTGAGGACCACTCTGAGCGGGAGTATATATATATACATAAACCGCCGTTGGGGTGTAGACATGAAGACCACACGTACGTCCTTCACATTTCCGTCAAGAGCGAGAAGAAAGTTCAAACCAAAAAATACGGGTTTCTCTGGTTCTTTCCGTTCTAAGCAGCGTACATATCATAGCGGCTAATGCACTTCAACTCGCGGACTCCTGTTCAACGATCAAGGACAGCGAGTATTGATATTAATATTACGGGGGACCATAGTTAATAGGACCTATGGTATACTTAAAAACCTATATATTTGACAATTTTTACTAACAACATTTGGTCCTATTAACTATGGTCCCCCGTAATAGTAGTGGATGGCACCACAAAATTACAACGCAGCAACTCTCACCGTGTGAACGTACGTCCACACTAGGGTGATAAGATAGCACACCCCCTGGGACGAGTTCCAGACCCGGTTTCTTCCAAAACATCGGGGGGCCGCACACAACGAAAAAGTTAGCTTTGGAAAAATTAAGGGGGTACACTATCAATAGGTCGTCTTCACGCATTGCCCACAATTTGCGCCACGTACGAGTAGGCGTTTCTTCTCGGCGGGCCCATACTGCGTTGAATACTACTTGAACACATACCTTGACATAGAGCTGTTTGTACAGTACGTTGTTGGGAATTGAAAACGACAAGGTCCGGAGGGGCGTAAATATACGACGTAAAAAAAAACGGAAAAACAGACCTTTCGAAACTACGTAGAGGTGTGGGTGCTGTCGTCACTTTGAACAGTAATTTTTACCGGACTACGAGTGTTGTTGTGAACCACAGCGATACAACTGCTGCAGTAGTACGTCAGTATACCCAGTGTCCGTCCTGGTTCCTTATCCTAGACGGAAAACATCGTAAGAGAAAAGGAAAAACATTGTACGAACTATCAACACAGCATGAACATCTGAGAACATACCCCCCCCCCGTAAGTTCATAAATGAATACTTCAAAGTAGGGGCACAACCAACAAAAACAACAAAACGCTACGCAAAATACTTGACTTTGAAAAAAAAAAAAAAAAGTAAAAAAGGTGAAAAAAAAACGTATTTGCTGACTCTTCTTGTCGTTCCGCGAACGCAATGTTTTTACCATGCATGACAAAACGAAAACAAAAACAGCCGACATATTTTGTAACATCGTATGCGCAAGGTTCTCCTTCGGGGTTGCGGCTGGCTGGAAATCTCGGGGATGTCGCAAGCTGAAAGGAGGGAAGAACAAAGGAGGCTTTCTTTCGTGCGTCCCTCGTATCATGCGTAGACGCCGGGCAAGAACGAATATAAAGCATAAACATGACAAAATCTGCAAAACCTCAAGAAAAAGCAGATGTGGCCACCGCGCAAGTAGCCGGGCAAGTAACACCGATCAGCCCAGACGAGTGTTCTAGTTAATGTAGTTGTATATAAAACATAAAAACATACCGCCAACTCCAGACCGGTCAGTCGGATAGGCCGGTCAGTAGGCCGGAAAGACTGCTATTAATATTAATATCTGGTATAACACTATGGCTAGTGGTGGTGGTGCTGCTGCTGCTAGAGTACTGCATACGAATTGTTACAGGAGATAAGACAGCACTTTCACTCCTCGACAGATTTCGCCTTGACAGGGCTTGACTTTACACCAAACTGCCCAGCTTTTAGTGTGGAACACTCGGCCTTATATTATAGTACATACACCCTCGAAAGCGCACGTTTTGCCTTGCTTGACACGTCTCTGGACATCTTTGACTGCACATGGACACGACCGACTGCCGGGGGCAGGCTTGAGACCACCCTCATGGCCAGGCCCCGGGGGCGGGAAGGAAGGGGGCACGGCCAGGCCCCGGGAGCGGCGAGGGGGGCAGGGGAGAGGGTGTGTGTGCCTAGTTTCCAGTTTCTGTAGTTGTAGTTTGGTTAATGGGCGTGTTTAGTTTATCGGATTGAACATTTTTGTCCCAACGAAATAACATTCGCATCGTACCTACTGATAGAGAATAATGTGAAGAAATGAATAACTCACCATGTATGTCGTCCTGTCGAACCGATACATGCTGGCTACGTACAATACAACACAGCAACTGCCCCCCCCCCCCCCCCCCCCCCCCCCTATGGACATACGACTACGGCCATGCATGAGATCAAGCACATCTCTCCTATCGAGTACCCCCCCCCCCCCCCCCATAAAGCAGCACAGGGAGATCGACGGAAGAAACGAAAAACCGAACCTTCAGTTAGTGCTGTAGTCGACTTTGCGTCGACGGCTCCCGTTAAGCCCTTTTTCGAGTACTTGGTGAATAAGAGAATGGAGCAAGCACTACTATAAAAATCCAATAGAGGACCTGAAAATTCAGTAGAACTTTACGAGCAGTGGGGGTGCTGAACCTGTGCAACAAAGCGGAGGCATGTCGCGGGGGGGGGGGGGGGGGGGTAGATACGTACCTGGTTCGATATACCTCGCAGGTACTGGTAAAGACACATTTTTACGACTGAGACCACGCGTTGTTCAGAGCAAAAGCTTCTTCGAGTTGCACGATATACAACTCACAAACTCCGGAGCGAATACAGCACGCTGTATCGCATGAGGCGTGTGCTTGTTTTGTGGTTTGTGGTGCGATTCGTTGAATGCGCGACATGACGGGAGAAAATTAAACCGCCACCATCAGTGTATTCGTATGCACAGCAGTACCGCACTCTATTAACAGCATTGCTGTTATCATCGCAGACAGGGGACCCAGCACTCGAACGCAACATCAATATCGCACCACCATCAACATCGACAATTATACTGGAGCGGAGTACCATTATAATGGCATCACCAGGTACCCGGTATTTGACAGCAAAAAATGACACTTTTTCCCCTGCCCACTCAAGAACGCCCAAAATGTGTGTTACTATTATTAATACTATTATTAATAGTGTCACCGTTTCGGGGAGGGCCAGAGAGGGTCAAGAGTCTGACTGAACATCTCCCTGTCTCTCTCTATATCTCTTTCCCCTTTCTCTCGCACGCACAGACAGACTGGGAGGGTGGGAACGAGCAGACTTCTCTCGGCTAATCGCTGCTGCTGTGCCCTTTTAGCACTGCAGTCCCGGTCTGGGGACAAACCACTCAGATTATAAGTAGTTTGTCCAAAAAACGGGACTGCGGTCCTAATACATACCACTCTGTACCTAAATATAAGCACCTTTATAATACTAAAATTCAATGAAAACGGTTGCTATGTTTAGGTACAGAGTGGTACCAGGGGAAGCGGGTGCCGTACAGCAGCAGTGCGTACGAGTACGTAACGTATCACAGGCATATATACCTGGTACACAAACTGCACAGCAGCAGCAGTGCATACAGCAGTATTCGCCTTGTCTTTCTTGTCCTACACGGCAAAAAATAGATACCAGGTATACATGAAGGGAATGGTTTCATAGGAGTATCTTGGGTGGGCAGTGGCGAGGTATTTACGTTTCGTATTTTACGAATTTACTTGTATGAGACGGTGTGGTCCCTGTCTACCACAATGACCGGAATGCGACATGATCTCGCGACACAGAGGGGGGAGCGGGGCATCCAAAACCTGCGCAGGTCATTTATAGAAGAAACCGAGGGAAGTCAGCTCAGCCCCCCGGTACAGAGGAGCGCAAGCAAGCCCCCCGACAAAGCACGCCACGAGCTGGGGGGGCGGCCTCCTCCTCCTTCAAGTGAGAGGGCGCGGCGGAGGGGCCACAATTCCTGCCCCCATGCTCGAGGACTGGACTGGAATGTACATGGTACGTGCATATCATACTACTCAGCAGGCACGTGATGGCTATATAATGAAGATGTACGCACTTGCTTCCAAGCAGCAACCACCGGCGGGGAGAGAAGAGACAAGAAGAGACATGCACCCCTCCAAAGGCTTGGGATTGGTTCACGAGATTTGTGCCTGCTTCTGAAGCGCCGCCAGTGCGGATTTTGCCACAGGGCAGCCTGGCGAGGGTGCCGGGCGCATGGAGACAGGCATCGCCTCGCCGGATCAGGTGTCGGTGCCTCGCTCTTAGGCTCGCTGGATGATGAGCTTGGGCCCCCCGCAAGGCAGAAGAAAGAAGGGTCAGCAGAAGGGCGTTTCTACTTTCATTTTGGGGTCTATGTCATTATGTCCGTAAATGTAAGAACCGTTTCCTGATTCATATAAGTATCAAAATGGTCCTTACATTTCCGAACAGATAGGTATATATGATCAGGCATAAAAAAAAAACTCGTACGAAGCTGTTCAGGAGGTACCACGGCTCGATTCGGCTTGGCTCACTCACCGTCCTTTTTTCCGGTGAAAGCGGGGCGCTGAAGCAGCGTTGCTTTGCGGTCAATAGCCTTGGGGTCTGTCATCTCTCCGTGATCTCTTGGGGGCCTTGCTTTCAGTCTGATCTACGATACCCTGTAATAGTCTGCGCTCGTGCGCGATAAGAAAGCATCGAAATAGGGAGAAATCATCTCGGAAAGGAGGCGGTTTAGTTGAAGTTCGGGATGGGGGATGTTTGTCCCCTATCCCCTATTGCCAGTCCGCGATTTGCCCGATTTACTGGTCTTTTCTACGTATCACACCTCCTCTGGTCTCCTGACCCAGTTGCCAGTTGCCAGGGGGGTAGCCAGGTACGATTAGTACGTGCAGATGGTATGTTGGCTACGGGTCATGCACCCAGTCGGTCTCCACTGCTACGACTGCTCGTGTTCCTGCTGCTGACTGTCATAATTCTCCTTGTCGTGCAGTTTTGCTCGCATGATGGCGATCCAAGAAGCAGCGCACCTACCTAAATAAAATACAGCATGTATGTGCCCACAAAACTCTGACCTTCCGTCTCCAACAATTGAATACCTGGTGGGGCAAAGATTTCGAGCAAACATCATCTATACTCTACCATTCATTGTGGCTTATCTCTGGGACAGATAGCAACGTATAGCAGTATTGTTACAGCAGTTGCCACGTGCGATCAGGTGGGAGAGAGCCTCTCTCTTTGTTGTCGCGTTTTTTTTTTGGGGGGGGGGGGGGGGTTGTCATCATCTTTTACTTTCCAGCCTATCCTGGTAACTCTCGTAGGAGGTTTTCAGG
The DNA here is from genome assembly GCA_031213475.1 of Nereocystis luetkeana. Classification (NCBI taxonomy): domain Eukaryota; class Phaeophyceae; order Laminariales; family Laminariaceae; genus Nereocystis; species Nereocystis luetkeana. The sequence continues at coordinate 11,807,123 of JARUPZ010000004.1, forward strand.
TTTTCTGGTGTTACCCTCTGCGATCTTCTGGACGAGCCGTGGTCACAGGTGTCGTCCCTTCTCCCCCCCGGTACGTGCCTTCATTTTTTGTCGCGCATAGGGTTCAGCATTCCCACTGCTCGTCGATTTTCATCGAATGTAGCTAACTCACGCTCTCGCGCTTTCCGCCAATCATTTTTTTTATGCAGGAAAAAGTCCCTGCGTACGAGCATGCACTCGGTGAGACTTGAACCCACGAAATTGATCTTGATAGGCACGCGGACCACCTACTCGTACCAAGCCACCGGGGACGCCGTTTGTGAGGTGTTTTTCTGTGGACCATTTTAGCCAAGAAGAATGTGTGCACTGCTGATGTGCTGCCTCCGCGAATATGAGGGGGAGTGGGGGGGGTACGTTCGGCTCAGCTACGAATTAAAGAAGCGCCTTGATCGCAAAAGAAGTTACCGACCAACAGGTACCGTGCGTATAATACACGATGGGTGACGGTAGCTTCGTTGCAGTTATTCGGTGCCCCGATGTTGAAACCCTTCATTCGTTCATGATTCATGTTTCTCTCGTTTCGATCGGAATATTCCACACGCCGGGCAGATCAAGATCTATTAAAATACGAGTACTATTAATATGAATACCTGTATACCACAGACAGGTACAGGAGATCTTGACCTGCCGTAGTGGGATGTTGCGCAGGACCTGAATAATACGGATGCAACCCACGAAATATGTGCTATGTACAGTAGTAGTACGTACATCATGCAGATTCTACGGTTCCCACCCGGCAACCTGAGCTGTAGGTCAAACAGATCAGGATTTTTTCGTCCCTTTTAGGATCGCGGTCAGTCCAAATTCAAAGTAGTTTGTCCGCAAAACGGGACAGCGGTCCTAAAGGGATGTAATGTAGTAGATCATGAAGTTGACGTCGATGATCTGTTCGATGTGTGGAATATTCCTCACCTCACTCGGGGGCTTCTCTGTCGCGGAAAACCCGAACGAACGTGTCCGATCAAAATGGCTTCCAAGGGAGTGTGAACAGTCTACAGAGGACCAAGGAAGTGTGGGCAGGTGCGGTTAGCGCACGTGAATGGCACCGCCCCCAAAATCAACACAACAACTGGCTCCCTTGGAGCTGCCATTTTCCCTGAGAGCTTATTATGCAACCAGTCAGCTTGTAATCCCAGCTGACAAGAGTGCACACCCCCCCCTTACACCACGTGGACACGAAAAAACCCTTGTGGATACCTTGAACAACATAGCGCACCATTTGGCGTACCGATTTGAGAGGCTGTTGAACTTGAGCGCGGTATGCCATATTGTTCAATGTCTCCACCAAAGGAGATTTTTACGTCTATGATACCTTGTGCAATGGGGGGGGGTCCCGGCCACATGTCTGTGTTTTCCTCTCATTGTGGGCTGGCTGACGTAACGTAGGAGGCGCACTACACGCCACACCATCCGGGCGGGCATCTCGATAATTTGGCATATCTAGGTGTCCGTAAATACAGCACCAGCCTTTCAATAAAAACGTAAGCCCGAGATGTTGCAAATAGAAAACACATTGCGACAAAAAAACTGCTCAGCCTGGGCGCTATTGCCCAATCTTCAAGAGAGCTGCTTACTGCTGGGATCTGCAAGAAGTTGTGCTCTCTCGCTCTCACCCAGAATGAAAACGTCAGCCTGAACCTGATTTCAAGTTTCTTGTGAGAGGGCGGTACTGGATGTACACACTGCACCTCAATCGGTCCAAGGTTCGATGTGCTTTAGGGCAAATAAGTTCTTCAAACAGCAAAAAAGGAGTGCATACGGGTCATAATCACATCTATCGATGTGCAGTGGGTGTGTGCTCGTTCGCGCACGCGGGGCGGCGCTGAAAGCGCTTGACATGACACACATATCGCGCGGCAATGAAGAAAAAAAAACGAGCATATGGCCGCTCACTGCAATGGGGACGCCTCTTTACACATTATAATAGCAGCTGCCACCTCAGTCAGCTCGACGCAAATAGACTCACCGAACGCCGAGAAAAAAAACAGAACGGCACGATCATTTTATCAATACTGTAGTTGTACTATGAAGAACATGACCCCACCAAAAAAACTGACCTAGGCCTACGTCATAGGCGAGTGAACGACAAGGGCAGACGTTACCGGGCGACGAGGACTGAAAAACGACCGACGCTAAGAAAATCCTGCCGCGAAAACCAGCCGCCGGCGTCAAGGACAGCAACGTAACGTAGCGGTGCCAAACCGGCTGTATGTAGCGTCTCATTCCAATACCCCAAACTCAAAACCAAGTACGTGACGGTCCGCCTCCAGACCTTGGCTCTGGCCCTTGGAGGCGCTGCTGCTGCAGCGGTTGCTTGTACGGTGACAGCACGGCACGAGGCATAGAGACGCGACTCTGAGCAAAGAGGCGGAAATACTACCGCGGTAGCACGGCAGGTACGCGAGCCGGCGGCCAGGCTCCACTGCAACGATCAGGGACTTCCCCTCCACCGACCTCGCGCCTATATCCCGTCCAACCCAAACAATGCATTTATGGCGCGTGTCCCCTCCGCCTCCACCCTCCTCTCCACCCCCCTAATGCCTTTGCCCCCCCCCTGCCGCGCGGCTACTGGACCCTCAGTACTTGTCCTGCGCTTCCCGCGCCTCCTTCTCGTAGCGCTCCTGCTCCCGTAGGTACTCCTCCTCCTCGTCCGTTTGCTTCTGCGGCAGTGGCAGTCGCGGCAGCGGCACGTTGCCAAGATAACGGAGAGGAAAAGTTGCGCCAGACGGTCCGGTTAAGCATGACACGACAAAAAACGAGTCAATTGTAACTACATCAACCAAGATTTTTGACCCTAACGAGACGCACGTTTCGAGTAATGAATGGCCGCATGCACGAGATGACTGTACCGAGAGATGCTTGAGTAATGCACGGACAGAAGGCCTCACGTTCACCCACAAGGAGTTCCAAATTATGATGGCCGATGACAAATCCGCCGCGAATACACGTCTGTCGACGGTACGACACACAGCGAGGGAACCCCCCCCCCCGTGCTTCGTGCAAGCGCTGCCTGCCTGGTCGGTGAAAACCCGACATGCTCCGTCCCGGAATTGTAGCGATGCGAGGATCCATGGTCATACGACTCCGGCCATGCATGATATCGAGTACATATCTCCTATAGAGTACCCCCCCCCCCCCCTCCCCCCCCCCCGTCTCGAAAGGGATGCGTGGTCAATGTTCAAATGACTGAGGCAAGCAAATAATAAGTACGCCCCCCTCCCTTCCCCTCTTCCCCACCTTTCTCCGGGAGTCCGTCTTGGTGTACTTGGCGTCCAGCTTCTGGAACATCTCCTCGTACCTCCCGTCGTACTTCTTCAGGAGCTTGTCCACCTGAGGAACCAGGAACGGAAGAAACGAGGCGCGCAAAAAAATTGAGAGAAGAGAAGCGGATTGTTTGAGATCGGGAACCGGACCAAGACATGGAAGAAACGCGGTACAAAAGCTTGCAAACGTCTGACAGACCAGATGTATCAGATGCATATAGATCAGATGGATCATCCACTGAACCTAAACTGCCTGAATGAGATGGTGTGCGGGATCTTTGTCGTGCAGATCAAACTCAGGAGGAAACGTGCCCTGCTGTAGACCATGCCAGGTTAAACAGCTCCCACGCGGCAACGTGAGCTACGGATCAGACCACAGATCAGACAGGAATCGGCTTGCCCTGAAACGCCTAGTATCATAAAGCGGGAATCGATGATCTTTCCGAGACGTGGAAGGATTGCAAGGGTGTGATGTGTACGTATAGCAGGGTACAGCAGTGGTGCCTCTTTAGTGTCGGCTGCCCGCTATCGTGCCTGTGGGATCGCTTGGCACATAGGGGATTTAGCCAGTGTGGTACGCAGTGTGCGGAGTAGTGCCGGGTTGCTGCAATAGTGCCGATATTGTCGGCTGGCGAATACACACCGGCACTATAAGGGGACCACCTCGGTACTTCGAAGTATACAATTTGGGGTCACCCCGGTTACCTACTTTAATATGTATCCACCTATCTACAGTACCTCTCTACAGCACCTATCTACCTACCTACCTACCCACCTACCCACCCACCTACCTACCTACCTACCCTACCTACCCTACCTACCTATCGACCTACCTACCCACCTACTCACCCACCCACCCACCTACCTACCTATCCACCCACCTACCTGCCTACATACCCTACCTACCCTACCTACCTATCGACCTACCTACCCACCTACCCACCCACCCACCTACCTACCTACCTACCTACCTACCTACCTACCCAAGGGTATGACCGGTCCAAAAACAACCAGGTTTGTTTGGTACCCGGGTACCGTACGTAGAGTGCACACCGTACCTAACACAACCTTGAAAGGAGTGCCTAGGCGTAAGGTTTTGCCTTCAAAATTTGGCACAAAAAAAACAAGGAACTCACACACACACCAAACCACACTCACATGTATATACCAACATGCGCAATTTACCCATCGTTAAGGAGCCCAGTGTCTGCGGTTGTTACGGTGCCCACATATCACGTGCCGCACAAAGCCACCACAGGTAAGCGCGGTTTCGCCGACCACGCGGTTTCGCCGACCACTGCATGTGCAGTTTCGATGCTTCGGTAGGTATCGTACCACTAACCGTACACAAAAAATCGTCCTGTTGACCCTGGTACTATCACCCAGGGGGGTACTATCACCCAGAGTGTTACTATCACCAAGAGTGTTACTATCACCCAGGGGGGTAGGTAATACCACCCAGGGGAGCCACCGGCCTATATATTTCACGAGATGATACCCTACAGAGTACGCGCGGCCGAAATTATGGAACACAGCTCGCAGAGATGAGTTTCGAACAATCGATCTCACAGCAGCCGTTTTTGCAATCGTTCACAAAAAAACCCGAACCAATCAATTCGGGCGTACTCACGGCTGGCATACCATGCAGTACTTAACCTAGTCAAGAGATACTGAAAAAGGTACTGGGATTCGCGGGGCATGGAATCCACATACTTGTAACATGCGAATACGAGGTACCGGTATAACAGGTATGCGAAGCATGATATCGGCAAAAACCGAGCAAACATATTGACAAAACCACGCCAGCCCCCCCCCCCCAACAAAACCAAAAAAATGGAGGCACCCCCCTCCTGCTGTTGGCACGACACTGAGGAGAGCACAACAGGGCGGGAACGACAGGGGGTCGGTCCATCGTTCGCGATCAGGCCGCTTTTTCCTTGTTTTTTGCCGTTTTCTACGTATTTACACCCGCTGTTTTAGCATGGTACCGATACAGACAGCAACGTTTTTGGAGAAAAAAAACAAAAACATAAACTTTTCGGACTGACAGAGGGATATATATATACGGAAAGCGCGAGAGCGTGAGTTAGCTACATTCGATGAAAATCGGCGAGCAGTGGGAATGCTGACCCCTATGCGCGACAAAAAATAAAGGCACGTACCGGGGGGGAGAAGGGACGACACCTGTGACCACGGCTTGTCCAGAAAATCGCCGAGGGTAAAACCTCCTACGAGCTAGGCTGGAAAGTAAAAGTGATGTTAAATATATATATTATATACCAGGTATATATATATAACCTGAGAAACTACCTATTAATACCACCCAATACCGTAGGAATCCCACACATCTTTACAAAACTAATCGTTGCTTACCTACAGTACATGCACCACGGGATAGTTACTTTATGCATATACTTCGCAGTATACATACATACTGCGAAGTATTATTGTTGTCGTTTTTCTGGGGGGGGGGGGGGGGCGGGGGGGGGGGTAGAGAGAGAGCTCCTTAACCTTGAAGGACTGCAGTTCCCCTATTATAGACACACTACTTAGAATTTCGGCCGGTTATATCCCCCATACGGGACTGCAGGTTTGCCCTAAAAGGGTTCAGCGAGTAGGAGCCTCAGAAGGTGTGCTGCTTAATATCAGAGGGGGGGGCAGTTAGTAAGGACAACATCAAAATATGCTCAGTACAAACAATGGAATATATAGGTTTTTGTCTGTATGAAGGTTCCCAATTACTATTACGGGGGACAATAGTTAATAGGACATACGGTATACGTGATATATACCAGGTACCTGGTAGTTTTTTTTGTCTGTATGAAGGTTCCTGATTACTATCACGGGGGACCGTAGTTAATAGAACCTACGGTATACATAGAAAACTATGTATTTAACCATTTTTACTAACACTATATGGTCCTATTAACTATGGCCCCCCGTAATAAAGGTTTTTGTCTGTATGAAGGGTCCTGCTTACTCATGGCCCCCCGTAACTGTAGGAGCTACAGCATTACCACTACCGTACAAACTTAACCCGCGTCCCATCGCGTCCTGCTCTTTTGCTTTATCTTCTCCTATTTTCTCCCTCTCTCACATCGCGCATCTTGGTCGGGTTGTGCTTCTTGTAGAACTTCGTGAGGCGTGTTCGCGGGTCGTCCGAGAGGCCTATCTTAACCCCCCATTCGCTCGTCGCCACGTAGTCGTACACGAACACGAGCCCCGTCAGAGCCACCGGGCCGAACATCACGAACATCAGGATCAGCGGAAGGATCTGCCGGAGCGGTGTAAAAAAAGAAAGCGTGGCGCACAGATCGAACAAGATCACAAAAAACGGCGCGAGCGGCCTGTTGACAAATTCACAATCTGCAAAAAAACTTAAAATAATGCAGAATAAACATATTCTTCCAAAATAGTGCATCGTAAATCAAATGCACAGAAAACACCATTCCTATGTAGATGGATTACACAGCAAAACGTATCACGCAGCTTGCAAAGTTGAGCATCAACCGATTCAATCGGAAGTCACAGCTGAGGTACGCACGTGTATTTGTTCTGAAGAAAACCTACGTATCGATAGATGATCTAGATCACGCACGAAAGTATCTAACTACTGGCGTGAGATCTAGTGCAGGCTCTGTACCGTAGAGGTCCAACCGGAAAACGCGTGCTAGATCATGCAGATGAAACCGGCTAATTCCACCCGGCAACATTCTTCAGGAGGGGTGGACACGCCTCACGAGTGAATCTTTGAGGGGGTGAGGCCATTCCGATTTTCAGGCTAGGAAGCACTTCCTGGTGAGCTCAAGGTACGGTCGTAGACTCAACCCAACCCCTGACTCTAACCCCAACCTCAACCCGGACCGAAAACCGACCAGACATCGGCGAGAAGCGCGGCTGCGCCGCTTCTTGTCCTTTTTATTGTTCCACAACCTGCGAGTCTCAATATACCCCAGAACCACTCAGCGTGCGTACGTATTAATAGCTGCCTTTGGAAGATTTACTATCAAGGCTTGACCAGTACTAGAGCATGCAGATCATATCGATCGGGGTTCTAGATTCCCCCAAAACCTCTAGATAATGAAATATAGATCTAGCTGACCTGTCCCATGTGTGGAAGCGTGTAACTCCTGAAGGACTGCAATCTCGTCTTGGGGATAAACCACTCAAATTCCAAGTGGTTTGTTACCAAAATGGGACTGCGGTACTAAAAGACCAACCCAACCCCAGGCCTGACCCTAATTCTAACCCTAACCCTGACCCGAAACCCCAGCCCTTTGGGGGCTCGAGGTCGGCAAGGAGCAGTCACGCAGCTCCACCGGGTGTTTTGGTGGCGTTTTGCCGAAAACAAAAACGCCCGGCGGCCGAAAGACCCGCCTTGACCAATAAGACCCGCATCCTGCACAAAGTTTTGTGCAGGACTCTTCTGCACACAAGTCGAGTCGATCTAGATGATCTATATGATCTATCTGGTCTGTCCGAGGAGTGATTACTTGTATACGACGCTTTCTACGGCGGTGGGGGCTACGTTCTGCTGTAGCACCATTTTTTTCTTCAGAGGCTCCTCACGTACGAGCTCAACTGGAAAAAGCTTCGCCTGACGTCGCATCTCGTGAACCATTGCAAATTAGGCTACTTGTACACAAATCCGAAGCACTAACTAACCCTGACCCAAACCTGCTTGTTCAACAAAAAAAACGCGTATGGAAATTCCATGTGTTACGGTAGATTCACCGCGATTCCACGGTCCGCGGGATCAATCCCGCGGAAGGCCCTGAAAATTCCAACTTTTTTTTCCGACACGATCTCGCCGAGATACACGCGAAAACTCTAGACACCAACTTTTGGGCACTGAATTCGTGTAAAAAATGTCGTTGTCGATCAAAAGATAAAAATTGGTGGGAGACAGTGCTTCAAGACGCTAGGATAAAAATCGATGCACGTTCCGTTTTGCCTAAAAGACATCTACAGCACACACAAAAACGGTAGAATGCTCGAAAAAACTACCCGGTAATAACGAGAGGGTGTCATTTCTTCGATGCCCCCCCCTCAACTTCGCAAATTTCGGATTGAAATTTCAACCCTCGTCTTTTGAACCGCACGTGCAAAGGTATTCCGAACCATCTTTCTTGAATTTTCGGGGGGGTTTTTTCAACACTACGTAGTTGAGGCCGCTCTTTGGTTTTCGGAGTTTTTTTTTCCTGGGGCACGAAAGAAGAAACATACAAAGGGAGGGCATCTCGAACTTTAGTTGGCGACATGAATAACACCATGTCCAAAACTCATGTCAATTGCACATCTTGAGCGGGGCAGAGCCAAGCAGCCGTTCTAGCCCCGGCTCGTGAATAAAAGGAGTCATAAGTTACCCCCACCTCACAACCGACTTCGGAGTTTGGTATAAAACAGGAGTATACACTATCGAATGGGCTTGGAAATAACATCATGCAAACCACAAGCATCGGACGCAACGGTATTTGGGGTGATGTAGCTCCTCGGTTGAAGAGTCCTATAAATTTTATCCCACCCAACAATCGACTTTTGAGTTGAACTTAAATATCAGAATACACCATCAAAAGAGCTTGCAAATAACAATATGCACTACAAACATCAGACGCAACAGTATTTATACTATTTTGGGTATTGTGGCTCCTCGGTTCTAGAGTCCTATTAATATTACCCCACCCAATAACCTACTCTGGGTTAATATTAAATACCAGTATACGCCATCACAAGGGCTTGCAAATAGCATCATGCACTACAAACATCGGACGCAACGGTATTTTGGATACTGTAGCTCCTCGGTTCAAGAGTCCTATTAATTTTACCCCACCCAATAACCGACTTTGGGTTAATATTAATTATCAGTATACACCATCACAAGGGCTTGCAAATAACAACATGCACTACAAACATCGGACCCAACGGTATTATTGGGCATTGTAGCTCCTACGATACAAGCAGTTGAGGAGCCCCGTCAGCTGGAAACGTTCAGGCCAAAACGTGCAATCTCTACGTACCGCTTGATGTTCAAATATCTGTATAAACCCACCTTATATTTCTGACCAGAGTGATTCACTTCTACCGCTACACGATATCCCTATAACAGCAGTATACCTGGTATACAGTACGAGATGGTTAACAAGACGCTATACGCTATACATGCGTGGGTCCTAGGTGTCAAACTACCCGCTGCTACGTTATACGTACGTACGTACCCTGTACCACGCGTCCTGCTCGTTCGAACACCAGTAGAGTACAGCAGTATATGAACACGAGTGCAGTTCTACTGTTGTTGTCAGCTACTGCTGTACGCTGTACGTATCACCAGCGCATTGAGTTGGCCGACTGTAAGTCGCTGCTGACCACCTGGTATGGGCATAACAGGTACCTACTGTAGTAGTTGGTTGCCTGGTGTTACCGCTACTGCAGTTGGTGTCAACTATCCGACTTTTTGGGTTTCTAAAATTGTAGGAAGGCTTGTGATAATTCACGAACCAAGGTACTGCAGCATTCGTTTTTAGGGCTGAGCCCAGGGGTAGCTCTAAGCCAGTACGAAACCAAGCATGTACTGGCGCCGTCAACAGCCAGTACCCTGGCATCCGAACAGTGTATGCTGGTGGCGGCGGCACCGCGCCTCCTGATGGGTTTTCCGTTGTACGATGAGGCGCTATCGTGGGACGTGCACGAGTCGTCATTCTACTGGCAGCATTGGCAGCTCCCTCAGCCAGTACAGCAGTAGTAGCATCAAGACAGTACAGTCAGCAGTAGACTTTAACACAGTACAACAGTGGCAGACTTTAAGCCAGCACGGCAGTAGCACTGGCAGCTCATGCTGGGCCAGGACCCAGCCCAAGAACATTAGCTTCGCCACCCAATTACTCCGGAGTGACTACAATTTACTGCTACGCGTATAGCCATCAAGTCTAGCCAGTCAACAGCCCTACCATGTAGGTATATACCACGAGACGTTTTCGCTACGTATCCCTCTCGTTTCTGTTTTGTTTCGCTTTTTTCCTTGTTTTTTTTCCTCTTGTCGGGTCTTTTCGTCTCCCAACCTTCCTTTTTTTTGTTATGTTGGTTAGTTGGTTGGTGATCTGTGATCGTATTGACTACGCTTTCGGGCCTATGATACAGCAGCAGTACGTTTAGCATCTCACTCGCTGTAACGATTCTCTTGTCACTTTCCGATGCCGATGCGTGACCAAAAAACTTGCGCCGCCTGTATCTTGCTGTAGGCGCAAGGACCGACACGGGGCCTTCGTATGCTGGATGTTGTTCATGAGTAGCAGAGCAAGACAACACACGCTATAATACACTACACACTACGCATACGCTGCCCGCTGCTGTCACTACGAGCTGCCTTGTGCGTACTACAGAACGTAATGCATACCCTGTGGTATCTCGCAGCGGCGGCGGCGGCGGTGCCTGCTTATATTTCTTCAAAATGTAACTTTCCGCAGGAATGTGGTGTTTGTGGAGGGAGGCGTTTCGGACTTCGACTATTCGAGCGGACGTGACAAGGGTAACTGAGACAGCCCGAGCGCTGGAGTGAACGAAACCGCTCCCTCCTGCTTTCGTCACAGATTTAGTTAGTCCGCGGTACCGGAGGGAGAGGTATAGATACATAGCATCGTGGTAGAGGCAGCGTGCCCAATGTAGGATGTTCAAATCACGACACGCCATGACTGGTACCAGGTATATATTATAAATGGAACATATCACGGGGGACCATATTAAATAGGACCTACGGTACGGACAAAAAACCTGCAAATTTCGCTTTTTTCACCAACAAGATTTGGTCCTATTTGCTATTTCCCCCGTAATAGAACAAACGTGCCCGATGTATCAAACAGCTTGTAGAGTCGAGTATCTCGACCCACAGCTAACGTGTTGTTATAAATGACTATTAACCCTTTTAGAACTGCAGTCCCTTTTTTTTTTTTTTTTTTTTTTTCTCATCCCATTCATTATCTTCGCACATCTTCTTCGCTCTCTCCTTCCAACCCGTAACTCAGATCCGGGGTCACATAGCAGGCTCTTCTCCCCCCTTCCCGCTACGGTAGACAAACCACTCAAATTCTACAGTAAGTAGTTTGTCCCCCAGAGGGAACTTGCAGTCCTAAAAGGGTTAATATTAGTAGATGGGATTTTTCCTGTGGTACAGCAGCGTACCAGAACCCCACAAGAAGTAAATAAACCTAATGCTCACCGGGCCAGGCTGCCTTTCTTCCTTGGGGAGGAAAGAGCGCAATCTGCACGTAACGGCGTCCAACTTTATTATTACAGAGGGCCGTAGTAGATAGGACCAGATATTGTTGGTAAAATAGGTAAATACAAGGCGCTTCGCTCCGCGGGCGGCCTACGCCGCCCGCTACGCTCGCTCAGGAAGGAAAAAAGTACATGAAATTATGCGAAGCGAACAGAGGTCCACGATTGAGTTTAGTTTTTTCAAGGATCGTAATTGCAAACCGGCGACTTGATAATGCCAAGAGTCCCGCCGCCATGCTTCAGGAAAAAACAGCTCCGACGTCAGCTTGGATGCCACATATACGCTTCGCGTCGCTGATGTCGTACGTACGTACATACACCCCAGGTAGGGTACTACTGTCTGTACTTATTTTCTTCGCACGATATGCTCAATGTCTGTACTGTATGTACGAAGAAAGCGAAAGCACAGCACGGCACAGCAGCAAAAACAATGAAAATGAAACCGAAAACTCGGAAAGGAAAAATAATCCCCGTCCCCTCTCGTGTAATATTTTTCTGGCTGATTGGAACACCTTACACCCGGTCGAAAAGAAGAAAAGAAAAAAACGCATTCTCTCTCAGCCTCGTACGCCGCCCGCCCCTCTCGCGACCACCTCGCTACCGATTCGGTCCGGGTAAAGATTTTATCACTCTCTGCCACAATCAGCCCCGTCGCCCGCCCCGCGTGAAGCCAGGTGCTCACCGTGGCCATCATTCGCCAGCTCGATAACGTTGGTATTCAAACTGCACACCTCCCTCTTTCAACTTCAGCGTGGCCGCAAAAATAAGCACCGCTTGAAAATTATCTTGCCGTCCAGAACGACCTTTATAAACTCGTACATACTCTATCAACAATCATAAATCGAAGCCAGACAAAGACCGTTCATGCATCTCTCGTGTCTCGAGGCACACGCGACGCCTAGGCACGAAAGCGGCGACCGCGCTCCTTGCAACCCCCCCTCTACCCGCCAGCACCCGCTGGCACCAGCGACGGTGCCGGGTCCTCCCGCGACGCCGTGCTCGGAGAACACGCACGCACACGAAACGAAAGAAGAAAAAAGGAAGAAATGACCAAGAAAACAAAGAACTGCTGGAAAGGTCCGGCAAGTAATGAAAGGAGGCGGTTTGGAAGTGGGAGCTCTGAGAGGCCAGGGATGCACCAACCGAGCACGCTCAGGGGTTGTGATCTAAGTATGTAGTTCTATATAGGCTTTTGTGTTTACCGTAGGTCCTATTTACTATGCCCCCCCCGTACTACAGTAGTTCCCCGTGAACCTCAACCTATCCTTCTTAGCGCTCGCTTTTTCGGCACTCGTACGTACGTATATGTTGTATCACACCCGTAGGTGGCCTGCACTACTACTGCTGTTGCTGCTGTATAGGAGGACAGCAGGTCTTTGCAGAGCACAATCGAAATGCATCTTGTTTGCAAACTTCATTTGCAAGCCGTTCTCCGCCCGCCGCCGGTCTTTTCTCGCGCTTTCGGCCACGGGGCAGGCAAGGGGGGCGCCGGCCGACCATGGCGCACGTTTGGGCCCAGGACGGGCTCCGTTTCTTTAAAGGGAATACGTTCCGCCTCGCCGAGCCAAGCAGGGCCATGGAAACCCAAATGCTCAGTTTTTGCTTTGTTTGCTTTGCTGCTATCGTCTGCTGTACCACACACCCCCCCAAGCTCTACGATGCCTCGAGCCCGCCACCACGGGACAACAGCAGCCGCGCTTCAAGCTCTTCTCTCTGTAACGGCCGAGGACGATGCTTCAGTGTGTGCATACGTGTGCCATCCTAGGACCTATGCGGTGCCTGGTAGGGTCTCCAGAACTAAGAACGCAATACCAAGAAACGCAAAGAGGGGTGTAATAAGTTTCGTTTTAGGAACACCGTGGATAGCGCAGCGCACAGGACTATACTACTGCCAGTGTCGTGAACCAAAAACCGAAATTCGTTTTTTGGGTCTTTTGATTCAGTTTTACCCGACCGAAACCGTTTTTGTTTTTTCTGGGTTTTTTCTCGTTTCGGTTTGCTTTACAAAAACCGCGACCGAAACCGGCCGACTTTTCGGTAAAAAAACGAAAAACCGACCGAGACATTTTACGTTTGCGAAATACAACACCGACTACTGCCTGTCATAGATGTAGACCCTAGCTGTTAGATACGTACCACGTGCACTTTCTCTGGCTTTCGAAAGCAGCCACCGCAGCAACAGCAGTACCCATCACGGCCAAAATTTCACGTCCAATGCCAAAATCAATTACACTTCATCGAACCTCCTCGTAGTCTACAGGGTAGCGCAAATTACAATTCAAGAACTGCAGCACTAATTGCGACCCACGCGGTTACGCTTCGCGCTTCGCGTTTTGCGCCTGCGGACTGACTATGTTTCTGCACCAGTAAGGCTGACTATTATGCCGTCGAATTGAAAGATCAAAAAGGTCGGTTTCCGATCCAGTTTTTAATATATGTGAGCTCGGGTCTTCAGGGATGTTTGTGACTTCAAAAAATCGTAGCGCGGTCAGCTCTTCGGAATCGTCGTCCGGACTTAATTGAGAAATTTCCTGGTTCGATGCAAACGCGGCGCAGCCGCATTTATTGCCAGTTTTGGGCCGTTTTGGCTGCGGTTTGGGGTCAGGGTTAGGGGTTGGGTTGGGTCTTCGCCCGTACCTTGATCCCAATAGGAAGCATACTACCTGAACAGCCTACCAATCTAAAGGTTCGGGCTCACACATTGTATTCGACGGGGTGTGTCTGCATGTCTGGATACCTTCCTGATCGTCAGTCGGATCGAGTTTGTGTGTGTTTTTGCAGGTTTTTCTGTTTCTTCTGCGGGCGTTTGTTACGAGCGTTGAAATCTGCTTCGTGTCCGGCTTGCGGGTTCTGGGAGGTGCTGCGCTGTGAGCAGCAAAAGCAGCAGCAGCAGCAGCAAAAGCAGCAGTAGAGCAGCCAACCCGGCATCGGAGAGTTGTCCAGGCCGCTGCTGTGTGGCGTGACCGCGTGTTTAGAGGGGTGGCGACGGCTTCGACGAGAAAAAAAAAAACGATTGAGAAATCCGATCAACGCATCCCGTCGAAAAACTCCGAGCCCCGAGTTTTTCGACGGGATCCTTGGATGGATCGGATCGCTCGGTCGAAAAGTTGGGATCGAAAAGGTTATCTTTTGCAACAATATCAGGAAAGCCCGATCGTGTCTCCGATCGCACAACCGGCTTTTCCGATCCATGTATAAGGGTCATTCTTATCGGAGAGCTTTTTTTCCATAATTTCGACATTTTTTTCGCGCAATTTTTCAATCTTCAATATTTTCCATATTTCTGGAGAATTTCACGAGTAGTGACAGAACGCTTCCGTGTATTGATACAAATCTCCAACTATTTCCAAACTTTGGAAATTAAGGAAAAAACGCTCTCCGATAAGAGTGAGCCTAATATCCGACTGCACAAACATCCATTGCGGGGACTAAACACTTGAAACTAAAGTCAAATTTAGGCGCGTGTAAGCAAAGCAGTCCCAAAAGGACGCCAAATGGGATCAGGGTGAGCGTGAGTGAGGGCGGTGTGGGGTGTGGGTGTTCAGACATTCAGACCAAAAAAATGGAAGTGTGGTCTAAAATCGGTCCGACAAAGCGTTTCACCCTAGTAATAGTATAAAAATACTAAAACAATGATAACAAAGCAGTAGGGGTTGTCTTCGGTTGCGATCAGGCGCGGCCATTCCTCCGCGTACAGACTGTGAAATAGGCCCCGTGTTGCTTCTACTTTTGCGAGTTACGTATGTGTACCGGTACTCGTTTACACTCTGTACCCTCGGGTATAACTGGTCCTCCGAGAAATCCACGCGGCTTCGGCGAAACTGGACTAGTATCCTCGCTGCTGCCATTTCACCCCCGGTTCGGACACACAAGTACTGCTGCTGTGCTCGCGAGACGTTTACGTACGTACTATCGGCATTCTATGATATACCAGGTAACGAGTATTCACAGCAGCAGCAGCAGCAGCAGTGGGGTAGTGGTCCACGTGTACGAGTACTCTCGACTCGATCCGATTCCGCCGTCCTGTCGCATCAGTTGGTTCATCCTTCGATTGCAAATTGGTCGACCGAGGCAGATTTTTTTCAACGTCAAGAGTGAAAACAGCCCACGCCCGAGCAACGAGCCGTGCGTATCCTGTCTTTGCCTCGCATGCTGCATGCACGGCCATCAGGGACAGCTGTGTGGTTACGCCGCCATTGAGAGCATGGGGCCCCGGTGAGCCGCATACACCCGCAGCTGTAATCTATCTGGTACCTGGTACTATTTTTGGTCGATGAACCGGGCAACATATACTGGGGCCAAGTGCATCCCTCGGCATTCCCGTGGAATGTAACCGAGAGAGAGAGAGAGTGAGGGCAGTGTGCTCCTCGCAAAGGTTGCCTTACGTGGTACACCCGTCCCTTGCTCGAGAAGTTCTTGCCTGTTGGTGAGGTGTGACTATCCGCTTGAAGAGCGATGCGTGACTTGCTCTACCTATGCTATGAATAAAATCAGACCTTTGCCTATGGCGACAGGAAAATGCACGTAAATTGTCTTTACCTTGATTCCTCCTTTTTTCGACGGCCGTCGCTTCTTCGACTGGGGATCATCGTCCTCCTCCCGCTTCAGGCCTTGCAGCTTTCCCAGCCTTGGTCCTCCAGATACCGGCGGGTTCGACATGATCAAAAAGCTCAGCGGGAGTAGGGGTACTTTCAGCTTCCAGGAAACTGCACCCAGAAGAAACACAAACCTTGCGCGGCGTTATTTAGTAGGGGCGATATTTTATCGGGTGTTCCAGTGAAAGAGGCCTTGCTAGGATCCTTCGTTCAACCCCGTGTTCCTTGCCGCAAGCCAGCAAACGCACCGAGCGAGGCTGCAGGAGATAGATACTGCCGTGTCTCCGCGGAAGGTATGCGATAGAGGTCTATACTGCTACACGAGCTGATTGACGAATATTTTACTCTGTACTCCGGCTTGCAGAGCCAGCAGGGAGGGCATACGGCGAGCATGAAGACCTACACCAGCGTGTTCGCGACGGTTTGTGCCGTCGGTGGCTTCGTCACTTCCTCTCAGGCGTTCCTGCAGCCGCCCTCGATCCTCGCTCGTGAGTGTCGTCCATCGTACCAGCGCTTGGCTCCGTGTCCCGGAAGGGCTCGAATGGGACTCTTGAATGGATGGTAGAGTGTTATTGTTCGGTGCCGAGCTGTGCCCAGCTAACAGCGAAGTGGAATGGAAAGTGACGATGCAGGAAATCTGCTGCTACATACTGCTGTCTCTCTGTGAAAGTACGAACGATATCGCACTTTGCCTCTACTTGGTACTTACTGGCTTTAGGTGTGTTCATGTTCTTCTGACGACCGTTTGCTGGCGAGCTGTGACATGCTCCCGACGGCATGTGCTCCGATTTACTCGCGCAGCTTTTACGCACGCCCAGTGGTCGTGTGCCGTCTCACGCGAGCTTTGAACAAGGGACTTGGTCCGCCGCGCCTCACGCCGCAGGCATGGAAAATCAAATTCCAAGATACCTCTGTTTCATATTCGTACGTATGGCTGATACCTAAATAGCACGCTATGCGTTTACCACCGTCATATTCGGCCACAGGCTTGATTGAGGCACAAACAGCAGCAGCATGTAACACCCACAGCGGCACCACGTTGTTCATGTTACTGGCTGCTTGCACAAGTTGTGCGTACGTACTCGTAGCCCGGCATCTACGTCCGCAAAGCGTGTTTGCCCGAGGCATGCCGGTGGTGCAGCGTCAAGCACGTAACGTAAAAGTCGCGAGCTTGGAAGGGGTTTCCACACCTGGGGCACGCGAGCATGAAGTGATGATGCTACTCCTACCGGGAGCCGCCTTTTAACCCTTCTAGGACCAGAGTTCCGTTTTGGGGACAAAGTACTTCGAATTTGACTGCTTTGTCCCCGAAATGGGACTGCAGTCCTAAAAGGGTGAACGCTCCCTCCCCCCGATACCCCCCCCCCCCCCCCGGACCCGCGCCGCTGCTACAAAGCAGTACGTAGAATACGTGCACGCAATGCGTACCTGGTATCACTTTTCCAGCCGCGGTGACTCGTGGTTCATGCTACCTTCGTACGTAACCACGCGGCACACACGACCATCCATGCAGTAGTAGTACTGTTCGTACGTAATATATGCGTGGTCGTGTTTACGACTCAGACTTCGCACGAAGCTTCGACACAATGGTTGATATCCCGAGGCGGTCGGGGTCAAAACCATTTCAGAACTGCAGTTCCGTTTCGGGCACAAACCTACTCAAATTATTAGTGATTTTGAGTAATTTGTGCCCAAAACGGCTGTAACCCCTCGAGAACTGCACTCTTTTCCTGTTTTTGGGGCGAGGTTACTTGGGAAGTAGAGCCAAAAGCATGTTTACGTGCATTGCAGTACGAATGCTTCGAGTAGTTTAAACAGTTCAGTCGAATGCATCCACACCTCGGGACAGATCAGCGATCCCAGTTCATGATCTACGAAGTGCTGTAGAACTGTAGATCCCTGATATTGTGTGATACAGCTCATCTTGACGGGTGGGAGCCGGATCATCTGCACGATCTAGCACATTTTTCCAGTGTTGGATCTGTACCAGACACTAATCATGCACAACATCTCACAACGGCAGGTGAGCAACTGCAGATGGTCTACAAGCACAGTATGTAGATAGATAGATCATGATCTGTATGATCTATCTACCAAGGTGTGAAATATAATCTCTTAAGGTCGAATATAGTTCAACCTTTTCTGCCGAGACCCGAGCCAAGCTTTGCACACCTCGTACTAGGTATATATTACCCTCCCTTCATGCGCGGTCCGCTCTACTCCTTTGAAACCCGTATCGCATCATACGCAGGTCACGTCTCGAACGGGCAGGCTTCGATCTCGTGGGCCACCAACCCCATCAGCAGCAGCATCAGCAGTAGCAGCAGCTGCAGGCACGCGAAAAATGGTGTTTGCCTCATGTCCGCGAAAGGCGAAGGCGAAGGCGAAGGCGAAGGAATCCGTTCAGCCGTGAATCCTTTTGTCGCGGTGGTCGCGGGGATGGCGCTCCTGTCTTCGGACCCTGCCGTAACGTTTGCCACGCAGTCCGCGAGGGATGCCTTGGTGTCTTCGGCTTCCCCTGCGTCGACTCTGGTCATCGCTGAGGCGGGCTCTGGGGATCTGAAAAGCTTGTTGGGAGAGGTGTGTTGGTGACGGGGAGGAGGAGGAGGAGGAAGAAGAAAGTGATGGGCACTGGGGTGGGGAGGTGATGGGAGTGGGGGGGTGGAGGAGGAGGAGGAGGAGGAGGAAGGGGTGGAGGGATTGTGTGTGATGCTGCTCACGTTGTGACTGTTAGTGGTGGTGGTGGTGGTGGTGATGGTGGTGGTAGTAATGCTGTTCAGAGCGGCAAAGCAGCAAAAATGGTGCGAGTAGTGCAAGGGCAGCAGTGATAAGAAGTACAGCACCAGGTTGGTATTTCGAAGCAATACAGCTGCACACAGCAGCAGTTCACAGCACTAAGCGAGCGCAGGCGGACCGCGTCTAATTTACGTCCCCGCTCGACACTCGCGAGACATGCCACCTTCGTAGTAGCAGCGTCATTGTTTCGTCGTCTCGGTAGGCTTTCGTGTCCCTCCGTCATCCTTCTTCTCCCCCCCCCGGCTCCAGCGTCCGTTCGACCCGGATCAAGCACGAGGCACCTGCCCTATAAGGAAAGGTGTGATTAAAGTAAATCATACTGGAAACAGAGGTAATTATTTACTTTCCAAATTCGGGGGGACGAAATTGAAATTGATGTCTGTCAAACCACCATCACCTCCCCCCTTACCACTTCAAACATACACCTATACACCCACCCACCCACCCACCCACCCCTCCCTCCCTCCCCCCCCTCCCCTCCCTCCTCCCTCCCCTCCCTCCCTCCCTCCCTCCCTCCCTCCCTCCCTCCCTCCCTCCCTCCCTCCCTCCCTCCCTCCCTCCTTGCCTCCCTCCCTCCTCCTTCTTCGTCCACCGCCGCCGCCACCGCCACCACCGCCACAGTACAAGCAAGCGCGGGATCCAACATCGGTGCCAACGCCGCCGCAAGCCGTCGCAACCTCAGCTCCCGAGGCGGCTAAGCCTGCGCCTGCACCTGAGCCAGCAAAGGCCGCCCCGACCCCGGCTCCAGTCCCCGCTCCGGCCCCGGCCCCCGCACCCGCTCCGGCCCCGGCCCCCGCCCCCGCTCCGGCCCCGGCCCCCGCCCCCGCTCCTGTCCCCGCCCCTGTCCCCGCCCCCGCTCCAAAGGTAGCCCCCAAGGAAAACCCTAAGGCCGTTCCTAAGCCGCCGCCCGCACCGGCGCCTAAGGCTGTGGTGCCGAAGGCTGCTGCTCCCAAGGCTGCACCGGCGGCGGCGAAGAAGAAGCCTGCTCCGAGCGGCCCTTCTGCTGAGGTGGGGAGTTGTAGTGGGGTGGTAGGGGGGGGGGGGGGGGGGGGGGGGGGTCGGGGGTGATGATGGTGGTGGTGGTGGTGGTGGTATACCAGGTAGTGTTGTTTCGTCTCGTGTTTGTTCTGGTTTTTGTTTCGTGTTTTTTGTTTTTGTTCTGAACGAGTAGGTGTGATATGCTTGAGGAGATCTGTCCCGGATCACACCGGGTGATAGATAGCACACCCCCTCAGACGAATTTCGCCGCTGATTTTACTGACAACGGGGAGGGCGTACTGAATACGACAAAGAGCGATGCGTCTACGGAAATATTTCGCAACGCCGCCATTTTCGTCCCTGGTGGCGTGGTATATTATCACCCGTGTGATAAGGTTGTCACGTGCTATTATCACGGGGGACATAGTTAATAGGACCAAATATTGTTAGCAGAAAATGTTATATATATAGGTTTTTGTGTATACCATACCTGGTAGGTGCTATTAACTATGGCCCCCCGCAATAGTAGAAACTATATAAGACATAATTTTGCTGAAACGAAAATATTTTTTTTGTGGAATTTTAGTCGTGTTGTCGAGTTATTTATGTCATCATAGTTTGCGAAACATGGCTCAGAAGGGTCTCGTTTTGTTTTTGTTTTCGTTTTTCACTTTTTCGTTCTGTTTGACTAGCCCTGCTTTCGTTTCTTTTGTCTTGCGGTGGGCATGCTGTGGCGTGCGTGCAGATGTTTCGTGCTATGTACGCATTTTTTTCATGTACAGTACTGTAAAAGTGCAAACTCTTGTTTCTTCTTGCTTGTTCATTGTTTTTCGGAGCACGTACTGCTCGGTCTTGTGGTTGCTGACGGTCGGTTGACCTCATTAACGGCTATGCTTAACTCATGGGTTGATTGATTGGCCGGTTGAATGGGTGATTGATTGGTTGGTTGACTGACTGATTGACTGATTGATGAATTGATCGTTCGGTTGATTGATTGATTGATTGATTGATTGATCGGCTAATTGAGTGCTCGCTTAATTACTTGCTTGCTCGCCAAACAACAGGACTGCTCGCATCCTATCTAGACTGCCCGCTTACCCAGTTAATCGAATTGACTGTTTCGCTGTTGTTGTTTAGTGCAGTTCTTCAAACCAGTAGATCTATATATCGTAAACTATAGCACATACGAGCTGTCACTACTGATTGGAACTCCCGCGGAAGGATGTGTGTTAACTGCCGGCAACTTGTGTGCGTTGGTAGACGGCGTTACGCCTCAGGAAACTAACTCCACTACTTTTTTTTTTACACCGTCAAAAAGTTGCACCCGTGCCATGCCATACGGCCGTTGTATCATCGTGCTTTTTCCTCTCTGAAATCCAATAGAAGGTTTCAAGGCTGACTTCTTCTCTTATTATTGACGCTCTTATATCGGGTACCCCACTGTAACCGGTATACACACACAGGTGAAGGCGGCAGCGGCCAAGGCCAAGGCCGCCCAGGCAGCGAAGGAGAAAGCTGAGCAGGCGGCGGCGGAGGCGAAGGAGAAGGCGTTGGCAGCAGAGAAGAAGGCGTTGTTGGACAGCATCCAGACCGCTCGCTCCGACTTCGCCACGGTCAAGATGGGCCCTGACAAGAGTGAGTGCTACCGCGGTAGGAAGAAACCGGCAGACGTATTCCCGACTAGAGCTTGAGCTTGCATCGGACCTCCCTCTCTACGCATGCATCCTTCACGAGGATTGTGGAACACCCGCGGCGGCAGTGTCACGCGGGCTTGCAGAGTGGAGTTCCCCTCTGTTCGGATGTGTAAGAACCGTTTGGATATTCATTTTCATAACCAAGCGTTTTTTACATATCCGGACACAGCGAATGGGTAAAACATGTAGAACTAAAGCTCAGCCCTTTCGCTGTGAATAGTGTAGTGCACTGTTAATATTTTATGTACCTAGATTGTACAGTATTACTATTGCGGGGGACCAGAGTAAGTAGGACCATTTTTTTCAGTAAAAAATCGTAAATATGGTTTTTGTTTGCGCCATAGGTCCTATTTACTATGGTCCCCCGTAATAGTGTAAGTCCAAATATTATATTTTGTCCCCACAAGGGAAATGAGGTTCTAAACAGGCTCCCTTTTTGTACTGCGCTGCTGTACATGTGCCTTAAATAAACTGGCACAACAGTATGTACTGGCAGTAGTGGCAGTAGTAATCTACTCATTTTCTTGGCCAGTACATTCGCCAGTACTTTATATCGTACGTACGCCCACGAAACACGCCATGTTCTTGTACGGAAACCCACGAATTACGTTTCGGGCGGAGAGAGGAGAGAGGAGAGACAGTATGCTGCTGCAATCCAGTATACCAGGTACTGATTGACTTTGACGACAGTATTATTGCTTCTACCGTAACTAGAGTCAGCGAGCGCCCACCCCTATAAATCTCACTCTAATTTCAAGTGTTTTATCCCCACGTCGGCAGAGCAGTCCTAAATGGGTCTTAAGCTCACCGACCGCACTCCTCGGGACAGCTCGTCGATTCCCACTAACTTCATGATCTATCATTTATGAATAGTAGATATTTCAAGGCAAGATTAATTTCTGTGCTTGTGTATATGATGTATACACAGTAGATCGTCTTGCCGGGTGGGTGGGACGTATCATCTTTATGATCCATCTCTGAGCACTCTTTTCCTGATTGGGATCTGTGCAGTACAGATCCTGCACAAGCTGTCACAACAAGGGCGGGTGAGGAACTGTATGATCTGCTGCTGCTGTAGATGATGATCTGCTAGTAGATAGATAGATCATGATCTATTCGAGCTGTGAGAATACGCTCCGTGCGTTCGTTGATGTCGTTCCTGGCAACCGCGGCGCAAGCTGCGGCTTCCTCGACCCGACCTGATCGATCCCGCGGGAGGATCGGCTGCGGTGGACGTATATAGATGTGTAACCACCCGGGGGAGTAATCTCTCCGAGTGGTGTGGCGCTTGCGGGAGCTTATCCACTCACTAAGACCCAGGCTGTATATGGCGGCTGCCCGCCGGGCTCGTTCCAGCGACGGCCCTCCCTATAAACCCTTCTGGGCGTTGGTTGGTCAGTCGAGCTACCGCAGTATAACAGCTGGCGTCGTATAATAACATATACCAGGTACCCAGTACCAGGTACCTGGCATACGATAATTCTATACCAGGTATAAATATACCTACTGTATGATGATCCTCAGCCTTATCCGATCAATTCTTAGTCGGCGGATCTCTCCCGCCTCTGACCGTATTTCCGCGCGGTTTCTTCGCCGGGGCGTTCCCCCTCCACGCCCGAACCGCCCGGCGTTGGAGGATCCGCCTGCTCAGCGCCCTAGCGCCCGGGCGAAGCCTTGACGACGTTGAGATCTACGATGGAATCTCCGAAAATCCCTGCCCTGTTAGTGTTTCGGGGCATGGTCTCTCGACAGCGTGTATGCATTCGACAGCGTGTATGCGTTCTCGTGGTTATTTCCGGCACGTCCTCTCCGACCTCCGACCCATGGGGAGGGTCACCTTCCCCGCCGGCGTCGCCATTGTCGGGGCCTGCGCGGGTGGATGTATCTGGGACATCGATGGAACGCCCCGATAGCACATGCCACCCAGGCTTCGCTGAGAACTGCTATTCATTGAAATATGCCGGGATATATATGAGAGAGATATCGCATGTCACCTGCAGCCAGCAGCACTTATATGACGGCCAGGAACACTTACGGTGTGTACGCTACCGTACAGCGCCAGCTGCAGTGGAGCTGTACCACCTGGCTGCGGAGATGTACGGCTGCAGCAGGACTGCTACAGCAGCTACTGTGACGGCACCTTCGTGCGGAGCCGCGCTGTCGGCCATCGCGCCATCGCGTACTCCCTGAGTTAAAAGTTATACCGCCTTCTAGGATTCCGCCGCTTTTCGGTTGATCGGCAAGTAACCGTCAGCATTTTTGCCGCCTTTTCGAACGTTCATGGAGTGTGGAGCGCACGCTCTAAATCTCTTGGCATCGAGTCTCAGCCCCCTCCTCCACCGTATACGCACATCACGCAAGTCTGCGACAGGCGGCCGTGCAGGCCGCCGGCGTAGCCCCTTCTATTTGCATGTTATTAAGGTTGGAAAAAAATGTGCGTCTGTGTGAGTTATGTTTTTTTTTTCCCTTCTTGTTTTGCGCGTTTTTATTCCTGGCCCGCTCCCCTCCCCTCCCTTCCCCTTGACCCTCCCCTACTCGCCCTCGGGTGCACTGCCGCCTCCGCCGCCACCTTATTATTGAAAACCAAAACCAGAGGCCCTCGGCGGACCTGCGGCGAAGGCTCCAGTGGTATCCAAGAACCCGCAGGAGGTGGCTGTGGAACAGACCCGCTCCAAGAAGACCGCGGTGAGATTATTTTGAAAAAAAACAATCCGCCGGAGGCAGTGGGGGGAGGAGGCCGGTACTGCATTACTGTACGTACACCAGTTTTTTTTTTCGCAACCCATCATGTTTAATACACTGGTGTGTATCATTTCTTCTATGTAGTGTTTGTTTTATTGGATTGAGGACGAAGTTTCAAATTGCGGAGATTTTTTTTTTTGTGGGTGTTTCCCGAAGTTTTGTTTCCCGTAGTTTTGCTTTGCTTGTTTCGATTCAATTTGTTGTGTCCTCCCCCTCCCCACCCCCCCACCCCCAAACATAATTCATAATTGGCACTCACTCTCTGGGTGTGGTGGGTGTGAGTGTGTGCGATGACAACGATGCCGATATCGACAACGATTCTCGTACCGATACCGAGAACGATACTGATACCGATGCCGACAACGATACCGACAACGATACCGATATCGACAACGATACCGATACCGACACCGTTGCTGATGTGAACGCAGCTGGCGGCGACAATCCGCAAGCAGTCGGAGTTGGCGGCGGCGGCGGAGTCGACGCTGACGGACAACAGCAACAAGCTCGTCACCGCGGAGAAGAAGATAGCGGACGACAACTTCAAGATGAAGACCACAAGGTGAGATGGTGTGTATTGTATCTCTTCTGTCCTGCGAGTGAAAGAACGACTTGGGGGATTACAATGGATGTATGACAATCGCCGAAATCGATTGTCTGAACAATTCCAATCGGTCCGGTAGTATAGACAGCTTCCAAAATCTGCTGTCCGGACAATTCCAGTTGATGACAGCAGCCTCCAGAACTAGTTTGGAGCACAAAGGTCTAGTCTTATTGGCAGCAAGAAATGTCCAGGGTTGATGTTTTTGTTGGAGAACGTAGCGGATGACTCCTTAAAGATCAACATCACCAAAACGAACTGCCACTTGATTGTATCGCTCTGTTCCACATGTCAGATCAATCACGATCTAGATCATATAGATCATCTAGTTCCCCACCTGTCCCTGTGAGAGGTAGTGCAGGGATCTGGATACAACAGATGCCAGCGCAGGAAACATGTCCTTAGATGGTAGAGATCGTACGGCTCCCACCCGGCAATATGAGCTAGATCATGCAGATCATACAGATCAGGAATATGTATATATCTGCCCCTTTGAATATCTAGATAATTACGTACGTGGGAATGATCTGTAGATGATTTGTAGATGATCTGTACGAGGTGTGCTCTGTTGGTAGATGTAAGGACCGTTTGGGTGTTTATGCATTTATCCAGACGGTCCTTGAATTTTTTGTGGACAGTTTGTGGTACGTTTTACCGGTATGTCGTTATCGATATTTTTGGTCGACGCCGATAGTGATACCGATAACCGATATCGACACCGCTATGACTGTTGCTACGAACCGATTTCTTGCTGTACGAGTGTGGATGCTGATGCCGATGCCGATGTTGCTACCTCTGTTGATGCCCGTACAGACACCGATATGCGATACCGATAGGATATTTGCTAACTCTGTTGATACCGCTACCGTTCGATGCTGATGCCACTCGTTGTTCACACGATAGCGATGCCTTGCGGTCCTATGCGAAGTTGATATTATACTGATTCCACCCGATGCTGATACCATGCGATTTTGAGCCGATACTGATACCATCCGATATTGATGTTGATATTGCCATCATGGAACAGGACCGAGAAAATGTGATACCTTGGGATCCAATGCGATGTTGACCCGATACTGCTTGCACCCGATACTGATACCATGCGATGTTGATCGGATACTGATACCATCCGATAGTGATGTCATCCGATGTTGATCCGATTCTGCTTCCATCCGATACTGATACCATCCGATGTTGATATCATCCGATTTTGACCCGATACTGCTTCCATGCGATATTGATGACATTCGATGTGGATCCGATGCTGATACACCATTGATGCTGATGTTGTTGTTGATATGATGGAACAGGACCGAGAAGGTGCGCACCCGTCTGCAGCAGGAGATCGCGGCCGAGCAGCAGATCGCGGCGGCGGCGAGGACCGAAATCAAGAACGCCGAAGACGTAATCAAGAGCACCGCGGTAAGCGCGAGGGAAGGCGGGAGGGGGAGGGGAGGGGGCGTAGAGAGGGAAGAAGGGAGGGAAAGGAGGGAGGGCGGGGGGTGTACTTGATATCATGCATGGGCGTAGTCGTATGGCCATAGACCTTCGCATCCCTACAATGCTTGGACGGAGAGGGGGGGGGGGGGGGACCAGGAGGGAAAGGGGAGGGAGGGAGGGAGGAAGGGAGGGAGGGAGGGTGCGCAGGAGGAAGGAAAGGAGGGTGGACAGGAGGGAGTGAGTGGAGGAAGGGCGGAGGGACGGAGGGGGGGGCTCGAACTGAACGGCCGATAGGACCGCGCTCCTCATCGTTTTTTTATGCTATAACTGTGTCCGAAAAGGCGAAAAGCTCGAGACCCTTTAACCCTTTTTAGAACCGCAGTCCCGTTTTGGGGACAAAGCACTCAAATTCTAAGTAAGGTGTCCCCAACACGTGACTGCGGTCCTAAAAGGGTTAACCACCGCGCTCCCGTATAGGGGGCAAATTACTTGGAATTAGTCTCGGAAAAACTAAGGAGTTGCAGAAGGGTTGCGGAGGAGCGTGTTACTCCCCTCCTCTTTTCCGTTGCTCTGTTTGACTTTCTGGTGATGTTGATCATTTCCTCGTTTCACTATTTTGTATTTGGTCAGTACAGTAGTTTTCGTTTTTTCATCTAGTTTTTCCCCTGGTTTTTCTAGCTTTTGCAATTCGTTTGGTTTGTGTGTGTCTGTGTGTGTCTGTGCGTGTGTGTGTGTGTTTTTTTTTTTCAGAAAGAGCTGAAGGCGGGAACCAAAGAGGTTAAGGTGTTGTCGAAGCAGCAGATCAAGGAGGAGGCGCTGTTGAGGGCGTCGAAGGAGAAGGCAACCAAGGAGAGGGCGGACGCTAAGGTCAAGACCGCGGAGGGTGAGACCTGGGCTCTTGTTCTAGTTTTTTTTCGTTTTTTGTTCTCGTTCGGGTTCTTGTTTTTGTTCTTGTTCCTGTTTTTCTCTTGCGGGTTATTGTTTCTGTTCTTGTTTTTTCTCTTGAGAGTTCATGTTTTTGGTGATGGTGTTGGTGGTGGTGTCGGTGTTAAGGGTGTTGAAGGAGACCGAGGGGAACGGCGAACGCTGTAAGGCTCAGACCGCGGAGGGTGAGACCCGGCTTCTTGTCCCTTTTTTTTCTCGTTCGTGTTATTCGTTCTTAGTTCTTGTTCTCGGAATCTCGCCGCTTTGAACCAAACATCCGCTTGAGTTTTTCTGAAGCCGATTTGGCCCAACATCGGCCCCATTTTTTTTTTTTTTGGGGGGCTTTCACAAAAGTTTGAAACTTTCCGTTTAAAACAAAAACGTACCCATGGCAAAAGCTGTACCTGAAAAAAAATCTGCCGGGTATCTTTCGGTATTTCGAACTTTTTATCGGAAATTTTGAGTTTCCATGGGCATACGCGTTGGTGTTACTCGCTCTTAGCTTAGTCCTCGTTCTCGCCATTTTTTTGTAGTCGTTGGTGTGAAGGTAACGTTCTTGTTCTTATTGGCTATGGTACTTTATTGCTGGTGTGTTGGCGATGGTGTTTGTGTCGACGGTGTTGATGTGTGCGCGAAGGGTGTCGCAAGACAAGCAGACACTATGGAGAAGGCGGCCTCCATAAGTTAAGGTTGAAACGGCGAGTGAGACCTGGGTTGTTATTTATTGTCGGTGGCGTTGGTGCTGGTGTTGATGGTGTTGACGGAGACGACGAGACAGGCGAAGGCGGGCGCTAAGATCGTGACCGCCGGCGCGGCGGGTGAGACCTCATTTATGGTGGTGGTGGTGGTGGTGGTGGGGGTGTTGGTGTTGAGGGTGTCGAACGAGACGAAGGAAAAGGCGGACGCTAAGATCATGACTCGCGGCGGGTTAGTTAGACCTGGGTCCTTGTTCTGGTTCTAATCGTTGTTCCCATGGCGGTAATGATCTCGCTATTGTGCCGGTGTATATGCAACGCTCCGGCGGGCATTGCCGGCACTATAGCGACAACTGGCACTACTCCGCGCTCACGGCCACGCTGGTTAAACACCACCCGCCCCAAAGCGCCAAGCGATTCCACAGGCGACGCGTTCTACGATAGAGGTAGCACATTTCCGCTAAAAACGGTTTCTGAACAACGGGGCTCCGTAACCCAAAACCGTCGGAATGGTAAAATAAGCTTGTTTCGAAAAATGGCGTAGTTGTATACTTGAGCCATGGGATTATTCCTCGGGATGCAGGTTTATTTATCTGAAGTCAGTGTCCTTATCCCCTTTTGGAACCGCAGTCCCGTTTTGGGGACAAACCACTCATATTCCGAGTCATTTGTCCCCACAGCGGGACTGCGGTCCTAAATGAGTTGAGCGAGGAGCTTCAGAAAATTCAGGGTGAACCTCTATCGTAGAACGCCACAGGCACTACAGCGGGCAGCCGGCCTCTACTCAAAGGGCACTATAGAGGGGCCACCACCTTATAGGCTGTTCTCGTTCCAAGTTTTAAGGCCGCGGGGAATGGAAGCTGCTGCCGTTTTGGCGATGCTGGTCTGGGGGTCAGGTCGGGTCAACGTGCCCGAGCGGCAGTGGTAACAACAGCGGCCTGCTCTGCTGTTGCAACGGGAGCTATGGGCTGTAAAATTGGCACACGACACGAAGTCTGAGCGTGGGAAGTGTGGTTGAGCAGCTTGAGCTTTATTGTTTTATCAATCCGCCGGAGTATAAAAAAACAAAAACAAAAAACACAAAAAACACAAAAAAAAAAACACAAAAAAAAACATAAAGAAGATGCTGGTGTTTGGGGCGGCGGCGGTGGTGGTGGTGGTGTTGGTGGTGGTGTTGGTGACGATGGTGCTGTTATTTGTGGTGTTATTGGTGGTGGTATGGGGGGTTGCTGTTTTTTAGTTGGTGGTGTTGTTGTTGTCGTTGCTTGTTGTTTTATGGTTGGGTGTGTTGGTGGTGTTTGTGGTGATGGTGCTCGTGAAGGGACTGGTGGTGACGGTGTTGGTGCCGATGATGGAGGGAGGTATGCGTGGGGTTGGGTGGGTGGGTGGGTGGGTGCTGGTGCTGGTAATGTTTCGCTTGGTTTTGTTGTTGGTTGCTTTTCCTACATCTCTTTACAGCATGTGTTTCCACCTTCCGCCCTTCTTGCAATCACGTATCACCTAGTGTTTATGGTAAGGCACCCAAGAGGCGGTTACACGTTAACTCCCATTGCTGTCTCTGGATAAGTGGCTACACCGGAAATCAAATTAAGTCGTTGAAGCTGTCATCAATACGCCAAGTCCGCCTCACAAGCGGTTCTTAGTAGGCTCTAGCTCACCCTTCATGCGACCCGCCGGACACGTCACGGCGCTTCGCTCTTGGTGCAAGCAATGTCTGCCCGGTCGGTGAAAATCCGAGATGCTCCGTCCCGACATTGTAGGGATGCGGGGGTCTACGGTCATACTACTACGGTCACGCATGAGATCGAGTACATCTCTCCTATCGAGTACACCCCCCCCTCTTCTTACGTATGTCAACTCCTTTGTTTTATATTGGACCTGCGTCCGTTTTGATGAACCGTTCATTCTTCATCAGCCGTTTTTTATCAACTATTTTCGAATCACCCCATTTTTGTTTGTCAAATTTTTTGGGGTGGGCCATCACAGAGAGCAAGAAGTCCAAGGAAAGATCTGTAAAGAATGTGCAGCAGCGGGTGGAAAAAAAACAGCGGGACACGGCGAAAGCGAGGGCGGACGCCGCCAAAGCCAAGGAAAACGCCTTCAAGGAAAAGCAGCTCAAGGTGCCTGGAGAGAGGGAGAGGGAGGGGGGGGGGGGGGGGAGGTGCCTGGAGCAAGGGAGAGGGACGGGGGGAGGGATGAAGGGAGACGGGAAGGGAAAGGGGAGGTTGGGGGGGGGGGGGGTAGGGGAGTGAGGGAGGGAGGGAGGGAGGGAGGGAGGGAGGGAGGGAGGGAGTAAAGGGGGAGGGTAGGGAGGGGGGGAGATGGGGAGGAAAAAAGAGAAGGGAGGGGGGTGCCCGATAGGAGATAGGAGATATGTACTCGATCTCGTGGGGGGGGGTAGAGAGGGGGCAGGGTGGGAAGGGAGTAAGGAAGGGGGAGTGGAAGCGGGAGAGGGGACCGGAGAGGGGGGGGATGGGAGCAGTGCGTTTAACCAAACGATGCTGTCCTGTTGACATCGTAACACGCCCAGAACTACAGTATGTTACGCCCAACCCACGTCATCTTCTCTGACAACGAACCACGATCTATCATTCTGCTCGGTTCAATTCGGGTCGATTCGGTTCGATTCGGTTCCCGACCTCTTAGCATTCCTCTCCTTTTACGAATGTGCTTTGTCGTTTTTGTTGTCCTGCTTTTTTTTTTTTGCGGGGGGCGGGGCGGGGCGGGGTTTCCAGCTGAGGCAGAGTGCCGAGGCGAAGAAAAAACAGCTGGCCCAGGACGCTAAGGACAGGATTGCGGCGGACAAGAAGGCGAAAAAAGAGGTATGTTTCGGTTTAGGGGCGTCTAGTCTAGGCTATCCATTCTGCTCTTTTGTTTTCGGTACGTGTTTGTATATTTACTACCGAATGAGCAGAAAACATGTACCAGGTGTGCTGGTACAGATTATACGAGGTGCTCCCCTAATTAGGCTGCCTGTGCTCGAAAACATGGGATCGTATTCCTATTTGTTGGAGCTTGACTTTTGCCGAGCGCCGATGATCGTCTCACTTGAAACGCGGCGTGATATTTAACGCTTGACGGACGCCGGGGATTATCTCGCTAGAAAAATACGATGTGATCTCAGACGCTTGACGAATGCCGGTATGACGAAGAGCGTCTAACTGTAACCGCTGCGTGATGTCTGACGCTTGGCGCTTGACGCTTGAAACTGTTGGTGCAGACCCCGAGATGTGATATCTGAAGCTTGACGGATGCCGATGATCATTGTCTCACTGAAAATGCGGCGTGATATGTGACGATTGGCGCCTGACTTGTGCCTATTAGTAGCACCAATGGTTATCTGACGTGATCTCTGACGCTTGACGGATGTCTCGATTCTGTAACTATAAAACGAAACGTAATATATGGCTCTTGGCGGATGCGGGTGATGATCTCATTAGAAAAATGCGGTGTGATTTCTGACGCTTGACGAATGTCGGCATGTCGGCGATCGTCTAACTATAGACGCGGCGGGATGCCTGACGCTTGGCGCTTGACGCTTGAAACAGTTGGTGCAGGCCCGAGACGCCAAGGTGAAGGCCTTGGAGAAGGCGAGGAAGGAGCGGGCTGCCGCGACGAAGAAGGCCGAGCAGGAGGTGAAGCAGCAGCAGGACGCCAAGAAGCGGGCCCTGGAGGACGCCCGGAAGGAACGCGCCGCCACCAAGAGAAAGGCGGAGGCAAGTGTCCCCACGCGTCCGTCGCAGACAGATCGTGATCTATCTATGCACAGTAGATCGCTTGTGCGGGACCTGCGCAGTACAGATCCATCCCCAGGAAACACGCCGTTATGTAAACCGCTAGTGCTGTAGATCGTAGTGCATGCAGGTTGCACGGCTTCCCATCACGTTTCTACGCATGCTTCGAGACGCAGATCATCGCGCAGTGGGCAGAGAGAGAGAGGCGGACGTACGACATGAGCGATCGCAGTAGATCGTATGTACAGATCAGGTTTTTAGCTGCTGTGCGTGGCTAAAGCCTCGAAAAATGATCTATAAACCAACTGGAGCGGGAATCGGTGGTCTACGTATCTGTTGGAGTTTTCTCCGAGTTTTTTAGCGCTGTGCGTAAAGTAGTTATTAATTGTTGTGTTGATAGTGGTCGTATTGTTAACCCTTTTAGAACCGCAGTCCCGTTTTTGGGGACAAACCAGTCAAATTCCGAGTAGTTTGTCCCCAAAACGGGACTGCGGTTCTAAAGGGTTGACAAGGGAGGGGACACGTGAAGGCCACGATACGGGATAGGAGTCGCACCTAAAATCTCACGAGATTTAGCGGGCAATACCGGCACTATAGGGACAGCCGGGGCCTTCTCTGCACGACTGCCGCTGCCGCACTGGCTAGTCCCATATTTGCCAAGCGAATTCACAGGCACAGATGATGATGATGATGATGATGGTGATGATGATGATGATGATGGTCATGGTGATGATGATAGTGATGGTCATGGGGATGATGATGATGGTGATGGTGATGGTGATGGTGATGGTGATGATGATGATGGTGATGGTGATGGTGATGATGATGATGATGATGATGATGATGATGATGATGATGGTGGTGATGATGATGATGATGATGATGATGATGATGATGATGATGATGATGATGATGACGATGATGATGATGATGATGATGGTGATGATGATGATGATGGTGATGATGATGATGTTGTTGATGTCGGTTAACCCTTTTGGTACGGCAGAGTTGGACGTACAAGGTGTGTACACATTTGTTTTTAGGCAGCCGAATTTCGATTTTTTTAATGGTTTTTCGGATCTTTCTAGGGCTCTAGCACCTTTGTGTGACCACGGACTCCTTCGTCAGAGAGAGTTAATGTGAGAACAACAGCCACAACACCAACAACAGCAACAACAACAGAAGTATGTACAATTTTGAGTCTAATTTCAAGCAATTTTTCCTCAAAACGGGAGACTGCAGTTTTGGAGGGGTTGTAGTCTCTAAAGACTGCGTTTCCCCCTGTTTTGGGGACAACATTTTCGGAAATTGGTGAGGGAGCCCCGGAAGTAGTCAATAATGTTTCGGCCAAACGATGGTATGTATACCCCGATCGTATGACTTGTCCAACATACATGAACATACTTACGTTTATCCTTTTTTTTTAAATACTTGATTATAAGCACCTGCCTCGCGCCTCAGCGAGCCTACCACGGATTTTTGTCGCTTCTACGATATTTGCTTTCTTCGCGTTCTTTGGTTTCTGTGCGTGCTTGCTTATCGTGCCACACTTTTTTTTCCCGGAAAAATAATGTATTGTGCGTACGTACCATCATCACCACTACCACCTAGCGCGTACTACGGCTTGTGTATAGATGGGATACAGTCGTAGTAACCGTACACGTGGTTCCGACTGATTTTCAGGCGGAGGAGAGCGCGAGGAAGAAGGCGTTGGAGGACGCGGAGAGGGAGCGCGCGACGGCTACAAGGAAGGCGGAGGCCGAGGCGAGACAGCGCACCAGAGGCCTCACCAGCGCTTCGCAGGTCCGTTTTTTTTTTTTAATTTCTAGTCTTGAACGTCTCCTGTAGCATTCGTCGGCCTCCCACCACTTTTGCAATATATCTGATACATGTCTTTAGAGTCAGAGTGGAAGCATACACGCATTTCCGACTGTAGCGACACCGCTCTTTCCGAGTCAGGGCTCCAAAATTGGAAGCACCGTCTCTAGCGATATTGTGTGTCTGCTACGTATATACGAAGTATAATACTTGTCCTTAATGTTTAGAATCCGAGTGGATGTCGCCGAGGAGAAATGTGCTTGAGTGAAAGTGCCTATTTTTGTACCGTCATTTTTCATGAATAGTTTCCTTGTGACGGGTTCAAAACTCACTCGTCATTCCCGATCGAAAGGCGAAACTTGCTGCAGACTTTAGATACCAGGAAGTGAACGGAAGACACAAGGGGAGACGATCAGTGTCAGTTTATTTTGCTCAACTCGTCACCCAGCGTCACTCACAAGAAAAAAAAAAAATGATGGACCGAAACAGCGGTACCTCGGGGCCAACATCTCCACCTCGCCATGTACGAGTTCGTACGCTAACAGGTGTGATACCACTACTCCTGTATAACACGTGTGATAACATATTATCACACCCTCTACTGTATCGCCCGTGTGATGACATATTATCACACCCTCTACCTTATCACACATGTAATAACAAATCACACCCTCTACCGTGTCACCCGTGTGATAATATATCACATTCTACCATATCATACGTGTTATATCATATTATCACACACCCTCAGATTTTTTTCTGCGCGGATTTCCTTTTGACAACGGGAGAGCGCTAACGCCGAGCGACGCGTGTATTGGAAATATGTCGACAAGATCTACCCCCCCCCCCCCCCCCCCCCCCCCCCCCGAAACAAAAACGCTCGGTCTCGAAAGGGATGCGTGGTCAATGGTCAAATGACTAAGGCGAGCAAATGAGTACGCCCCCCCCCCCCCCCCCCCCCCCCCCCCGCCCCCGATTTGGGAGAAAATCAGCTCTGCAATTTGTGTTTGGGGGTGGGGTATTCTATCACCCGGGTGATACGGTATGGTACTCTGTACTGGTAGTGATTATATACTGAAGTATATGTCTACGACTAAAAGAGCGGTACCGCAGTACTCTACGGACAGATCATGATCTGTTGTACAGCAGAGTATCTACAGTAGTTCCTCTCACTTCTTGCCGTTTTGAGAGGGTTGTATAGGATGTGCGTAGTGTGAGTGCAGATCGAGCCAGGGAACATGTACCAGACAAGATACAGCACAACATTCAGATTGTACGGGGTCCCGCCCGGAAAAACGAGCTACCAGGTACGTACCAGCACTGTAGGTGGATCGTACAAGATCGGGATTGTACCTATCTGCCTTGAAGGGCAAAGTTCACGTGTAGTGGGAGTCGATTATCTACCCCGGGCGTTTCGACCGTAGTAATATGAAGTCCTCATACTTCTGGTGATGGAAACCAACACTTCTGCTCTGTATATCGAACGATACGCACCTCGAAGAGATGATCTATCTGTTGATCATCTGCTGTAGTTCCTCTCGCCTGCTGTTGCGAGAGGTGGGTTCTGCGGGATCTATCTGTGTGTAGTACAGATCCCAACCCAGGAAGGAAACATGCGCTACTGTAGATCATGCGGATTCTGCGGACCCCCCCCCTCGGCAACATGAGCTAAATCATACTTACTCTAGTCTACACAATATCGGGAATAGATTATCTATCTGCCTCCAGAGATCTAGCTCATGAAGTGGGAATGGTCTGTAGATGATCTGTGGATATTAATATATCCGAAATGTGGACGCGATGCCATCTCCCCTATGGCAGAGATAGCAGCGCGCGTGGCCGCGGCGTTCGCCTAAGGTTCCTGGCTGTGTTTTTGCTCGAGCCAAGCGGTCTTTTTTTACGAGCGTGACGGTCGTGGTCTCTAGTAAAGCAGCTTCTTGCGCGCACAATCGCCTTATTAATATTACGGGGGACCATAGTTAATAGGACCTATGGTATGCATAAAACCTATATATTTAACCATTTTTTCCAACAATATTTGGTCCTATTAACTATGCCCCCCCGTAAGAGTAAAATCGTCCTTTTTTACCCTCTGGTAGCGCCCGGCGGGGGGGGGAGGGCACTGAACTATGCTCTACGCGAGGAATTAGTGTTGAACACGCGCGATCGGCCCACGTACATACACAGCAATGCTTGTAAAGCTAAGTTGTCATCTACCGGGTGCTCTATACGTCGTACAGGAAGCCCAATGCACACAAAAATTCACTATACATGGAATAGCCTGTTAGTAGTATAGAACAAACTTGCCCGATGTGTCATGCAGCTTGTAGAGTTGAGTGCCAACCACTTATGAATAGTTGATCGAACTCATGGCTGATAAATGTACGTTTGTAATAATTTTGTTAAAAATACAAGTATGTACGAACGCGCATCAGCTGCGGACGTGAGTGAAAAAAAGCGCTCGGGCACGCGCATCGACACGAGCTCGTACCGCGGCTCGTGTCAAAATATGGGTCTTGGGGTGTGCTGATTGGGTGCAAACATTTGAAGCAGTTCATTTGGTTGCAGTTCAGGGTAAAGGGCTACAGACAGACACATTCGGAGTTTCCGTTATACCATTGATAAGAGTTTCCCATACTGGTGGAACACTGGAGTATCTAATATCTTCCGAATCTAGTGATGACCAAGATCGGCGAAGTTTCTCGGCTGTTTTTTATTTGGGTCGATCAATCAATCACGTCGTCTTGTCCTGTTTTGACAAAAGTTTCTCACTCCTCCCCCCTAAAGTCAATCCATCAAAGTCGTTTTGTTTTCATCTGCAAGATTTATCACTGCGCACTCTCCATTGACAAACCCACTACCTGGTACCTGGTATTTCATGATCAAATCTTTTCGACGATGTGTGCGTACGAGTCCATCGGACAGATCATGACCTATTTTACCAGATTGCCTAGATCGGAAGCTGCCGATATGACACGTTTTTTGCAGGGATTTGTGTTGTGCGTGTCCAACCCAGGAGACGTGCGCTAGATCATGCAGATAGATGGCTGCTATCCCGGCGGCATGTGCTAGATCGTACCTGGTACGAACAGATCAGGAATGCGTCTTGACCCGTGCTACAGTACGACAGAGGTAGCACTTTTGCCTCGCGAGGCAAAATATTTCCGAATGACGAGGGCTACTCAAGGGCACTAAGGAACCAGACGATATTGTTGGAATCCCATTTCATTTTTTTTACGATTTCGTTGTTCGTTGTATTCCTCACTCAAGATATACCTGGTACGTAGGATTGTACCGTCTTGTTTTTTTTGTTGCCATTTTTTTTTTGTTGAGATAGAAAGCTCCTTGCGTGAGGGACCTCAGAAAAAAAAAAAATTGAGCAGTTACCCGAGGGTGAAATGTGTGTGCACTCAGTGCACGTCTGTCATATCAACCCCAAATAAACGATATATGTATAGCTCTCATCTCTCTCCCCCTCTTAGTTTTTGGATAATCTCTTGCCAACCAAACAAGGGCTACCACGAAGTTGCATTCTTCAAAGAAGCCCAGAATATATTTGGTATGAACCAACACCCCTCATTCTCTCTTACGAAGAAACCGCGGATAATTCTCGGAAAGTTCTCTGTCGCTTATTACCCTCTCCTTCATCTCCCCCCCCCCCCCCTCCCGAGGAAGGGGATAATATTAGCGAAAACTTTATATTCAATATGTGGGAAAAAATTAATGAGCGCCCAAATGTTGCAGGTGTCTCTACTAGTATTAAAAGTAGAAACCGTGCTCCGTCTCGAAAGGGATAAGGCAACCGACAAATGAGTACGCCGCCCCCCCCCCCCTCTGCCTCTGCTTTTCCTCCCTCGCTCGATCCCTTTCCCTGCAGACCTCATGAGAGTGACCGACCGACGAACCGACCGACAAACCGACTACCGACCGCAAGTCATCGCTAGAGTTAGGGCCGACCAGGCGCACACGAGGGGGTGTAAATGGAAGCCCACGCTGCGGGAGGCGTGTCTACTACGACTTTGCCTAGCTTCTTCGACTAATGGTTGAAATGTTACCTGACCTTAAATCGACATCATGGTCGAAATCTACTAGATAAATCGACAAAATGGTTGAAAATCTACCTGGCATGTAATCGACAAAATGGTTGAAAATCTACTTGGGGTTTAAATCGA
This sequence comes from Nereocystis luetkeana, assembly GCA_031213475.1. Lineage (NCBI taxonomy): Eukaryota > Phaeophyceae > Laminariales > Laminariaceae > Nereocystis > Nereocystis luetkeana. Next base: position 11,844,882 of record JARUPZ010000004.1, read on the forward strand.
CAAAACGGTTTTTATGGCTTAAACACACTCGGCGATAAATCGACAAAATGGTTGTGACATCGACTCGACTTTGAGCTCCAATCCCTCAACCTATCGTAGCCCCCTAACTGCCCTGGAAAACTGTCGGAGCCAAGCTGTAGTGAGGATTTCGTCCGCTACCATTATGCATTTTTGTTTTCGAAACCGGGTCAAGGCGTCAACACCTCTGCTACCGACTGGGCCAGGGCGCCGGGGGGGGAATGGGTATGGTGATGGTCCAAATGCCACGCTTTTTTTTCCAAAGCAGGCGGGCGGTACATATGTCGTTTTTTCGTTTTCTCTAATTCATTGCTGGGGCTTGTGAGGCTACGTATAGGGGTCACGGCTGTGTCGAGGGCGAAGGTACGCGCGAAAGGGGGTGGGAGGTCCATTGCCTTGTTTTTTTTCCCCTTGCGCGTAGGTCTAGGTCTCGAGTCTCCCGTTTTAGTTCGTTGGCCGGTTGGGTTTGAGCTTTTTGCTTGCGTGCGCGTGCGTGTGTATCTGCGCTTGATCGGGAGTGTGCGCACGGTTTGATTTGCCTGCTGCGAGAGTGTGCGCGCGATTTTGATTTGCCTGCTGCGAGAGACTGCGTGCTGAATGGCTCTGTGTGCGCTTGGCTTGCTTGCGGGTGTGTGCGCTTGGCTTGCTTGCGGGTGTATGCGCCTGATTGGGGGTGCGCCTCGCTTGCGGATACGTTCGGTCTTTGCCCGCGTGCGTGTGTGCGCTTGCGTACTACACCCGGCCCAATCAAAGAACACGGAGGGGGCCGATCTGTTTGCTCCCAATCGACAATAAGGCCTCGCCAGCAACGAAAAACAAACAAAACAAAAAGACTGGCCGAACAAGACCTACTCTGGTGCAATACGTAGAGCAGTAGTAGCAGTAGTAGTACTACAACAGTAACAGTGGTAGATGGCGTTGCACGGCAACCCAGAAATAATTATTTCCGACATTTTTTATTTTTTTTTTCCCTACATATTCCCCAGTGCCAAGTGGGGCGTCTCTGAAACTGACACTCGCTTTTAACCTCTCGGGACTGTTGGGGGTGCAGTCCCGTTCTGGGGGGCAGATTACTGTTAAGGTCACACGGACAGCGGGGCACTTTGTGTCTTGGTCATCGTGCCCGAATGGTTAAGGGAATGGATTGAAAACCCATTGTCATTTCACGCGCAGGGTCGTGTCCTGCCGACGACCCCACTTGTTAAGATCACGGACAGCGGGGCACACTGTGCCCCTGGGCAGGTCTGCCTATTAAGCCGGTACTCGTTGGTACTCACATGTGTTGCTTGCTTAATTAAGAGATAGAAGAGAAGTTTTATTCCTTTCGTGCACGACGGAGACTGAGACCACGCTCGTTTTCACCTAAGAGACGCCTTCCAAGTACTACAAATACGATCCCAGTGCCAGAACCCAGGTAATTACCGGGTTTTCAACCTCATACAAAGCAGCATCATAACATGCAGAAGTTTTATTCCTTTCGTGCACGACGGAGACTGAGACCACGCTCGTTTTCACCTAAGAGACGCCTTCCAAGTACTACAAATACGATCCCAGTGCCAGAACCCAGGTAATTACCGGGTTTTCAACCTCATACAAAGCAGCATCATAACATGCAATTTGAGTGGTTTGCCCCCACAACGGCACTGCAGATAAAAGGGTTTTAACCTACTTTCGTTGGGCTTGTATACGGGAAAACATGCCGATTACAGTGTGTTCTTTTGACGATTAATTTTATTTAAATTAAAGCATCTCGTTCACGCAAAGAAAGCCCCGGCCTGCTAGGGCAATCGATCATTCCCACACCTCAGACAGATCATAATCTATCTGATCTGTCTACTGTAGATCATTTAGTTCCCAGTCTGCCGTTGTGAGAGGATGCGGAGGATCTGCATAGAGTACAGATCCAACTCAGGAAACTCGTCCTATTCATGTAGGTCATTCATGCCGTTCCCTAGCTTTACTGTAGGGTTCCTATTAATAGGAGCACAAGTAAAAACCTGTCCCGATCAGCAAAATAACAAAAAATGGTACATACACCGATGAATTTTTGCCAGTTTGCAGTACAAAAAAATAAAACCAGGTAATCAGGGACTTGCGAAAATGTTTTGTTTGTTGCCGGGGTGGGATGGATCTGTTTTGAAACAGCTCTTTTCTTGCGAACATGTTTTGTTTGTTGCCAGGTGAAATGGATCTGTTTTGACACAGCTCTTCTCTTGCGATCATGTTTTGTTTTGTTGCCAGGTGGGATGTGTATGATCCGGCTCATCGTGCAATATCCCGCAGAGGTAAAAATAGAATCTAGATGATTTGCAGCAGATCGTGATCTAATCTTCCCAATGTGTTATCTCTTTTTTTTCCCCTCCTCGACTTTCGTGCCAGGCGTGACGCACGCCTTACTTCTTCCATCAAGCGATTCCGCACGATTGACGCCGGGTATCGATACGTAGCTGACTGTGATGGCACGCCAGTAGCGTCCTGTGCCAACTCTCAGCTTCTCGGGTGCGCCCTGTGCGCTGTGTGTTAAGCTACACCCGATCACCGAAAACAAAAACGTGAATTTGTTTTAAAACAACTCATCCAAAAATACTTCCATATATATACGAGAGAAGAAAACAATCCGGGGGAAAAAAAACACAAAAAGGCGAGAAAAATACCTGTAAAAACAAACCCTTTAATTAAAAAACAGAAGCGGGAAAGTCTTCTAAAACAGAAGGCAAACAACAACAACAAAAAAAACACGGCCAACCCTTGGTCAATCAATCGTCGTCGCCAAAAGTCGTCCTCTTGCCGCTGAACGCCTTGGTCGCGGACGCCTCTTTTTCTTTCAACGCCCGCTTCGCCGCCCAGGACCCGTGCAACTCCTTCCCCCCCGCGCTGTCCCCCTTCTTGCCCGCCGACGCAGAACCATTCCCAGAGACAGTCCCAGAACCGTTCCCACCACCGAACGAACCCCCTCCGTTGCGCCCATCGCCCCCCCCCCTCCCCTCTCTCGCGCCACCGCCCCTTCCCCCACCTCTCCCCCTTCCTCCGCCTCCTCGAGAATCCCTACCGCCGCCGCCGCCTGCTCCGCCTCTCCCACCCTCTTGTCGACCGGGGTTGTCCCCGTGACGTCCCCTCTTGCCACCACCGCCTCCGCCGTTACCGCTCGCGCTGCCGCTGCCACCGTTGTTAGCACGGCCGCCGCCCCGCCCCCACCCGGCGGCGCGATCGGCGCCCGCCCAACCCGGCTCGTGTCTAGCGGATCGGTCGCCGCTCCCCCTCCCTGACGCTGAAGCTTTGTTCGCCGGCGTCGGCGAAGGTGACGGGCCATACTTCGAGGCGACATCGTCATTTTTTCGGGCGTTTCTATGTAACAAGGCATGCGAGAGACAAGGGGCGTCACGGAGAGAGAGAAAACGAGACAGCAAGAAAGTAGTTTTGGATTTAGAGGATATATATACCATATATATACGAACAGACGAGACAGCACAAGCGAAGACAAGGCAAGGCAAAATAATGAAGTATTTTTAGCTTATCGAGGATCTACGAACAGACAGGACAGACGAGAGAAAAAAACATGAAACGATTTTTGTTTTTGTTTTAGAGGGTCTACGAACCACGTTGCCCCACGTGCAGGACAAAATCAGACATCCTGGAAGAGGGAGAAACAAGAAGAAAAAAAAACGCACCCTTCCATGCTATGCACTCCTGGTAACAGCCGCGTCCAGCCCATCAACGGGCGGCACCAATCAACCACTCGAGCGGAAACCCCTACTGTAGTAAAAAGGACCAAGCATGCTTGCTAAAAGTATTGAGATATACCGGTATATATACAGCAGTTTTTGGTGTATCTGATGGGTCCTGTTTGCTAGGGTCCGCCGTATATACTATATATAGGGCTGTGCATCCCATCCGATTCGATCGCGCGATTCCATCCGCATCGGAATTCGCCCAATGGTTGCGATGATTTCGCGATACAGCAGTGGGAATAAGCCCCCTTCAGGGGGTCCCCCCGACAAGGGTAAACGGGGTACAAGGCACCTCAAACATTCAGCGCACTGTGTTAGCCCACGATTGATTGTGAGAGACCGGCACCAATTCTTACAAGGGGCGTCGGTGTGAAAGGGGCCTCGAGCCCCGAACGCAGTGGGGTCCCTCAAAGGCAGACTCTACCTGTTGAGTACTCGTAACGCCGCAAGACTGAAACCCTCCGGAAAAACACGACGAAAAAAAAAAAAAACTGCTTTCCACCAGCGCACACAGGGTGACGACAATTACTATAAACAAGCACCAGCGCTAGCGAGAGCTGCCCTGTAGCATATATACTACAGTGGGGTGCCCACTTGAAAGCCATCCGGTTTAAGGCTTTTCGGGAGTCGAGGCCAGGCAAATAGGCGTGTCACGAAGAATAATCTACTCGGCATCACTGTAGTATGGGATATTGTTTGCGGCAGAGAAAGGATAAGTCCATGAGTTGAGAGATAAGACAAACGTAAATGGCGTTGTTCGCGGGGTAGGGGTAGTCTTAAAGTAGGGCACCACACCGTGGGTTTCAAAGCGGGGACCCCACTGTGGTACACGTTTGCTTGCAGACCTCGATCTGGCGGTCCCGGCAGCCCACTCCTCGTCGCTCGGGGCCTCTCCCGAAAGCGAAACAAACGCGGTCCCACAGGAGCCGGCGTCGCGCGCCCTGCCCGAGTCTATCTTCCTCCTCCCTCCCTGCGAGGCAAGCAAGCCGTTCCCCCGTGCGCATACAAGACACGACGAGTCATGACGAACAAACGGCAGGCGTGCATGCACACGGTAGACGCAACGCGAATAGTAGAGGAACAAAACAGAGGCAGGAGCGAACGAAACACGCAGACGGGACAGAAAGCAGGCGAGGCGAGGCAAGGTGAGAGGCGGGGGTGACCAATGTTGTGCGGACGAGAGAAATGCCTTTGTTCGTCGGGTACGGCCCCTCTCCGTCGCAGGCAGTGTGGCCCAGCCGAGAGAGGAAATCGGCTTCCCGCTTGTCGACGGGTCCTCTCCCCCCCCCCTCTCTCTCTCTATCAGAAACCCTTCATGTATACATGAACTAGTAACAGACGTCACCCTGCCGAACAGGGAGAATTTGAGCTTCTGGTTCAAAATAAGAACACAAGCGTGTCTTAGCTCTTTCACCGCCGAAAAGATGACCCCACACTATTTCCAAGTACTTTCCCCCTCCCAAAAAATGGGTGAAGTTCTACGTAGAGGGATTATATGTAGAAGCGTGATTCGCGTAGCACTTACTGTATTCTGCCGATTTTCATGAAAAAAAACCAAAAATATCAGAAAAAAAACAAGAAAACAAGTGAGTCGCTTCGCTTCTCCAAAGGCTTGCCTGTCGCCCCCCGCTGCTCTCCCCGGCTAGCCTCTTCCCCTTGCCCCGCCCCGAGGCGGCACGGCCTTGTCCCGGCAGAGACCGCCCCTCAGACTCCGCCAGTTTTTCCCTCCTTCTTTGGGTCACCCTATCGAAAATAGATAAATACATCGGGGATACGAGTATTAATAGCACCAATGGGTATAGAGTATAAAAGGTACACAAGGTACTTGAAAAAAAGAAAGAAACGCAGAAGCTGCGAGATCGAAAACTTCCTCAAAGCTCATGCTTGCAAGCTGGGTGTGGGCACTTCGAGCGCTTGGTAGAGTACATGCAGTATCGTTGTTTCAAAGGATAGTTTGCAGCATACGGACGGAAGCCATGAGTGAGAGGGTTGGGGGATGGGGGGAGAGAGAGCGGAGTAACGGGGGGGGGAAGGCGGGGCGAAAAAGCGTGTGTGCCGGGACGGATCCTCGCATCTTTACGGTGCCGGGACGGAGCACGTCGGGTTATCATCGACCGGGCAGACATCGCCTTGACCAAGCGCGAAGCGCCGTGAGGGGTTCGGCGAGTCGCATGAAAAGTGGACTCTACTCTACTAAAAACCACTTGTGAGGCGGACTTCGGCACTTGCGCGTACAGTCTTGCAGATGGAAGACAGTGTCGAATCACTCCATTTGTTTTCTGGCTTGACAACTTGGAGCGGGGGATCGAGTCGTTGTGTGAGACTTGTGCGTCCGGACTCACTCGGGTAAATAAAAAACACAAAAAAAAACAAAAAAACGACACAAAAACCGCACACCAACACACAGCAAGTACAAGCGGGAGCAAACACTCAACAACGCAAAAAATGTAAAAGCCCTACAAGCAAAACAAAAAAGCGCGAAAACGAAAGAAGAACGCAAAAACACAGCAAGATGAAAAAAAAACGCGAAAAACGCGATAAAAAAAACGCAAAAAACGCAAAAAACGCAAAAAACTCAAGACCCCAGAAACTACCAACAAAAACACGCATAAAAACGTTAAATACCGGTATTATATCGTACGAGTACAAAACAAAACCCACTTACTTTTCCCGGAGCTCTTCCATGACAGCCGTCACCCGCTTGTGCTCGAAAACTTGGGATACCAGTTGCTGAAGCTTTGCCCCCCCTTCGACCTTAACCTCATCCTCCCCATCGACGCCCGTGTGCGCCAGCCCGAGGCGACGGAGGCACAGTTTAACCACTGCCAATGGCTGCAAATCCTGCACACCTCGGAGAGCAGGGTGTTGAGGTATTAGTCCACGGGGCTACGCGCGAAAAGCTCGATCACTCATCCACCCAACGATCGAACGTCGTCGCCAATCTCGCATGGACGGAACGGCGGTACAGCAGTTACTATTTATAGTACCAAACAACATATCACGATCTGAAGCATCCACGAGGTTCCTACAATAGCCGTAGATGAGATGCTGTGCCAGAGCTGTTTCGACACAGATAGATCCCACCCCGAGAACATGTGCGCAAGAGCTGTTTCATACAGATCCCACTCGGTAAAAATGGTATATTGCAGATAAATCATGCAGATGCTGTAGTCTCTCTGGCTAAAAATAGAGTAAAAAAAACGCGGCAGGCAAGAACGCAGGTACCCTGCTGTTGTTTTTGTTGTTGTTACTGTTGTTTTTGTCGGTGATAGTGTTGGTGTTGATTCCACTCCGCCTTTCGTCGTTGTTGATAGTGGTCGCGATTGATGTTGTTTGGTTGTTGATGGCAGGGTTGGGGTTGCTTCCACCACGCGAATTGTCGTCTTTGTTTGATGGTGGTGATGTTGCTGTTGCTGTTGCCATTGCTGTCAGTGGTGGTTATGGTGGTGTTGATGTTGCTGTGAGTGTTGGTGTTGATGTTTACGTTGGTATTGTTGTTGTTTCACACTTCTAGGTTCTGGTCATCCTGAAACGACGTAAGAACAGCCATCGGGCGTGTCAGAAGCAGCTCCATAACACGACGACAGCAGAGACACGATAAACACCAATATTTCAACATCAAAACCATCCTCAACGACTAAACAGGACAATCGCTTGTACACTGCCGTGAAAGTTTAACTCAAAACCTCAATGACTCTCGCAGCTTCCAAAGTTAAGTATCAACCACTCAGTCGGTCGAACTCACAGCGGGCGTACAGTGTTCGCAACACATTAGAAAATAACGAGTGGCCGATCACAGATCACCAGAACGAGCGCGCGCTCATCACCTTGATCAGCAAGACCTCTTCGGACGCAGGCGACGACGAAGACGATGTCCCTCTCTCCCCCTTTGCGGCGCCCCCGGCAGGGTCCCGATCAAAACAAGCCTGCTTATCTTCTCCCGCTCCCGCTACCCCCCCCGCGGTTGCGGCTGCCGCAGTTTCTGTCGCGGTTTTTGTAGCGTTTTTTTCGTCGACCACCTCGCTCCTTGCGGAGTCTTGCTGGGATTGTTCGAGGGTGGGACTTGCGCTGTCACCGCTACCGCAGACATCGCCATCGCCCCCGCCATCACCGTCGCCGCTGACATTAGTTTTGGTTCTCTTGCCCTTCAGCGCCGCGGCCTTGCTCTTCCTGATGGCTTGTTGGAGCAGGAAGGTCCGGACTCGCTTGGCCTCCTTGGTCAGGGCCTTCGTTGCCTGAGCGGCGGGGGGTGGGGCAGGAGAGGGTGGGGATGGGTGTGGAGGTGGGGTCGTCTTGTCAGTGACAAAATATACAAATATACCAGGTACTCGTACATGAAAGAAGGAGGGAGGGGGTGGAGAGAGAGAAGTCTCTCTCTCTCTCTCCCTTCGTTTCGTGGTACCTTGGACACTGCTGCCGTGCATACTTACAAGGTAGCGTCGATCGAGAACGACATAACTATCAAATGGTAGCCCAGCATACACAAGCAGAGAGCAGAGGCAACGAGCAGGCACGTTTGCTAGAGCTTGAGACTACTGATTGTAGGTATTACCCGGCTATTACGTTGTACCAGGTCCGTATTAATAGTAAGTACCTGGTACTCCAGTAGTTGTGAATTTGTGGCAATAGACGGCAACGACAATCTCTGCCCACGACTCCATTGCTGCCTTGTGTACCTGATGAAGAAGCTTCTCATCCTCGCCATACTCTTGGCCTGATCTTTTTCGCTTTACAGCCACCATTGTTGCTGTGGATGGATGCACTGCACTGCAGACTGGGCTTGAGGTGAGAGGTGCTGCTTGTTGTGGTAGCGTTGCTATGGTTACTAGGTAAGAAAAACACGCCTTGAGAACCAGTCGAACTCCTTCGGTAGGGTACAACACGCCTCAAGAACTTATCAAACTCCATTGACCCATTGCCCTGTTGGCGTTCAGTGTTCGGTGTTCAGTGCTCATTGCGGCCATCTTTGTGGCGCTCCCGCTTTGCTGGTCTCCTACTGCAAGCAGAGGAGGTTCTGATCTGAACTGACCGGACCTGACTTGGTCTGCTCGGGTCTGCTCGGCGGGAGTACCAAGCGTGCAAGAACAAACCAGTAAAGGCAGTGAAGTTGTGGCTGCATGGTGAATAGATTAGAACCAATTTAGAACCTCTACACCTACCCGAGCAAGGTGTCAGTCATGTTCGTTTCGGGGCGAACAAAAAAGCGAGGCCGGGGGAACGCGGCGCCGCCAGCACCCAGCACTCTGGTGGTCCGCCACAAACGTGAGTCCGAGTTTCGAGTTCTCGAATAGCTGCTGGCTGCTGGTGTTGCTGTTGGTGGTGTGGCTTGTTGTTTTGGTGAATCACCCAAACAATCGTCATGTTACGTGCGGCCTTGTCAACCGTCGTGTGTCGCATGTACTGCTGCGCGTACAAGTACAGGCCCACGAACCGATATAACCGAGGCTATAAGCTCACCACTTGTTCAAGAAAATGGCAAAGGTTAACCCACACTGTGTACTGCTGTGTACAAGACGAATAGAACTAACCCCAACCCTAACCCTAACCCTCAGCCAATCAGAGCAACCCTAATTTTGACCCTGAGCCAATCAGAGCAACCCTAGTCCTGAATCTAAGCCAATCATGCCGAATCTTGTCTACCAGGACCTGGTAAGCTGTACTAATGCCGAAATAAACCTACGGTGACAGGAACAGAACTCTTAGTTTTGGGAGGATGCTACCTAAGACCGAAAGAAAATTGGATTGAGAAATCGTGCTATCAGAGCAACTCTAATCCTGACCCTAAGCCAATCAGGCAAAATCTCTGCATCCTACCGTAGACAGTAGCCTACCTACTCGTGTGGTCAACGTCGTTCAAGGATGGTGCATGGTGTCCCAGTAAGTTTCTACACACGCGAGGCTGGCCCAGCTTAGGTATTTCTTGGTGGCGTGCCCTTTTAGGAGTGCAGTCCCGTCTCGGGGACAAACTACTTGGAGTTTGAGTGGTTTGCCCCGAAAACACGAAACTGCAGTTTGCTCTAAAGGGTTAGAGCACGTAGACCCGTCCCTGTCCCATGTGTTTGCCGTTTTGGCTGTCACGCCTGCTTTCCCCCAGTGGGACAGTACAGCGGCAGAGTGTCGGACAGCAACACAGCAATAGTGCCCGGCACGATAGGGACTCGTTTGCGATCGGGCTTCGTAGCCACTAGGGATCGATCCCCAAGAACTTACTGCCGGTGCTTGGTGCTATACGTACCTGGTACCTGGTATATCAGTAAGACACGAGTGCGCTACTCGACGTGCTTTCCATGTTTTTTGTCCATCGCTTGCAGCAGCAGGAGCTTGGTAGTTGATGTGTTCTTCGTCGCAAGAGCTACACAGAGGACCACCTAGCGCCGGTATTAATAGTACGCATAAGGTGTCTGCAGCACTGTAGTGAGACCTTGGTGAAGCAAGCAAAAGGAAGGGTTGTACATGGGCGGAGGCATGATACCTACACACCCGAGCACCCCTGGCCCTCGTGACTGGGAAATAAAATGAGCACGTATCCCCTCTGCTAAGCCCTGGCGTAACGTTTTACGCTTGTGTTGTGGTGCACACGCACACTGGACACACGCGTCGACGCAGGTTCTGCGAAGTCGTCTGGATCGCCTTCTTCCTCGAGCAGGATTTTTGCGGAGCGACGGACAGCCGCCCAGTCGATAGACCCTGCCGAGGCTGGCATCGTCCTTGACAGGCTGGGGAAGGAGATCGTCAGCTTGCTCGAAGCGGGTATGTATATGATAGCGTACACTATGAGTAGCACGCGTTTTAGTAATCGACCAGTAATAGCTCTAAGACCCCGGTGATGTCCTCGAAAATTGAGCTATTCAAGTTGGCGTGACGCTGTGAGATTATCTACGTTTCCCCTTTGTCGGGTTTGTGAACACAGCGAATTTATGGCAGCAGCAGCGGCAGCAACAGATTTTGCTCCTGCCTTGTTGCAGTTGCAGTGTGTTTTTTCCTTCCTTGCGCGCCGACGAACCATACGTGCGCAGGCAGACAGACACAGCACACACTCGTCTGCGTGCCGGAGTTTGTTTTTTTTTCAGATACGATTGCCGTTTTCTCTCGACAACTCTCGACAGCAATAAAACACGTTTTTTTTCGAAATGTTTGTGTGATGTTTACTATTTCACGCTTCAAAACATGCTCACGCCCCAAATTAAAACATTTATCGCTTCTGAACTGTTTCTTAAGCCGACAAAACGCGTTGACCACGGGCGCGAAACACGATTTACTCGGACACGCAAAGCCACTTTGCTTGGATTATAGAGAGAGCGGTTGGATACATTCACTCCAAAGCCCGAACGCTTAACGCACTAATGATATCATTTTTTTGTTTTCGTTATGCACCCCAAAACCCCAAACGAAGCGTAGGTAAAAGCTATACGGGTTGGCCGGCTATAAGTCGCCGCCTAGGAAATAGTTGGCTAGGCATGGTACTACATGCAGTTGCGCGCATTGATTTTGTGGGGTTGAGCGTCCTTGTTTCTGACTGGCTGAGGGGGAGGGGTTGTGGCTGGACTTGTGCGTTTTATTGGCTAAATGCGACTTTGTCATAGAATGGTTACGTCAGTTGTTTGGCTTACTTCGGCACCCAACTACAGTGCTGTATCACACGGGTAATAAGATAATACACGCCCTAAGATGAAGCCGGTATTTTCCCAACCTATGCCTTAAGGAGGACGCACCCAACGAAAACGGGGGCCAGTGTGAGGCGATCAAAAGACCCCCATGGATCGACGTGTTGCGTAGCCCTTCCTCCTGAGGTGCTGTTTCCTGGTACTGCTCGTCGCGCACGTCGGGGTTTGCTTGTTGGGTATACGATGATGGTGATTGGTCGATTGGCTTGTTGATTGGTTGGTCGGTCGTTAAATTGGTCGTGTGATGCGGTGGGTTTTACTAGAAATTCCCACAAACACGTCGCGCGGCGTTCGCACCATCCTCCCCGTTGTCAAGAGAACCAGCTTTGCAATTCGTCCTAATAGGGTGTGTGCTATTTTTATCACCCGGTGTGATACTGGTCCCCACTAGCCGTGTGAGGTCATTCCTACTGAGGCATGCCCACCTCACAGCCCTACCATACCCGCTCTATGTTTCCGAACAGAGTGATAGTATCTTGCATACGTACCAGGTATCGTAACACCTGGTACGCAGCGAGGGTTAGGGGAAAACAAGTGCTAACCCCAAAACCCATGTGGACCGTCAGCTTGCCGCAAAGCAAGCAGCCCGTCCGCCGGCGGAGACGCGCGAATAATTTTCCCATACCCTGGACCATCCCACTCCAATATTTTCACTTGCCCCCCCGGCGTGGTTCACTGGATCCTCCCCGCCAATATTTTCGCGTGGCCCCCGTTGTGGTTTCGATCGTTTTTTGTCACTTACGCGCGCGCGCACACAGGAGGCCGCAAGAGAGACCGTGTCAGGCGAAGGCTCCGCATGGGGATCAACGAAGTCACCAAGTTTCTCGAAGCCACCGCGGCCCGTTCGGGTATGAACTGCAGCAGCAGCGGCAGCAGCGGCAGCAGGCGCAACGGTGGCGGTGGCGGTGGCGGTGGCGGTGGTGGTAACGGTGGTGGCGGCGGGGCCATCGTTATCATCTCCGGCGACGTGCGGCCTGAAAAACTGGTGGAACACCTCCACGCGCTGGTTGCTCTCACGGGTGGGGTTAAAAACAAAATACACACACCTGGTATACACATAGTTTGTGCACGTACCTGGCACGTGATATCAGCCTGACCGTATTTTGTACTCGCGGTAAATTTGAACCTTTTGTGACCAATATTTATGACCAAGACTGGTACTGGTATGCAATTTCGTGCGCTTCGACCGACGATTGATGTCACTGCCTCGCTGATTGATTTTGCGCCGTAAGTTATTGGTGGGAGAAGCGAGCGCGGGGGAGGGGGGTGTACTCATATATCATGCATGACCGTAGTCGTATGACCATAGACCCTCGCATCCCTACAATGCCGAGACGAAGCACGTCGGGTTTTCACCGACCAGGCAGTCATTGCTTGCATCAAGCGCGAAGCGCCGTGAGGTGTTGGGCGGGTCTCATGAAGGGTGAAGTGAATCCTACTAAGAACCGCTTTTGAGGCGGATTTTCTTGCATATGGATGACAGAGTCAATGAATTGATTTAGTTTCTGGTGTGGCCACTTCCAGAGACAGCAATCGGGTCGCTCTGTATCTGCCTCGCGGGTGCCTCACCATATACACACTACGTGAAACGACCATCCCCCTTGTGCGGAGTAAAGGTTCCCCCCGCACAAAAAATGATCTAACTTGACCGCCAGCCGTGGTAACCGCCAAAAAAAAACAAAACAAAAAACGGTACCCTGGCTGTCTAGCTCACGCAGTGAGAGGCGTGTTTTACAGCGTCGTTGCCAACAGACACCAACCCAACCTATATATATACCAGGTATATAATGTAGTGGGGGGGGAGGTAAGACTTCACCTCTTCGTGGGCGGCCCCCAGTGCCTTGACCCCTGACCCCGAAGTTCAACCACGGCCGTCTATTGATATATAACCGTCGCCTTTTTTTCCGTTCCGCGCAACTTGACAGGAACGCCTTACCTGGTCCTGCCGGGGGGCACCAACAGCAGCAGTACTCTCGGGAGAATGTTCGGATGCAAGACCATGGCGGCGTTCGCCATCTGCGCGGCCCCTACCCCTGCACCAACACCGCCTCCACCTTCTACGCCTTCTCCTGCTCCTCCCCCTCCTAACCTTACCACTACTGCTAATACTCCTACCGCCACCACGAGAACTACTGCTGCTACAGCTCCTGCTGCTGCTGCTGCTGCTCCAGGGACCCGTGAGGAGACGCCGCCCCTGTCTATGAGCGGGAAGGTCGATTGTGTGATAGGAATTGGGTTAGCAGGCGGAATAGGTATCGGAACACGAGGGGGAACAGGAGGTGGAGGGGTGGGGTTGGGGGAGGGCGGACGCCGGGAGGGAGTCAAGGAGGAAGAGGGATGTCTCAGTGATGTTGTGGATGTTATCGAGGGTTCGTCGGAGCCAGGTTTAGTGCAAGAGCTAACGTCAGCAGGATCAGTTTCGGTGCCTGTAGCAACGCCGGGGGCTTGTCGGGAGTTGCCGGTTCCTCGGGGGGATTTAGAACGAGGGGATGGGGAGGCAGGAGGAGGAGGAGGTGGAGGAGAAGGGAGCAGCGAGCGAGGGGGGGAGGGAGGAGGTGGAGAAGGCGGGGGAGGAGGAGGAGGACGACGACCAAGAGGAGGGCGAGGGGGAGGAGAACCGGCGGTTGATGATCTAGCCGGGGTAGACGAAGACATTGACTCGTTCGTACAGTTTTTGAGGCGAAAAGCTCGAGCTCCGCCATGAGCCGATACCGCGCTGGTGCGTGGACTACGCACGCCTCGTGCTGCTAAAATGTTGTGGTGTCTTCGTTTTATCTGCTTTTCCCTCGTCGTTTCGGCTTTGCAGCAGGTACAAAAGGTTTATGAACCTATGTTTTCGGAACTTGAGAGTGAACAAACTACGGACGAAAATGAAAATGACGACTGCAGCGTCAGCCGGACGAAACAATGTATGTGGGCTGTTACCAATGTACCTGGTAGTATATGGGAGGACGCTTTCGATGTCGGTCCCAAACGTAGGGAGTTCTACGACATGCGCGTAGCATGACCTACTCAAACCGGGATGGAAGGGGGCTCTGGAGGAGGGGGGAAGGGAGGAGGATCGATAGGAAAGGGCTGGAGGGAGGGAGGGGCGGAGGGAGGGAGGAACGGGGCTGCTAAATGGAGAGGCGCGAGTGGCCAGCATTTCGACGATGAGCTGGAATCGTTTTCAGTGGTCACAGGCGGTCCATACAGCAGTACATGAACAGGATAGGAGCAGCCGCAAGGCTGCATGCGACATTCGTACATCAATAGTGTGGGAACCGCCCCAAGGCTGTGTACGACGAGGGAAGCATCACAACTTAACAAAGGCGGCGCCCAACGAGCTAGCTGAAACTTGGCGGGGGTCGGTAAGATGATGGGCGATGGCCAACGGCTAGGTGGTGGCATCGAGGGGTGTTCATCAGGAATCATCTGGGAGGGGGGGAGGGGTCCTAGGTTTGGAGCTTCTGCGCAAGCGGACACGTACAGACACACACACTTCTCGAAGTTTGGCGTGGGAAGGCTTTCGAAGCTAAGCTACGATCTGATGCACGTGTGTCGATATGCCCCTATGATTTAACGTTTCAGCTCTTTTTCTCGTGGACTCGCTAGACGAGTGGTGCCTCCCATTTCGTGAGGTTTGGGCGATGTTCTGGGTATATATCGGAGGAAGAGTGGACCCTGTTCCGGAGGTCGGTGTATTCAGCCTCGAGTTTCAGACAAGACATACACGTATAAGCATCCGAGAGGTGGCATTTTTGGCATAAAAAAGTGAAGAAAGGACAAGGTTTGTAGTCCTCGAAAGCGTGATCCCAGCTCCTAGAATAGGGAGCGCTTAGACCAATGGTCGGGCAGACGTGCGAGCGCTCATCGGAGCAGAGGGATAATTGCATGCAGTCTAGAGGAGCAGAAGGCACTTCCATAGCCGTCCGGCTGTCAGCTGGCGCTGTTTCGGTGCTTTCGACCGACCCTAACATCCACCGCCGTTCCCTTGCTAGGGAAGGGGAAAACCGCCGCCGCCGCCAACCTGCCGCTGTTGCACGCTTTCAAAGGTTCTTTCATAGCCAAGGGTACGCACCCGAGCTCTAATCCTGGTTGTTTTCGTACCCGGGTAGGTAACCCGGTACTACACACGTGCTTTTGTCATGCGCGGTTATGTACCCGGGTGCTCGTTCGTAAACACGTTTTTCAATCACAACATAACGTACTCATATAGGTGTTCCGGGCACCCCTCGGGCATACCGCCCTACAAAAAAATACACGCACGCAAAACGTTTTACTCCTTCAAATAATGTGTTATACTTTACGTCGTGCCTGTCGTATCAAGTACGATGACATAGTATGGCATTGTCCTCTCTGCTCTCTGCATAACAATGTGTCATCTCTGGCGTAGTTTTGTGACCGCAGAGCTTGTAGCTCTCTAGGATTGAAGAATCGGCACAGAAATTGGTTGTGTTGGATGTCGACGGGTACAAAAAACGGGTTCGTTGCAAAGAACACACACACACTTTCTCCAGGTGCCAGCCAAAAATTCAAAATCTCGAAACAAAAATCGGCAACTCATGCAGGGTGAGACCCCATCCAAATGCCCTTGTCCCGATCCTCCCGATAGGAAATGAAGCAGTTTGTATTTTCCCCCTCTACCCCCTTGCCTTGCTTTGCCTTTCCTTGCCTAGCCTCCCGCGCGCTCTTCGAAATAGGGGACTCCCGCCAACCCCCCCCCCCCCCCCCCCGGTCATACGACTACGGGCTTGCATGATACTGAGTACATCCATCGGCATCGCCATGCCTTCACCATCACCACCATCGCCGCCCCCCATCGCCAACACCATCTTGATTGACGTCGGTCACAGGTGGCAAACACGGCGCTGGCGAGTGAACGAGGGCGGGAGGGAGGGAGGGACGGGTGCTGGAAAATCGTAGCCGTGCGGGCAGGAGGGGGGAAGGAAGGAGGTTGGAGGGGGAGGCGTCGGCGCTGCCTGGCCGTAGCTATCGTACCCCGCCCTGGCTACTCCGCCTCGACTACTGCACTCGGCATTGCCTTGCGCTATCCGGCAATCCCTTGTACTAACTGGCCGTGTCCGTCTTTGACCGTCTCGGTATCCTCGCCTCCCTCGGCAAGGCAGCGGCTTGCTCTTGCCGAATCTGTCGCACAAAGACGAGACAAGAGCAGAGAGGCACAGGCAGGCAGCCAGGCAGACAGGCAGGCAGGCAAGCAGGCAGGCAGACAGATAGAGACGCAGGCACGCGGAGGTAGGGTTAGCAGGCGAGCGAAAGTGCAAGTCACCTACACGGGCAGTCAGATCGAGAAAAACGAAGGCAGGGGTACAAATGAGATTGGTGCTGGTGCGGGGGGGGCTTCGATTGGAGCTTCGAAAAGGCGTCACTATTGATACTGCTGTAGTATGAACAGGATACATACAATAGTACAATATACACTATTCGTCGATACCACTACGTGACAGAGCAACGAACCGCTTAATATCCTCAAGTCTTGTGTATTTTGTCCCTCCCTAAAACCAAGCCGGTGTCCTCATGGTCAAGTTCTTGCTTCCCGCCCCAATCTGTAATACTAGTACTACAGACGAATCAATCCAACCATCCATTTACAGTCCTTGCCGCAGGAGAACAAAAACGAAGCACTCGCCAAAGTTCATAATTTACGTATCACACGAACATTATTCGATCAAATCCGTGTTTGTCCTTGTACTTTCGTTACATATGGTGACCCCAGCACATTTTATCAAGGGGAATCACCTTGGCCTCGAATTGGGCCCATGTTGTTATGCCCTCAAGTTCTTAGTTTTCGAAAAAAAATAGGGTAAAGTTCTTATTGGCCAAGCTCTGACCTCAACCGCGTCCGATCAAGATGCTGAGGTATACTAAACCTGGTATGTAAACGCGGACAGCAGAACTCACCTCTTACACATGTGAAATATTCATTAACCCTTTTAGCACCGCAGTCCCATATGTGGGGGCAAAGCACTCAAAAGACAAGTAGTTTGTCCCCGAAACGGGACTGGGGTCCTAACAGGGTTAAAGAAGTACTATGTCTATGATACCAAGTACCAGGTACGAAACAGGCGTTGTTGTTTTTCATCCGCTTGGGTTGCTTTTCGTGGTTGACACGCACCTTTTGCGCATCTTCTGCGCCCACCGCTGATTGGCCGAACTCGTTGCGCCTGGTCTTGTCGACGGGGTAGAGGTAGCGCTGGTAGAGGAACACGAAGAAGATTATGTCGTCTCGGAAGCACGCCAGCCGATGCATGGTCGGCATGGGCACCACGAAGGCGAACAGATCGTCGATGAAGGTGTTGATGAACTTGTACGACATCACCCTCCAAGGCATGTGCGCTACGCTTTGCAACTGGTGTTGGAGGTGTTGGTGGTGGTCGGTGAGGGGAGGGTGGTGGTGGTGGTGGTAGTGGTAGTGGTGGTGGTGTTGGTGTTGGTGTTGGTCGGGTTGGTGGTGGTGGTGGTGGTGTTGGTGGTGATGGTGTTGGTGGTGGTGTGGTATCGTTGGTGTTGGTATTGATGTTGGCATTGTTGGTGTTGGCGGTGACAGTAGTGGTGGAAATAGTTAGGGATGGCGGTGGTTTTGGAGTCGTAGTTGGCATTATTGGTGTCAGTGGTGGAAGAGGTCGAGGTGGACGGTGGTGGTGTTGTTGGTGTTGGTGTCGGTGGCGTTGGTGTTGTTGGAGTTAGTATCGGCGTTGGCGTCGGTTGGTATTGGCGGTCGTTGCCCAGGTAAAGCGGCGCCGGGAGGAGCCAGCAAAAACCAGCGGCGCCGATCAGGGGACGGCAAGAGAGAAGGGCGGCATGGGAGGGACGCGCAGCAAAATCAGCTCGGCATAGCTCACACAACCTCAATTTTCACTCTTCAACACGATAGGTACACCGCATTTATACCCGCCACCGCCTCTCAACCTCACGTCTCCACCTCGCACGGAGGACACACAAACCAGGCAGGTGCTGAGGGCTGGGGGTAGACACGGGGTAAACACGAAAAAGCCATCCGGCACCCATATATGCTAAATACGCTAAATTGTTAGAAAACGCCAATTTGCTAAAAACAGGTTTATTGCTGAAAATGCCAAACTGCAGCGATATGTACGCCTCGCGCGCACTTTCTTCAGCGAAAACTCTACCGGTTTCCCGCCAGGGCACATACTTCGAAGTACATACATATATACATACATGCGTACATGCATACGTTGGTACATACATTCGTACTTCCGTATGTACGTACATACATACACACATGCATACATAGACACATAGATACATGCAACAGCGCGACTGCGGTACGGCTTTCTTGATAAACCAGTGCGTACCTTGTAGTTGATGAAAAGCTGAGGCGTCATCATGACGAACCCGAACATGTACACGAACCCCACAAGCGAGTTAAGCACCCAGCTGTACCACCCTCGGTGCTGCTGGTTCAGCAGCGAGTAGGCCGCATACCCAACCATGAGGGGCGCCACGAGGTACAGCAGATGCGACGTCGCGGTATCGTCGAATTCCTTCGTCTTACTCTGCAGGCATTATCAATGAGGCATTCGGGAGAGGGGGGTGGGTCGCAACGGCTCTCGGGTCCGAGAAACAAGGGCGGCATATGATATATACGAAGTATACCTGTAGAGCAGAATGACGGCATGATATCGTCGCAGTGTCACCGAACTATTTCGCGATTCTAGTCCCCGACGCGCAAGCGAAACGGCATATTTACAAGCCCCAATAAAGAGAGGCGAAAATACCCGAGTTCGTCGAGGCGAAACGGCACAAGTTCCAATCAGCGAACGACACAAGTACATCCCGAACGAGAGACGAAACAGGACGAAACCACGAGTTCATCCCAACTCCCGACGAAAAGAGGCGAAACGGCACAAGTTCATCAGCAACAATGAGGCGAAACGACACAAATTCATCAGCATCAAAGAGGCGAAACGGCAAAAGTGTGTTCCCTAGGAGAACGCGGGAAGGCACAAGCACATCCCCGGCGAGGGACGAGAGTCGGCATAAAAGTCACCATGTACATCCCCTATCCGCGACGAAAGGCGAAACGGCAACAAGTTTATCTCCGACCAAGCGAAAGCGAAGCGGTACAAGTCAGGCCGGACCTTGCGGTAGGTCTCCTTCGCGCGCAAGGTGATCCTGGGGATGGTATGGAGAGGCTGCCCATCGACCCCGCCCCAGTCTAACCGACCCACCATAAATCTGCCCACTTTCCAAACCTATCCGGGGGGGCAAAATGCACGCGATTGAGAAGAAGAGAGGGGTGAGGGAGGGACGGAGGGACGGAGGAAGGAGGGGAGGGGCAGACGGGGGGGGAGGGACGGGGGGGGAAGCGGGTGGGAGGGAGGGGGGAAGGGAAAGAGGGAGGGAGGGAGGGAGAAAATTAGTTTTAGAGCATGTTCTGGATCATGATAACAGCTGCGGCTCTACATCAGTAAACGTCTCATCTGGTGCCAAACAGAGGCCTCAGGTGACACTGGCGAAACGACGACCAAGAAAAAAGGCTTTGAAACGCGACCCAAGCAACCCCTCTTGCCTCCGCAATATTTACACTAATCTCGATGGACCAAGCCGCGCTTAATCCTACCCAAAACAGACGCGTAGTTGGATCAAAGCCGCTTGTTCCTACCTAAATTCCGGCGCGTATTCCGTACAGCCATGAGCCAAAAGAGAAAAGTTGCGCAATAGTCATTTGAGTAGAACCGGGGGTCAGCGCTTCAATATTTACTGTATAGTGATGATGTCGAGTAGAAGAATACTACCGAAATACAGCAACCACAACAGAAATCATGAAACATCAAAACGCCAGAAACACGCGAAACTACAATCACAGCAGAGGCGTTCTGCGATAGAGGTTCACCCTAATTTTTCTGAGGCTCCTCACTTAAGGAGCTCCATACCTCACCCGAAAACTGACTTCAGCGAAACTCAAAATGCATCCCGATGAGTAATCTCATGGCCCAAGAATACGAAAACGTCATTTTTCGAAACACCATTTTCATTCCGACGATATTAGGTTAAGAACCCCGCCATTCAGAAACTATTTTAGCACAAGTTTGCTACCTCTGTCGTAGAACGCGCCAGCAACACATCAGCAAATATAACACCAACAGCAAAAAGCAACTTTCCCTACAGTGCAGCAACAGCGGCAAACACCACCGACACCGCCATCAGCGACAAGGAGGCGTTCTTGCCTCGATGGCCAAACCGATGGCGTTGGTGACCAGGACCATGTAGGTGGTGTTGTTGTCCGCGAGGTAGAGGAAAATCAC
The DNA here is from genome assembly GCA_031213475.1 of Nereocystis luetkeana. Lineage (NCBI taxonomy): Eukaryota > Phaeophyceae > Laminariales > Laminariaceae > Nereocystis > Nereocystis luetkeana. The sequence continues at coordinate 11,865,561 of JARUPZ010000004.1, forward strand.
CGCCTGGAAGAACAAGTTCACAAGCATCGACAGCACAGAAATGCCTTCCAACGACCTGCACAGCCCAAAACAACACAAGAAAGAGGGCGAGAGGCGGCGGCGGCGGCGGGGCGGGGGGGGGGGTACTTATGACGAAAATAATAAAGTTTTGAAGTATGTATAACGCATCAACGAACGCAAACCCTTTTAATTCTTGGAAGAACGGAGAAACGAAAACCCACCCCCACGTACACAAACACGCCTGGTCGGCGAAAACCCGACATCTGCCAAGTCTCGGCACTGTAGGGATGCGAGGGTCTATGGTCGCACGACTACGGCCATGCATGAGATCGAGTACATCTCTCCTATCGAGTACACTCCCCCCTGGGACGAATTTAGCAGAGCCGATTTTTCTCTATAAAACCATGCCTTAAGGGAAGGCGGGCGCGCCTGACGAAAAACATCTCCTCGAGACACACTTTCCATACATGCTTCGTCGCTCGGCGGTCGCACCATTCCCGGTTGTCAAACAAACCAGCTTGGAATGAATCGCCCGATGGAGGGGGGGTGTGGTGTAATAGTACGTGTTTATATACCAGGTATATACTGTACTTGATGAGCTATGCATCTACAACTGATAGAATGGCGTAAAGAAATGCAAGCTTTTACACAACCGCATGGGCTACAAGCAGGGATCCGTCGAACAATGGTGCAAGCACCCAAGGTCCTGAGTTGCAGAGCTCCGTTAGTGGGGGTATGCTGTAATCAAGTAATAAAACCTCTTCCCGACCACGCACGGCTCATCCTCCGCACAACAAACAGCGAGAACATATTACGGGGGGCCATAGTTAATAGGACCTACGAGGCACAAAAAAAAACTCTATATTTCGCTATTTTTACCAACATTTGGTCCTATTAACGATGGTCCCCCGTAATAGAAAATCACAAACGTACATGGAAAAAAAAGGGTGCCAGAAAACTAAGAACATAACAAAACACGAAAACACGATCGAATATAATTACACAGGAACACACACACGAACAACTGTACGAAAAAATACCCAAACAGAACGCAGCGCGCGAAGAATGCACGCTGCTACGGGGGGGGGGCATAGTAAAACATAGTAATCTGAAAAACGTGTGATCTACCTACTGTACGTTTGCAAAACATGTTGAGATTTCTGATTACGACGATGTCACACCTCGGACTGACAGATCAGATAGATCATGATATATCTATCTATCTGCTGTAGATCATCTACAGTTCCTCGCCTGCCGTCGTGAGAGGCTGGTTGTGCAGGATATATCTGTGTGTAGTACAGATCGAAACCAAGCAAACAAATGCTACAGTAGATAATGTTGATTGGCACGGGCTCCACCCGGCAACATGAGCTAGATCATGCAAGATCGGGAATATAGTATATGTCTGCCTTGAGAGATCTAGATCATCAAGTGGGAATGATCTGTAGATGATCTGTAGATGATGATCTGTAGATGATGACGTACCCGAGGTGTGTTCAAGAACACACTGAACCCACGAACGGAACACACCGACAAGTACACCTCGATAAAAACCACCCACAAAAACCACCAACAAGCACACCGGAAAAAAAACGCGCTTTACACAAACACGAAAGACTAAGCTTGAAATCCATCGACACACTGAGTCCACTCACTGACCGAGACTGGCCAAATGACTGACCGTTTCTTATCCTTCCAAAAGGAGATGTCGTTTTTGAAGGCAAGGAAGTTGAAGACCGAGTGCAGAAGTGACACAACCATCGTGATTCCCAGAATGATCGGGTTTGTCTCCGCCAGCATCTTTTAACGAAAAAATAAAAAAGCGACGGAGGGAAGGGAAAAAATAGAAGGAAAAATTAAAGAGGCATGTTTGTCACATTGGGGAGGTGAAACGCGCGAAGGTCAGGCAACTGTACATTACTTGATTACAGTATGGGCCCGCCAACAATAATCACCTTCAACCCTAATATTCTTGTTGTGGCACCTGCCTTGAGCAACCTTGAGCATAGGCTGTGTATACTTCGAAGTATAGGATTAAAAGTAGCGCCCTCGAAAAAGTGAGCCCTGTTCACTTTTTTTTCTCAAATTTTTCCAAATTTTTGAAACTTTTAAACTTCAAAATTTACAGTCAAGGGCTGTCTGTGCTGGCTTCAAAAGTTTTTTTTTTTAGAAATTTGAATTTTTTGGAAATTTGGAAATTCAGAAGGACACAAAAAACTGTGAACAAGCTTCTGATCAGGTTCATTCTTATCTGTGGGCCTACACTATGTACCAGTGGGGGACAGGAAAAAGAGGCTATATAGGGGACAGGGGATATGGACAGGGGGTATAGAGCGAATGGGGGGATGGATACACGGAAGGAACACAGGGGACAAATTCTCCTTTTTTATAACACCGCAAAAAAATGTACGATTAGTGCATAATTGTGCATGCCTCGAGGTCTCCATATAACAAACCGCCTCACCATAAGGTCAGGCACAAGAGGGGAGAGGGGACAGACAGACATACAGACAGACAGACAGACAGACGGGGGGGGGGGGGGGTACTGGATACCTTGCATGGCCGTAGTCGTATGACTATAGACCCCTCGCATCAATGCCTGCGCGGGGTAAAGTCGGGATTTTACTGACCAGCCACTCCACCCTACCCTACCCTACCCTACCCTACCCTATCAAGCGCTGTTAAGTGCACATACCTCTCTGAAGGTGTCCTGCTCGCCATCACCCGCCATGCCGAGCTTAGACTGAGCTGCCCACTGGCTCTCTATCTGCGACATCGTCTGCTCTCTCCCACCCCGCCCATCCACCCCCGCCGAGGCGCCGACGGTTTGGGTGGCCAGTTCGTTTGTTCGTTTTGGGGGGTGGGGAAAAAGGGGGGGGGTGTAGGCAGGATCGGGGGGGATACAGCAAGAGAGAACAGACGAACCACGGAGAGGGGTAGAAGCAGGGAAAGGGAGAGGGAGGACAAAGGGAGAGCGGGGGAGAAGGGGAAAGGGAGAGGAAGGGAAGAGGGAGAGAGAGGGAGAGGGAAATAGATTGAAAAAAAAAACGGAGTCGAGACAGACGGGCAGAGAGAAGGAGAGAGGGAGAGCGGGAAAGAGGGAATAAAGAGGAACATAGACACAGAGGGGGGTCAGACGATTTACGTTAGCAATGGGCAGGGTTTTGAGGACCACCGAAGGTTTTCAAAGCCTACGCCTCTGCTCTGGGTGTAACTAAAAAGCGTTGGAATTTTCTGCAGCAGAAATTACAGCAAACTTAATGGAGGCGTTACTAATACCCGCCTCCTTCTCCCTTCCTTGCTCCAAACGCCTTCTGTACGCGTGTCGTGCGATAGCAGCAAGAAGACCATCCTTGCGAGTGCACTACAACAGAACAAAATACAACGCGGGCGACGAAAGCTTCAAGCATGGCGAAACGCCATTCGAAAAAAAAAAGGAGTGCAACAAAAAAACGTTCATCCAGGCTTATGAGATAACCTCGGGAGAAGTATCGAAACCGATATTGCACCGCAGCGAACGGTTCTTTTGCAGTAGAGCTGATACCGTCTCTGTACTTGCAAGCACACGTTCTTCTCGGTGTGCCGCGGTCTACACAGCCCTAGAGACGAGAGCGTCCCTGCTCGCGATGTTCTCAACACAGAGGAAGAAGCCTTAGCCTCAGCCTACGCCTCAGACCCCAATTCTGCCTGCACCTTGCTTGGCCACAGCCATAGTAATACCTTCAGCCTCAGTGGTCAGCTTCAGTCGTAGCCTTACCAGCCTTACCCCAAGCCTTAGACCCCAACTCTGCCTCCATCTTACTCAGCATTCATCAGCCTTACACCTTGATCTCACCCCTACCCATAGCCTACACCAAGCCTCACCCTCAGTCCCAGCCGTAGCCCTAAGCCTCGGACCTCAACTTTTTTTTCACCTGTAGCCTTAACCTAGCCTTAGCCTCAGCCTTATTACGGGGGACCATAGTTAACAGGACCTATGGTACACATAAAAACCTATATGTTTAACCATTTTTACTAACAATATTTGGTCCTGTTAACTATGGCCCCCGTAATAGCATCATCCACAGCCTTAAGCCTCAGACTAAGCCGTAGACCCCAAATTTGCCTCCACCTTACTTCGTCTTAACCCTATCCAGTATCATTATTATTAGCCATACCTATAGCCGAACATAAGCCTCACCCTCCGCCTTCGCCTTAGCCTCAACCTTAGCCTCAGTCTTTAGACCCCAACTTTTGCCTCCAATATCCTCAGCAGTTGCCTAAGCGTCACATCAGCTTAGCTTCGTCTTTGCGTCGGATTTTTAACTTCAAATCTGACCACTTTGGGACTTCAGAGGCGAAGAGGGAGAAACGCCAGCAAAACATCATCTGGAACTCCCCAAGTGCTGATCGGGGATTACGCTTTTTTTATACCTGGAATTTCCAGATGCTGATCGGGGATATGCTAAGCTCGAGGTCCACCTTCTCCACGGTACTGTTGAGAGCAACTAGGTGCTTCTGCTGGAGCCAGAACTCGTTCACGTACACGATCGGGTGGTAGTTGCCCGTGGACCTGAACGCCCGAAAACCAAACAGCAACAGCAGCGAAAATGACGTAGGAAAGCAATAAAATTGCATCAACGACAACAGACGACGACACAGCAACCACAACAGCAACAACAATGTCACAAAAATGAACTATAACAACAATAGTGCACAATCGGCGGGCCATACCAACCAAGACTCCACGATGGACCCAAAAGACAGGTATTCCCGCGGGATTTCTCCCGCGGTTTTGGACGGGATTCGGTTTATCTCGTAGTCCCGTGAAAAAATGTGAAATCCCGCTATATACCGCGCACACGAGTCCCGCGCAAATTATTGTTTCCCGTTGCCGCGCCCACGGGAAAGTGCATATTCAGCTTGTTCAAAAACGAGTCCCGTGTCCCCCAAGGTTTAAACACCATAATTGGCTCAGATTATTGAAGGTATTCCCCCGTAATTATACAGATTACGCCGGGGGGGGATAGTAATCTGACCCCACGATGGACCCAAAAATCAGGCATCACATGCCGGTATTCACATTACCCGTAATTATACACATTACCCGTAATTATTCACATTACGGGGGGGGGGGGCATAGTAATCAGCCTCACGATGGACCCGAAAGCCAGGTATCTCCTTGTGTTCAGACACCATACTCGTACGAGTATTGGGTTCTGAATACTGAACATGTCCCTCCGTAATTATACACATTACGCGTGGGGGGCACAGTAATCAGAATCCGCGATGGACCCAAAAACCAGGTGTCCCGTTTACGTTTACACACCATACTTGGGGTTCTGATTGCTGAATATATTCCCCCGTGACTATGAACATTACCCGTAATTATACATATTACCCGTAATTATACACATTAGGCCTAGGGCGCACAGTAATCAGAACCCACGATGGAAAAAGCCAAGTATCCCCTTCTTTTCAGACACCACATACGGTTCTAATTGATGAACACGTCCCCCCGCGATGTACGCAGTGCGTCGGGGGGGGGGGGGGGCATAATACAGAAGTAGGGGTCTGCTATAAGGCTTAGATTCGGTTAGGCGACTGGTTAACCTTTCACCAGTACACCAACGGACTATTAATAAGACCTTCACAAATGGCGTCGACGGCGGGACATGAGCCGTCGGCTGTGAAATCGAAGAAGAGCGAATCATCCTCAGGTCAGGAGTCTGAAAAAATACTTCTGGATCCCCAGAAATTGGAGCCGCGTGTTGGTGGCACGTCGCGTCGACCCGTACATCCGGTCTGTTCCAGGGGGGGGTGAGTGTTATGAGGCTTAGATTGGGTACAGCAGTAGGTGATCGGTTAACCTTTTGCCAGTAGCCCAACGCACTACAGCAAAAGACCTTCACAGGCCCGCCCCATATGGCGGTCTGAGGAAGGCGGTTATCCTGGTACAAGACTGGCGCGACAGGGGAACTGCCCTCATAACCTGGACTGAATAGTGCGGCTTCTTCCCAGTGAGGCGGTCATAATCGCTCTATTACGGGGGACCATAGTTAATAGCACCAAATATTTTTATTAGTAACAATGGTTAAATCTATAGGTTTTTATGTATACCATACGTCCTATTAACTATGGTCCCCCGTAATAGTAGGCACACCACCGCCTACTATTACGGGGGACCTAGAGTAGATACTATATGTTTCACTATTTTTACTGACAATATTTGTTCCTACTATTTACTATGGTCCCCCGTGATAGTCAAGAACCCCCAAAAAACCGGGCATACCCGAGGGTTTCTACGGTAAGAGAGGTCACATTTTGGGGGGGGGGAAACCTGAGCCATCACGGCGTCCTCACCAGGCGCCTGTTGAAGGGTGAGTGTGTAACCTGTGCTCTGCACTGTTGGGCACAATGCGTACGTGCACGTACGAGATGCGTGTAGCATCAGTCGTGTCTGATTGTTCGTCACCCGTTGGATTCCGCGTGATACGGTGGGGATTCTCCATCCATCGCAGAATGACTCATCCCTAGGTTCAAGATATTTAGACGCCACCTTTGCTTCTGAAAACCATCCATGGTTCCCCGGAAATGGCAACACGCCTAGCACAGGGGGGGCATAGTAAATAGGACCTACGGTACACACAAAAACATGTATAGTTCCCGATTAGGACCAACAATATTTGGTCCTTTTTACTATGGCCCCTCGTAATAGCACGGCTAAGGCAGGTAAATGGGGGTTGTACTTTCGAGCCCAAACATTTCTCACTCAGACACAAATATTCCTCCGCAAAAATACCCCGCGTAACTCAACTCTCCATAAAACCTAATCCGACTAGTAACTTAGTTGGCGACTTAAAAATCAGCCGACTCACAGCCCTAGTTGCTACCCGAGAATATATATATATATATATATATATTTATATACTATATATACGGCTCAACGGGTACAGGTGTTCACTTTTCCAATATTCTTTACGTACGTACCCCTGGAAAGTGATGTGTCCGGCGAAGGTGGCGGGGATGTGGTTGCGGTGGAAGATGGCTGTGTAATCCACCTGCCCCAGGGCCAAGGAGGGTTTCCAGAAGTTCGCCATCTGGAGGACAGGGGAGATTTTAACCGCGTGGAGGAAGGGAGGGGTGAGTGTGTGCCGGAATGGGGGGGGGGATTGGGGGGAGGGGGGTGTACTCGATAGGAGAGATGTACTCGATCTCATGCATGGCCGTAGTCGTATGATCATAGACCCTCGCATCCCTACAATGCCGGGACGGAGCAAGTCGGGTTTTCACCGACCAGGCAGACATTGCTTGCACCAAGCGCGAAGCGCCGTGAGGTGTCCGGCGAGTCGCATGAAGGGTGAGCTGCATCCTACTAAGAACCGCTTGTGAGGCGGACTTGCATATGGATGACAGTTTCAATTAGTTAATTTAATTTCCGGTGTAGGAATTTCCAGAGACAGCAATGGGGGTAATATATAACTACCTCTTGGGTACCTTACCTTGAACACTACGTGATACGATCAATTCCCTTATGCGGAGTAAAGGGGGGGAGAGGGGGGGGGAGGGGGGAGGGGGCGTGTGCGCTATCGTTAGCGCGCAAGCACCAAAAAATATAAGAAGAAAACAACAAAAAAAACGAAGCTGTGAGATAAAAAAAAAAAACTTAAAACCCCTTGGTTGCAAGCTTGGTGTGATAATTCGATCGCGCTTTTCTTACGGGGGGGTGTATGTACTTCACACGTGAAAATGGCGAATATGCAATTTAAGTGAAAAAATGAAAAACGAGGTACATCAATCCATCCATCCATCCATCCGTCCAAACATACATACATCAATCAATCAATCAATCAAAGACAAACTGCTCTGGTGTATACGTATCGCGGTGAGCTCGCCCTGTGAGACAACCGATGAGACTAAACTTTCACTCTCTTCTTTTTTTTGTCGTTGTATCTACTACCGTAAGTCCGCCAAAAAGGTCAACGAATTGGTCCAGAGCGCAACAACGCAGCAGCACCTGATGCTAAACAACGCACGGACGCACGGAAACAAGATATCACAACAAAGACGGGGCGCGACGGGACGGGACGAGACGCGACACGACTTCCACGCGGCGAGGATTCTTGCCTCCCACCTCCCACTTTTTCCCAAAACTGCGCCCACTCCCCCGCCCCTGCCCTCGTCGCTCTCCCTCCCCTTACCCCAACCTAGAACACGTCCTTTTCTTCTTGTTTATGTGGGGTGCAACTTCCCTCAGGTTATCCACTAAAGGAGGCGTTCTACGATAGACGTGTCACCACGGCGTCCTTGCCGGGCGCCGGTCGAAGGATGGGTACACAACTTGTGCTCAACATTGTTGGGCACAATGCGTACGTGCACGTACGAGATGCGTGTAGCATCAACCGTGTTCATGCGCTCGTTCCCGTTGAGTTCCGCATTATACCTTAAGGGGGAACATAGGAGCCTCAGAAAAATTAGGGTGAACCTCTATCGTAGAACGCCTCCGGGCATGCATTTTTTCTTCCACTCCATGTTTTTTTTTATACTGGAGCCCCGTCGTGTGACCGCGGACTACCGGTTCGTGTAGTACGGCGATGAGCTGATTGTGGGGGCAACGAACACAGCAGCAACGAACAGCAACAACAGCAACAACAGCAACAACGACAACAACAGCGACAACCGCTACAACAACGTCAGCGACAACAAAACACGCACAACAAGAATAACAACATCGCCACAATCACCACCAGCATCCACACCAACGCCAACACACCACCAGCAACGAAGCAACATCGACAGCAGCACACCACCACCACCACCACAACAACAACGACAACAACAGCAACAACCGCCACCAACACCACAACAACAACAGCAACAACAACCGCCACCACCAACACCACCCACGACGGCCAGTACCCTTACCTCCCCCTCCTCTCCCTCCTCTTTCTCCGCCTCCTCCTTTTTCTCCTCTTCCTTTTCCTTGTCCACGAGGTAGTGAACGTTCCGCTTCTTCGGCTTGGGAAGGTACCGGTTCAGCTGCGCCTTTTGGTAGGAAACCCCTCCGTCGTTGTAGTTGACAGACTGTAACGGCACAAAAAAGCAACGACACAAGAAGACAAGACATTTTAAGAAAAAAAACGAATGAAGGCAACAGGACACTATAAACGAAAACATCATCAAACGAGGGAGCTAGAAAGCAAAAGCAAACAAAAGAAACAGGAAACAAACACGCGAACAGACAAACGAACAACAAAACAAGACAGCAAGAAAACAACACAATAATACACTGAGCAAAAAAGAAAGCACGAAAATAAAAATATATAAAAACAAACGAAACCTATCATAACTAACAAGTAAAGCACCCCCACCCACCCCCAGTTCCCAGCGTTCGCACAGAGGTTAAGCCGACTGCGGCCATGGATGACATGAGTACACCCTTCCTCGCCCCTCGCACCTTCGGATTCGGCGAAACGCCTTTCTTCGTTAGGAAAACGTGTGCCCAGGCCGACCCGTTGTTCAGAAGCGCCGGCGGAAGGTCCAGCGTTAACGTGGTTTTCCTAGTCAGGTCATCGGCCTTTCGTTTTAGAGAGGGACGGGGTGGGGGGGGGGGGGGGGTTAGGGATGATGCAAAAACGTGTTAAGAATACAAACCCTATGGACTGAACACTATGGACTGAACACTAGCCTTACGTACTGTAGAGCTTACTGTAGAAATGAACCCACGTGTAAAGAATAAATTACTTGAACATTGAGTGGGATATTTCGTGCAGTTGTGAAAATGTTAATTAAGCATTAGAACAACAACATTAACAACATCCCAACCCCTCCCCCCGCGGTCACAGTTACGCCGAAACGCCTACGCGCAAGCGCGCGACGCCAACCCCATTACCAACGCCCGTTCTTCTTGCCACGCAACACGCAACACGCAATACGCTACAACCAATACTCGACACCCAATACCCAACACCCAATACCCGACGCCCAATACCCAATACCCAACGCTCAGACCCCAATACCCAACACCTGATACCCAACACCCGAACATCCTTCCAACACCCAATACCCAATATCTTACACCCAACACCCAAGCACCCTCTGACCTTTCCCCCGAAGACAAGGCCTCTCTCGTGCCAAAGCAGCTTCACATTGCCGTCGCCAGCGAGCCCTTCCCCCTCCCCACCCCCCCTCCCCGTCCCACAGCGCCGCCTCATCCTCCGAGTCGGACATGTACCTGGCCCCCCGTCGTGCCCAAACGACAGCGGGAACAGGACGTCGAGAGTCAGCGAGCAAGGAACAATCAGCCCGCCACGTAACCTTTTTTGTTGTTGTTCGTGACTTTTTGCTCGCATGCTTTACACTTTGTATTTCCAGAGTGTTTGAGCCTGTCTTGCGAGACGACGTACTGAACAGCTTACGGCGAAGAGAAAGCGAGAGTCAACAACGACTGCAGCAACCACCGACAGACGAAACCAAAATTGACGAAAGACACCCACAAGCACCGCTATCAACCCTACCAAAACCAACAAAACCAGCCACACCACCACCAACACCACCAACACCATCGACACAAATACAGCATCAACACCACCAACACCAGCACCAGCACCTGCACCGCCTGCACCACCAGCAACGCCATCGCCAACTCTACCACCGCAACCAGCAACAGTACCGACGCTACCACTACCACCACCACCAGCAACACCAACACTACCAGGACAACCAATACCAACACCATGACCACCAAGTCCACCAACATGCATGCACACCAACACCACCACCAACACCAACAGCACCGCCACCCCCACCACCCCCACCACCACCAACAGTACTAACACCGCCTCCTTAGACCACCAAGACTACCGACCACGAACACCAACACCAGCAACCAACACCCCATATAGCCCACCAGCTGCAACGAGAGCAACAAGAAAAAACTAGACACCTTGAGGACTGCACCCCCGTTGTGGGGACAAACCACTTGGAATTACAGTCATTAGATAGAGGTAGTACTTTTATGGTCGACATATTTCAGACTGGCGCACCTCTCCTCAGATGAGGAACGTACTATTACGGGGGACCATACTAAATAGGATCTACCGTACACACAAAAACCTGTATATTTCGCTATTTTTACTAGCAATATTTGGTCTTATTTATTACGGTCCCCCTATAATAGCCAGTATGCCACCGGGAATCCCACCCTTTCTTTACACGATGCCACTCCTAGCATGCATAGGGCATAGATCATGGGTATTATTATTTGTCTTTCTTTTATGTTTCGAGGCGTTCTACGATATAATAGACGCTCACCTATGTCCCCCCAAGGTATATTGTGGAAATTAATGGGGACGAACATATGAACACACGACTAATGCTTGGGGTGTGTGGGGGTGTGTGTGTGTGTGGGGGGGGGGTGCACTTTCAATAGTTAGAGACCGATATTGACACGATCTGGGGTACTGTGCGTACCTCCTTCAACCGGCGCCCGGTAAGGATGCCTGCCGTAGTGGCTCTTTTCCTTTTTTTTTCTAAATGTGATACCTCTATCGTAGAACGCCTCTTTGGTCAGTTTTTCGGGGTGAGGTAGAGAGAGACGTCCACGAGCGAAGAGGCTCAGAAAAACTACTACAGCAGGAGCAAAAGCCCCTGCGGCGGTACGCGTCCAGATTCAGGTTTCATGTACAGACAGCGCAGCAGTGCGAGAGTTTCAACCACGGCACGCGTCCAGATTTAGGGTTTTACGTACGTACAGCAGAGCAGCAGTACAAGCGTCTTAACCATAGCCAGCAGTGATTCACGACTAAAATCATTCCACTTCTCTCCCTCCCCCCCTCTCTCCCTCCCTCCCTCCTTCCCTCCTCTTCGACCCCTATAAGCGCACTCACACACTGAGGTCCACCCCCTGTCCCTTCCCGAACGTGCACGCATGCACGAGCAGCTGCCTTCCGCGAGCGTCGTACTCGGGAAACTGCGGGATCCTGCTGCTCTGCAGCCCCATGGCCTCCTTCATCCAGCTCACCTACGATATTCGTCGACAGACAAAACAAAACCAAAACGAAACGAGGACGACAATGTAAGAAACACCACACACACACAAACACAAAAAATACAAATCATACCAGGCAGACAACAGCTGCACAAATCATGGACACACAAATATAATCACCGACACACGGAATAATGGACACGCTTAACCCTTTTATTACGGGGGGCCATAGTTAATAGGACCTACCAGGGTACCAGGTATGGTATACATAAAAACCTATATATAGCCATTATTACTAACAACATTTGGTCCTATTAACTATGGCCCCTCGTGATAGTATTGCACTGCCGTACAGAAGCATGGAGTTCACTCTAGTTTCAAGTAGTCCGCCCCTACGTAAAACGGGAGCACAGTCCTCCTGAAGGGGTTAATACACAAACCACGGCCAAAAACAAAAAACCAAGGCAACTCGCACAAACCATGGGCACACGCACGAGCCATGGGCACAAACACAAATCATGGATATTATACACAAAAATAACATGGACACGCATATTATATACAGTAGATCACGGGCACACGTGCGAACTATGGGCACACAGCCAAAAAAGGACACGCAAACGCACACCATGGATACGCAAGCAAAGAACGGACACACAAACACAAATCCTGGGCGCACGAGAAAACCACGACACAAATCATGGACACACCTCCAAATCTTGGGCGCAGATACAAATCATGGACACTCACAAATCATAAGACACATGCATAATGCATGGACACACACAAAACACGAGACACATCCTGGTACAAATCATGAAAACACACGCACACAACAAAAACTCACGTTTTCCTCCCCCTTGGGCACTGGCTTGAGGGTCTGAGACACGTCGTCCGTCATGCTCGCCTCCATATTTTTTATGGCTTCCTTCACCCTGGCCGTCTGAAATTGTTTCGTGAAGAACATAAAACTCATGTACAAGACCCCTAGCTGCAGTCCCAGTCACCCCACCCCCACATCCCCCCCCCCCCCGTCCCGGGCGCAAAAGCAACAACAGACAGAAAGACAAAAACGGACGATTGAGCAGGCAACGTGAACGGCAGATTGAGCGAGAGCAATCAAGTGTCTCATACCGAGGTTCACTTTGGAGAGCTCACCTAGTCCGGGTGGGATCAGGTCTGGGTGGCTGGATAGAATCAGGGTGTCAAGCTTCAAGCGGGAGTGGGTACACTATTTCTTTGGGTACTTCGTATGTGCTGACCAATGAAACATCCCGAGGCATCAGTGTTTGGCCAACGAATGAGTGAGTATTCGAATAAGGCTGTTTGTTTCCCTCACGCTGCAGCACTTTACTTTGTAGCCGATGACAACCCATTGGTAGAAAGTTCGGCCATCCTCACGCAGCGCACGCTCGCCGTCAGCTGCACGCCGTGATCTTGGATCCGCGCCAGGACAGCACTGAACCGACCACACTTACTATTAGTACAGGACGCCCAACCGGTGCATTCTCACTTGATCATAGTACTGCTGAAGTTGCCCCGTCCCGGGACAGCTTCCCCGACTCCATCAGTCACGATGCAACCTCGTCACCGGCCACTACTTCTGTCCCCGTACCTCGTACGTCCCCCCCCCCCGTGCCCGCGGCTGCGCCTCACCTTCCGCTCTTCGACCCTCCAGACATCCCTTCCAATATGGCTACAACTCTGCCTCACCCAATGGACACCGAGGTCGACTACGACGGACCCGGCGCCGACGCGCCGGCGGAGCCGGCAAGCCACTCTGCCGACCTGGCCCTCCCGGCTCCTTCTGGTTCTGCTGAGCAGACCACTGACACCCTGGCCGAGACGCTTGCCGGCCCCGTCCCCGCCGTCTACTCGGCCGCAATCACACCCGCCCAATGGGCGGCGTTACCTCCGGCGCTCCGCGGAGACAAGGTCATGAAGGCCCCTTTAACTGTGAAGAAAGTGCACGCCTTGGGCGAGAAGGCACGCATGCTCCAGGAACGCCTGGAGGACGACGCTTCTCGCGAAGCTATCACCGCCGCCACGTCTAGCCGCGCCCAGAGCCGGGCGAGGACGGCGACCCTGGAAGCAACGGAGGCCAAGCTCCGCCAGCAGCTGGCGGCCGCCGACCGAGACTTGGCGCAAGCCCTCTCCTCCACCGAGTCTTTGGACAGGGCATTGGCGGCGGCCAAAAAATCGACACGGTCCCTCGCGGCCAGCCCGCGCCGACCCCGGCAGGCTGGCCCTGCCCCTCGTCGAGACTTCACCGTCATCCCCCGAACGGGATTTCTCTCCTCTCTCGGCCCGGTCCCCTCGTGATGTCCTCCTCCCTTCATACAAGTGCCGCCCCGTCGACTCCGTGTTCAGGGACGTCCGCCTGGACGACTTCACTTCCCCTGAGCACCACGACCTCGGCGCCACCAGCAAGTTCGACATCAGGACGGCCGCCCAAGCACTGCTGGACACCTCGCCGGCGGGAGCCGTGGGGGGTACTGCGGTTGCGGCTAACGAAGGATCGGTAAGATCGCAGACCGCGTGTATGCCGGGAGTGAGAGTCCGGTTGACACCTCGTGGAAAGACGGAGGTTGGGGCACGACCCCTCCAAAAAAATATTATGAAAGCCATTGTCACTGATCATCGCCCCTGGGAATTTGGCTCCCTTTATATGGCGTTCCGTGCCGACCTGGCCTCCCGACTTCTTCTGGTTCTGCTGACCACTGACGCCCCGGCTGGGACGCTTGCCGGCCCCGCCCCCGCCGTCTACTCGGCAGCAATCATACCCGCCCAATGGGCGGCGTTACCTCCGACGCTCCGCGGGGACATGGTCACGAAGGCCCCTTTAACTGTGAAGAAAGTGCACGCCTTGGACGAGGAGGCACGCATGCTCCAGCAACGCCTGGAGGACGACGCTTCTCGCGAAGCTATCACCGTCGCCACGTCTAGCCGCGTCCAGAGCCGGGCGAGGACGGCGACCCTGGAAGCAACGAAGGCCAAGCTCCGCCAGCGGCTGGCGGCCGCCGACCGAGACTTGGCGCAAGCACGGTGAACGGTACGGGCCCGGTCCGAAGACTCGGTGGAGGAGAGGGCTTGCGCCAAGTCTCGGTCGGCGGCCGCCAGCCGCTGGCGGAGCTTGGCCTTCGTTGCTTCCAGGGTCGCCGTCCTCGCCCGGCTCTGGACGCGGCTAGACGTGGCGACGGTGATAGCTTCGCGAGAAGCGTCGTCCTCCAGGCGTTGCTGGAGCATGCGTGCCTCCTCGTCCAAGGCGTGCACTTTCTTCACAGTTAAAGGGGCCTTCGTGACCATGTCCCCGCGGAGCGTCGGAGGTAACACCGCCCATTGGGCGGGTGTGATTGCTGCCGAGAAATCGGCACGGTCCCACTCCCCAAATTGAAAAACACGAAGAGCAAAAGAAGTCCCGAAATACTTCTTGTCGAATTCGTTATTTTTCGTTTTATTCGAATCAAATGCCAAAATTCCTGCTTGGTGATTCACTAATCAAGTGCAAATCGAATCAAACGAAAAAAATATAGACCGAGTATCATAAACAAAGTTTCCCGTTAAGATGGGCCCTAAGTCGAGGTGGCCATTGTTGAGAACCTGGGGAAGAGAAGTCTCGAGAAAAACACAAGCTGCTGTGATGAACCGTTTTCGAGTCACGGTCGCTCTCCGGTAAGCACGAACCAGCCCAAGTTTTAAGGGCCCATCTTAACGGGGTCTTTTCTTTTTTTCAATTTGTTTTTTTTGTTTTTTCTTTTATTTAATTTGCATCTGATTGGCCCAAGAAGAGTGAACGACCAAACAGGCAAATTAGAAAAATTCTATTAGAGTGAAAAGCCTTTTGGGACTTTTTTCGCGTGATTTTTTTTCATTTCAATTCGGAATTAGGGAGTTCCTCGGTCTTGACGTAGCATGCTCATGGTGGGTCAATACCGTCGGTGGAGTCTGGGGCGATTCTTGGGCACTTCGGTGACCACGATCGAGGCGATAAAACGCGAACCTCAATGAGAGGTAACCGGATCAATAGCCGCGCCCACGCCAACAGACCATAGAAGATCGTGCCCCGGCGGTGGCGCCTCAAAAGTAATTATGGCGGACGCAATCCCAATTTTTCGGCCTGCCCGATCGGCCAACAATCACGAAAAACCCGAGCAAACGAGCAAAAAAACGGAGGATACGCTCGAGACCTCGATAGCTGCATCAACGCTGCTGTTCCGCACGTGGCGCTTGAGGGCTCCCTCCGCCCACCCAAGACACCCTGAGAGTAATAGCTTCCTATCCTGCGCGACCAAAAAGAAAAAGAGGCTGGCGGCGGCGCGCACGCGGCAGCGCAAACCTTCGCTCTCGCCTACGCGCGGCGTTGTTTGTCGGCTGGGCGTTGTGTGACGCGTTGCGTTTTTTCCGGATTATTTTTTTATTGACAACTACTGTAGTACCCTGTTCCCCGATACCAGTGGTAGGACACAAACACGTTTTTTTTCGAAATCAAATTAAAATTCATTGAAATTAAAATTTTACTTCCATATAGCGTTCCCCGTTAAGATGGGCCCTAAACGCAGCTCGATGTTAGTTCTATTAATAGTTCCGATAAAACATCTAGAGATTAGAGTCACCGGAAACCCGGGGACCAGGAGACCCTTGGGTGTCAGCGTGGCCTTAATTTCCAAAATTATACCAGGTACCTGGTATGTTATGACTTGGTGATAAGACACGCGGCGCGGCCCATTATCAACAGTAGAATGCCGAGCAAACGGGAGGGTGGGCCGGACTTCGATTGACACAAACACGAGGACATCCAGCTATAGCACTGGCTGCTGCAAGTTCACCCAACTACCTGATCGAGCATCCATCACGAATTTACCGTCATGCCACGTAACGCCACTAGACGTCAACATCGCTATATACCACCACACAACCCCAGCAGCAGCAGCACTCTGCTGCACTCGTACCTTACTTCTGACTTTATACAGCAGTGTATGGAACACACCTTCATGACCAGCTGCAGTGCGCTCGGCTTCTCCTGCTGGTCCTGTTGCCTCGCTTGCCCATCAGGAGCAGCTGGGGTTATTTGCCCCGTAGCGGGAACAATATCGTCCGCCATGGTCGCCCTTCACTTCCTTGCTTGGTCGAGTGGATAGCAACGTCCCCCCGGCACGAAGGTAGGGCTATTCGAATCGGGGTTTCCATTGTTCTCGAAGGCGTTTCGAATGTTAGATTCGGTTCCTTGTTCGTTCGGCCAAGATGCACCACACACCAGCAGCTGTAGCGCAAGGTGCTAGCGTTGTCGTCCTGAATCGTTGTAGCCTGGGGTGGCCCATCGTTTTGTCTACCTGTTTTTGTAAGCGTTGTCGCAGTTTCGCACTTGCAGGCTTCTAGAAAAGGAACACCAAGAGAAGGGGATGTTTAGTTCTGCTTGAACTGGAAGCCCCAGTAGTTCAAAAGGCATCTGTGGAGACGAGTGAGGCAAAAGGCCTCACGCTGACAAGACTCTACCTCGTCGCTCGGTGCGTAGTTGCGTACAGGGGAGAGGTACCATGGGCAACAATGGATCGTTCATGGAGAAGGTGTACGTCTACCTTCCAGTGCTGATGTGCCACTCGAAGATGGACTACGGGGATAAGGCCACGATGCGGTACATCCGTTTGGGCTACTTCTTCGAGCAGGTGAGCAAATGTCGCGTAAAACATGTACGAGTACCAGGTACCAGAGAGGTAACATTCGGTTTCACTCGTGAAGACTACCTAAAGCCCCCTCTTCTCTTGCGCCCTCTTGAGAAGTCTTGACACTCTCATTAATAGGTAAATCATGAATGGTGCTGTCGGCCCAGTCGACGGGGCTCTCAGAATGAAGGCAGGCGGCCTAGACCGGCCTGTTAGTTCATGTGTATTATCGTGCACGTTGAGGAGAAGAAGAAGTAGTTCTCGAAGTAATTGGGGAAGTGGAAGGGGGCTCGGCGCGAGCCCATACCAACACGAAAAGGGGACCACCTTGGTCAAGTGAAACCATAACTCAAAGCCAAATTCCCACACGTATCTCCCAATATTCCCGCATTGTCTCGCCAGATCTCCATACCAGATCCGAACCTCCGTACCAAATCTCCGAATAACTATTACTGCTGTCACAAGGATAGTGATGTCATGAGTACATCTTTCAATCGGCATACGAAGATCATGGTTGGTATATCGACGGCGATCATAGTTGGTAGATACCGTAGATCATGGTTGGTCGTATCATACGTACCAGGTACGTACAAGATTCAAGATTCCCCTTCGAGATGTAGTCGACTTATAGTCCCGGGGGTGCGACAAGTTGAAAAGGGGGAGCATCATCATCATCTGGAGTCCCTCTTTACTTCGATTGCTTCTGTATACTCGTACTATCTGTGTGACAGGATGAGGTTCGACGACGTGTGCTTGATTTTTATATGGGAAACGGTCAAAGGGGGGTACACCCCCCGGACTTTTTTGCCTATTGGGGGTTTAGGCAAAACAAGCACGCGTGATGCCTTTCCACGTGCCCCAACCGGCTCTGAATTCAATTCTGACGCGCTGGCAAGGCGCCCGCAGCCCATGCCGAGCACGCCCGCCTTTTTCTTTTCGGGCACGTTGTTGGTGCTAGTGGTACCGCCGCGCAAGAGGGGTCACAATAATCCCCCCTTTTGACCAAATGTTGCGGGGGTATGCCCCCCGCAACTCTACTATAATAAATATATGTAATACCCCCGCGTGACCATCAGTTACCCCCCATTGACCGAACCCCTACCCCTCGCTGACCACATATCACAGCCCCCGAAACAGGTATAAATACATGTACACGTCACCCTATACAGCAGCCCGAATAGCCCAATGGCGGAACCTCCAGCAGTTGCGAGTATTCTCCATCGAAATTTGCGGCAAACATTCACACGGGGCGACAAATAACATACAACTTCAAACGTTTATATGATACAAGCACGTAGAAACCTTTGCAACGTACCAATTCAAATCGCGAGAAAAAAAGGGGGTGGGTGGGTGGGTGATGATGGGAGTGGGTCGGGCAGCCTGGAAGCAAGCGTCATCAATCCCCCCTGTCTCTCCCCTCCCCCCCACCCTCCTCTACCGGTCCCCCTCCCATCCCCTCCGCTTCCCCCCCCTCCCCCTCCTCCTCCTCCCACCACTAGCTCGGCATGTAACACCACAGCCACCCTCCCCCGTCCCTCCCTCTCCCCCCTCCCCCCCCCCGCGGCGCGCGCAGGCTGCCGTATTGGCGTTCACGGCATACTTTTTGTTCGCCGTGCGGAGAAAACAGGACCATCGGAAAATCTTGGTCCCGGACATTTCGCAGGGGCAGGCGTTCATGAACAATGTCCCCAACTCGGAAGAGGTCATGTACCGAAGGACCACGGTCTTCCAACGGGAGATGACGGAGGTGTGTTCTAGCTATTTTGCGGCTTGGGGCGGGGGGGAGGGCGTACTCATTTGTTGCTTGCCTTAGTCATTTGACCATGGACCACGCATCCCTTTCGAGACGGAGCACCGGGGGAGGGGGGGGGAGGCTTAAATGTTCTCGTCTCATCTTATCTTATATCTTGCCTTGTGTCACCGTGTCACGTCTTGTCTCGTCTTGTCTTATGTCATCTCGTCGCACCTTATCTTATCTTACCTGTTTGTTTATTTTCATTTTCTTACGTTCTCGTATCCTGCTCTTATTCTTTCTTTTTTTCGAACTCATATTCATGACACTACATTTGCCACACCAAACCACACGATACCGCCAGGTGTTTCAGCAGCTGCAGCAGATCTTCGTGGCCTTCATGTTGACGATCCTGGCACACTTTGTGCTCGGCTTCCGCCCGGTCCTTCTGCTCCAAATATTCTCGACGCCCTACCACTTCGCCGAGAACCGCCTCCTTCGCAAGCACATCCTTGGACTCAAACCGGGATACCGCGTTTGGGGGGAGAGGTTTGATGGAGAGGTGAAGGCGGACAGGATCGAGGAGGACCCGGGGGGGGGGGGCGGGGCGCAGGCGACGAAAGCGGTGGCGGTGGCTGCCGGGGGTGGTGGTGGTGGTGGTGGTGGTGAGGGCAATGGTGGTAGCAGTAGGGGCGACGGTGGTGGTGGTGGTGGTGTGGGAGTCGTGCCAGAGGTGGCTGCTGCTGAGGTCGCGCCGGCTGTGGCCGTGAAGAATGCTCAGGTGAGTCAGGAGAAGGGATGGAAGAGAGAACGGGGGGGGGGGGTGTACTCATGTCATGCATGGCCGTAGTCGTATGGCCACACAGTAGACCCTCGTATCCCTACATTACCGGGACGGAGCGCGTCGGGTTTTTACGACACACGGGTAGATAGGGCTTGCACCAAAGCGCGAATTGCGTCGTGAGAGTGTTCGCCGAATCGCATAAAGGGTAAGCTGCACCCCACAGGGAACCGCTTGTGGAGCGAGCTTGGGCGCCCTGTGCGTATTTTCTTGCATATGGATGGCAACGTCGAATGAATGAAAGGGGGGAAGGATGAGGAAGCATGTTTGGTGGCGTGGGGTGATGTTGGTACGGGTGTTTAGGGCTTGGGTTGGTGTTGTGGGTGTTAGGGCGTTGAGGTTTGTTGTCGGTGTTGTGTGTATTGGAGGGCGTTGTAGTTGGTGGTGTTCGTGTCCGTGCTTGGGGTCGTTGCTGGCGTTTGATGTTAGTGTGTTGGTGCTGATGCTGTTGCCTGTGTCCTTGATTTTACTCCAAGTTTGAAACCGCCACTGCCGTGATGCGATCCTAACAGACTCGCACCTCGACACTAGGAGAAAGAGGTGTATCCTGATGAATATGATAGCACCAAATCTAGAATATGTAGCAGTGTGGGAAGGGAACGCGAAGTTCTTCAAACTGTTGGAAACAGTAAAGATGGCAGCAGCCAAACAAATACTAGGATGCTCAAGTACGACCAGTGATACATTATTAAGAACAAAACTTGGGATGTAATCACTCAAGACAAATGGAGACAGGGTGAGATGGCAATATAAAGTACGGAACATGCTAAAGAAGAGGCTGCCAGCCATACTTGATCGAGCTGTATTGGAGAAGGTAACAAAAGGGCAAGCTGGAATAAGGTGGGATAACGTAGTCGAGAGAGAATGGAAGGATATAGGAGAAAAACAAGAAGAGGTGATCTCCGCAGAGAAGTTTGGGAGGTGCGAGGCAGAAGTAGAAGAAAGGATAGAAAGAAGGGAAATGCTAGCGCTAAGAAACAAGGTGGAATCGGAAAAATACCTAGAGGTATACGGGGGATTGAGGGAAGGAATAGGAATGAAAACGTATCTGCACGGCCCTGGACTTGCGAAAACGCTGAAACTGCGCTTTCGTGTAGGGGACCTGGACCTGCCAGAAGGAAGAAAGGGGTATACCAGTAGCCGGGAGGAGGAGGAAGTAGATGCACAGATGTGCCCGAGTGGCAAAGCAATAGAGAGTAGAACTCACATAGTAGGAGAATGTGAATTGTACAAGGAGGAACGGGATGTATCAAAAGAGATGAGGGAAATAGACGAATGTGACATGGAGGAGTTTGGTACACTAAGTAGCACCGAGAAAACGATCGCTATCCTATACCATAGCTGATTGACCGCAAGCGGCGGAACAGGAAGGGGATAAGATTAGCAAAAACATTCCATGCAATATATGGAAACAACGTAATGAGCGCCCAACTGTTGGAGGTGTCTCTATTACGGTAGGAGTAGGAAAGGTGCTCCGTCTCGGAAGGGATGCGTGGTCAATGGTCAAATGACGAAGGTAAGCAACAAATGAGTACCCCCCCCCCCCCCTACGCGGCTCCGTCTCGAATAGGAGGCGTGGTCAATGGTCAAATGACGAGGCCAATCAACGTATTAGTACTCCCCTCCTCCCCCCCCCCCCCCCCCCCCTGCACCCCAGCAAACTGGCGAAACTGTCGCCGGAGGAGAAGGAGGGGACAGTCTTCCCATGCTGCGCGATTTGGAGGACGCGCTGATCGACGCATGGGAAGCGGCCGGGTCGGCGGACTGGAAAAAGGTGGTGGATCAGCTCGGCCCCTTCAGCGTAAACACCCGGACGCCCGTCGGGAAGTGGACGCCTCTCATGGTGGCGTGCGGGTTGCACAAGGTAGTAGAGCGCGGGTTTTCGGTGTGGTGGGTTTGTATCTAGCGTTCGTCGGATTCGGATCTTGGGGGAGGGGAAGGGCGGGGGGGGGGGGGGGGGGGGGCGGAAGTTGTCGGTAGTGCCGGCGGTGGCTTTGCTATGTTCTATGCTGTGATGAGGTGTGCTGAGGCATGCTGGAGTTGCGCTGCACTGCACTGTGCAGTGCGTTACCCATACCCTTGCCGTTTTATTTGTGTACCGCTATCGTTGGCTGCTGCTGATGCTGCAAACGCTACTGCCCTTGCTGCCTCTAATGCTCGTGCTTATGTTGCCCCCCCCCGATGCTGCTGCTGCTGCTGCTACTGTCACCGTCGCTGCTCCTACATACTCCTGTTGGGTCGCTCAGGTGACAGACGACGAAATCCGGAACCTCATCTCCGACCTGGACGCCCTCGTCGACCTGCGAGACGACGACGGCTGGACCTGCCTGCACTGGGCGGCGCAGCAGGGGCGCGCGGAAGCAGTGCGCGCGGTCTTCGATGCCATCCGGGATGTGGCGAGCGAGGCGACGGCTGCGGCGGCTACGGTGACGGGGCTCCGCGCGATGGCCGGAAATGATGGGAGAACGGCGGCGGATGTCGCGAGGGGCGCGGGGCTCGAAGACGGGAAGTTGGAGGCGTTTCTTGAAGCGCTAGAAGACGGCGGTGGGGAGGAGGGGGGGGGGGGGTAGGGTAGTCAGAGCCGTGGGGGGGGGGGGGGGGGAAGAGGGGGGGGGGGGGGCGTACTCATTTTGCTCGCCGTAGTCGTTTGACCATTGACCACGCACCCCTTTCGAGACGGAGGGGGGGGGGAGGGTCCACTCGATATCATGCATGGCGGGGGGGCTGAATTGCTTGCTTGTTGCATGCGGATGGTTTTGGGGTGTAGTGTGGTTTTTTATCCCAAACTTGACTTGGTTGATTAGTTGATTTCTTGGTTTGTTGATTGAATGCTTCGTCTATTTAGTTGAGACTGATTCATCGATTGCCTGATTGGTTGGTCGATTCGATTGGTTTGATTGGTTGATTGGACGGATTGATGGTTGAACGGTCGATTGGTTATACGTAGTAGTAAGATGGAATTTTGCGGCACTGGGTCCCGTGCGACCCCTGTTCGTGTCTTTTTTTTTTCAATACAAAATATAAAAAAGCATTCTTGATATTAACCTAATGCCAACACTTCGCTGTATTTTTTTCGTGTGGCGAGCGAGTCAGTGGGTGTGCTATTAAGAGCAGGGCGGAACCTCTGTGAGCCTAGTCTGGAGAACGATTTGACCAGACGAAAGGAAGAAAAATACTTGCGAATCGCCATGCAAGAAACTGCTTGAAAAGCCGTCTGCCGAGAATTGTTTTGGAAGAGCATGCAAGTAAAAATCGTCAGAAGCGAAAAGGATCCACACAACTACTCTATTTTTTTTCAACTCGCCTGATATCAACTTGCTTGAAGCAAAACATGCTTTCTAAAATCGTCAGGCAACCAAGAGAGGATTTTTACTAAATCGTCATCCGCGTCAAGGCCTCCAAATCATTTGTAAATCGACGGGAAAACCATACCGGTACCAGGTATCAATTTTTTTCTGTGCTCATCCGTCAGACAAAAAAAAAGGCGCCCGATTAGCCCGGGCTGGAGCGGACCGCTTTGTGCGTGTGTGGGCTGCAGACACCCCTTGCGGAAGGAGCGCCATCGTCAAGAGAGAAATTGGACGGGGAAAAAAACATAGGTTTGGAGCTTCGGCGATATAAACACGCAAGCACTTTTTTTGGTATTATGATATAGGGCTGGTAGCCGCATTTTTCGGGGCTTATAGCGCCTCTAAAGGAATGCGACTTCGTGGGGCTTCGTTCGAGGTCGGGTAGAGGGCCACCACCTGTCCTACGGTATATAGCCGCGCGCACGTGAGACAAAGAGGCCTTCCCCGACACAACGACAGAAATACAAGATAAGCGGGGGGGACCGCAGAGGTACATCCTCTCATCACACCCCTCGGCCAGCTCGCCGCTAAAATGCCCCCCCGCCCCCCAGAGACGACAGGAGACAGAGCGGAGGTGCAACCTCTCAACAGTCAAATGCCTCCGCCGGTTTTCCGAAAGAGTCGACCCCCCCCCCCCCCCCCCATCCCTAACGGAGGCCTGATAAACGTCTTGCTATGCCCACCCTGCTGCGTCGGGTCAAACACAGCGAGGGGCAACGTGCCCTCCTACTTGTACTACTTTCTCCTCGTCTACAGAACCGACCCCCCCCCCCCCCCCCCGACGAATGAATGCCTCCTACTACACCTCCAACGCTTCCATCCTGCGCGGGTACAAACACAGCGAAGGGCAGATAAGGTATCCTAGGGAGACGAGCCTTCGTTGACGCGTCAAGATCTCTTTCTTTTAGTGTAGAAGGGCAGTCAGCACAGGCGTCAAACCGGAGTCTCCCGGCATCTTCGGCGAAGGCCACTACGCACTACTGCTAATATTATACCTCTACTGGTACTTGTACCTACCAGGTGTACAGCACAACCTCGGCTGGCTGCAAAAGGCTCGAGATAGGCCGAGAGCTAGAGTATGAATACGTCGAGGACTCGAGATACAGGGATACAACGGCTGAGGGCGGGGGCTTGACGCTGAAAAAACTACAGCATAGAAACTTTCAAAGGACACACACGTAATGCCCGTTCAGGCAAAAAGCCTGGCTCGATTGATCCCAGACACTCAACCTTTGGTGGACACAAGAAACGCAAAACAAGACGAAAATAAAGTTGAGCCAGAACTTGGGGTTTACACTGTATAGAGGGATCCAAACTTTCACATATCGGACTAAGAGAGCGTGAGATCTACAGTAGATGACATGACTCCTCTGGAATATTTTGTCGCGATACGTACATACAACGGCCGCATCATACAGAAAACACTCGGGGAGGCATGGGCGTGTGCGTGCGCAAGAGCCGCGTGATGCAGATTCCACCCGGGAAAGAAAAAACCTAGATCGTGCATATATAGATCGGAATAATTTTTGGCCCCCGAGCACATGGATATTGAAATAGGGATTTACAATAACTACTAGTCCCGATGCGTGAAGATTCAGAAAACACGCACAAAACAAAGGGGCTGATCTTGATGTGGCGACTCCCGCCGTTACGGGGCCGTTCTTGTGATCGTCGCCGTTACCAACCTCGACCGCGAGACGGAAAAGAAGAAACAAAAAACGACGGAAAAAAAAAACGCGCACACAAAAAAACACGCGACCCACACAAGAAAAAGAAGG
Organism: Nereocystis luetkeana; assembly: GCA_031213475.1. NCBI lineage: Eukaryota > Phaeophyceae > Laminariales > Laminariaceae > Nereocystis > Nereocystis luetkeana. The sequence continues at coordinate 11,890,890 of JARUPZ010000004.1, forward strand.
AGACAAACGATATTTCTCCGTCCCTTGAACCCCCTGCTGTCCTACGATAAATCTAAAAGAAAAACCGAAAGCAAAAATGCCGTTTTTCTCTAAAACCAAGAGGAAAAATGTCGTTTTTCCTCGGAAACCAAAAGGGAAAATGCTGTATATTCTCGGCGCAACCCTCCGTGGGGCTCTCGGCGCCAGCGAAGAGTCACGACTGAACCTCTCTCCCCGTGTCCCGGTACAGCTGCCCACCAAGCAGGAGCACTAGCTATTTCAGCACAACTAGCGAGGTTATGGCGATGAATAAAAATAACAAAAATAACGACAGCTAACGATACCAACACACTCCAGCAGCAGCGGCGGCGGCGGCGGCATCAAATGGCACCCGCCAGCAGCGCCCGCACCAGCTGCAGCTACTCACCATCACCACCTCCCCCTTCCACCAGGAACACCCGCGCAAGTCAAAACCCGCAGACAAATAGGCGCTCAAACTTGTCGCACCAGGCTCCAGCATCACCACGAGGCAACACAACAGCGGCGGGAACATCCACAGCCAGGCCGAAGCCACAGCCACCAGCTACACCTAGGTCCTTTTCAGCACAATCACAGACCACACAGCTAGTAAAGCCTGCCGTACCAGGCCCTACCACCAGCACCAGCACCACAATCGCCGGCGCTGACACAGTCACAGCGCGACCTGAAGGGTTCTCCCCTCCACCCTTCCTGAGAAAGTTCCGGACCAACCGCTGGTACGTACTAACACCATGCCGTCGTTCTGCTGTCAGCCGACTGCTATCTATGCCCCCCTTCCTCAGTAAATCCCGGACCACAACCGCTGGTACTTATCATACCATCCCGTCGTCCAGCTGCCGGCCGACTGCTGCACGAGCTTGTGCACGAAGTCAACGCACGCGGGGTCGTTCAGCTCGGGCTGGAAACGAGCCGCGAGGTCGGCCGCCGCCGCGGCCCCGCCCCCCGGCCCCTGAAAGCACGGGAGGGTTTCGTTCCCGCTCGCCATCATCTCCACCAGCAGGACGATCTCCTGTAAAAAGTGGTAGCGAAGCCGGTCAGCGAGAGTCAGTAAGTAGGTCGTGTGTGTGACATGTTGCAACTCTCATCATATTTTAACACGTGTATCTGATACGTGCATACGTACATATAAACTGAACGCGCTTTTAAGCCTTTTAGGCCTCAGTCCCGTTTTTGGGGCAAACCACTCAGATTTCATGTAGTTTATCCCCACACCCAAAACGGGACTTCAGCACTACAGGGATATATTTTTTGGTCTGAGGTGTACGATTTACTTCAGTTACGTATTACACATCGTATGATACGTACATGCTGGCACAGGTATTATACGTGCGAATGCTCTTATTTCTTGGGGTCTTTTTTTCCCCTGAGGTATTCTTCCACGCCCCAGAGCTATTGGAGCCTTGCCCTGTGACCACGGACTCCCGACTATCGGCGATAATCAGTGTGGGCGCAATAACAAAAGCAACGACTTGACTTGCGTCCACACCACTCCTGTTGTAACGCTTCATTTGCATCTTCAACTCGCGAAAGCTGTCAAGTCCTCACCACGTCCTCAATCCGAGAACCCTGCTGTTGGGTCGGGACAGAGTAGTCAGAAGCGACGATAGACCTAAAGTGTACGTGTCTCTCCACGTTTAGACACCATGTTCGATTCTTATTTTACTACATTCTCTGGAAATAAGCGGTCTTCACACTCGGCCCGGCTTGGGCCAAATGGCCTAAAGTCTACACTACGAAGCTCCGCGTTACACCTATATTCCCGAGATATTTCCCCACGCGGTCGGGGCTCGAGGACACACCGACCATATCATACCATTACCACATCGCATCATACCAGGTCGTAAAATACCATACCATATCACATCACATCGCAACATATCGCACAACGCCACATCATACCACATCTTGTCATACCAGACTACGAGGTACCTGCGAACTACGCCGGAGGGCCAAGAACGTATCCACGCAAAGCTCTCGGAATTCCCGGAAGCAACGCGAGCTCGTCCCACCCATCAACTTAATATCGCCGCGGGTCAGCTTGAACGGCGCCGACTCGAACCCGAGATTGCCGCCGGGGCTGTTGGCCAGGATGAACCCGAAATCAACGTGAATAACGTGGCCGTGAGCATCCAGCAAGATATTTCCGTTGTGCCTGTTTCAGCGAGTGGGAAGGAGGACCAGTGGGGGTGGGGGAGGGAGCGGGGGCACTCATGGCATGCATGCGGAGGTGGTCGTATGTATTAGCATAGACCCTCGCATCTCTACAGTGCCGGGAGGGAGCACGTCGGTTTTTTTCACCGACCGGGCAGGCACTCCTTGCACCAAGCGCGAAGCGCCGTGAAGTGTTCGGCGAGTCGCATGGAGGGTGAGCTGCGGGGGGCGTACTTTGTTGCTGATTGCCTCAAATCATTTGAGCATTCACCACGCATCCCTTCTGAGACGGAGCGCCGTTTCTACGCCTACTGCTGTTAAGAGGGACACCTCCAACATTTGGGCGCTCACTCCGTGTTTTCCATACGACCTTATCCCCCTCCTGTTTGGCCTTTTGAGGTCACGATAATATCTCTTGAGATAGTGACCGTGTTTTCGCTGTTATCTAGTGTACTGAAATTCTTCACATCACATTAATGTACACCTGGTACCAGGTATAACTAGGGGTGGGGTTGTGGGGGCGGGGCGGGAGGGAGCGACGGTCGGGTGGGCCATTCAACCTATCAAGACATCGGACAAATCACCGATCCCCACTTAAATGATCTAGATCATGTAGGCCTGATTCTGTATGATCCATAACTACGAGGCCAATGTTGCCGGGTAGAAACGGTAAAATCTGCCTTGCCTGGTTCGATCTGTGCCACACCAGGTACATATAGATCATGCGCAACATATCACAACGGCACGATAGGATCGAGATGATCTAGATGATATATATGTAGATGATCTACCTATAGACGATTTATCTGATCTATCTGTCCGACAAGTGCAGGACGAGCGAGCGCGCGACCCAGCGAGAGCAAGCGAGCAATTTAGCATCGGTCGATACATCTTCGAGAGACAAAACACGGAATAGCCCTCGAGCCTACGCAAGCCCTTGCCCGTGCAAACTAAACGCATACACACGCAGGCACCGCTACAAAAGCATAGACTGAATGACGCATAAACATATCATTCCCCAAACCCACCCCCACCACCTCCGCAAATCGTCTCGGGACCGCGCCCACGCTTCGTTTGATTTGTATTCCTACCTAGCTGTAGACGTTTTGTTCCGTGACGACGAGCTAGATTATGGCAATGGGCTAACGTGAGACAAACAACAACCACGACAGCAACGTCGACAACAAGCAACAAAAAAAGTACACCAATCACAACAACCACGACAACGGCATAAAGAAACAGACCATAAACAAAACAAACAAAAATAAACCACGAGCACAGCAGTCAGCACGTATATACCTGTCTTTGATCTGGAGGAGGTAGCACGCGATCGAGTAGGCCGCTAGGCTCTCGATGAAACGCCTCTGCGCTCTTCGGAAACCCTCCGTGCCTTTCGCTCCAAATCGCGCCTCGAAGAAACCGGTCAAGCTGAACGAGGCAACGCACAACACGAAAGGGGTAGGGAGCGGCGCGTTCTCCTTGCGGTTGCGACTGCTAGTGCACTTGTGAATTTGCGGTTGCCGACTGCCCATCGCGAGTTTGTTTTTCGACTTTGACTTTTAAATATGTAAAATCGATTTTGAACGCCATTGAGGACATCGGCCAAGAGCAGCGTATGTAAGTGGCTGGCCCGGCTCCTTCCTACCCCCCCCCCCCCCAACACCCCCAACACCCCCTGGTATCTTGCACGCACCTCACGCTACCCTGACGTACCCTAACCTACCCTCCTAGAGTAGCTACCCTACTCCACCCTACTCCAACTTGTTCGCAGGCAAGCCGAGCCACAGCAAGCCAAGGCAAGCCGAGCGAGGCCAGGCCAAGCCAAGTCAAGCCGAGCCAAGCCAAGCAGAGCCGAAACAATCCAAACGATGCCCACAAGAAGACAGGCAAGGACAGGACAGGACAGGACAGGGCAGGACAGAACAGATCACCGTACTGGCCCTCAACAACTTGCCTGAAACGCGACGCCGACGTACCACCCTCTTCCCCCCCTTCTCCTCCTCCCGCCGCGGCCTTCCCCCCCCTGTATCTCCTCAAGGCGTCCAGCGATATGGTATCGGGGACAGCCTCCAGTATGCCCGTGTCCGACGACAGCGCCACGATGTCGTACGGGCGTAGCCAGGACCTCACGCCCTCGGCCCTGAGAATGCGCTTCATCGCGAACAGTAGCTGCGACGCGAGCTGCTCCTGCCTGAGGTCGTCGTTGCTCTTAACTATCACGGGGAGGAGCCGCCACCCCGGCTCGTCTGCCCACGGTGATGCCCTAGTTTTTTGTTCACAAAAAATGAAATAAAAAAGTGGGGGCCGCCGATGGAGGCATGGAGGGAGTGTGGGGGGATGGACGGACGGACGGACGGACGGACGGACGGACGGAGTTGTAAAGAGAAGGAGAGAGCGAGGGAGGAAGGGATAGGAGGCAGTCAAGGGAGGGGGGGAAGGAGGGAGGCAGTTGGACGCACAGGGAGAAGACACTAGTTGAGATGAAAATTACATAGAAATGGTGTGTGCATATTCCAAGTACTGCAGTGTCGAGGTCTCAGCGCAAGTAGTGCATGGGCTCGGAAAGCTCCGCTCGAACCGACACAAGCCTTTACAGCGTTGGGGGGAGGGGATGGGGGGTGTACCCATGTCATGCATGGCCATAGTCGTATGACTATGGACCCTCGCACCCCTACAGTGCTGGGACGGAGCACGTAAGGTTTTCACCGACCAGGCGGACATTGCTTGCACCAAAACGCGAAGCAGCGCCGTGAGGTGTTGGGCGAGTCGCATGAAGGGTCAGCTGAATCCTACTATCAAACGCCCGTGAGGCGGACTTGCATACGGCTGACAGCTTCGAATTAACTGAGTTGTATTCTGGTGTGGCCAATTCCAGAGACAGCCATGGGTGTACTGTTACATGTATCTGCCTCGTGGGTACCTTACCATATACCAGGTACGCACTACCTGAAACGATTAGCGGGGGGGGGGGGGTACACATTCGTTGCTTGCTCAGTCGTTTGACCATTGACCACGCATCCTTTTCGAGACCGAGCACCGTTCCTTCTGCTAGAGGAGGGGGGGGGGGGGTATCGCAATTATCCCCAGAAACCGGAAATAAAAAAAACCCGACCAAAGCATAAAGACCGCAACACGATATATAACCGCAACAAGATAGCCGACACGCAATATAAGCTCAACTAACCGAGATAACCGAAACAAGATAACCGAGACACGATGACCGAAACTATTAATAGACACAACCGAAACGCGAAAAACGAACCAAGATAACCAAAAACTAGATACCGGAATACGATACACTCGTGCCTGGAACACGACAACCAAAGGACGACGACCAAAGCATGAGGACCGAAAATACGGTGATACAAACAGAAAAAAAGGCGATACCGAAACACCATAATCGAAACCGCGAGCCGAAAAAGAGAAGAAACAAAAAAAAAAAACCCGCTCGCCACTAACACCGCACCTTCGCAACCGGTCGCTCTTGTCGTGCCAGAGCTCGTTGAACAGCACGTGAGGTTGGCGCCGCGCTTTTCCCCCGCTCCCATCCTCACCTTCTCCTTCCTTTTCCCCTCCTCCTAGCCCTCCTTCTAACGTCGCCCCCGCCCGCGCTTCCAGCTCTTCCTCTACCCCTGACTCTCTCCTCGTCACGGACAGGCAACTACGGCGACAGATGTCCCCGCTCTCGGCCCCGCAAAGATCACACGCTCGCCCACCACCGCCGCCGCCGCCGCCGCCCCGCCTGCCCTGCTCCGAGCCCGTGATCGCGGCAATCTTCGACAAGTATAACGCGCCGCGAGCCGACAGGGTCTTCCCCACGAGGCTCCCCGCCGACGACCGCTGCCCCCGAGGAACATCCACCGCCCAGGCACCCTCATCGCTGCTGTGGTCATCGTCATCACTGCTTCCCCATAACATACCAGAACCACGCCCTCCCCCGCCACCCCTCCCGCCACCGCTGCCACCGTTACGGCCCTCCACCCACCACTCCCTCGCGTCACTCGTCGGCAACCTCTCACCGACGCCGTCGCGGCCGACACCGCCCACCCCCGCCTCCCCTTCTCCATCTCCCGCAAGCAGCTGGTACTTCTCGATGTCACCCCCGCCCATGCCCCCCTCCCCCACATCCCCGCCTCCAGAAACGCCGCCTTCGTCTTCGGACCGGCCTCCCCTCCTACGGCGACCTCGACCACCACTACTACCCGTACCGCTACCGCCCCCCTCATCCCTCCTCCCCCCCCCTCCTCGCGCCGCGGCATCCTCCAGCCGGTCAGAGTCTCCGCTGTCTCCTCCGACTACATCTCCGCCGGCGTCTCCGCCAAGCGAGAGTGTCCACTCTTTCCCAGCAGAGCGGCGGAACGTCGGCTGGAAACCGACCCCCGTCGGCAACCACTGCCGCAGGGCCCGCATCCTCCTCCCCAGCATCCCGCCTCGCCGCTCCCCCTCCCCCCCTTCCCCTTCCCCCTCTCCGTCCTCCGCCTCCTCCTGCCCTCTCTCTCCCCCAGACCCGTACCCTCCCGGCCCTCCCGTGTCTCTGGCGGACGTTCTCGCGGAGACGACCTCGAGGCAGACGAAGCACGGGGCGCGTTCCCGGGTGGAGAAGGCGAACGAGTCCGAAGGGTGCACGGCAACGACGCGGTGATGCCTGTCACCAATGGGGACGTAAACAATCCGCCCCTCTCCGCCGCCGCCACCTCTGCCGCCGCAACTCCCACTAACGCTAACACTACCAACACCAACACTACCAACACCATCACCGCCTACAGCACCGCTGCTTGTACCCCCCGACACGCCGACCCCCAGGAACTCCTTCCCTACCTCCGCTAGACGCAGCCTAAGGGTCGGCGTCCGCTCCTCCTTAGAGAGCGGCGTGAGGGAGGAAGCGATCTCGGCAAGCTTCGCAAGAAAGTCGAGCGTCTGTCGGTACAGATGTGCGGAGGGGACTCGGTTCGTGCCATCGCCTCCATTTTTTTCCGCTCCGTCGGTACTGCCCGCTACCTCGGGGTTCTCAGGTACATCCGTTTTCGTCTCTCTGACACCGGCGCCGCGGGCGCTCGCACCGACGAGCCTGCGTGCGGCGACCTCCCCCCGCTCCGCGATGTCTTCCAACAGAAGCCACACCGCAAGCCGCCCCACCTTGTCGATAACGTCACCACCAACGCCACCGCCGCTACCACCACCAACACCACCACCAACACCTCCCCGACCCCCGCCCCCCTCAAGCTCTCTCCGGTTACCCTTCAAGACAACGCCGTCGCCACCGCCGCGAGATGAGCTGGCTCTCTGGTCTAGCGAGGGCGCACCGCTCCCCGCGCCCCCCCTAGCCCCTGCCGCCCCCGCTCCTGACCCCGCCCCAACCCCGGCCCCCGCCCCGTCCGAGGGTAAACAAGACGCCCGCAGCTGGAACTCCAGGGCGTGGGCGAAGTAAAGGTTTTCCGAGCAGCGCGCCAGGAGCCAGGCTTCTAGCTGGCCGCTCATGTAGTACGAGTTCCACACTAGGAACGAGGCGAACTGGCACACGGAGGACGAGGACGAGGAAGAAGGGGGGAAGAGGACGGGGGGGAGGGGAGGGAGAAAAAGTAGGAGGAGGGGGAGGAAGAGAACGAGGCGGAGGAGAAGGAGAAGGATAAGGAGGAAGGGGAGAAGGGGGGGGGGGGCGGAGGAGGAGGAGAAAGAGGAGGACGGGGGGGGTAGATACACAAGAAACAACATATTGGACACGGATAAAGACACACGGGCATTATGGGGTTTCAAGAAGAGGAGGAAGGGAAGGAGGGGGGGCGGTGCGGGTGAGAAGCAGAACAAGGATGAGGACGGGTGTGGGGGGAGGGGGGGAGAGAGCAGGAGGGGCCGAGAGTTGAGACAACGAGCAGTCAACACGGAGGGAGGGACACACGCGCACACGGTGGGGTTTGGACACGAGGAGGAAGGGGGTGAGTAGGAGGAGGGCGACAAAAAAAGGAAGACGAACGGGACGAGGAGGCCAAGGAAGAGGAGGCAGAGGAGGAGAGGCCAAGAGTGGAAGCAGAGGAACAGCCAATCGAGGGCGTAATCGCACAGGCTCCCGACATCAAGACGCAGAAATCAAGCCCTAGTAGTATTGAATGACTAGCGAAAGAACGCATCGCGTGAACGCGTGCTACAGGACGTCCACCGTAGGGACAAACCGGGTCACATGCAACACCCATCTATCCAGTTGCGCTTCGCCCATTTCGACCCCTCCCCCCCCGCCTCCCCCCGCGCGCCATCCCCGTTCCCGCCCCGCCTCTTTCCCGCCCGCCCTCACCCCCTGTGGCGGATTTTTGTTCCGTCTTTTCGGCCGTTTATTTTTTTCCCCACTCTACCTGCGGCGCAAACGCTTCCAGGCAGGAGGGATCCTGTTCCGCCGCCAGTCTCAGGTCGTCAAGGGCATCTTCATAAGCGTACATGCGCACGATCAGCCCGAACGTCAGCCTGAGCGCCGCGTCCCTGTCCACCGATGCGCTGCCACCGCCGCGCATGCCCCATTCCCCCCTGATAAAGGACGCCTGCCACCTCTTCTGGAGGGCCTGCACTCGCGACGACCAAGCGTCCCTCGCCTCCTGCATCCTCTCGGCGAAGAAGTCGACGAGCTCTCTCGTCGACTCCTGCCGCTCTCGAGATCGTCGCTGCGAGCTTCGCCCCTGCTTGACCTTGCTTAATCTCGGCAGCGTGTTCGCGCCCTGCCCTCCACCGCTGGACCCCTTGCCGCGCTCAAGATAACCTCCAGCGTGTTCCCCGCTACCAGCACCCCCGCCGCCGCTTCCTCTCCCTCCCTCCTCCATCTGCTCGACACCGAAGCCGCCTTCTGAGTCATCGCTGTAGAGCCCGTCTTGATCTGGGTCTTGGTCGTCTGGGTGGTCGTAGTCGTCGTATCTCTCGCCCAACAGCCGCGAGTCGAGCCTTGAGCCGATGAAAATCGTCTTGTATCTGGCGGGTTTCGACGCAGCCCGCAACGCGGCCAGGAGGGGAGCGCGGAGGGGGGGCAAGGTCATGTCATGCGCGGGACGGATTGGAGGAGCGGCGTAAAGGGTAGGGATATGTGAGTAGATGCTAGGGCCGTAGCGGCCCCCTCCTACGCCGAAACCAACCGCGACCAGTACCACCGACACCACCAAAGCTACCAACGGCATTATCACCAACACCGACACCACTAAGACCATCAACACCACCAACAGCTGCACCACCACCAACACGAAACCTGCCCTAATACCAAAACCTGCACCAACACCAACACCTATATCTCCACCTATGAACAAACCCCACGCCCCGACATCGCACCACTACTACCACCTCCCCCTCCACCCCCTTGTCCCCCACCGCCATCCCAACGCCCACTCCATCAGCCACCACCACCACCACCACCGCCAACGCCCCCACACCCCATTCCCCCCATCACCACCATCACGCCAGCCACTATCACCCCAACCCCCCCCCCCCCCCACCACCACCACCACCACCAGTACCATCCTACATACCTCGGCGTGGGCATGCTGCTCCGGAGGTGGTGGAGACAGCCCCACTGAGCCAACACCGACGCGGCGGAGAGCACCAAGAGCAACCACCAGAAGAACACCGAGTGAGCGGAGGGGGAGGAGACGATGATGGTGATGGCCTTGGCCAGGATGAGGACGGCGTTGGCCACGACGAACGCCTTGTGGAAGGAGGGGCAGCTGAGCCGTCGTCGCTTCAGGAAGGGCAGCACGTGGGGCAGCAGGAAGGCGATCCGAACGATAGCCAGCCACGCCTGGGGGGAGGGGGACGGAGAAGACCAAGCACGACAGGGAAGGACACGAGGGAGAAGGAGAGAGGGAGGGAAGGACACGAGAGAGAAGGAAGGGAGGGCGGGAGGGAGGGAGGGAGGGCGGAGTTGGGAGTGGGGAGGGAGGGAAGGAGGAGAGGAGGGAGCGGGGGCGGAATGGAGTTAGGGGTGGGAACGGAGGTAGAAGCGGAGGGGGGGTAGGTGGAGGCGGAGGAGGAGGGAGGCAACGGTGGCGGAATGGGGTTGGGGGTGGCAGCGGAGGCGGAAGCGGAGGCGGGGAGGGGGGGGGGGGAAGGGGGGCCGAGGAGGAGGCGGGGAATATCTCGGCTACGGTTTTAGTCTAATTTCTGTACCGTTGCGGGTATCATATATATTCCTACCCGACTCACGAGCGAGCTGTTCATACCCGCTTCAAGAGGGGGCTGTACCCGGCGCACGGGTGACTTGTGGCTGTATTTAAATGTAGTACTCGCGCCCGTCTAGCGCGTGAGTGATGCGTACTCGTTGCACCAGCGAGCTCTTGCTCTGTTACGATGTCGTATGTACGCATGGTTTGTACGATTTAACACTCTAACGATAAAACACTCTAAAAGCGAAAACCGACCATTCTGTTGCCTTTCCGTATTCAACCGGTCACTTGCCGCGGGGCTTCCCCGTATATCCAGGGTATAACATATAAAAAAAAAAGTGTGAATCCCCTGGAAATGAAAAAGCCAGCAAGTACAAGGGAAAACCAAGATGTGATACCACCACCACCCACAAGAACCACCTACGAGCTACGAGTGATCTCTCGGAAGACGAATCGGCACGGACCCTGGGTGTGCTACAGTCTGTAGATGTCGACGGGTAGAAAGAACACACTCACTACGTAAAAGTATTTGCAAAGGTCGTGAGAGTATTAATACCTGCGAGTACCATTCCGTCCAGTCCCTGATACCCTCGGGGCTCGCGAGTACTCAGTCATTTCAGCTCCCAGTACCCTGGGGGTTCGCGAGGACTCGGTCATTTCAGCTTCTTATACCCTAGGGACCCACGAGGACTCAGTCATTTCAGCTTCTGGCACCCTGGGAGCTCGCGAGGACTCAGTAACTTCAACTCCTGGGACCCTGGTGACTCGGTGCTTCAAAACGACTCGGACTCGCGAGTCCATCGGGTCCTGAATACTGGTACTGGCAATCTGACGACCTTCCGCAGTTTTATTTTCAAGGACAACATCAAACTAGACAAAGAAACGTGATTTCCGATTTCCCCTTTGTCTGAACTTTCGGCTAGGTACTCGCGGGGACTCATGTTATTTCTGCTCTTGGCACCATTGGGATTGGCGAGGGATCAGTCCTTTCAGCTCACCGTCCCCTGGTGCTGGAGAGGACTCAAGTCGTTCCAGCTTCTGGTTACCCTGGGGACTATAGCGAGGACTCAGTTGTTTCTGCTTGTTGGCGCCCTGAGAACTCACGAGGACCCAGTCATTTCAGCTTCAGGTACCATGGAGACTCGCGAGGATCGAGTCATTTCTTCTTCTGGTACCCCGGGAGCTCAGTATTAATATCAATAGTTCCAAATGACGAAACGACTCGGACTCGCGAGTCAGTCCCAACGACTGGTACTCCTACTAATAGTGGTCTTGACAAGCTTTGAAGTATCGCTGCTGCGTACGTATGAATACTGCTTCCTCGTCTTTCGTGTACAGCAGAAAAACAGTCTGTAGGTAACCACTTACTCCCCTCTGGGTGTTGAAGCTAGCGACCAAAACAATGATGAATTCAGTCTTCCCGACTCTGTTTTACGAGCACGGTGGGGGCCTACAAGAACGGGCAGTGCCATGTTGCGGCCGTGCCTTACGACTTCTTTCACTGCGGACACCAATCAATTTTTATCATCTCCCGACCCCAAGCCGGTCGCCCCGGTGGTTCAAGTGGTTAACCTCGAATTCTACTTGTTTGAGTCCTGGGTTCGAGCCCCAGGTGGGTCGGACTTTGACTTTATTTGCAAAAATAAAAAAGGATTCAATTGTTGAGAGCGCTTTGCAGCGTGGGTAGGCACAACTCGATGCGAGTCGACGAGGGAAGAAAAGGCTGAAATCTTCTCGCGATAAAAATGAAGGCACGTACGTAGCGGGAAGGGGGGAGAAGAGCCTGCTATGTGACCCCGGATCTGAGTTACGAGTTGGAAGGAGAGAGAGAAGAAGATGTGCGAAGATAATGAATGGGATGAGAAAAAAATAAAATAAAATAAACAAACAAACCCGCAGTGGGACTTGCCCCAATCGTCATTTTTATTCGCCCAATTTCCCCTCTCAACTCCCACACGTGTGCGTCTTCACATGATTGAAAGCCCCCGGTCACGAATGGCATCATGTACGTACGTATGGATAGTCCGTGGTCCTACCCGTAATGATAGTAAGGGTCATTCTTATCGGAGAGCTGTTCTTCCAAATTTTTGACATTTTTTTCGCGCAATTTTTCAATCTTCCATATTTTCCTGTTTTTTTTTCTCAAATATTGGAATGTTAACGAACTTGATATTTTTGCTTCTGGAGAATTTCACGAATGGTGACAGAACGCCTCCGTATATCGATACATATCTCCAATTATTTCCAAACTTTGGAAATTTTGGAAAAAAGCTCTCCGATAAGAATGAGCCTAAGTAACGCGGTGTGCACTATTATACTTACGTGTTTGTGTTCTCACCCGTTCTTCTACTCGTGGACATCCAGCACACCCAGCAGTGTCTGCGCTGATTATTCACCCTACAAGAGACACGAGCTCCGTGGGCACAAACTACGACACGTCAGAGAGATACATATTGCTATTACGTAATAGATCGAAATGCATTCAGTACTACTCGCAAGCCGAATAGACAACGCGATGCCACGCCATCGTCCTGGGTTCGACAAGCGCGACGTACATCCGCCAGCGACCTATTAATAATAAACACAATAAAAGAAATCATAATGAAACAAGATAAAAACAAAACAAAACAAGAAGAAAAATGAACCAAGGATAAAAGTGAAACAAAAAAAATGAAAGCAAAACGAAAGGATACAAAGGTCGAGGGATCAGAAAATCCGAGCACGACTTTTTGCTCATCCCATTTATTATCTTCGCACATCTTCTTCTCTCTCTCCTTCCAACTCGTGACTCAGATCTGGGGTCACATAGCAGGCTCTCCTCCCCCCTTCCCGCTACGGTATGTGCCTTCATTTTTATCGCGAGAAGATTTCAGCCTTTTCTTTCCTCGTCGACTCGCATCGAATTGTGCCTACCCACGCTGCAAGGCGCTCTCAACAATTGAATCCTTTTTTATTTTTATTTTTGCAAGTAAAGTCAAAGTCCGACCCACCTGGGGCTCGAACCCAGGACTCAAACAAGTAGAATTCGAGGTTAACCACTTGAACCACCGGGGCGACCGGCCTCCACGACTTAAAAGGGACACGCATGGTGGGAGAAAAGAGGGGAAAAGCAAAACAAAATACGTATACCTGCTGTCGTCGTCACTTTGCTGTGTATGCTGTACCACGTACGCATGCACCACGTTCGCATTAAGTATAAAAACTCTGGTGCCGACAGCTCAACAACACCGCAACAGCAACAACCCCAACGTCCTGGCCCTTTCAAGTATGTACCTACCAGGTAGACAGCAGTGCCACCCATCGTCACCATTCTGATCGTCACCCTTATTATTCCGAAACCGTCCCATGTGTATCTGCTGTCTTCACATTCACATGTTAAACGGTATTTCTACCAACAGCAGTGACTACCTGGTACCTGGCACATCAGTACACGTATTATTAATGATAGATCAATATTGATAGTGTCCATCCTGATTCCTCATCCTGGAGAAAAAATTAATTCCATGAACAGGTCAAGGCGATTGCTGACATATCACATCGTAGTAACTTGCTATCCATATTATTAATACAATTATACCTGGTACGAGTACCTGGTATTATTAATAGCAGTTTACCAATAATCTACTGGTAGAATTTACAGCAGTAAAGGAACCCCTTTAGAGCTGGGTGAAGCCGCATATCTGAAGCCGGAGATCCGCACCGTCGGACCGAAAATCTCCTAAACTAAACATGTGGACTCCAACAGACCACCTCCGACACCACCACACACCACACCACGACCACCACGCCAACATTAGCACCACCAGCAGTCTCTCGGCTCTAGACTAGAGATGGGTACCGGATGGCATTTTCGAAAAACCGAAAACAGGATAGGAGGCGTTATTCTAAGAAAAACAAATCGCTTCATCCGTTTTTTTCCTGCCGGTTTCAACCGGATAAACTAAAACCGGTTGAATCGCTTTCGACGTGGTTCGTAAAGCATCCATAACCATAACGATGCAAACAAACCAGGTTGATCGGCGGATCTGACGATCGGTTGAACTCTCAGCTGACGTACGTATTTTTTACCTGGTAGTTTTTTTTATTAAACCAGGTTTGTTTCTCATTGAGCGGCGCCTAGATTGTTTCTCCTAGTTTTTGCTTTCATTTTTTTCTTCTTTTTCTCTTTCGATTTGTCTACTTTGTTTTTGTTTTCTCTTTGGTTGTTTCTTTTCGTTTCACTATTTCACAGATTGTGTATGTCGTGCCTGTCGTATCTAGTGTGATGACATGGCTTTGCATCGCCCACTGCAGTGCTTACTGCACACGTGGCAACGTAGTATCTCTGTGGCGTAGCTTTGTGGCCACAGATCGAACTGACTGCAACAACTATAGAGGGATTTCGCTTGTTGCCCACGCAGGCAAAGTGTTGTTGAAAATCGTCGCGTCCCGCCTCAGCAACTACTGCGAGACCGAGGAACTACTCCCCGAGGAACAGTGCGGCTTCCGCCCCGCACGATCAACGATTGATATGTTGTTCGTCGTGCGCCGGCTGCAAGAGCTCCGACGACAGAGGAAAATCCCCTTATACGTGTGCTTCATCGATCTGCAGAAAGCGTACGACTCTGTCGACCGAGAGCTGTTATGGAAGGTACTCACACGCTTTGGCGTACCAACCAAGATGCTGAGAATTATCCGTAATTTCCACGATGGCACGCGGGCTCGCGTGCGTACTGATGACGGCGAGCTCTCGGAATGGTTTGATGTCACGCAGGGGCTGCGGCAAGGCTGTGTACTATCACCGTTACTGTTCAACGAGTTCTTCGCTGCTGCGTTACACGGTGTACTAGTACGCTTCAGCCAAGACGAAGCCATTGTAAGGGATTTGGTCCAACTCAGTGAAGCTGGAGTAGTTCGAACAGGGAAGGAGGAGCCATTGGCGTGCGTGCGAAGGTTTGTATGGGGCATGTTGTACGCCGTTGATGCAGGAATTGTCTCGAAGTCGGCTGAAGGGCTCGCCAAAATGATGACAGTCATCGTGACTGTCTTCGAAGCAGCAGGCCTCACGGTGTCGGAAAAGAAGACTGAGCCAATGGCCCTACAAACACCAGACCGGACAACCCTCGCACCACCGCTCGTCATCGAAGCGGCAGGTCAGAGATATAAGCAGACGACCCAGTTCTTATACCTAGGCGGCGTTATCCACGAAAACGCTGCGCTCTCGCTCGAAATCGACCGACGGATCCGCCTCATGCGAGCATGCCTCAAACGGTTCGGCCCGGAGTCGTATGATAGGACGACCGCCCCCCTTAGCCTTAAAGTCCGAATGCTGAAGGCCGAGGTGATTGAGACCCTGCTGTACGGGTGTGTGACGTGGACCCTCTGAGCGGAACACTTTGCCAAGCTTCGAACGGCTCGCCACCAAGTCCTGTTGCGAGTCATTGGCTTCCAGCGCCGACTTCGTACTGACCATGCCACCCTCTCGTACGCGAAGGCCCTCAAGATGACACGTTGCGAGAGCATCGAAACGACCATTCGTAAACGGCGGCTCTTCTTTGCGGGGGGCGTGGCACGGCAAAGCAAGGAGCGATTACCCAGTCGGGTAATGTTCGGGACGATAACTGGTGGGGAGAACCCGAGACCAGGCGGACAGTGTAAGACTTGGCATAGATGCATAGTCGAAGACCTTAGGGAGTTCCGAGCCACCGAAGGGTCAACGGAAGTTGCCCCCTTGGTGTTTGGAGTTGAGACCGCGTTGTGGTCCACTGCAGTCAAAAAGGCGGGGAAGTGGTACCGGGGGATCCTTGAAGCAGCCGAACGGTTCATGATGAGGTGGCACGAGGCTGAGGCTGAGATGAGTAGGCAGCGCCGCGCTTCCGCCGTGGATGGTGCCCAAGGGAACGGGGGGGAGGGGGCAACAGGAGAAGTGGCAGAAAGCCCGACCAATGGAATGCGGAGAGGGGGGGGAACAGGAGGGGTAGAAGGGAAACGGCGGTAGACGAAAGTAGGAAGGAGATGGCAGACAGGGTAGCAAGGCACCGAGTCGACTAGGAAGTAGAACATGACCATACTACTAGTGCTACCAACTGGTGCAGCTGGTTCGAACGTTGTCTTCCCTTGTCTTCTCTTTTTGTTTTTGTTTTTTTTCTTTCTTGCGCTGACTCTCCGTGATTTTCATTTTATTTTTTTCTCTTCCTTTTCTGATTGATAAGCCGTACTGAAGGAGCCGTGTGGCGTGGTTGGATGACGAACCTGCCCTGCTCGTTTCGTATTGTCTGGCGCCAAGGGGTTGGGCATAGTTGACGAACGCAGGGCGGAGACGGCAGTATGGGTAACAAGGTACCAGGCGGATTAGCAGGGAGAACCTGGCTTTACTACTCGCACCACAAACTGCTGCCGCCACCTGGAAGGTGCTTTGGGCTTTGGTCTGCCTGTTATGTCCGCTTTGTTATTTTTCCTTGTTACTTTTTTCCTTGGTTCTTCGTCTTACTCTGTTTACAAGCAGTGGTGTTTTTTTTGTTCTTGTTTTTTCTTTCTTTTTTTCCAGCTCGTTCTTTTTCAAGTGTTGGCCACCTCGCCTGCGGGGGGGGGGGCTCGACAGATAGTTTCTCCTAGATTTTGCTTTCAATTTTTTCTTCTTCTCTTTCGATTTGTCTACCTTGTTTTTGTTTTCTCTTTGATTGTTCCTTTTCGTTTCACTATTTCATAGATTGCGTATGTCGTGCCTGTCGTATCTAGTATGACGACATGGCTTTGCATTGCCCACTGCAGTGCACACTGCACACGTGGCAACGTAGTACCAGGTATCTCTGTGGCGTAGCTTGTGACCACAGAACTTGTATCTCTTCTAGGATTGAAGAATCGGCACGGACACTGGTTGTGCTGGATGTCGACGGGTAGAAAGAACGGTTTAATGTGAAGAACACACACACAATGGTGTACTCACAAGCGCGTGTTCGTTTGGTTCCGTTCACAAATAATGCGTCTCTGTGAGATGGATTGCCACGCGTGTTACTGCTGTTGATCAGTTTGTTTTTTCTTTTCTTTTCTCATCCCATTTATTATCTTCGCACATCTTCTTCTCTCTCTCCTTCCAACTCGTAACTCAGATCCGGGGTCACATGGCAGGCTCTTCTCCCCCCTTCCCGCTACGGTACGTGCCTTCATTTTTATCGCGAGAAGATTTCAGCCTTTTCTTCCCTCGTCGACTCGCATCGAATTGTGCCTACCCACGCTGCAAGGCGCTCTCAACAATTGAGTCCTTTCTTATTTTCATTTTTGCAAATAAAGTCAAAGTCCGACCCACCTGGGGCTCGAACCCAGGACTCAAACAAGTAGAATTCGAAGTTAACCACTTGAACCACCGGGGCGACCGGCATTTGGAAAAGTATACCTGGTAGTTTATTTCAACAAACGACGTCAGACTGCATAGAAACCACCACCAGAGACAGACCCGCACACTACACGCTCCCGCAGCGTCACGGATACCATCGTCCGGCGAGATGCAGTGTGTTCATTTTGTGTACCAGGTATGCGAGTGCTTGTCGTGGGTAGGCCCTGGCCTTCAAGGTGAGCCTCATGGGGGCACCAAGACATTCCGTTAACCCTTTTAGGACCGCAGTCCCGTTTTGGGGACAGATTACCTACGATTTGAGTGGTCTGCCCCCAAAACGGGACTGCGTTCCTAAAACCAAGTCAAGTAAGTATGCTTCTTTGCCTCAATGCGGGGCTTAACCCCTTTTAGGACCGCAGTCCTGTTTCGGGGACAGATTACTTACAATTTGAGTGGTCTGTCCCCAAAACGGGACTGCGGTTCTAAAAGGCAAAGAAGAATACTTACTTAACTTGCGGCAGGATTCAAGGCTCATGCACACATGTCGGGGTAAAACTACTTGAAACTAGAGTGACTTGTTTAAGGCAAAAAGCAGTTGCTTGCACTTGCCTTGACGACTACGAGTATCGTGTGTCCAAACATGGCACCATCAGACGAAACTCCAAACAGTACGGGGCAGCTACTATTTATTTGAACGCACTCAATTGCCGCGAAGGGGGAGATTTTTCTTCGGAAAAGGGCCTACAGGGCGATTAGGGCCTCTGCCTTGTCCCCTGGCTTAGGGGAGTTCCACCCAAGCGTAGTTTTTATCCGGTTTAACCCTTTTAGAACCCCAGTCCCGTTTTGGGGACAGACTAACTTAGAACTTGAGTGATTTGTCCCCACATACCGGTATGGGACTGCGGTGCTAAACGGGTTAACCGGTTCACTGTTCTCCAGTTCTTGTTTCGAAAAACCGAGCACGCAAGCCTACTGGGATTCCAAGGACCGCGTTGTATTTTTATACCCGGTGCCCATCTCGACTCGAGACTCCAGAGTGTTCAGGCGGTCTAAAAGTAGTGCCGCGTCGCATCCGAAAACAACGAGAAGCACCGCAGTTCAACAATTAATACGTACGGCGCGTATCAGGATACATACGAAAAATACAACAGAGTACGAGTAGTACGAGTTCGTAGCTCGAGACTACTTTACTAATATTAAGATTAATAGTACACTTGTGATATCCGGGCGGCACGAACTTGAAGTATACCTGGTATACGAGTACCAGGTTATCAGATGGTTTCGTGCTTCCTTGTATTATAGGACGACGTGCTACATGTATGACACGTGTACAAGTACAGACAATTGTAAATGTTAACGTTAGACTCACAGCCGTATCGGGTCATCCTTATCGGGGAGCGTTTCCCCCGTAAATTCAATGTTTTTTTTCGCGCTATTTTTTAATCTTCCAGATTTTCCTCATTTTTTTTTCCAAATATCATGTGAAATTTATCAAACCTGATTTTCTTACTTCTGGATAATTTCACGAATAGTGACAGAACGCCTCCGTATCTTGGTACAGATCTCCAATTATTTCCAAACTATGGAAGTTCTTGAAAAAAAAAATCTCCCGACAAGGTTTAGATGAGTTTATTTTTAAATCACCCGGGTAGCATCCAGCGGGGCCTATATCCCTAACAAGGAAATACATGTAGTTTTTGCATGCGCCAACGGCTTATAATACAAATAGTAAAATTCGAAAAAATGGGGTATAGACGAGACGTATTATTACGCAGCTTGCAAAGCAAAAACTATTAGGGCCGTTTCTAACGACCGAATGAAATAGCAAAAACCTTGCTATTTTGGTTTAGACAAAATTTCTATAAAGTTGCCAAAACCTTCTATTGTGAAACACTGCACATATATGTGCATATGTGGCAAATGTGTGCATCCTAACGCCCTCAGATTTTATTCAAACCCCTCACAGCAGCAGCAGCAGGTAGCCGACGGCACGCCGACGTTCTCTGTGGAGTAAATGCTGCCGCAGAAACGACTCCAGGCACAGCCAACGTACCTCAGAGGTCGGCAGTCCTTCCAGCCCGGCCAAAATCCCCTGGGAAAAGCTGGGACGGCTGCTGTTTGTGATTCTGTTTTAGCCCCCGCACAAAACGACACCCATGTTGCATCCACACGGGGCTCACGGCCAGTGTCGCCAGCCCTATCATCACTTTGATCAATACCACCGGGCATCCTTCATATCTTCCTCTACCACACAAGTTAGAGCGAGTCTAGCGTAGGGCGTCGTGGGGTGGTCTGGTTTGTGCAACCTTGCGTCAGCGTTATTGGGCTGAAATAGCAAGTAAAATAGAAAACTTATCTTTCCATAATTTTGCGAACGAACAGGAAGTGTAAGACCTACGCCAATGGGACAGCGAAGTTTCAATAAAAAGTTTGAATTTCATAGATACCCGCCAAGAAAAATCAGAACACGCTTCCTATGGGCCACGTAATAAAAAAAAAAAGTTCCTAACTTTTGGAAAAGCCCGAAAAAAGCAAATCTGGGGCCGATGTTGGGCCAGCATCGGCTTGAGAAAAACTCAGGCCGATCTTTGGTTCGAAGCGGCGAGATTCCGAGTCCTCGACAGACATCGATCAACAAAACCAACGATTACGTCATGAATTCTGAACGGAGTGCGCTCGTTAGGGGCTCCGACCCACCCCAGGGTCACCGTCTCCACACCATGGTCGGTGTCATGTGGCGGGAGCTGACCAGGCGCATGATAAAAAAACATTTGGCCGCTGACTTGCACAAAACAAAAGACAAAACTTCTCCATCCGTCTCGAATGGCAAAAAATAGAGTTTTTTCCAGGTTTGGGAGGATACCGTAGGACGCCGCCGGCAAGCTCTCGCGTCCTAGACCATGGATCCACCTGATATCTTCGAGGCCGTCATCTATATTTGTTGGCCTTGCCAGAAACCGAGCGGATTGGCCGTGGGCTGAGTCTATGTCGAGATCGAGCGTCGATCGTCGCACGAGCTGGTTTCGATCACCGTGTTGACAATTTGCAACCGGAAAAACACAAATTGCGCTGCCTGCAGCCGTTGGGGGAAAAAAAAGAAAAAATCAAACATTTTCCTCCTTTTTTCCCACAGCGACGGTACGTGAAAAATTTCGTCTGTTTTTTTAAAGCAATATATTTGAAAAAAAAACTTTTGAACTTCGCGTTTCCATAGGTCTAAGCCCCAAAAAAACGCTTGGCAAGTTTTTCGTTATTTTGGCAAGTAAAAAATTCCACATGAAAAATTAGCTAGTTCTTTGCTAAATATGCGTCGTTGAAAACGGCCCTTAAGCTGTTTCCTATGCGGTTCGATTTCGAGCTTCAGATTTGTGTTTTTCGATCTCAAAAAACGAATGCCAAAATCCGACGACCTGGGTCATCAGCAGATTTTCAAATCGAAAAATGGCATGCTCTCTAAATTCAAGATGTTATCCATGACGGCAAACAGCAGCAGCAGAACGATCGATGAGTTGGATGGTGACAGAGCGGTATAGCGACGTTGCTTCGCGCCCGACGCTCGGGCAGCGGGCGGCCCGTCCCTCCTTGGCCAGACTACAGTCGCCTGGCGCGGGCTCGGGCCTAGAGACCAAGAGAAACGCACTCGGCACGTACCTCTCCGTGGATACGTACGAGTACTCGTAGACTCACTGCTGTACAGCAGCAGCAGTCAGCCACAAAATCGAACACAAAATACCAAGAAAGGTTGGCTCTAGCGCACTCGCCACGTCTCTTTGCCGCCAGGCCAGAGGCAGTCAGCCTTGGCTCGCACGCTTGGGTCCTACGCGCAGGGCAGCGCACCCAGCGCGTCTCTTCGCGGCGCCAAACCACAAAAACAGCAGTTGGTCTCGGCGTTTGCTCGAATCTCTTACCAGGTACGTACACACACAATAAATCTGATTTTTCCGCTTAGGGCCCATCTTAACGAACAACCTTTTTCATGATAAGGGCCGGTCTTATCGAGGGCAAAATAAACAAAAAAAAAAACGAAATGAAAAAACGAAAAACAGAACTAAAGAGTACGTGAGTTTTATTGGTCAACATTGTAAAAATTAGAAGTAGAGATCCCGATACCTCCGTTTTCACATTTCGTTTTTTTTAAGTCCCAGAGGACTTGAAAAAAAACGAAATGGGTGCCAAATAAACGAAATATGGGATACCCACAGGGTCGAAGAGGAACAAAGGAGGAGCTCGACGCGTTGGGATGAAGTTCCGATAAAGTTTCTACGACCGGTTGGCAAGCGCACGATGACCGAGGTAGTGCATGTGGCTGCCACGCGGCTTGTCTGCTGACGGCGCGAGCACATATGGGTAGGGAATCACCATGGGGTGCCCTCGTAAGAAACGGGGGGATCAGGAAGTGGCTGTGGCGGTATATTTTTGGACATGAGTCCCACTCAACATTCAAACGTCTGCCATCGAACCGCGATGGCCGATACACAAGTTCTAGAGCACTCCGTAGGGAGCGGGTTGGACCACGAGAACCGCCTGCTGTGGAGGGCGCCGTACGTGTGCGAGTAGTGTCTATCCACCGTCGCTGTCGAGCGCTATCGCCGGGAACCACGTACTGTGGCGGTTGAGTCATTCCGAAAAATTGTACCGCGTAAAAATTCGACTCGGCTTCTTATTTTTGTTTCGTTTTTTTTTTCGTTTTTTTGCCCTCGTTAGGACTCAACCTGCTGTTTTTTGCGAAAAACGAAAGTCTGTTCGTTTTATTTCGTTTTTTTTTTCGTTTATTTTTCCCTCGATAAGACCGGCCCTAACACAATAGGAAAAAAAAAAAATGATTCGAACATAATTTCGTGAAAAGTATGCCTTTGGGTCCTATCGAGGAATAAGCGTATACGTACCTGGTATTTTTTTACATCGAATAACGCACAAGGGTCAACGAACACCAGAGGGCAACCAGCGAGGCGAGCGACGGCCCGCGTCCTCCCCGGGGCGCCGCGGGCTGCAGCCGGTTGTTTCTGCCGGCCCCGCCGAAGAGGCTATCGCTCTTGGGATGTCTTGGGTGGCTGGCGCAGCCCCGAAGCCCCACGCAGGCAGCAGCGACGGGGATACAGCGATCGATTTTCTGAGCGAAGTCGTGACCTGGGCGGTGCTCGTCGCGAGGCAAAGAGGGATGAAGAACTGGGTTTGCGACGGCCTTGTAATTTTTTGAGGAGCCGCCGATGGTCTACTCTGTGCTAGGGACCGTCGGACCTCGCGCTGCGGCTGCTCCGGCGGCCGTGTCTCTCGGGAATGGTGGATCTCATCTGTGAAGCAGTCAACGACACGGCTCAAGTTTGCGTGGCTTGCTTCGGTTTCAGGAACATGCCACGTCGAGTTGGACAAACTCTCCGATTTGAATAACACGAAGAGCACAAGAAGTCCCGAAAGACTTCTTGTCGAATTCGTTTTTTTCGTTTTAATTCGAATCAAACATCAAAATGCCTGATGGGCGCTCCACTGTACGACCCATCAGATGCAAATCAAATCAAACGAAAAAAAGATCGGCGGAGTACCATAAAAAAAATGTTCTTGTTAAGGTGGGCCCATAGGAGGACTGTTGATTTGCCAACTTGACATCTGAAAATGCGATCGGGCCAAAATCTGAAGCTCAAAAATCGAACCGCATAGGAAACGGCCTTACCAGGGTATTATTTAATCAGTCGATTTCACAGCTGACGTATTTCACAATTTTATAAAATCACTGTGTAAAGTCAGTGAAAATGGGATATACGTACAGACGAGACGTATTACGTAGCTCAAAGCTGAGTATCAACTATTTAATCAGTCGGGAACTCACAGCTGACGCATTTCATAATTTTGTTGAATCACTACCACTGTCTTACTCACACCAGAAGGTGTCGGTCGAACCAACCTAACCACAACCCTAACCCTAACCCCAACCCTTGCTCTTTTAACTTTAACCCCTTTAGAACCGCAGTCCCGTTTGGGTACAAAACTACTTGAAATTTGTATGGATTGTCCCAAGAACGGGACTGCGGTTCTAAAAGGGTTAATATACTGCTGTACGTAGGCTATCTGAAAAAAAAATGCGGATCAACCTCCGCAACAAAAAGGTGATGTTTTTGATACTTTTATCTGGTATGTTATTGTAGGTCAAAATCACGCTATTATACTCGACCTGACGACCTGGGCCTGACTGCTTGTGTGTCCAGGTGGTGTCCAGCTGTGTGTGTGTCTGTGATGTGTGTGCGCAACTTGAGTACCAGTCAAAACAAACTATATGCCTGGTACCTGGTATGGAAACTACGTCGTCAGTACAGAACACTCTACTGCTTGTAGTCCGATGGCTTCGTTCCGAGAGGCGGGTGCCGTGTATACTGCAGTACTTGTACGTAGATATCTAAATAGCAGTAGTTGCCAGACCACATAGCGAAAAAATCGTCAGAGTACCAGGAGGGGCATGCACCCCGTACTTAGCAGCATAATGCACGCACCACATCCACCATCTCCGACGCATAGTCCCGGCCCGAGGCTATGGAAAACCAAGGAGTGCCTCCAAAATTATCCGCACGCTGAAGGTAAACCGCGATCACGCCTGCGTCACATGCCAGAGAAACCGTGAACGGCGACAGGAACATGGAGGGACAGAGAGAGGGCGGGAGGGCGCTTGCGAGCGCCTTGGCCCCTGGCCCGTCTTCCGTAGCCTCGCTCAACCACGAGCAGCGATGTAGCAGAGGGCTGTCGACAGAGACACAACAGCATGTTGCTTGCACACACACAGGCTCAGGAGCAGCTCATCGTAATGCGCCCCCTAGTCCCTATTTCGCAAGTTCTTTCGTAAAACTATATTTTTCTTGTGGAAACCCGGAGACTCGCGGCTTGCGCATCCCCTAGCCCCTATTTTCTAAAGTATTTTCAAAAGATCAAACCTCGGTAAATCTCGGGGAGTTACGGCGAGATTCTGACTCGGCGCGGTACATTTCCCGAAGCACCTCCCGCACTAGCACCTGCAATTCCAGCCGATACGCCGCCGGTTTCAAAAGGTTAGAAAGAGGGACGCTGACCATGGGTACCCTACCCACACAAATTGCTTTCGACACCCACGGAGGACTACCTACCGCCGGTGGCCTGGTCGTACCGAGTCCGGGACAGCTCCGATTGAAGGTCAGTAAAGTGTTGCCTTGCGATTTGATAGCACAGCAGCAGCAGCAGCAGCAGTGCAATTGCTCCTGGCTCCTGACTGCATACCTACAGCAGTACAGCAGTACCAGTTGTATTAATAGTAGTAACCGGAAGGTCAAACTAATACAGATAGAAAAGAAGATGGGGCCTGTTCCGTGTCGGAGTTGGCGTTTCCAGCGTGTGCTGTGAGGCGGTTAACTTTTACCTGCTCTCGCACGGGGTGGAGATGCCAAGCTTTCGCGCACTGATTTCATGTGCCCCTTGCTGCGTGCCGACGCCGGTGGCCAGCGCTGCAGCGTGCAGCGGCTTACGGCATACCTGGTATGTCCTTCAAGAAAACCGAGAGCTGTCCATACTACTACCCTCCGCAACGTTACGCGACCAAGATAAATTTCCTCGTTGGTCCATGATCGCTCTGCACATCCCTCAGCCATCTCCAACCCATCAGAAATCAAAACATCAAATCGCTCATGAGTCATGATGATGAAACAAGAAACGAACGCTCGGTTACTCTGTCTGCTGCTGCTGTGCTGCTGCTGCTGCTGCTGTGGTGTCTTTCGTTGTTCTTGTGTTCACGCCGTCAGGTACTGCGCCGTACATCCTCGTAGGTATCGAGCATACTTGCACAGCAGTAGTACCACAGCATTATTAATAGTTGCCCCGTTGTTGATCCACACGTGACATGACCAGCAGCGGGCACAGCATCAGCGTCATCAGCACCAGTGCAACTGCGGCCCTCCCACAAGCTCGCACGTATATAAGATAGCACCGCAACAGCAACAGCAGCAGCAATCCAACAAAACCATAAATGCGTCCGACTCTAGCAGTAGCAACTATAAGCGTCCCTGCGGGCGCAGCCGCAGCAGCAGCAGCAGCAGTATTTTCCCTCTGTTCCGATTCATTGTCACTCGTTTCCACGAACAGTTCAATGATCATGATTGACAGCCCCGGCAACGCTTCCGTCAACCATTGTACCGGCGGTTTGCACGTATCGCAGTACCTACTGATGCCTCATGATGGGTCATGCTGATATCATTTTACACCGGTAGCGCTCGCCCCTCCCACCGTTCGAGATCGTTCTCGAGCTCTCGGTCCGAGCCATGTCGTGATCAGCAGAACAGCACCTCTCACCTGCTGGTCGCTGTACACCGGGTACCTATAACCCGATACGAATACAAGTACGTACATCGTACCTAAAATTTGATGCGACAACCGCATATTGTGTGCGCCTATATATATTTGAAAAAGAAATCACGAGCGGGCAGTAAGCAACAATGTTCACCGAGATACACCGCCAACGGTGCCGCCGACATCTTCGCCGACCTGCTGGCATGCCCACCGACCGCCACGATGCACACACACCCCGCGCCCGTATTTTTCCACTTGAAACGCTGTCGTCGGGACGCAAGTAGCTCCGTAAAACAGCAGTACTTGGTCGTAGTCCCATCCTGTTCTATGATGCTTCATCCGAAAATTCGGCGGGTACGACTCGTACTTGTTTCTTTTGAGTTTTGAGTCTTTGTTTTTTTACGGGTGATCGGGGGGAACATCTCCAGTTTTTGGTTGACTTTTGGTTGATGCTCTATATATACCTGTACGAGTACAATAATTTAAAAATATTTGTATCGAGATAAAATCGCTCAACAGGCACTCTTTTACCAGGTACCAGGTATGTCCGTAGTGCGAAGATCACAAAAGGATACAACTCGTTGGACATGATATGAACGCGAGTACGTAATACTGCTGTACTATTAATAATGCTCGCAGTACGTACGCGTGCGACTTAACTGCGCAACATTCGGCCGTCGATGTGTACGTACGTAGTAAACTAAAAACTGCTGTGGGCTTGTTTCATTACGAGTTACGAGTATGAAAAGTTATGATTTTTTTTCGCAGCCGGGGGGAAGAGGGCACCGGCAGCCGGCCAATCCGATGGAAAACGGTATACCAGGTATCTGTTAGTTCAGAGTGATAGACAAGGGACTACTATTATTTATACTGCGGAATACTCGTACGAGTACTCGATTCAAGTTGGACTTGGAACATGTACTATACATTGTCGGAGGGCGAACTTGATCATAATATGTACACCGCCGTTCACACCGCTTGCAAAGCTGAGTCTATTAATAGTAGTCTGGACTACAGTACTTGACATCGATCGACACATTTGCTCGAAGTCACAGCTCATCATACACACAAGTATTCTCCCCCAAATATAAACAAAACCACTCCTTGAATTCTGCAGCTTCAGATTTTGTCTTCCTCAAATTATACGGACTGCTGTATTTCTTGCATGAGGACATGTAGAATCCGCACGTACGTAAATCCGCACGTACGTAGTCGTATTAATAGTACGCGCGATCGAAGTATCACACCCCTTGCACAGACAAGATGAGTTTCGACCAAATCCTCGACTTCACAGCTAGCTGCTTTTTTTTTCCATAAATATGATCATACAAGCATAAATATGTACCTGGTAGCTCATCATGTACCGGCGGACGGGCTTTTGAATCTGCAATAATAATTCTAAATGTGTACCAGGTACCAGGTATTTTAATGGTCTTCACTACTACTCATATTAATAATAGATATTATACGAGTACGTTCGGCTACGAGTATATCGGGTTTTGGGGGGGGGGGGGAGCCGCAATCTCGTTTTGGGGACAACGTACTTGAAATTCGAGTGGTTTGTCCCCAAAACGGGACTGCAGTACTTGAAGGTTGAAGCCGAAATCATGTATTCCTGATCCATTATGGACCAAAAACAGGTACACACTAAAAACACGTAAAAAGTACACGCCAAGAGCCCTGCCATTGCATGGACAGCCTCTGTTTTTGGCTTGAAACTGGCCAGTTACAGCTGGATTTGTCTACTTTGTCTATTCATACTGCTCGTGCAGCAGTTGTAGCTTTCAAGTGTTTTTGCCTGGTCTTTAGCCAATCACAGAGGCCATACCTGCACTGCTGTTTTTTCTCTGCGTAATGCGCTCTTTGGTCCGTCGGTTGCAATTCTTACGTGTAAACTCTGTACGTACGTATGTAGATGTACACACAAACGCATATATATATATACGCAGGCTGATTTCACTTTTTCTTCTCTGGGGTGTACGATGTGCTTCGGTTGTTATGATGTGTACTTTGTTGTTGATTTCTAAACAGCAGTAGGAGTCATATACGTACACAACTGCGGACATAAGAGACGACAGTTCGTCTGCCCTACCCCGCGTCGAGGTACTCTCAGGTTTGGTACGGCAAAATTATTTCATGCCAAGCAGGCGGTTCCTCGAGGATGGTCCAGAGGCTTCAAAGCTGGCAACTGGGGGGGGGGGGTGCAGGATAAATACTCTTAGCGCGCCCGCCGTGGCGAAACAAAGCCTGGCGACCCTCGTGGTAACTACATACCCTGATACCCTTGAAAAAAGCAAGACAATTCAGATTTAGGAGGTCACACGCTCTCAATGCTAGCGCAGATTTTTTTTTTTTTGTGATTTTCTCATGGCCAAAAATACCGCTCGTGGCGTGTGCTTTTACTGGATTTCAGTATGTAACTGTTTTTGGCTCGAATGGAACAGGTGCTTTTGGCTTTTGCCCTTTTTTTGTTGCAGGGCCTCGCCGTTGCGTCCCGTCCCCCCCTGTTCCGCCCCTTCCGGCGAGACGGAGGAGGTATCGCCGCCTCCGCCACCACGGCTACCGCCGCCGCTATTACGGGGGACCATAGTTAATAGGACCTAATATTGTTAGTAAAAATGGTCAACTATGTAGGTTTTTATATATACCATAGGTCCTACTAACCATGGTCCCCCGTATTAGTAGCACCACCGCCGTCGCGACCTTGCCCTCCTCTGTGGCTCGCCGAGAAGGCGCGCCCGCCGAACGAAGATGGAATCGTGTAAATACCTGGTACGCAAGTCTACGTGGAAGTATGAGGAGTACCAGCTGCTGTGTGCTTTTCTGTTCCCTCCGCGCCCATTTGCGCTCGTTTTCCGAACAAGCGTACGTATGTTGTATACAAGCGATGCGACTCGTGACGAGAACGACGACAATGGCAGAGGCGCACGTCGCAGCTAGCTATTGCTATCGGCTGCCTGCGCGATTCCGAAAACGAGACTCCAGCCAGACGACTACTCCTGACCAAGACCAACCCATCATCCCACAGCCCCGGATCTGCCGAAACCAGAAACCCAGCAGCAGCGACCGAGCATGAATGCTGCTTGCTCCCGCGGCGGCAGGCAGTGTTGTGCAGCACAGCAAACGTGCACTGCAGTACAGTACGCAGTACACCCCTGTGCAGCAGCATAAAATAATAGTAGATGCGGGTGGCGCCGACTATTGTTAAATCTTGTACGACCCCTCTCTCTGTCTTGTTCCCCTCCCTACCCCGACGCCCCCCCCCCCCCGCTAATTTCGCTCTCTCCCCCCTCCCCCCCCCCGGCCTGTCAACACTGTGATACATCCGTAGGACACTCTCCTCATGGCAGCAGCCTACAACTCTGGCGACGATTTCACTAGACCCTCAGGCAACCAAAACGAGAACAGCAGCAGCGGCAACATCAACAACAACAGTAGCAGTGGCATCAGCAGCCCTACTGCAGGAGGCGGCGGTGGCCTGATGACTGGCCAGTCCTCTGTGGGCGTCAGCGTCGGCGTGACCTTCGGCGTCGGTGTCGGTGTCGGCCCGGCGGGAGGCGTAGAGCGTAATGCCTCCTTGCTGGATATACATGACGAGGACCAAAAGCTGCGGACGACGTGTGACGGCTGTACCGTGAGCAAGATCAAGTGCGACGGGGGGCACCCGTGCAAACGCTGCTCCCGGCGGAGGGTGGAGTGTGTCTACAGGGAGAAGAAGTGAGTGAGCGAGGGAGGGGAGGGAGGGAGGCACGGGCGGAGGGGCGGGGAGTTGTTACGGGGGGGGGGGTCGGGTGTGCTTGCTTGCCTGCTTGCTTGCTTGACTAGATCAACAGTTGTGAAATTATTAGGGCTGTTCGCGGGTCATGACCCGACCCGCGGGTCGGGTCAGGAAGTGTTCAAAATCTCACGGATCGGGTCGGGTCGGGTCAAGAGGTTTTCAAATCTTGCGGGTCGGGTCAGGTCGGGTCAAGAGTTTTTCGGACCTCACGGGAAGATCGGGTCGACCTTTTTTCAAATCTCGCGCGTCGGGCTGGGTCGGGTCAAGGGGTTTTCAAATCTCGCGGGTCGGGTAGGGTAGGGTCACGGGGTTTCAAATCTCACGGGTCGGGTCGGGTCGGGTCGGGTCAAGAGGCTTCCAAAATATCGCGGGTCGGGTCAGCTGACCCGACCCGACCCGACCTGACCCATGAGGATTGATCTGGCTCGCTCGGAAGTTATCTCCAGACGACGTGACATGCAGGAGTGCCTCTGCAGAGAGAAGAAGCGCGTGAGCGAGGGGGAAGGGGGGAGGAGGGGGAAGGGGCTGCTTGGTTTGTACTATTTCACGGGGGGGGGCTCGGGTGTGATTGCTTGCTTGCCTCGATGAAGCAATGCTAACTTGTCTCCTGGCGGGGCATGATGCGGTTGCTTGTAATTTTACGTGTAAGGCTGCAAGTGTACGCTTTACTAGAAGTGAAAAAATAATACGGACAAATATAATTCTCTGCGGGGGAAATCGTCCCCCCGAGCAATCAACGCACAAGAACATCGGTTGATGAAAGTGATCTATTGTACCACTTGCATAATGGCCGAGAAGAACATTGGAAGATTAGATCTCGGGAGGGGGGGAGAGAAAGAAGCACCCCTCGTGGCAAGTATCGCAAAAAAACGCTTACCTGGTACCTGGTACGTACTGCAAACGAAGGTGGTGTTTGTTTTTTCCTACGCCAGGAGGTGCGGTCCGAAGCGCCGGAAGAGCTGCCGTGACGACTCAGGAGACGACAGCGACGGCGCTAGCGGTGCCGGCGGTGCCATCACTCACAGTGACGGGAACTACGGGCACGGCGGACGTAAGGTCCTGAACACGAGGGAGCAGCAGTTCCTGACAAAGTTCTACGGCACCGTCAACAAGTTCATCCCCATGACGTGCCTCACCGTCATCCGCGACGCCATGAACCCGCTACCGCTCGAGGTTATGCCCGGGGTCTCGACAACCGAGGTGTGTTTTTTCGGGGGGCTAGAAAGGGGGGGGCAGAGGGGGGGGGGGGGGGAGAAGGGAGAGTACCGAAAACTTTTTTTTGTTACTGTTGGAAGCCACCCTTGTTGCGGTTGCTGCGGTCACAGCTCGCGACTCTCGTTCGCTCTCGCGGTCTTGGTTTCTTTGTGTGTGTTTTTTTATCTCTTCTCTGTGTTTCGCTCTGTCTTCTCTCTCTCTGCCTCTCGCTCTCTGGCCCACGAACCACCTTGGTTGATGACCGTATTGGTTTTGCCGTCTTGAGTCGACCCCCTTGATCACCTGGGCTTTGATCGCCTTGAGTATCCACACCCACCCCTGATCGATGACCGTTGATGCTGACCGTTGAAATCCGGTGACCGTCGATCGACTACCGTTATCCAGGCGGAGAAGAACGTCTACCACGCGCGCAAGGCGGTCCTCCTGGGCTGCGTGGCCGTCGGTGCCGTTTTCTGCGACGACGAAGGTTCGGCCGGCGCTTACATGGCCCAGGCGCAGATCCACCTCAAGGACTGCTTCGATGCCTTGCTACCAGAGGTGCGGGAGTGTGAATTAAGATACACGTGGGATGGGGCGGAATTGCTTCGAACTCGGAACCATTGTTTTGGGGCATACTACTTGGAATTAGTGTGGGACACTTTTTTCAAAAGTGTTCAGAGTGTTGATTTTTATGCATGCACCGTTCTTGTCAGGCTCGTGAAGACTTTTTTTTTTACCTTAATAACAACACTATTACAGGGGGGACTATAGAAAATAGGACCAAATATTGTTATTACGGGGGGCCATAGTTAATAGGACCAAATATTGTTTGTAAAAATTGTTAAATATATAGGTTTTCATGTATACCATAGGTCCTGTTAACTATGTTTCCCCGTAATAGTAAAAACAGATAAATATATACCAGGTAGGTTTTTGTGTGTATCGTATGTCCTTTTTACTGTGGCCCCCCGCAATACAGTAGTAAGGATACGAACGGGAGTCTCCGCCTCAACAGCGGAACGGCCATAGGTTGGATCTAACAGATCGTCCGAACTGCAGGCATGGGACTTGGGCCACCTTGCAGCATGTACGTGGTGTGCTATTCCCCAACCATTTCCCATTACGCATAGTGGAATAGAACCTACGGTACACACAAAAACCTATATATTTACCTATTGTTACTGAAAATATTTGGTCCTAATTACCATGGTCCCCCGTAATACGAATAGTCCAAACCCTTTGAAGAATCGGTTGACGTCCTAGCTATAAGGCTATATTAGCGTTACGTGCATATATATTTATATCCTGCCGTAGGAGCGGTCGGTCAAAAGGGGTCGAAGCACGGTTTCCTCCGTAGCAGCTTTGGTTGGTTCATTGGCTGGTGACTGCCTGGTTGTTCGATCGATTGATCGATCGATTGATCGTTTGGTTGGTTGATGGGCTGGTTTGCTGATCGATTGCTTTCATTGGCTCGCGTCGAATGGTTGGCGGGGACTTTTTTTTTTTCTTCCTTTTGCCTTATCTGGCACATCGCTGTGAATCAAATCATCCGAACCCCCTCTCTTGGCTATCCTCTCTCGCCCTCTCTCACAATGTGTCTCTCTATATCTGTGTGCCCGCCTGTTTCCTGCCTGTCTCTTACATCTCTTTCTCTCTCTCTCCCCCCCCCCTCTCTCTGTGTGCCTCATGAATTGCTTGCCCCCCTCCGTGCTTGCGCTCCGCCTCGCCTTCGCTCGTGCGCGGTGACTTACCAGGTGGTAAGTTGCTACCTCATCATGGTGGTGTATCACCTGCATTTCCTGGACCGCTCCAAGGTTTTCCGCTACATAGGCTTCGCCCAGCAGGCCTACCGAGAGCTGGCTCAGTCCAAGACGGTGAGTGCTGGCTGGCACCTCCTCGATATCGTTTGGGGAACATTGTTTTGCGTGGCTGTATCGGTTTGTTTTTTTACGTGGTCTAATTGCGTCTTGTCTTTAACGGAAACGTTGTCTATATACTTCGAAGTATGTGTACGTACCCAACGATGCCTCTCGCACCACCCAGTGTCTGCTCCGATGATTTCTCCTACTACTATTAATAATACTACGTACCTGGTACTCAGGAGACACAGATTCTTGGTCCGGAGCTATCAATACGAGACGGAGAAAAGCAGGCGTCGAAAACCAACTGAGGGCGTTTGTTGTGTTTTTCGCAGAGATAAGTGTTCTTATCGTTGTGATTTGTATGGTGCGAACATATATGTTCATGCCGGTACTTCTGAAATGCCGCGTCACGCACATTGCACGGCTTTTTATAAAGTAGCAGCCGCCGGTTTTATCGAGCTCACAGCTGACGTACCAGGCACGTACGTTGGTACCTGTTTTTCTAACGCTTCTGCTCAAGAAGTTAGTTGCTGTATATACGAAACATAGGTATGCTGTACTACATACAGGAAGGCCGCCGCCTTCTAATACCTCTTGTGTACGTTTTTTTTTTTGTTCTCTCCCCGCTTCCGCCCCTAGCAGGTTATAGACGGGTACGTGAGAGATAGCGTGCGCATGCTCAGCACCTTCCTCCACGTGGCCTGCAACAGCGACGTTAGGTGCGTCGCGGTGCCCTACAGGTTCACCTTTTATGATTGTTTTGTTAGCTGCTGCTGCTGGCAGGAGGGGAGGGGGTGAGACCTTCATGCTCATGTCGTTAGTTGCTGCTAGGGGAGGGGGGTGTACTCGATAGGAGAGATGTACTCGATCTCATGCATGGCCGTAGTCGTAAGATCATAGACCCTCGCATCCCTACAATGTCGGGACGGAGCATCTCGGGTTTTCACCGACCAGGCACACATTGCTTGCACCACGCGCGAAGCGCCGTGAGGTGTCCGGCGAGTCGCACGAAGGGTGGGCTGCGTCCTACCTACGACGAGAACCGCTTGTGAGGCGGACTTGCATGTGGATGACAGCTTCAATGAGTTAGTTCAATTTCCGGTGTGGCCACTTTCAGAGACAGCCAAGGGGTCACTATGTAACTGTCTCGTGGGTGCCTTACCATAAACACCACGTGATGCGATCATTCCCCTGGTGCGGAGCAAAGACTCTCCACCCCGCACGAATGATCTATAACTCGATCGCCAGCTGTGACTTTGACCGCCAAAAAAGAAAAACGGCACCCTGGTTGTCTAGCTCACGTTTTGAGCGGCATGTTTTACAGTGTCGTTGCCAACCGACGCCAACCCAACCTCTGTATAATATACTGGGGTGTGGGGGTCAGGGGGGTCGGGCCGGGTGTTGGCTGCCCCATCCCCAGCCTTTTTTTTTTCGCAAGTCAGCTTGAAAATGTGAGTACCAACCACTCAAATCGATCGAACTCGCAGCTGACGTATTTTGATCTATTTTCCGAAAAGTGACCGCCGAGATCTCTCAATCTCGCACCCCACCCTCCGTCTCTAGTTCGGCATGTGGTGGGCGTCGCAACTTGGTTCTATCCTACCCTGCGATTTTTGTAGAGTCCTTGAGAGGGGAGGGGAGGGGATGGGGGGCGGGATCTCTCCGCATGAGATCGGCGACCGCTGCGTATATATATATATATATATATACTGAAGTATGTAGAACGCCTGCATTGTCTCTATCTGCCCCCGCCCGGGAGTACGTGTGTCCGCTTTGTTCACTCTCTTCTCCACTATGTCTTATGCGTTTCGATGCCTTGTCTCTGTTTGACTCTGCGTTTCTGTCTTTCTCTCCATCACTATGTGCGTCCCTTTCTCCCCTCCCTCCCTCCCTCCCTCCCCCCCCCCCCCCCCCCCCCGCTCCTCCGTTTTGTGTCTCTGGCACCGCAGGGCCGATGAGATCGACCTCGCGGCAGAGAGGTGCCCCGAACCAGGGAGCGGCAACCTGTCCCGTGTAATCGCTGTTTTCTCGCACGTCCTGCTCATGCTCTACCGGAAAACCAACCCTGAGGCCGCGGCCAAAGCATCTCCGAACAAAACCCTCCCCACCATCGCAAGCCTCGCAACCTTGGTGAGACCCACAGCCACCACCAGCATAGCAGCATGCATGGAGGGAGGGAGGGAGGGAGGGAGGGAGGGGGGCAGGGGGGGCAGAGAAGCGGGGGAGGGGGGGGGCGAGCAGCGCGCGCTCGCTTGAAGTACCGAGCTTTGCTCCTGGCGGGA
Source organism: Nereocystis luetkeana (assembly GCA_031213475.1). Lineage (NCBI taxonomy): Eukaryota > Phaeophyceae > Laminariales > Laminariaceae > Nereocystis > Nereocystis luetkeana. Next base: position 11,925,914 of record JARUPZ010000004.1, read on the forward strand.
AAAGTTAGTGCATTTTTTGGCAGCGAATTGGCAGAATGGGGAATTGGCAGCTTTTCGTGGGGAAAATACATTTTTGGCGGGGGAAAAGTTTATTTGTTCTTGTCGGTAAGAAGAGCATCGGTTTTCGGTTTCCTTCGGTCTTGGCCTGGAGGGTAAATCGGCGGGGGGATTTCTGGGAGTTGCGGAGAGTTGGTTGCCCCGCACGAAATCCTCTGCCGTTGTGCCAAAAATTCTCGTCCGCTTGTGTTTTCTTATTTTTGCATCATACCCATACCACTATCTTTGTTCAGTGTTGTTATGTTTGTTGTTGTTTCGCTGCTTTTTGCTCGTCTACGTGACGTTGAGTGTTATATATATATATATATAGCCAAAATACGTCAGCTATGAGTGTGAATTCTGATCGTAGTTCGCGGACAGCTGGTCAGGCCACAGTCAGGACGAGTAGTGCCTCGTTACGGAGATCCACCAGACCAAGTGAGTTGAGTCCAACTTGTTACCACACTATTAATACTACTGTAAGAGCAGACTGTTGCTTTGGGTTTTTTTTTGTCGCTGCTTATTGATATGTTTCCGTTCTCTTTGTTCATTATTCCCCTTTATTTATTTTTGACGTTTTGTTCATTTTTTCTGTTTTTTTTTATTTCATGTATTTCCTTCTGGCATGTTGATGTGCGCTTCTGTTGTTGTCGTTGTCAGGCGGACGAGGCGGACCTTCTGCTGAGCATGGTCGAAGATCCCGGGTCGTTCGCGGTGATCGTCATGAAGACGCTGCGCGGCTACTTCTTGCTGATGAGGGGCCGCGAGCAGGAGGTGCTGGAGTTGGTGGCCTTGCCGGTTTCCAAGGCCCTTGAGGCCGACCACGGAGTGCTTCATTTCCCCCTGTGCTGGCACATGTGAGTCGTCGCTTTTGCTCCTCTCGCATGAATTTTAACGCTCGGCGACGTTCTGGACAAGCCGTGGTTACAGGGGTCTCTCCCCCCCCGGCTCTCCCCGGTGCATGGTGCAAGCAATGCCTGCCTGGTCGGTTCCGTCGACGAAAACCCGACGTGATCCGTCCAGGCATTTTTGGGGATGCGAGCGTCTATGATCATATATACGACTACGGTCATATAGAACCACATACTTAGATCATAACCCCTGAGCGTGCTCGGTTGGTGCATTCCTGGCCTCTCAGAGCTCCCACTTCCAAACCGCCTCCTTTCATTACTTGCCGGACCTTTCCAGCAGTTCTTTGTTTTCTCGGTCCTTCCTTCCTTTTTTCTTCTTTCGTTTCGTGTGCGTGCGTGTTCTCCGAGCACGGCATCGCGGGAGGACCCGGCACCGTCGCGGGTGCCAGCGGGTGCTGGCGGGTAGCGGGGGGGTTGCAAGGAGCGCGGTCGCCGCTTTCGTGCCTAGGCGTCGCGTGTGCCTCGAGACACGAGGGATGAATAAACGGGCTTTGTCTGGCTTCGATTTATGATTGTTGATAGAGTATGTATGAGTTTATAAAGGTCGTTCGGGAGGGCAAGATCATATTCAAGCGGTGCTTATTTTTGCGACCACGCTGAAGTTGAAAGAGGGAGGTGTGCAGTTTGAACACCAACGTTATCGAGCTGGCGAACGACGGCCACGGTGAGCACCGGGCTTCACGCGGGGCGGGCGACGGGGCTGATTGTGGCAGAGAGTGAAAAAACTTTACCCGGACCGACTCGGTAGCGAGGTGGTCGCGAGAGGGGCGGGCGGCGTACGAGGTCGAGAGAGAAGCTCTTCTGTGCGATTTTTTTCTTTTCTTCTTTTCGACCGGGTGTAAGGTGTTTCAATCAGGCAGAAAAATATTACACGAGAGGGGACGGGGTTTTTTTCCCCTTTTCGAGTTTTCGGTTTCATTTTCATTGTTTTTGCTGTGCTTTCGCTTTCTTCGTACATACAGTACAGACATACCAGGTAGAGCGTATCGAAAGAAAATAAGTACAGGCAGTAGTACCCTACCTGGGGTGTATGTACGTACGTACGACATCCGCGACGCGAAGCGTATATGTGGCATCCAAGCTGACGTCGGAGCTGTTTTTTCCTGAAGCATGGCGGCGGGACTCTTGGCATTATCAAGTCGCCGGTTTGCAACTACGATCCTTGAAAACACTAAACTCAATCGTGGACCTCTGTTCGCTTCGCATAATTTGATGTACTTTTTCCCTTCCTAAGCGAGCGTAGCGGGTGGCGTAGGCCGCCCGCGGAGCGAAGCGCCTTGTATGACATACTGTAGTACCTACACCGCCTGCGCGTGCCTTTGACTCGTATCTCGCGCAGACTACTCAGTATTATTGGTGCTGGTCGAAGTTCATCGTTTTTACTGATTTGATTGGATGATGGATTGGATTATTTATTGCCTCATTAAATGATTGATTGATTGGATGGTTGGTTGGTTGGTTGGTTGGTTGGTTCGCTGAATATTTGTTTGGTCGAGTGAATTGACTGGTCGATTCACTGGTTCATTCGATTCGTTGATTCCTTAGTTATGACTCGCTCATTCATTTTCGCCTCCGTACCTCCTCGCCTCCATGCCCGCCCGTTCTCTCGCTCCCCCCGCCTCCCTGCGTGCTGCGTGTGTGATCGCCCGTCCAGGTGCCGTTGCGTGAGCGCCTTCCTTCGCCGCAAGGGCGTGAACGCGATCGCCGGCGGAATGGATGAGGTAATGGACCCCCTCCGGGGGACGCTGGCGTTTGCCGAAAGCTGCTGCGGCGTCGCGCAAAACGTGTTGGGCGTCTACGCGGGCAAGGGCTCGTCCGCGTCCGACCGCGGACTCTTCTCCAGAGCGACGAAATCGGACCCGCCGATTTCGCGAAAGCGCCACCACGACACAAGCGACCCCGCCAGCTTCTTCCCTCCCGTAACCGCCACCGCTTCCACCACCGGGTCGGCCTCTTCCAGCGCTCCCGCTTCCGCTGCCGGTACCGCCTCCTCCCCCTCTAACTCCCCGACCGCGTCTGCTTCTGCTGCGGCGGCGGCCGTCGCGGCGGCTGCGGCGGCGGCTGCCGCCTCTGCGGCTGCTGCCGCGGTGGCGAAATCCCGCGCTGCGGAAGCTCACGCGGAAAAGACGGAAATGGAGGCGAAAGCCGAGGCTGGGAAGGCGGCGGCGGCAGCGGCAGCGGCAGCGGCGGTGGCGGTGGCAGATTGCCATCCGCAGCATCGGCGGCAGCAGCAGCAGCAGCAGCAACGGCAGCAGCAGCAACAACAGCAGCAGCAGCAGCAGCAGCAGACACAGCGGCAGCAACAACAACAACAACAACAACAACAACAACAACAACAACAACAACAACAACAACATGAATCCTCATCGGGCCGAGAGAGATGCGCGAAGCGAAGAGCTACCGGGTCGGCGGGGGGAGCAAGAGCCGACCTCGGGCGGACGACGACCGTCGTGCCGACAACAACAGGAGGAGGAGGAGGAGGAGGGGGAGAAGGGGTGGGGGGGGGGAGGGGGGGAGATTCCATGGACGCGTGGAGCATGGCCTCTTCCGTCGGTGACGTAGGTGGTGGTGATAGCGGTGGCGGCGGAGGCTCGGACGCTGGCGGTGGTGGTGGGGGCGGTGGTGGTGTGGGAGTTAAAGCGAGGCTCGGAGCTGGAGCTAGATCGGGTAGCACGAGCAGCGGCACCGTTCTGGAAACTTGTGCTCTGTTTGACACAAGGTTGGTAGAGGGGGGGGTTGGGGCGGGGTCGGGGGCGATCGTGCACCCCCTGCATCCCGGAGGATTTTCCGTAATTGCTGGCATGCTACCCCGGCACGATGTGTCGTTTGCGGATATCGCTGGGCAACACCAACACCAGCAGCAGCATACGCCGCGGACACCGCCGCTGCACCAGCAGCAGCAGCAGCAACAACAACAGCGGGCATTCGAAATCGACAGCGATCGGAGAGATATTTTCTCCCCTTTTATTCTGGGCCCCCCGCCGCTGCTGGACGAGCAGAGCGCGGGGGGGGCAGACGCCAGGAACCGGGGTTCTACGACCTCGGGGGTAGCGGCCGTGGTAGTGGGTGGGGGGAGGGGTGTTAGGGGAGACGACGCCGGCGGTGGCGATGGTGGTGGTGGCGGCGGCGGCGTCAGTGCTAACGACGGCGTGTACAGGGGAGGGACCGGCGAGGATGCCGGGGGAGGCGTGGGCGTGGGAGGGCGGGGGGCACTCTTGCACTCGGTGGAGTCGTCGCCGATCGACGCTGGACAGTTGTCCGAGACTTCGCCTTCGCGTCGCGTGGCGGGGGTCGTCGCCGACGGGCTCGGCGGCTACACCGATTCGGGCGACGCGAGTCTGCTGTCGAGCATGGGGGGAATGCTCGATGGGATATGATGAAGTAGTAAATAATTTGCGGCTGGCTGGCGGTCGCCACAGGCGTTGTTTTGTTCGGGTGTTGCGCTTTTGAGTTGACGTTTTTGCGCCTTTCGCTTTTTCGTTTTTTCGCTGTGCGTTGTGCGCCTTTCTTTTTCGCCTTTTCGTCACCGTTCGAGTTGATACATATCAGGGAACGTCTTACAACGTACTGCCGGTGCGTGTCTGCGTGCGGTGTGGTGGGACGCGGTGCGGGGTGGGGCGGTGCGGTGCGGTGAGGCGCGGTGCAGTGCAGTGCGGTGCGGGTGTTGATGAGGCTTGAACGTGAATTTGCGCGCGCTTTCGCCGCGCTTGAACACCAACTTTCCATTGCGCTGTACTTTAGATAGAGGAGGAGGGTTGTTGCGCGATGGGTGGGGGCGGTGGGCATGAACTGTTCTTCCCTAAAAAATGGTAATGTCGTCGCGATTGTAGGACTCGATTCGTTCAGTCGATTGCGCGCAATATTGGATCAATTCGCTTCGATGGTGGGGGCCGATTCGTCGCTAGAATTAGGTCTCAATATTGACACAATTTGTCGCAACAGCTGTGGGTTGGTTCGTCACAGCAAAAGGTCGAGTCGTAGCAACAGTGGTGATCGGTCAGTCGCGAAAATTATTCAGCAACGAACAAGCAGTCGACGCCTTGTGTGCTTTGTTGCTGGTTGAAAGGAGCGGCGAGTGATGCATTGTTGTCGGCCGCTTCGTCAAGTCCAGTCCCGGAGGATTTTCTTTCTTCTGCAGGAAGCGTTTAACCCCTTTAGAACCGCAGTCCCATTTTGGGGACCAAGCACTCAAATCCTAAGTAATTTGTCCCCCAAGTCGGGACTGCGGTCCTAAAAGGGTTAAGTGGAGCTAAAGAACGGCAAAATCGCTCGACAAGTAGACGGAGGGGCGGGTGGGGCGAGTGACTGTGCCAAAACCAAGGCAACGCCATGAACGCCGCCGCAGTAGATTGTGTTTCCTTTTTAGGTGTTGCCTCAAAAGAAAGAGGTACGGAGACAATCGAGTCAGTGTTTGATTTTTCCGTCGGTGTTATATTTAACCAGCCCCGCCCCACTCGGCTGGTACAGGTGCGTTTTGGTCACGTTTTTTTGGTGTTTTTTTTAATGATCTGTTTCTCTGTTGGTTGGCTCGACTAGAAAACGAATGAATCTGGTGTTGCAAGAAATGCAGATAGTTATTGGACACGAAGCCGTCGTTGATGAACGCGTGTGCGTTCCGGCCTGTAAAGTGGGGAGCGGGGGTTCGGGCGGAAGGGGGGAGTGTAGTTCGCTACGGGAGAGCGCAAGACATGCTGTGTTAGAGCGTGAGGTTGGTGTGGAAACTTCCCCCCCCTATGCGTTCCGCCGTGGTATTTCGAGGAAACCCTAGAGACTCATAAAGCAGTCATTGTTGTGTAGATATTGACGTTGTAACAGAGGAGTATCGGAGGCATACGTTGCGCGGGGAGAGGGGCGCGGGCGGCGACCAGCATGGAGGACTCTGCACGCGTACAAGCATATGTCGTTTTTGGTTTGTTGCGTCATGCTGGTGTTTACGAGAGAACGCTGTGGCGAGAAGAAAGTTCGCCTTGTTTCTCTGCTCTTTGGGGAGGGGCGCTGGGGGCTGCGGACGGTCAGGGGTGTATTACCTTTTCCCCGTTCAAGGCGTGGTTTTAGTTTCGGAACTCTGGTGTGGAAGAAGGAGAGTGGTAGCGGTGATTGCATTTTGTTTTCTGTATCGGTGCCAGGGTGACGACATTGTTAGCATCATCGCCCGCAAAGATCACACGCACACGTACAGAGTATTAATAGTGCACGCAGTAGCGCACGCAGGGGTAGTATCAGAGCAGCAGCAGCAGCAGCAGCAGCAGCAGCAAACGCATAGGGAGAAGCGGTGCTGCCCTCTCTTTCTTTCCGTCGAAGCGATTCGTGCTACTATTAATATATGAATGAGCGGGGGTTTCTCAAGGCGGTTGGAATTTTGAGGCGGGGGGGGGGGGGGGGGGAGGGGGGGACACATGCCATGGGGCCATGGAGGGGGCTAGCTTTCATTTCTGGTTCGTTGGTGTTTTTTTTTTTCGCATTTTGTTTTCCGTACGAGTATATATATACCGCATCGGGTATACGTACAACTATTTACAAGGTGATGCGCGGTGCGATGTATTTTTTTGTAATTTCCTTGTCCTGTCCTCATAGTTTATACCGCCATATGCGACTATTTATATACATGCAAGTACTAGGGTAATGATATTTGTACTAAGGTAATTATATTGTCTGAGACTAGGCCAATATGCATGGGTTTTGTTAAATTGGATGGTGGTTTCGTCCACACGATACAGCATTGCGTTCTTTTCGAGGTGTGTAGACTCAGGACGACAATGATGAGCACTTGACGAACAGGAAGAGCGATCTGCATGCTTGGCATAATACTACTTTTATCACTCAAACCAGTACACTGATATTCGCGTTTTATCTGCGGATGGACAATCTGTTCAACTTCGTGTATAGCTGTGGACTGCCCCCTATACAGTACCAGGTACACGATACCGCGCGACCTCTTTGGGGCGTCCAAGGGAACACCGGTCTCTACTGAAGAACAAATAAAAATGACGATCACAACATCCGCCACACCACACGAGTCAGCCCGGGCTGCTGGACTATTTACGGGGGGGCATAGTAAATGGGACCAAATATTGCTAGTAAAAATAGGTCAGTATATAGGTTTTCGTGTGTACCTTAGGTCCTACTTACTATGGCCCCCAGTAATAAATAGGCGATGCCACGACATTTATTTGGCGATCTAACCCAAGCTGCGTATGGTATACGGCACGTACGCCGCACAACACCACTGCTCCAAGTGCTGCCCGATCACGCTACGGACGTGTCGTAGACCGGTGGTAATGATCGTACCACTTTTCTCATTCTTCGGTCGCTTTGCACGGGTTCCAAAACGTTTTGAGAAACATACGGTGTGGGCCACAGGAGGATTAATTTCGTATGGCCAGGCACAAGGAGGGTGTGTCCTACACTGCATAGTAGTAGGGTCAGTATTAAAAATGACCTTATGTTACATACGCGCAAAAGTCCAGCTCATCTTCTCAACTCTCATTTTCGCTTATGTGCCGTCGCGTGAGTACGTGGTGTGTAAATATAATGCGCTGGCTTGCCGTCGCGTACGTTGTGTGTAATACACTAGCTTGCCGCCGCTGTGGCAGATGATACGGCTGGAATCAGGTGATGCTGTTGTTGTTGTTGTTGTTGTTGTTGTTGTTGTCACAACCATGCTACGCCCACTGATCCTACCCTTCTTGTTCTACGACAGCCCGTTCAGGTTGAGGTGGCGCAGTACAAACGGAATGTCAATGAATGGTCGAAATATCGAAGTGTGGGTTCTTCGGGGTCGTCAACTTCACGTCCAGGCACTCTATCGTGAACGGTGCCCGAGAAAGGGCCTGTCCGTGATTGGTTCTTCCATCTTGGTCAGTAGGTTGCGCCGTCACGTGAGCTCGTAGTCGCAAGTGCCTCCTGTGTGGCGCGGATCGTCTTGTTAGTTACCTTCAAGTGCCACAGTAGACTGAAACACCTTTACCGTGTTTACTCCGTCTCCGCGGGTTCCGCGCGTCCTCTGCGTGTTTATTCACCAACAGAGCCGCCGCTTTGTTCCAGAGCTCAGTCCGAAATGTACAGCGGTGTAGCACTGCTTGTGTTTGCAGCAGCACGCCCAAATAGGTGATGGCAATCTGGGCAGCTCTGTGGGGGGCCGTCGGCGTCCTTCACTGCCGTAGCAGCTCACGGTTGGAGAAGATCGTGGCATATTTGCGGCTGCAGGTCGGGCCTCATGCGCAGCCTTCGCTCGATGAACCAGACGACTTGCAGCCCTGCAGTACTTGCAAATCGAGGCTCATGTACTTATCAGCGGAATCTCCGAACGAGGCGTGTAATGCGCGGCCGCTGAGTTGCGTCAGACGGATCGCGGGAGGCAAGCACTAACTGTCAGATGGGGTCAGCCGGTTAGTTGCTGCGGGAGCGTCAGTCCCGGAGACCTTGTGGGACGAACGGCGCTCTAATGCCAGTGGCGTTGAATATTGGTGGTGTCCAAGAGAGGAGCAGAAGGGGAGTCTCAGCTCGAGCAAAAAAAAAACACGCAGACGCTTGTACAACGCGAAGACCAAGGCTGCTGTAGGGGGGGTAGCCCCGCCGTCTAGGGCGGGTCACTGGCACAGCAGTGTGTATACGAAGTAGGCAGATATGCTATCTACTCATTGAGCCCAGTAGATGATATTACGTATCGTATCATGTATCCAACAAACGCGGCATGTATGTCAGAGTGTTTCTTGGTGTGCCTTCTTGGAAACACAAAAATATATTGGTAGTGAATGAAGATCGTCACATCACTACCACACGACCCCATGCATATTTTCGTGGTGCTTTTCTCCTCTCTTTTACGTGTCGATGACCGCAACCAACCCCTGCCGATGCAGTATTATTGAACCCCGATAGTGATGGGAAATGAAGCGAAAGCGCTCACCACGTTTTGTTTTGGGCCTCGGCGGCGCCTACAGCGCCCTCTCCTCACCAGTCGGGGGGAGGCGGGCGATTGGAGTAGTAGTAGTAGTAGTAGTAGTAGTAGTAGTAGTAGGAGAGGTAGTAGAGGTACTGTAGGCTCACCAGACCACTGCTTCGTACGTAGTGCGTACAGGCAGTCGTTATATCTGGCAGGCTGGATGCTGCATCACACCACGCGTACGTAGGCGTTGATTGTTAGATTTATTGATTCGATGTAGGTGAGTGTTAAAGTATTGGCGAGTTGTGATTTTTTGCATGTTTGCTTGCGTAAAAAAATAAGTAGTAGTATTAGTAGTAGTCCACCTCGCTTCGCTCGACGTTACTCGCGAGGACATTAATAGTGGACGCTGGCAGAGACTGCACCAAGACGTTCGTGTTGGACCTGGATCTGAGCAGAGTCCGCGGGCGGAGAGCCAGCGATGACAACAGCCACCAGGATAAACCACGTATCGCACAATCCTCCGCATATGCTTGCGCCCAACTGCCAACCTTTACTATTAACACTACTGCTGTATCTCGCGTTGGGTCCCTTGAAATCGACGTCAGCTATATATTACGGGGGACCATAGTTAATAGGACCTATGGTGTACACAAACACCCATATATTTACCTATTTTTACTAACAATATTTGGTCCTATTAACTATGGGCCCCCGTAATAGTGGAAACACCTCCGTATGACCGCACGGTAGGCAGACGGGGCTAAACAAACTGCGGCTGAGGCGGTGCCAGTGGCGGTGCCAGTGACCGTCAAAACGTCTACGCCTCTATACTGAAGCGATGATCCCCCCAACGCATTTTGGGGGGGGGGGGGGGTGGGGGTGAATTTGAAGAAAGGGTAAGCGCCGTGATTATGAGGGAGACACGGGCGGAACACACTTTGAACTCGTGCTTGAATATATATATATCAGTGTTTGAAACAGCATATGTATTCACTCCGTTCATAGTAGAGAGAGCTCCATCGAAAAAAACAACGGAAGGAAAAAAAAGAAAAAAAAGAGACAAGACAGGACAAGCAACCGTCCGAACGAATCTCCACGGCCCAAAATACACACAAATAACAAATGTACAAAACACTACACCACAGCGGCACTCATAACCCACCCCATCCCCCCACCCAACCATGTTGCCTACTCCAGTCAACAGCTGCTGGCTGCCCTGCTCAAAAAGAAGAGTCCGCGCGCGGGATAACAATTTTCTTCCCTCAACCCTCTCCCTTCCAACGAAATGCGGAAAGGCGTCCCTACAACAAACGCACAGACGGGCGCGGCCCGCCTGCCCGTAATTGACAATACGTCCGGCATGCTCCAGACGAAAGCAAGAATAAATCTACGATGAAAAACAGGCCCGTCGTAGCACGAGGGGTGAGCAGGGTACGCCTTGCATGCACGAGAGAGAATTAGACAGAGATAGAGCAGGAAGAAAAACGGTTGCGTTCAGCCAGCCAGCCGTCCGAACAGCAACAGCGACCCCAGCAGCAGCAGCAGCAGCAGAGGCCCGAACAGACAGCCGTATCTGCCAGCCCACTCACACCACTCACTCACTCACTCACTCCACAAACCACAACAGACGGACACAAAAAATGAATACACAAGTTCACCATCAACTCTCCCCACGCACCCAACCACCCAAAGTACGTACAACACAGGGGGGAATGAAAAATCGCGTAAAAAATACTTCCGGAGAAAAAAGCGGTGGCGGTGGTGCTCGGTCGGTTCGTGGATCGGTCGGTCGATCGCCAACTTCTGGAATCCCTCCGCATTCACTCGCACCCGGCCACCCCTCCACCGAAACGTGTCCGATGCAGATAACCGCCACTTTTGGGATTTTTTTAGTTCATGCCACAAGACATCGAATCAAGCAGTGGCGATTGCGGGAGAGCGGACGCAATAAGCCATCCATCCATCGACCCATCCATGATTTTGACCCAATTATTTCAGTATCATACGGAGGCGCTCACCGATTGCTACAAATAAAAAGAGGGGATACCGCCCACTCGCCCCCCCTCCGAAGTGCGCACCAAACCGATGGAACAACACTGCCTACCTCCAAAAGTCTCCTCCCTCCCCCCGATCACGTACTCGCGTCAAAAGCGCCTCTGGTATCAGACATCAGGGGACACACGACCGCACGCGATAAGCGCAGGTCATCGTCATCTCCTCGCTCACTTTCCGGGCCTAGACTATCACCGCCGTTCGTCTATTGGCCGGCGTTACCTCAGGCCAGGACCAACCAAGGTTCACTCAACGAACGTAAGAGCAACCAACGGTACATACGTAGTTTTCTTGTCGTATTTCGACTTCAACTTCAACCACGTACGTACAGCTTTTTTTTCTTGAGAAGGAGACAGCTCCAATTTTAGCTCTCACCGCCCCTCTCGCAAAACCACAAACACGTTCTCCCGTGCGCGTGCGTAACACACGCGGAAGACATGCCCACCCCTTGTGTGCCCCCCCCCTGCTTCGTCCCGGCATTGTAGCGCATCCGAGGGTCTACGGCCATGCATGATATCGAGTACATCCCCCCCCCCCCTCAACCTATACGGTGAACACACATCACACACGTTCGAACGGGCACGCGACCGCCTCCCTCACCAACCACTCCGTTGCTTTATAACAGATGTGGCGGGAAGTAGCCCCCGCCCCGCCCCGCCCCCAGTTTCACCTCCCTCCTCTCCAGCAGCACTCGCAAAAAAAATAACAGAGGCAGAAGTAGAAGTAGCAACAGTAGCAGCAACGCCAGCAACACCGGCAGCAGCACCAGCAGCACCAGCAAGCAGCAAGCAGAACACGGCGGGCGCTTCGACGCATTTTTTCCCGTTCGCCCTCAGCCAGTAAAAAGCGACCGCAATTTTATCGGGTCGTGATCAGTAGCTCCCCCCCCCCCCCAGCCCCGCCCCCGCCCCTAGTCCTCCTTCCCCGCCTCCTCGCTCTCGTCCTCCTTCTCCTCCTCCTCCTCGCCCTCCTCCTCGGTCTTTTTCCTCCCCAACCCCCACATATCGCTGGTGCCTGTCCTCCCCGTCTTCCTCCTCCCTTTTTGCCTGTTCCTCTCCTTCTCCTCCTCATCCTCGTAACGCTCCCCCTCCCCGCCAGCAACCGCCGCCCCCCCCTTCCATCGCCCCCCCCCCCCCCCCATCCCCACACATCGCGGGGAAAAGGTTGCTGCGACCTTTATATATATTGACACAAAAATCGGGGCCTCCGTCCATCTCCCCCCCCCCCCCCCCCCCCCGCCCCCGTCCCCCCTCAAACTCACCCTCCCACGATATTAGGAATCTCCTTCGCCCGAGGTGCTACCCGCTGCTGCCGCCGACACAACCGTCACCATCATCACCACCAGCTGTTCACCACAATCACCACCTCCACCACCACCACCACCACCACCACCACCATCGACACCAACAACGACACCGACACCAACACCGCCTCCTCTCCTCCCCCCGTTCATTCGACAACCAGTTTTTTTTGTGTGTTACGTACGTACGGGAAAAAATGCGCGTATGTTTGTTCCCCCATCCATCCTCATCCGCCCCGTCGCTCTGCTTTCGCGAGTAAACTCGTGGAAAATAAAAGCACCGCGCGCAGAGCAAGCCAGCAAGCCAAAAAAACAAGGAAACACATGTTCGTACAGCGCCGACTGTTGTACCAGGTATACGATAGACTATATCATAGCTCTCGACAAAAAAAAGATATACAAGCTTACTGTTGGTCATGGCGTATATATATATATATATATATATACCTGGTACCAGAGTACTGGGTACATGATACCTGGTACCGGCCAGGGCATGAAACTACTGCTGAAAAAAAGGCACCTGGGACTCGTACCTGGTATTATATTTGGAATATAATACACCAGGAACATGCTTCGAAGTATTACATGATGTGACGTCATACGATACGAGTCGTACTACAGTATGACATGTACTGTAGGTATGACCACACCATACCACGCCACTCCACGCCATGCCATGCCAAACCGTATCATAACATACCATACCATACCATGCCATGCCATGCCATGCCACACCATCCTACACCATACCAGGTATTTCAGGCTCTTGTCAGGCCCTCGAGCAGGTGCAAGACTCGTACGGACAGGTGCCCGACTCGCACGTCTTCTTCGTGTAGTAGTCGAGGCGGTGCCCCTTACTGATGTGGTCGGGGGGGTTCGCCGCGAACTCGTCCGCCGACATGCAGATGACGATCCCGTCCGAGGTGGTGTACATGACGCGTCGAAACCGCCAGAGGTGCTTCGTCAGGAACAGCCAGCAGCGCCTGCAAGGCTTAGAGATGCGGAGGGAGTCGAACGTAAAGCGGACGTTGACGAGGTCGAACCCATCCTCGTGGTGGCGCGCGGCCCCTCGCCTCGGCGCCCTCCCGCCCCTCCCGCTCTTGAGGTGGTTGAATAGCGCCCGCAGGGCGTTCACCTCCGAGTGCACGCTCGCGGACGGACCCCTGCAAATGCTGTTGAAGCCCCAGGCGATGACCTGGCCGCCTCGAACGATGATCGTCAGGTGGTTGTAGCCGGCGCCGCGACGGCCGGTCTTATTCTTTCGAACACAGTTGGGGCTGTTGATCCCCTCTTTCGCCCTGCCCCGCCCCCACCCGTCGGAGGGCTATCGCCTGAGCCTCGCCGAAGAGCTTGAGGTTGCCGAAGAGGCCGAGGGAGTCGAAGAGCCTCGGGAGGACGAAGTCCGGGCTGAGGGCCCTCCAGGAGGCGCCGCCGACCGCTGCCTCTCCGCCGCTGCCGCTGCTGAGGCAACAGTCCTGCTGGTCGTCGCAACGCGTCATCTTTCTATTCAATAGTGCTATATCCTGAGAGAAGCAAGAAAAAAAAGCAGGTTCTGTGTCTTGCTTCTGCTTGATTGAATACGAAAGAAGCCAGGGACGAAAGGAAGCCGGGCAACGAAGCGCAAAGAGGGCTAGCTGTCTGCTTGCGTCGTCGAGTACTGCAGGGCGCGACAGGGAAGGTGACGGGCTGGAAGAGGGCGGAGATTTGTTTCCACGAGCCACAAGGAACAAGCAATGAGACAGTCCTGAAAACGCCTGCGATGTTGAGGAACTCCGCAAATGAAACCGTTTTAGTTCAGTTTTTTCAGTTTTTTACCGCCGACGACCGACCGACGACCGACGACGGGCCACGACACGACCGCATATTATTATACATGTACGTACCACATATCTTTAAAATCTTGATTCTCGCTTCGTCGTTGGTCGTATTGACTGTCATCATGCAAACGCCTGATTATATCCTATGTCCTCCGGCGCATTCGCAGATGGTCGCCGGTAGGAATGAAACCTCTGGTACCGCACCGGGGTCTCAGCAGTCATTGATGTCCTGGCATGAGGGCTCATCGGCATTGGACTTTCCGCGTGGTGACAACGCTCCTCGCCGTCGACCCAGGGCTTTCTTGTCGGCCATCCACCACGAGGAAAACGTGTCACGCCTGAGAGACGAGAGAGGAAGGAGCAAGTACTCCGTGAGGGGCCAAGGCGGAGAAGCACTGTGTGAGTTTAATTACATCTGCATGCTACAGGCAGCAGTGCACACACAGCTTGCTTGATGCCATCGAAAGAAGCCCGCAGTGATGATGCAGAACCTCTCGCCAAAGCGTTTTGTTGTCGTTGTTGTTATCTGTGCTTTCTCGAATGTCATGCTGCCGGTATTCTGCAATTTTTCCTGCTCCAGAGAGCTCGTATTAGTGTCGTACCAGGTATACCAATCGTACGTCGTAGCTGGCTGAGGTAAGCAACTATTAATACTACAGTACCTCGTGCTGTGGTATTTACTTCGAAGTATTAGTAAGGGGACTTTTTCTGGCATGAAAGTTGATTTGCGGAAAGCGCGAAAGCTACATTCGATGAAAATCAACGAGCAGTGGGAATGCTGAACCCTATGCGCGACAAAAAATGAAGGCACGTACCGGGGGGGGAAACCTTCAAACCCCTGTGGCCACAGCTTGTTTGTCCAGAAGAAGACCCTTGAGGGTAAAACCTCCTACGAGTTCAGCTGGAAAGTGAAGGTGGTGATTAATAAATGCCATGGTGTATATATAAGCTGGCTTGGACAGGCAGCTATTTTTACTTGTCATCGGTCATTGTTACGCGCATGACATATCAGTATTGCTGTACAGCGCCTCAATCGCCTGATGTACTGATTTGTGTACTGAATACCAGGTATACTCTTACTTTTCGTGTCTAGCATGCTTGGGACTGAGTCGGAGCCCCAATCTGCGTACGGTTTGCGGCATATTACAGCAGCACTCTGTCTCCTATTAATAGTCCGTGACAACCGAGCTGGTATCTCTCAAAATAAATACCTTTGTGTCCCTAAATATAAGGAACTATTCAATATTAAAATTTAGTATAAACGTACTTGTATTTCGGTAGATATTTGCGACTGTGGGCTGCTGGGTTTCTACGGGTGGAGATAGTTGTTTAACGTTGAGACGAAACACAGACCACTCTTCACACCAACCGCCCGCCTTGCCGCGCGACACGAACGTCCCTCTTTGCTCGCCACCAGCGGGCGGCACACTTCCTCCGACCTTCACGCAGAGGAGGAGAACAAACGGTACTGCTCGTAGTAGTACCCTTGCCACGCCGCTTCGAAAGCATCGGGGCATCTCCACTTCCACCGCTACAGTAACAGCCACAGGCGCCGCCGAGCGAGACCAACGACCACCATCGACGATCTCCAAAACACGGAGCTTGCCACTCTCTGTCAACTACAAGGGCCCGTCCGTGAGTTCTCGAGTGAATTCTTCGGTCAGACGTCCTCCTCGGAAACGACCGCGGACATCCCTCTCCGTACTGCGAAATGGCACCGTGTCCGAAGTTCAGGCAGGGCCATCGGCGCTTCTCCCCAGGGGAAGGAATACGCCTGCAAATAGAAGTAGTTTCCAGGGGCCACATAGAGGAGATTTCGCAGGCGAAAAGGAATGGGCGCGTACAGGTTCAGCCGTGACATCAACGCCGCATACTTGCGGCGGCTTTTCGGAGGTGGGTCGTAGGGAGACGAGGAGTATATAGTAGAGGCTGATTCGGAGTTGGTACCCTTCTTTCTTGTTCAACCCCTAACGTTTAAAGCATGGAACATCATGAGACGTTCAAACACCAGTCAATTCAAAGAGCTTATATATCATACGTACACGTACTTGAGTTTAGAAGCACAAATCAGTTGGGTCATAGGTGGCGGGTCTTGCTGGCGCGGCAACAGTTAGGCTCGTATATTCCAGGCCGTATTTCGTGAAGATATCTACCGACCGGAGTTACTGTAGGGTCTCGCCGAGGTGTCACACCAGGGGGGCAGAGACGTCGGTGCTGGCAGTTGCTCATCCATCCATATGAATTGCCCCTTAAATCGCTGTCGCTCTCTCCGTCCAAGACATAGTACACGAAGCTCACACAGGGACAAAGCTGTAGATCGCATGAAAGTAACTTACCATAGTAATCAGAACCGTACGAGAATAGATACTTTTCGGTTCCATCGTGGGTTCTGATAACTTTCTTCTTCTTTTTTGTTCCACCACTTTCATGTTCCTTCGCCCTTCTCTTCTCTCTTCCCTCTCCCATAATACGAGCGCATTACTCAGGTTCGGGATCACATATTACGGGGGACCATAGTTAATAGGACCAAATATTGTTAGTAAAAATGGTCAAATATATAGTTTTTTATGTACACCACAGGTCCTATTAACTATGGTCCCCCGTAATAGCAGACTCTCCCCCCCTCCCCCTGTTTTATATAGGTTGGGTTGGCGTCGGTTGGCAACGACACTGTAAAACATGCCGCTCACTACGGGAGCTAGACAACCAGGGTACCGTTTTTTGTTTTTTTTTGTTTTTTGGCGGTCGCTCACAGCTGGTTCTCGAGTTAGATTATTTGTGCGAGGTAAAGAACCTTTACTCCGCACGAGGGAATAAGGCACCTAAGAGGCAGTTACATAGTACTCCCATTGCTGTCGCTGGAAGTGCCTACACCGGAAATTAAATTAACTTATTGAAGCTGTCATCCACATGCAAGTCCGCCTCACAAGCGATTCTAAGTAGGATACAGCTCACCCTTCATGCGACTCGCCGGACACCGCACGGCGCTTCGCGCTTGGTGCAAGCAAATGTCTGCCTGGTCGGTGAAAACCCGACGTACTCCGTCCCCGCATTGTAGGGATGCGAGGGTCTATGGTCATACGACTACGACCATGCATGAGATCGAGTACATATATCCTATCGAGTACACCCCCCCCCCCGACTACGTCTCGAAAGCGAGCGAGGGGTGGTCAATGGTCAAATGACCAAGACAAGCAACAAATGACCCCCCCCCCCCCCCCCTCCACTACGATGGTTCGTTCCCTCGTATTGTTACCTCGAGGAACACTTCAGCCCTTTCTTCCCTCGTCGACTCGCGCCGAATTTCCCCTCTTAATACTACGGGGGGCTATAGTAAATAGGACCTACGGTACACACAAAACCTATAATTTCCCCTATTTTAACCAACAACATTTGGTCCTATTTACTATGGTCCCCCTTGTTAGTGGGCTATATATAATCATCATATTCAGCGCTGACTACAGCGGTAGGCGGCCGAACAGCCCAACAAGTACGTACGGCACTGCTGCGGTTGGAGCTGTGCAACGATATATAGGAGTTGTGCTCTGGAGCCCCCAATCAGTTCTCTTTGACATCGAAAAATAAAAAAAAAACAAGAAAACAGAAACAAGAAGAGCAAAAAAAAACATACACACAATTCGTTGATGGAACCAGAAAAAAAATAAACGAAAAACTTGATTATTTTTGTATTAAAAAACGTGACATAACGCCAACATACAAGTATCGCGGATCGTGCTACTGGCTACCAGGTATCAATAACACATTTCCTCAACTGAGGAGCAGAGCTACCCTGTACCTTTAGATTAAACCACATTATTTAATGAATATTAAGTTGGGCTACAAACATATTTTGAAACGGCAAACACGAAAAACGGATTGGTTGAACAGGTGAATCTGAAAGCGCTATATAGCCAATCAGGAATTGCTCCGTTCGCTAACCAACCCACAGAGTGAACCCAACCCAGGAATAAGAACATGATTTGTTGTCATTTTTTCCCACAGCAATTATTTTTTTGTGGGTTGGGGTTATTACAAGAAACCCAACCCAACCGAATCCTTCGCGAAACACCCCATTTATTACCACTGTAGCCCATGGGATCGGTTATCGGTCTTGGCTTAAAAATATTCTCAATATCGGTTGTCGGAGGGGAGGGGGGGGGGGGTCATAGACCAGGTGAGGAGCTTCAGAAGCAACCGGTACCGTCTCTACCGTAGTAGCGCTGGTCGTTCCTTTCAAACGAGTAGACCGATCCCTCGCCAAATCAGAAACTCTACTTAACGACCAAACAATCCGCCGTCTTACCCGACTGAGTAGGCTGCAGTATGTAGCTCAATAGGATGGGAAGTTCCTCCTTCTAGTATAACGAGCAGGCCATCGTCTCGCCCTAAAAAAGAGCCCTGTTATAAGAACCAACAGCTAACAACCGAAAAAAAACGCCGCTTGACTGATTGAGTAGACTAGCCAATGAGGGAGTCCTCCTTCTTCGAGTATCACGATTAGGCCCTTATCTCGCCCGAGAAAGAGCGTTCCCATCGTAACAGCCAACAACAAGCAAAACTGACAACCCGCACGCTTGTGTTGAAAACGGCA
Source organism: Nereocystis luetkeana (assembly GCA_031213475.1). Classification (NCBI taxonomy): domain Eukaryota; class Phaeophyceae; order Laminariales; family Laminariaceae; genus Nereocystis; species Nereocystis luetkeana. The sequence continues at coordinate 11,944,506 of JARUPZ010000004.1, forward strand.
CGGATGCACAGGCGCTTGCTACAAGTACGCCCTCCTTGGAAGGATTGCGCAGCCCTGCCCTCAGGCCGCACACGAGTCGGTTTCGTTTCGCCCCTGTTCGATCATGCCGCTCTGCAGAGGTTAGTATATTTTTTTCTTGGTGGTCATGGTTGGGACGGGAGGGTCAGGTGGAGCAGCAGCTAGCTGTGAACTAACCGTGTCCCGAAGCAAATTACGTCATTTGGGACTTACGGAGCTCAATTTTGCGCACACGTCTATTACCTATACGGTCTTGTTCGTCGCGCTGTTTGAACGTACAGGTAGATTCCTAATGTTTCCCGGATTCCCATGTACAACAAAAGAGGCGTTTTTTTCTCTGGAAAAAGTACGAAAGAAGGATCGCGGCGCTTCGTTCGCGTCTTTTTTGGTGCTGCTCTGCGCTCCTTAAGCCTGTACAGTATGCACAACGCACCCAATGGAAAGGATAGATTTATGTAAGTCCACGGTGCTCTCGCAGAGACAATTTTACCAGGGTATCACTCTGTCCGGAAAGTAGGGACCGTTTTGGTACTTTTTAACGTCGGCTAAATAACAATGGCGATCAAGTTTTCTTCATTCCCTCGAGCAGATAGTTTCTTGGAAAAAGTTCGCCGACGGCTTTTCTTTATTTTTCGCTTCGTGGGTACATTTTTCCTGGGCTTAGACTCTCGCTTGCACCATGCGACGATACGCGCTGTACGAAAATGAATGTTTTTTTTCCTTCAACGGAAAAGAAAATGTACGTTTTTTGTGTAACAGTTTCGTACCCGGCCCCGGTCGGGCATGCCGGATTGCCGTCTGGGAAACCTGGGGAACTGGCCCCTCAATACCACCGAGCGATGGATGGCGCCGGACGAGGAAAAAGTGGATGCTTCACAGACACGCATCGACAAGCTGCGAGAGATTAGGTAATCACACCAATAGCGTGTTTAGGTAATCCCACGATGTGATGGGACGTGATGGGCCGGACCGGGATGGGCTCATGCGTAGGCACTTATGGTGGCGGCACAAGAAGAGTATGCGCAGAAGTCATGGCGTAGAGTATCAAGCATAAAGTGTATCACCGGGCACCTCCCTGGAACAAAAGAAATCCCCCCGTGAGGAATATGCCGCTTGTCTCTACGTATTAGTACATCGTTACAGGTTGTACACTCAGCACACGTGTACTCCCCCCAAGGATTGGGCCACGGGGTGCTGTCGCTGTTGTGGTTTTTCCCTGAAAGGCCTATATAGGTCCGATACTATTACGGGGGACCATAGTAAGCAGGACCAGATAATGTCAACAGAAATCGGGAAATATATAGGTTTTTGTGTGTACCGTAAGTCCTATTTACTGTGGTCCCCCGTAAGAATAGTACGGGAAATACCGGCGTGTTTGCTTGGAAGGCCGTTTCGTGTAGGGGACAGGGATTCAGGGCGAGGCACCTACTGAAGATAGCTACGTTGTCACATAACAACAGTGGTCAGTACGTAGCCTATCGGCCCGCCGCCAGGGATGTGGTCTGATATAGTATGGTTCGTAGAACACAGCAGCTACGCCCTGCTGTAGGACTGGTAGCAGTACATTTAGAAAATGAAAGTGATTCATGCGGTTTCATAAAACGGTTTCATGGTGGAGTGGGACCGATCCCCACCTACTCAGGCCTCTTTTTTTCTTCGGGGCCCTGAATAAGATCATGCGTTTTTTTCCCTTGGAAAAAAGCGCCCTGCACACGTGTGACTGACAAACGTGGGACCTGCTCTATAGAAAAACCTCAAACGGGAGTGCGTGAGTGTCCCAAGTCCCAAGCAAACTCTGAACATCGATTTTTCGATACTATGACAGTAGCTAGTTGTAACCCTCGTACAAAAAAACTGTTGATAGGATACCGGTGTACTGATTATCCTGCTACGAGTTTTCCCCTCGCATGAACGACCGACCATCGCGAACTAACGACCAGCACTGCACATGCGTGCCACGGAGGAGTTTTGGAGCCTGCGCGATGGGCCCAATGAGCTCGTTCTCGCCCGTTGCGATAACTCAGCTTCTATGGTCAAAAACGGCTACGGCCATGCATGATGTTCACGCGTACACCCCACCGCCAATCCCCCGAGGGGAGGGGGGTACTCATTCGTTGCTTGTTTTAGTCGTTCGACCATTGACCGCGCATCCCGTGCCAGACGCAGCACCGTTTCAACTTCTAACAGAGACACCTCCAACTTTTTGGCGCTCAATACGTTTTTCCCACGTAATACATAGAAACCTGTCGTTATTCTTATCCTACCCCCCCCCCCCCCCCCCCTCCCGGTGTTTCGTTATTTCGGCATCATCAGACAGAAGCGTCTAGCTCGACGAAAGCTGGAGAAGGACGCTCGAACAAACGATTCCTCCAGCGACAGCGATGCTTCGGACGCGACCGAGGAGCCGGCGACGGCCGGGAGAGAGTCGGACGACGAATCTGACGAAGAAGCGAAAGAAATACGGAGGTAAATGCATGCACACAAGCTACTTTGAACAGTTCGTGTGCCATCTCTAACATGCCAGCGGTAGCAGCGATTGCCCGTACTTACCAATCCAGAAGGTGTTTTACTGATGCGGACGGCCCAACGAGCATACAAGTGGTGTTTCCCCAACAACAACGACGGGCGATTGGCGTGTTTCTCTCATCTGGACGCAGAAAGGACAACAAGGCTAGGAAGAAGCATTTGAGAAGAAAGAAGAAGATGGAAGCAGAACTTAAGCGTCGTTGGAACAGGTGAGGAGAGCCGATGATTCAACATGCAGAGACGGACAGGGTGAAGAGCCGTTGAGTCAACAGACAGACCTATAGAGTGAGAGTCGCTGAGTCAACAGACAAACGGTTAGGGTGGGAGCCGCTGTCAACACGTAGACGGGCATCGTGAGAGCCGTTGAGTCAGCAGACAGGCAGACACGGTGAAGAGTCGCTGAGTCTACAGACAGGTGGACAGGATGAGAGCTGTTGAGTCAACAGACAGGTGGGCAGGGTGCAAGAGTCGGTAGATTTTAGGCACGCGTAGGGGGTGGGGGTCAAAGCTGGTCGTTACGTGGTCGAAAGAGTGGAAACCCACCGGCTTTGCGCAGTCTTTCACGGGGGGCAGCTTCAAACTCGCGCCCTCAGGTTGCAGTTCTTCCTTCTGGCACGTTAAAGCTTGCTGGGCTATTCTAACCGAATTGGTGCGGGGAAGGGTGTACATCAGCTTGTTTGTTTAGTGGATTACCGCGGAGTGTAGGCGGAGAGCTCCGCGCAGCGGAAAGCCGCACGGAAGCACCGAGGAGTCGAGCGACATTTCGCCTTCACAGCTTCACCAATAAAGTTACGTCGGACAAGTTAATCAGCTCCAAAGAGTCTTTGCGATGATCTCCCGCCACTGTGCTTACTCCGCGCGAGCCCTCGCAGCATATAGCATACAGAAATGGGTGTCAGGACCCCCGACACAAAGTGACATGCATGACACCTGCCTGTTGCGTCATACCGTATCTCACAACACATGCTTGCACCCGCCCAGAGGCGTTGCAGACTTCCGATCATTTTTGAAGCGCTCTCTTTCCAGACTTTTCCGATCTATAATACCTCACCCAAACTCTGACCATAGGGAGAAAATCGAACAGGTGTAACCCAATAAACAACGCCATGATGGCCGTTTTATAGTCACATATCGAAACAATCGTGTCAAAGTACAAAATTATATTCCAGCGAGATACAACGATTTATTGGGTGATTCCCTCAGTCTGATAATGTTGGGCTAAAAACGTGCCACAGTGATCGCAACCCCTGTCGTGCAAAGCACGCGCTAATGGCAAGACACGTGCGGGCGGCAATGCGTGCGTGTGTGCTAAATTTTCACGTCCACCGCGAGCAGGGAAAGGTGGCGCACAGCCGGCAGACACGGCGACATAGTCGCTCGCACGTACGCCTCCGTGCCCGCCCTCGCCACCCGCGGAGACCTCGTGCAGCTCAAGGCGCACGCCAACCGTTTTCTGCTCGCCAAGCTTGTCCGCTGCTGGGCCGCGATAGCCGCCGCGTTCGGAGTGGAGCACCACCAGGCCGAGAACGAGGTGCGGGAGGCCGTGCTTACGACAGGTATTCGGGGTTGCAATGACAGCGGGGTGCCCGTTTTAAGACCGCCCCGTGAGAAGCCCATGTGTACGTGGTCTTCAAGTCCGTTTTTGGCCTTATGCTTTCATTCTACTACCGTAACAAAAAATGATCCCACACTAGAGAAAGTCCGAGTAGTTTTTCTTCTCGTGAGAAACAACCCGATATTACCTGGTCTTATTTCTGTGTACCATGGTCTTTGAGCTGGACGGTCGTAAAATGGGTGAACAACAAACGTTTTTTTTTTTTGGGGGGGGGGGTTATGAGTAAATCGTGACACCATTTGTTTCTTGTTTTTGTTTAAGAAATGTTTCAGAAAGAAAAAGAAGCGCTCCACCGAGGGAAATATCACAACCTAAAAGGCAAAATGATGTTTCCAAATACTACAGCAACTGCTGTCGCGAGCAAGCTTCCTGCACTCACATCATCCATAACGATCATTTTTTTTTTCTCGCAAAACAGTCCGAGCAGCATACGCACAAAAAGGCGCCCCAGTATCTCTCGCGCCCTGCCCCCCCCCTCCCCACCAAGACCCACATGCCCGCGCGCACATCCACAACCCAAGCGCGTATATTATGGTTTTTGCCACGCAGGTCCCGCTTCCACCCACGGACGACGATGGGCACCGCTCCATCGACGAAGACAAGTTCTGCGAGGTGCTGGCTGGGTCCAATGTGCTGCTCACGCCCGTGGAATCCGGGATCGTGATGCGTAGGCTCGCGGAAGCCTCAGGTAGGTACATACACACGGATCGGGAGTTTTTCTCCAGGGTATACCGTATTGACACGGGTGACTAGAATACACACCTCGTGGGAGGAGTTTCGGACCCGATTTTCTCCAAAACATGCCTTAAGGGCCCAGGGGACACACACCGAAAATGGTGGCCTTGGAAACATCTCGTCGAGATCTATTTTTTTGGTACTACGGGCCGTTCGGCGTTTTCGCGCTCCCCGTTTTGTCGAGAAAAGCGGCTTTGAAGTTCTTCCGAGGGGTGTGTGTTGCACCTCATCACCCGTGTCATACGGTACGGTATCTTGGACGGCGTTGAGTGAGCGAATCGAAGACTGGTAGCCATCGTAGCAGGGGGGCGAGCTGTGTTTGTGGTGGCCATCGTATTTCGTGAATGGACGATGATGGCATCACCACGTTCTACCAATGGTGGTCGCATGAAATGAAGTGGTCGGCATTTGGACACCTTCTATGTTGATCGTGCTTGTATGATACAATACGAAGTATGCGATTTGCGATGTAGATGGCGGGGTTCCGTGGGTAAGAGGGTGTCTGGTAGCGGGATGTCGGGGTTTGCATGGAGTTATTATTAGCTGCATCTATCCCCCGATGTTCACCCTGGTGGGACCCTGGAGTGGAGCTTGATATGGGCGACAGGAGTTGATGAGGACTGAATGGCTTGCTATGGCAGGCTGCACGCGTTCGGTTAGATTTCTGTGAGTGCCCTCTCCACCAGCCGGTGTTGACGAGGGACTCCACGCGGAATTTCAGACTAACCTATTATGTCTACGAGGATATTCGACCGATTCTTCAAAGGTTTTCACCCAGGATGTAGTGTTGACGGCCCGTATCGACCTGGTACGTATGTTTCTCACGCGTTTCGTAGTTCGTTCGGACGAACTGCTAAATCACAAGTATGGACGCTCCGCCCTTGGGGATTAGATGCCCGTTCTCATCCCTAATATGATATACAGCTACTTTATAGGAACTACGCTTCCAAGCCTCGCCCACCTCCTCCCTGCTCCCCCTGATAACAACTCTCAGACGCTGAGGACAAATTACAAATTATAGCTTGAATATATTTACCATAGTCTACCTAGAACGATCGTCTAGTTTTCAGCGGCCGCTGTTTCTGTAGGAACAAAGCCTGAGCAAATTTTATGCGGCGGCAGCGTCGGGCTCCCTACTTGACGACGACTCGACACAAATACTTCAAGGAAGATCAGCCACCACGCCTCTACTGATAATCTACAGTACTGGTAGTTTATTTCGCGGGCTCGATACAGTACTGAAATTCCTCACCTGCCGTCGCGAGAGGCTGTGCAGGACCTGGGTACAGTACAGATCCAACCCAGTAAGAATGCCCTACAGCAGCACATCATGGAGGTTATGCGACCTCGTCACCCGGAAACACGCGAGCCTAAAATATCCCGCAGATCAGGAATACTCCCGCCCTAAAATACTTACTGTAGATCAAGTGGAAAATCGATTTTCTGTCCGATTTGTGTGGTGGACTATTTTCCCCCCTATCATCTTTCCGACCTTGACGATGTTTTCCATCACCAGCCCCCTTTTTATATCGATGCGCCACGGACCAGGAAGCGACGGCCATGCCGCTGCGGGTGACGGCAGGTCTGTTGATAGTGTTGACCATCACACGGGGAGACCTGCGAACGAAGGAGCGGCGGAAGTGGGCATCGCTGCTTGCCCTGACCCGACTCGAGTATCCTACGGCCAGGTGCGCAGCCATGCATGCTACGGCAGTTGGAGCGGGGGGAGAGGGGGGGGGGGTGTACTAGATAGGAGAGATGTACTCGATCTCATGCATGGCCGTAGTCGTATGACCATAGACCCTTGTACCCCTACAATACCGGGACGGAGCATGTCGGGTTTTCACCGACCAGGCAGACATTGCTTGCACCAAGCGCGAAGCGTCGTGAGGTGCCCGGCGAGTCGGTGTACTCGATAGGAGAGATGTACTCGATCTCATGCACGGCCGTCGTGGAGGGGGGGGGGGGGCATACTCGATCTCATGCATGGCCGCAGTCGTATGACCATATACAACCATAGAGGGGGAGGGGGTTATGCAATGTATGCCAGGTTGCCTCACATGAAGAGCTGTTTTCTTCACTCAAAATCTAACCAACACAATAGTCCTAGCCTCTAGGCCTACGCACACCAACAGCGGGCAGTGTCGGGCCCTCCGCTCGCGTGCGTCTGCGGTACTCGCGCAGCTTCGCGCATGGCTTTTTGCTTATGCACGTTGATGTCGCACACAAGACATCAACCCTTTCTGGCGGTGCGCTTTCTCCGTCGGCATGATATAAATAAACCACGGACATTCTGAGTCACTAAAATGAAGCTGTCGAAATCTATCGGGCTTTGCACAGATTGTGTTGCTGGTGCTTAAAAAAGTTGGAGCCGACACGGCGAGCATGCTCATTGGCTTAGGCGTATCACAAAAAGGGGGGCCGAACCTTTCAACATGAAAGGGGTTGCAACTTACAACACAAGAGCGATTGCAAAGACATCAGGCAGTTCTTTACTGGGTGAGAGGCCCCGAAAGTCAAAAATGTTTTGGGCTCCACCGCACTTTGACTACATCACTGTAGAGCCATGGCTCAGAGAACAAGCAACAGGGGCTGCGGTTGGCCGGTATGAGTGCCATACAGAACTCACAGAAGTTCCGGGTATTCGTGGCACGGGGCGTACAGAACTCACCGAAGTTTCCGGGCAGGTATAAAAATGTTTTCCCCCGCACCCCGGGTACTGTGGCTATACCCGCACTGCTGTGATGACAAACGCAGCAGCAATACGAAATACACATACTCCGAAGTATAACGAGTACCAGATGCACTGCTGTAAAGCGCGTTGGGTTCGGTAACGCAGGGATACGATGGTGTTTTCAGCGCTCGTAACTTTCTCGACCACGGTATGGGTGCTAACAAAAAGTCGTACCAGGTACGTTCTATTTTCGAAAGACTCTCTCTCTCTTTCTCTCTCTCTCTCTCTCTCTCTCGATCGATCGATCGACCAGATCTATCATAAAACGTCTCGTTCGGTGTTGGTAACCTTCCCGCTCTGGGAAAATCGAGCGCTGAAAACGATCGCACCCCCCATGCGAAATCAGCGATCTTTAGGGTAATACAGTAAAAAAAACTGAATGGCTTTCCACCGGTATTACGGTACGTGGTTCCTGTGTTGCGATGGCTGAGGGGCTCCGCCGGGTGAAAAATGGATTTGAAACACTTTCACCAAGAAGCGCTACGACCGCTATCGTAGCTTGCGTCTCAAGAAAAAAAACCCGCCATATCATACATCTGATCTAGTAGTATAGCTAGGATGCCGGCCTTTTATTTAGAGGGCTTTGCCTAGGATGTAGCGTCGACGGCTCGTGTATGTTTCTTATAAACTGCACCTCGTGTGTTTCGTGATTGGTTCCGACGAACTGTCGGATCCAAGTGATGACCACTCCCCCTGCCAATGGGGCGGAGAGGCCCCTTCTATCCCCTACCTGGCAGTATGTATATCGTTGTCAGGCCCAGCACGCATATGTTCGAAACTAACCGCACCCTCACACGAAGTATCATGGTCCTTCACTGGTCAGGTCCAGCACGCGCGTCTGTTTCGAAACTAAAACCGCAACGCATATATACGAAATGTAATCGTCCTTTTCTGGCCAGGTCCACCGAGCGCTTTTCCCCGTCGGGGAGCTGGAAGCACTGGAGTCCGAGTTTCGTAGAGATGATGAGATGCGAGAGAAAGAGGAAGAACGCGTCGCCCTCAAGAGACAACAGTTCGAGGATTCCTTGGTGGGTGCACCCGTTGTTTTCTATATTACCGTGTCCTAGAAATAGACGGAGAGGGTTATTGGAGACGGGGAACCTTCGGAGAATATTCCGGTTTTGTTGCAAGAGAGAACAAGGCGTGTTGGTTCATTTTTTCAAAGTTTCATTTGTTGTCTCCTAAAGCGAAACTATTCATGAATTATGCCAAGCAATAGTATCCAACCCAATAGTAACCAACCTCTTACTATGCTGTAAATTGTTGGTTTCGTCTCCTGAAAACCAAATTATTTCATTTTACTCTATACATACCCTTCGGTGCGCGGAAGGTCATGCTTCAAAGCACGACATCGATGGTGAAAAAGTGTGTCTTCCTGTTGTTGTCCGCTTACATCGTACCAACTCCTCACACTGTGCACACAGGCTGCCCGGAGGAGCGCAAAAATTGCGGAAGTGGTGGAAGCTTATGATGCCGGGCTCGGCCATCATGCCCCGCCAACCAAACGCCGCCTCGTCGGAACTCCTTTTAACCCTGAGAAAAACATCGGCGGTGGCCGCAAGGATGGAGGTGGTGGGACAACAACAGCCGTCTCAGCGGGAGAAGCGGCTGCTTCTGCTGCTGGAGATTTGTGGTCAGACGATGGCGGCGGCGGCCGATCTATTGGTAGCAGCAGCAACCACTTGGCGATGGGGCCGGTAGCACGAAAGGCGCTGTTTCTGTCGCTCCAGGCCGGGGCCGTAGCACATCTGTCGCTTAAGGAGAGGCGCGCGGCTGAAGTGCCGTGGATACAGGTTAGTAGGTGTTGGGTTGAGGATAAGGGAAGAAGAGAGAGGGAGGGAGGGAGGGAAGGAGGGAGGGATGGAGGGAGGGAGGGGAAGGCGGGGGGGTGGACTTTCCGTTGATCAGAGGGGAAGTGAGGGAGGGGGGGAGGAGGGGGGGGGGGGGGGGGGTTGAAGTTACGATAGTCACATTTTTTCTATGCCCTTTCCGTTGTCGAAAGAGGCAGTTTGATGGTTTGTTCGTCCTATACTATTCCGTTCGTCGCGTCATTTTCTACGTTTTCCTTGGTGAGAGTAAAACATACCAGGTATATATAATATACGAGGCGTTCTACGATAGAGGTTCACCCTAAATTTTCTGAGGCTCCTCACTTAAGGAGCTCCATACCTCACCCGAAAAATGACTTCAGCAGAAATTAAATGGCATCCCAATGGATAATCACATGGCCCACGGATTTGAAAACGCCATTTTCCATAACAAGATTGGCATTCCGACAATTTTGGGTTAAGGAACCCCGTCATTCAGAAAACATTGTGGCGGAAATGTGCTACCTCTATTGCAGAACGCGTCATATATATATATATATATATATATCAAGCTCTAGGATTACGGGAAAACAAGACCGTTTATACCTCACGACTACCGTCAGTGCACGCGTAAACCCCCCTAGCCCGTGCCCCTGCCCTGCCCCTGACCCCAACAATCTCCACTGGTGTTGCCTCCTCCTCCTCCTCTTCCTCCTCATCTTTTGCTTTATAATCCTCCAAACGAAATGCGCGAACCCGCCCCTCTCTCAGGGTGTCACGCATATACCCCTCTGCCGGCCGAGAGACGCGCTCATCGCCTGCGCCAAGTATGGGCGCGACTTCCAACGTCTAACCGCGGCTCAGATAGTCCATGCCCTTCGAGCCTACGCCGCGCAGCGCATCCAGGCCCAGTGGCGCGCCTGGAGACCGCGCCGTCGGTTCGCGCCGAAGCTGGTCTCGCTTCGAGTGCTCATGAGGCGCGAGCAGGTCATGCGCGAGGCGAGGCGGGCGACGGCTTTCGGAGCCTGGTCGGTGGAGCACCGGGGGAGGATGGAAACTATTAGGGGCACCCGCCGGGCGTTTCACCGGTGGAAAGTGGCGGCGGCACAGCTGGGCATGAAGTCGCGACTGTTCCGAGGAACGTTCTGGTCGCTCTACGTGTGGAGAAGGTGGACGAACTACCGCGTCAGCTCCAGAGATAAGGTAAAACTGCAGAACAGACTACATAGATGGGCACTGACCCGTTAACTTATTAATCCGCGCGCGTGTGGTGTATTTTGTTTTGGTCACCAGTATCGTTGTAAGCCTAAAGGGAGGCACTCTCCAACAACTATATTTATTGTGCAAGACGGGGCTCGTGCTCGTTTCCAGAAGCTCGACGGAATTTTGTTAGCAAGAAGAATATTTGGCGGTGTAATAATGCGTGCAGGATAGAAGGCGGTTTTATAGCAAAGTTGGCTGGCGGGCGTCTCCCGAGAACGAACCACACCTGAACCCGCCCTTCCCTACGGTAGTACTTCGCGTTCATAGAACGAAGGTTGCTTCTGTCGACCAAGCGTAACCTACTGCGGGACAGTACATCTCCTTCGATCTCATGGTAAGGGAGATCATTCCCGTCATCTGGTGTCCACCGGTCCACTCGTCGGGCTTAAGTAGCCGAATTGCCCCCCGTCGAGTGCCAGCACACCAACCCAACCCAATCATTAGTAGTTGGCATGGTGCACAGGTTAAGGCCACCAAAAAAAGGGCAAACCCCAGGTCTATGTCTTCCACCAGGTCCTGACCCGGCTCCCCACAGTACGCAGTTTCCTTACGATCCGAACCACGTCGTTGTTCAGTTTGCTAACAGCGCTTGTCCGCATTTTTCGTTCGCGCCTCACCTCGCCAACAAGTCGGCGCCAAAAAAATCAAGAACGCACTCGACCTTCTCTACTTGTTCGCTTCCGGATCACTTGGAAACCCTACCAGCGGCAAACTCATCTTCGCCATTTCCTCGACCTCCACACGGAACATTCGATATACCTCAGCGTTTACGCTACAATAAAAAAAAACGTTTCCCATCCCCCGCCCCATCTCCATCTATTCAAGTTTTTTCGTGTCCACCTTCCAGTATGTGTGGCCAACCACTATACTTCCTTCGGACCCGCGTCATAAGCCCCCCCCCCCCCCTATTATATGTAGGTTGGGTTGGCGTCGGTTGGCAACGACACTATAAAACATGCCGCTCACTACTTGAGCTACTGTAGACAACCAGGTCACCGTTTTTTGTTTTGGCGGTCGGTCACAGCTGGTTGTCGAGTTAGATCATCTGTGCGAGGTGAGCAACCTTTACTCCGCAAAAATGGGAATGATCGTATCACGTAGTGCTTACGGTAAGACACCCAAGAGGCAGTTACATAGTACTCCCATTGCTGTCTCTAGAAGTGGCTACACCGGAAATTAAATTAACTCATTGAAGCGGTCATCTATATGCAAGTCCGCCTCACAAGCGGTTCTTACTACAGTAGTAGTAGTAGTAGTAGGATGCAGCTCACCCTTCATGCGACTCGCCGGACATCTCACGGTGCTTCGCGCTTGGTGCACGCAATATCTGCCTGGTCGATGAAAACCCGACATGCCCCGTCCCGGCATTGTAGGCTCCGTCCCGGCATTGTAGGGATGCGATGGTCTACGGCCATGCATGAGATCGAGTACATCTCTCCTATCGAGTACACCTCCCCCCTCCCCCCACCCTCTCCCCTCTAACATTAAGCACCCCGCCTTCCCTCCACGAGCCATACGTTCGCGCCCTCTCCGCCTCGAGAGGGATGCGTGGTCAACGGTCAAACGACTAGCCGAGTAACAGATAAGTACTCTCCACCCCCTCCCCTCAGGGAATGATCGCATCATGTAGTGTTTATAGTAAAGTACCCACGAGTCAATTACAGAGTGCCCCCATTGCTGTCTCCGGAAGTGGCCACACCGAAAAATAGATAAACATACTAAATCTGTCATCCATAAGCAACTCCGCCTCACAAGCGACAAGTAAGTTGCAGTTCACCCTTTGAGCGGCTCGCCGGACACTTCACGGCGCTTTGCGCTTGGTGCAAGCAATATCTGCCTGGTCGGTGAAAACCTGACATGCTCCGCCCCGGCATTGTAGGAATGTGAGGGTCTACGGTCATACGACTACGGCCATGATATCGAGTACACCCCCCCCCACCACCCCCTCCCCTTCTCCCCCGCTGCCTCCGCCTGCAATTCGTACACACACCGTGAAAAACGAAATCACAGGCGAAATTCCTCCGTAGAGTGTACTTGACCAGCATAGTCCTGAGGAACTTTCGGGCATGGAAACGCCTCGCGGGGGAGAAGCACCGGCTTACAAGCCGGGCAGACGAAGCTTTTCGCGTCCAGCTGAGGGCTAAGGCAGACCGGGCATTTCGTTGGTGGGCGAGGAGGGTGCGACAGAAGAGATTTCTTGAAAGGCAGTGGATCAATGGCGGAATATGGCTCAGGCTGCGGGTGAACACGCGTCATGTCACGTCGTATTTTGTCATCCTGAGGTGGGTGGATGATAAATTGGTGAGGGTTAGTGAGGAGGGCCCGATGCTGCTGCTGGTGCAAGTTGGTATTTTTTCGTTAGCTGCGTCTTGTAATTCGCGGACTTCTGCGTATTTGAACTTGACTTGGCGCGTTTGAGGCTCGACATGGTTGATGGCCCGGGGGAGGTGGAACCTTATCATAGAAGGCGAATAATATTGGTATGCCTTGATCAAGACCCCCAAAAGGCAACGGTACTACAGCAAGCAGCAGTATCAGCACCAGTAGAGCAGCAGCGCAAGCAGCATCATAATCATCATCATCATCATCATCAGCAGCAGCAGCGGCAGTAGCCCTGGAGTATTCCATATTACTGCGCCGGCCGGGCACATCCTTCGCGTATGGAAAACGAATCCATGGACGTCTATCGTGCTGTCGTCCTCACCGGGCGCCCCCCTTCATCTCTCTGTATATATCGTGACTCTGCTTACTTACAGGTACTGGGCGTTCGCGCGTATGGCTTGCACTCGCCGGAGCAACGCTCACTTCCGGTCGCACTACCTGCTAGGAGAGATGGACAGGCGACGCACGGTGGCGGGTAACAGGGGAGGCAGCAGCAGCAGCAGCAGCCGACTACACTCTCGCGGCGACAACAGACCAAGCAAGTCCAAGCATTGGGGTGGCAGAAGGTCAGCCCGTTGTGTTGAGATTGAGACTGGAGAAGACTGGGTAGGACGGGTGGAAGGTCGGTCGTTCGTCAGCTGTCAGCAGGCTTAAGCTTTTGGGGTGGTAGAAGGTCGCTTGTGGTGAGACTAGAGAGGAGGGGGTGGACACCGGTCTACACGGGGGTGGTCATCACAGGTGGCCTGGACCCCCCCCCCCCCCCCCCCCACCCATTGAAGCTGTCATCCATGTGCAAGTCTGCCTCACAAGCGGTTCCTTTAACATAGAATGCAGCTGATCCTTCATTCGACTCGTCGGACACCTCACGGCGCTTCGCGCTTGGTGCAAGCAATGTCTGCCTGGCCGGTGAAGACCCGACATGCTCCGTCCCGGCAATTTAGGGATGCGAGGGCCAATCAATGGTGATACGACTACGGCCATGCATGAGATCGAGTACATCTCTCCTATCGAGTACACTCCCCCCCCCCTGCACAATGTGGGCGTAAAAACGTCATCGTGGGGACATTGAACGATGTAGAAAATCTCACATGGTGCCGACAACCTCATAATTCGGCACCATCTATCGGTGTGCTACATAGCCCAAATGTCTCCACAAGGGTTTCTATACGCCCACGTTGTGCAAGGGAGGCAGGAGGGGAAGAGGTGGGGCGGTGGAACATCAGTTTTGCTGTTGGTGAGGAGGGGGTCGGACGCCCTTACCTTATAGAAGGCCATTCGTCAGTTGTTAGCAAACACAACTATTAATATATTGGGCGATAAAAGGTCGGTGTGTGTTTTTATTCTAGAGGGTAGGGGGTGGGACGGCAAAACGTCAGTTGTTAACAACCAAGGTGGGGGGGGGGGGGACGGTGTGGAAGGTCAGTCGTCCGTCAGTTGCTAGCGAGCACAAACATTTGGGGGGCAGAACGTCGGTTGCGTCGAGAGCTGAGACTGGAGGAGAGGAGAGGAGAGGAGAGGGGGTGGGGGGCAAGATGAAAAAAGGGGTAGAAACTTGCCGATGAAATCCGGCGCAGATGGCTGCACGATGCCCGTCGGGCGGCATCCGTCAGCCCTTTCTGGGTGTTGAAGATAGCAGCCTACCAGTACAAGTAGCGTGACTGCCCAGTGGAAGTAAGGGTAGGATCACGTTGCGCCCGTGCCGTACGACTCCTTTCTTTCAACCATTGCATCGCGGACACCAAGCTGTATCACCCTCCCCACTCACGCAGTTTTTACCGCTGCGGCGTAAAATCGCCATTTTTTTTCTCATCGCCGGTTTTTCCCTCTGAAGTCCGAAGAGGGTTAGCAGAGGCGTTACAAGATCACCACATTCCCCTGGGTGGGAAGTACACAGTGGGTGGTGCCTGGTCTGTAGTGACTCGGCGGACGCACGTAAGGAAAACGGTGAGGGAAAACTTGCCCAGATGAGAAGACCTCCGAGAGCAATAATTTTGTAAAGTGACTTGCTTTCCTTGGCACACATTTCCGGCATACATACGCTCGCAGCAGGCACAGAGCCGGAAATAGCCACCCAAGGAACGGAAGGAGTCCCTCTCGCTCTGGAGGGGAAGCCATGGACGACCGCGATGAAGATGTGGACTCGCCAGGCGTGGTGGAGGTCGTGGGCAACGAAGTTGACGTTTCGGCAGAACCAAGCGTGAGAAAGGGTGTGGCCGCTGTTTCCGTCATTTCATTATGTAGGCGGTTGTTTCGGCGGGGATGGGCGGTTTGTGTCCTCCGCTTGGGTTTACGTTCATTTAGAACTAGAGGCGTTTGTTTCGAGGATGAGTCGTTTGTGTCCTCTGTCGGATTTCCGTCGATTTTGCAGGCGTGTTTTGTTCCTCGGGAACGAAATCTTTTCCCCCCTCTTCTTTTCCCACGATCTCTGCCATGGGAAGCGCATGCCGGAGGCGTTGCCTTATCGTGGGACTAAACGCGAGGGTCTACTACTATACGTATCTCCTGGTTCTTCCTCAACCTAACCTTTCTAAAAAATAACTGTGAAACAAAACAACTGGGGAGAGCGAGGATTTCGTCGAGACTCATCCTTGCAAACAGTGTCTAATACTTCGATTGCGCGTGCTACGGATTTTTTATCAACCTCATGCAGGACAATACCCCTTAAAGCTGTGGGACTCAGGGGAGGTGTGCGTGCATATATATGTAACTTGTCTAAGTACAGATTTAGTACACCTATTGCTTCTTTTCCCTCTTTCGCCAAAACTAATTATTTCAGACCACTGTAGCCCAATTTATTATTCTCCTGCAAACAAGCAGTCACTAGTTTGTTTTTCACCCCCGACTACGTACCACTATTTGTTTTCGACGGGTCTTTACAGATGTCAACTTGAATGCCTCGTCCTGCTGTAGTCCGAATTGTCTCCCACCCCCCCCCGAGAGTACAGCCCCCCGAGGGTCTATGGCCATACGACTACGGCCATGCATGATATGAGTACCCACTCCCGCCCCCCCCCGTGACTACAGCCCCCCGAGGGTCTATGGCCATACGACTACGGCCATGCATGATATGAGTACCCACCCCCGCTCCTCTCGTCTCTGAATGTAGATGGCGTCGGACCGATCCTCTGTCCGCTCCGGCAATCGGAAGACCGTTCGGGAAGGGGTGCAGAAGAAATCCCCCCGAAGAGAAGTAGGGGGAGGAGGCCAAGGAACGCACCACCACAACCAGGCCGTTGCGGTGCTAGGCCGTCCGACCTACGTCGACTTTCCGGGTTTGGGAGACACTCCCTTCGGGGATGTCGTCCCTGAGGGATCAACCGCGTCTGCGTGCGAAGTCTTGCGGGGGCATTTCGAGAAAAAGGAGGAGCTCAAGGCGCGTGCCAACTTCTTGCTCTACCAGGTGAAATAAGTAAACTGTTGTTGTTCTTATGAACTAACCCCCGCTTGGGGACTCCAGAGAGGAAAAGCGACACAACATAAAATTGAACCTCTCAGTCACGGCCACAGCTGCGTGATTGGGGGGGGGATGGGGGGTACAAATTGGTGTCCGAGTTACGATGGTTGAATGCCAGGAGTCGTACGGCACGTGCGCAACATGATCCTATATACTGTAGTATACCCGTGCTGCTGGGCGCTCACGGCGGTTGGCTTGCTCGTAGACCGGTTGACAACTCGGAAGTTATCACCGCTTTGATCGCTCGCTACGATCAAAGGGGGATGGCGAGTCCCAACGGGGTGAACCCGGTCAACTTATAAATATCTCCCTTTTGTGAGCCCATGAAAAGCGGCAAAAAAAAACGAGAGAGAGAGAGAGAGGGCCGGTGTTTTCATCCGGCGTTAGGAAAAGGGCGTTCAGCGGTAGTACGAGAATCACCATGCTGACCCTATGCGAAGCGTGGCACAGGAGTGGGTGCGATCGTTTTTCAGAGATCGATTGTTCCCAGAACGGGGTTAGGTTAAGGTTGTCAACAACGAGCAAGGTGTCTCCGGGGAAGACCTGGTCGAGAGCCT
Organism: Nereocystis luetkeana; assembly: GCA_031213475.1. Classification (NCBI taxonomy): domain Eukaryota; class Phaeophyceae; order Laminariales; family Laminariaceae; genus Nereocystis; species Nereocystis luetkeana. The sequence continues at coordinate 11,961,598 of JARUPZ010000004.1, forward strand.
TTCCGAAACAAGAAACTAAAAAAATATTCGGCTTTATTTATCAAGAGCATCCCTTATACCGCTGTCGAAACAACCGAGCGCCGAAAAAAACGGCCTCGCACCCTGCTGTGCGAACTCAACGATCTTTGCGGTATGCAGCGCCTCCTCTACACATTCCTAGCAACCCCGGTTAGTCCATGTGGCCGATGCAGCGATCGTCGTTTATATTTGCTTTCTCTCGATTCGTTTCGAATCCCTCTGTTTTCGTTTCTTTCTTCCACCATTTTTTCAAAAAAGTTATATTTTTTGAGGGAGGCATTTATGTACAATACGTATAGAGCTCCTGAATCGAGGTAGGAAAGAAGGACCCTCATACCAGGTATTTTGTACCAGGTAGGTGTTACGGTAGCGTCACCACGTTACCACCGTTTCGTTCCGTCGTATGTTGTTGCTTTTTCGCTCCCCCTTCCCCTTTTTCTTCCTTTTGCTCAGCGCTTAGCGCCCCAGGTTCTTGCGCGCTTCCAGAGCAAGGCGCAAGAAAGACAGCGGAACCGATACGCCGCCTTCGTCGACGCCCGCCGCGTGCAGAAAAGGGTTTTGAACGCCTGGCACATCGCGGTCGTGCAGATACTAGTTTTGCGGAGGTGAGAGGGCAATGCGATTGGGGGGGGGGGGTGGCCCGCCGGCCGGACGAACAGAGAGGTACGGACACTGGAGTGCTATTGTAGGAATATTTATGCACATTTATGCACATTTATGCGTAAGACACGGGCCACGATAAGCGACCCACGAATACGCACCGACCTAGCGAAAAACACAATGGTCCCTTGTGTGGGGGGCGCTCAAAATTTTTGGATCAACAGAATGTGCTCAGCGGCGTGCGCTACAATAAATAGAACCTGCGGCAAACATAAACAAACTATATATTTACGTATTTTTACCAACAACATTTGGTCCTATTTACTATGGCCCCCCGTAATAATGGTACAAAATAGTCTGTGCTCAACGATAGACAAGGATGACGGGACGGCCGTCACAGTGAGGTAGGTTCTCAGACTTTGCTGGACGGACCTCGTAGGAATTTCTTTTTGGCGGACCCATGCTGTATGTACCGGTAGCATATTTTGGGGGCGAAACATTTCTGCCAGGCAGGGGGGGGGGGGGGGGGGCGCCTCAACTTAGGGGAGCCATAGTAAATAGGACCTACGGTACACACAAAAACCTGTAAATTTACCAATTTTTACGAACGTTATTTGGTCCTATTAACATGGTCCCCCGTAATAGGATGTCGACCAATTATTGAAAGGATTTTGCCATCATTTTAGTGTGGAATATCACGCCTCGTGCTACTCGTAGAGCGATTTAAAGCACGGTATATACATACATACAGATATGCATACACTACACCATGACCCGTGTCAGTTCCAAATTCATGGCACCTCCGCCTGTGGGGTGGACAACCCATGCTAGTTCCAATACCGAACAAAGTTAGTTCCAATGCTGTACCGAATAATGGGGTGTTTTTCGGAAAATATCTGGTCAAGAGAGAGCCTCCCGAAACATACAACATTCGATTTTGAGAGTAGCACCCCTCACCATAGATCGAGAGAACGAGCGCCGAAAAATGATCGTTCGCACCCACCCCTTGTGCAAAGTCGATGCTCTTCTTACGGTAACTGACTTGGCCTTTAGACCCATGCTGCGATCGGGGTATTAGGGGAATAAGGCGCCTATGTATTTTTCTAAGCCGCCTATATTTTTTTAGGAGCTCCAACACCCAAACTTGTTTTCAGAAAAAGGATAAGCCGAAAGCCCGATACGCGCTCCTCATGGATTCCTCCGCCAGGCAGGTACGTGTAACGAAAACGTGTTGCCTTTTTAAGTGCAGTAGTGGTCTCTCTGTATAGGGCCGGCTGAGAAGTGCCGGCTGCCCCCTACGTGTGGCGCCTTTGAAATCGCTTGGCACAGACGGGATTGGCTAGTGTGTGGAGCAGTGCCGGCTTGCCGCTAAAGTGCCGGTATCGTCGGCTGGCGCATACATACGGACACCATAGATGGACCCTTCTTGCATTCGTTTAAATTACAGCGATACTTAGACATGTCCAGCTCCTCGGTTGAGGGCCTGCGTCAGCGAGAAACGTTTGGCCTGAAAATCGTAACCCTCCACCGTACCGAATGACAGCACGGAACTTTGTCACACTGAAAAATCGTTTACGTAGAGCCACAAACGCGCCGGTCACATAAGAAATACGCAGGACTCCGCGCGCAAATTTTAGCACGCACCTGGTTGACTCTACTGTAGTTATACCTACAGTAGTACGGGGGACCATAGCAAATAGGACCAAATATTATTAGTGAAAATAGGACAATGTATAGGTTTTTGTGTGTACCGTAGGTCCTATTTACTATGGTCCCCCGTAATAGTAGTCAACTAAAACTGCCAGGTAAACCGGCGACTTATTAAAAGGAAAGCAACTCCTCACAGCCTTACCGCTTTCGACTCCGTGAAATAATGTCTGTCTGTTTGAGGCAGAGGGGTTACAGGGACAGCCATGGCCATGGTAATGACGTCCATGATGTCAGAAGAGAGCGGAGACGACCACACGGTGGTGGGCGTCAACCCAAGCAGACGCAACGCGAGTCTTGCATCATCGAACGGTGCCCCTGGGAGTTTATCTGACATGGGGGGGGGAGGAGAAGGAGGAGGAGGAGGAGGAGGAGCGGTGGGGACTAATTTTTTTAGTGGAACAGGAGCAGGAGCATTAGCACTTTTCGGTGGTGGTGGTGATGGTGGTGGGGGTGCAGATGAGGGTGGTGGCGCCTCGCGACGAGCGGACATCCTGGAAGAGGACCGGAGGACACGGCGCTGGCAGGTGGAGCGCACAGCTGCGCGCTTGAATCGGGTGAGTTGGTACGTCTCAGACAAAAAAAAAGCTCGCAGCTTTTATTGGATGAAGAATAACCAGGAATAAGGAGGGGCCTCTTCGCCCCAATCGCGGAGCGGTCATAATTTGGATTAAGCAGTACGCTCGAACGGACAACGCAAACGAGTCGTGACAGAGCACCACAACAAGACTAGCATATGCCGTAGACTCTGCAGTTCGTGGTGTCCAAGATCACTCTCGCACGAGGTGTGCCAATCCAGGCTGAAACCCTTCAAACAATCGGCCGATGTCGTAGGCTATGGTACAGCAGTATTGTACGTGGCATTCAGTGATCGTCTTTAAAACAGGTGTGTTAAAAGATGGAATCACGGGTCAACAAATCTTGGAGTTTGGGGATGGAGTACAACACGAATAATGGCATGCAGCGTTCGCATTTTCTTTCTTGCCATTGGGTACTTCTTTCCTACTCTAAAAATCACCCGCTCTAATTTCAAGTGTTTTTCCCGCAACGCGGGGGCTGCAGCTCTAAAAGGGTCAATAATCACGTCAAGACTTGCTCGAATCGGCTTAGGGAAGACGAGATACACAACGATAAGATGGGTGGAACACAAACACCTGCACGTCACTTTGTGCATACCACCTGGGTGGTACATGCGCTCTTCAGGGCAAAAATGGTCAATCGATCACCGTCAACGTATTTGATACCTGGTGCGTACGGGCTTGGAACAAGTAAACGCTGCTGCACTCCACGACTTTTTTTGGCGTGCGATAAAACGTAGAAAACGCAGGCCCTGCGAGTGCCTCTGCTGCAATGGAGTGCCTTTACGTTGTACCGGTACCCCTCGGATGCAGACACAACAAGCGGCCATCCTTCGCGTCGAAGGTCGGCGAAGCCTTTTTGTTTTGTTTATCTCAACGAACATCAGCGTGTTCTTCCTCCCCGTCAGCCTCAATGTCTTCCGACTTCTGGCATAGAGTCGCGGTTTGAATCCCGAGCACGCTAACCGACACATCGGCAAGCAAAGCGAGCGTGGTCTACAGCAGGACACGCCACTAACGTACGAACGGGTGCTCGATGCAGTGGCGCAAGAATGCAATGGGAGAAGAGTAGACATGTTGACACTGAGTCGGTCTTTTTTTATTCTGGGACTGTTTCGCCCTTGCCTGCGTCGGAACACAAAAAAGAATACACCGCAACGCTCTGCGACCTACTCCGTTTTCTGCCGCACGCAGCGGAAGGCACGGCACTCCTCACCTCGGGCAGACACTTGATTCCTGCTTCGTAGTCTAGATCTCTCAAGGAAGATATACGCCTTCCTGATCTCTAGTATCTAGCTCATATTGCCGGGTGGGAGCCGTATAACCTGCATGATATTTCTCCATTTTTCCTGGACTGGATCTATCTGTACCGTACAGATCCTGCAGAAGCATCTCATGGCGGCAGGTTGGGATATATATAATCAAGATCGTGATGTGTATATACGACGTGGGCACTCCAAAGGTTGAGAGAGGGCCTAGCGAAAGGAGAGGCGCTTTCGGTGCACCCCGTTCGAGGGCTGTCAACGCATCATCTTCCCCGCTAACAACCACCGTACACAACATCGATGTGGCGCGGGCACATGAAGTTCCGTTCTCCGCGTCAAGCGTACGGTAAAGCTTAAAGCGATAATTGGACCCACTCGGGTCCGTGTCTGCCGGAACCGAAGACTTTAGTCACATGGACTCCATCTGCTGTCAGACGTGGGCTGCCTTTGGCCTCGGTACAATTTCCACTTTCCAAGGCACACGCAGTACTCAACTATAGGGCAGAACACCCTCTCTCTGACCCTCTCTTCACCGTCCCTCAGTCCCTCCCTCCCTCCCCTTGTTGGAATTACTAACACCGTCCCTCCCCGCCACCCCTACATCTTACTTCTCTGCCCAACTCCACAATGTGTGGAACAATTCTTCACAGAACTGCGCCGCTTATCGAACAATCAGAACAGGACGAGGAGAACCGAAGTACTCAACGATATGATGTGGAAACCTCGCCCCCCCCCCCCCCCCCGCCACACCAGAACACAAACCAAACCATTCCACACTGTCATTCATACGAAAGAAAGCCCGCCTGACAAGCAGTTTAGCGAAATGCAGCTCATCATTCACACGACTCGCAAACACCTCACGGCGCTCCGCGCTTGGTGGCTAGCAATGTATGCCTGGTCGGTGAAAACCCGATGTGCTCCATCCCGGCTTGCAGGAGGGTCTATGGTCATACGACTACGACCATGCATGACATGAGTACACTCCCCCCCCCCCTCGACCCGAGCCCATTTCTTCCTCCTTCGGTTGAAATTATTTACAGCCCCCCTCCCTCTCCTTCGGCATCATACATCTTGCGTCGCTGCACAACCGCACAACTGCACAATCAATTGTCAATAGCTTCTCGGCAGGACTGCGTCGCTTAAGGAGCAATCGGACGAGGACGAGGAGCAACGAAACTCGTGGTTAGCCTCGCGGAAGAGACGAGAGCGTGCCGTCGCGAACTTCTTGATGCGGGAAGGCGCAAGGTCGCGGTCTGCGGACGACAACGCCCGCCAGTTCATGGCAGGATTCAAGGTATGTTCAAGATAGTTTCCCGATATTTATTTCGTATCATGTACCTGGTATGTATACTCGTATGGATGGTATCTCGATATCTGTTACAAAACAAGAATCAGCCGTGAGAGCGAAGATTTCGTCGAACCTCACTACCCTGGTATAAAGAAATAAAGCACCCAAAATAAACAGCAGAGGAAGCTACGAAGAGAAAGCGAGCGAGCAGCCCGCGAAGAGCTGGCCAAGATCGATCATAACGGCCCTTAACCAGCTGGTTTGCCAGCTCCGCCGCTCAACCACCGTATGAAGTAGCCGTGACGTCCAACCAAGGCATGCCTTATGCACAGTCCTATGTACTGAGAAACACGAACCATTTGTGAATCAGAATCAGGTACCGTACGCATAGCATTTAAGATAACACACCCCTCTCGGACGAACTTCAAAAGCTGTGTGTGTTTTCCCTCCGACGTCGCGGTGAGAGAGGAGTGCGTACGAGTAATAACGCCGAGCGACGCGCTTCAAACATGAAGAATAACGTCTCCACGATAACTTTCCAAAGCCAAACTTTTCATCGCTGTGTGTCCACATGCACCCCGCACGTTTTGGAGATAAAGAATGGCGCTGAAATTCGTCCAAAGGGTGGTATGATACCTTGCGTGTTACCGGTGTACGGTAGCCTCGTCCTTCACCAAGTCCAACTCAATCAAGGAAGGAAAATTTTGTCTAACAGTTTTGTCTATTCTCCTTACACTACCGCGTTGTACCGCCGTCTTCTCTTGCGTGCCATACGGTACGAGTGGCCCTTTGCCTTGCCCCATCCCAACCTTTCACGTCTCGGACAGATCAGCGATTGAATACCGCACAATAAATCGAGATACTTTGGGGCAGATAGATTCCTGATCCGTATGATCTGTATGATATGTATAATCTGTATGATCTGTATGATCTGTACGATCTGTATGATCTGTATGATTTGTATGATCTGTATGATCTGTATGATCTGTATGATATCACAACGGCAGGTTCGGACCTGGATGATCTAAGTCGTCACCTATCCGGCGTATTAAACCCTACCTGCTCCTCCCGCGCGTTCCTCTTCTGTCCGCGCAGCAACACGCCGGGTCAAACCTGGTCGACGTGCTGGCGCGCGTCTTCACGGAGGTGGTGGACAGCAAGAGGTCTGTAGTTCTGAAGGCCGGCTTGCGGCAATGGCGCAGCTGGTACATGCGGAGGGTGTCCGTGAAGCTCTACAACAGGCAGCGGCTGCGCAACTGGTGAGCTAGCCGTAGCTACGGCGGGGGTAGAAGTACCTGGCGTTTCTGAGGTTTCTCACTCACTCGAGGAGCTTCTCAAGCCCACGGAGGCGCCAACAGGGTATCTGTTGTCGAGCAGGCGCGCGTAGGCGTTTATTTCGGCAACATTACACGCACGGCTTGGAAATAGAGCAAGGGATTTGCAAACCGAGATTCGCGCAGAGGACGGACGCATGCATACACATACAACGTAGGGTGCCCTCCCACGCTACGACAATACCCCCCCCTCCTCTCCCCCTCCCCTCCTCCCTCTCTCCTCGACCCAGGCTACGTCTTTGTGCGCGGCTGCGATACCTCTGGAGGGGTATGCCGCTCTACCACGAGCTGCGCGTGAAGTGGTCCGTGTTCCATCGCCTGCTCGCGCTGACCAGCGAGCGTCTGCGGTACGGCACACCGGGCTTAGTGACGGGCCTGCGGCGGCGGCAAGAGCTCCTCCTGGACTACTCCAACCTCCTGCGGGAGCGAGGTAAAGGGAAGAGAAGGGACGTAGTTGGGTTGTTCTTGACCGTCCTTGCTTCGAAAGCGGGGCGGTGGCGTGGTCTCCTTCTCCTCAGATAGTCGAACTAGTGACGAGGCGGTGTGACGCAATTCTTTTTCCTCTAACTTTTCAACGAGTTACGCTATTACCACCAAGGCTGTTCACGGTTCGGGGTATAACTCACGAGCCGGGTCGGATTGGGTAGCCCAACCCGACCCGACCCGATCCCACCCGACTCGATCCGACCCGTGAGATTTCGAATACCTCCTAGCCCGATCCGAACCGACCCGTGAGTTTTGGAAGACCTCCTGATCTGACCCGCAGGTCGAGTCATATCCCGTGAGCAGCCCTGGCTAGTACATATTATTGTCTCTCCTCAATTATTTTCAAAGAGTGACATGCGTACCCCTACGCTTTCTAGGAATGTTTTGGCTTGCCTTTCGGAAAGGCGAGCGAAAACGGTAGGGCGCAGCTTCCCCTCCACGTGGTGGATAATCTCCTCGCTAGTCAATCAGGGTACCATATTTTTTTTTGTGGCATTCACCGCGGCTGGCGATCGAAGTATAGATCGTTTACGCAGGGTGGAAAAACCTTCAATTCGCACAAGGGGAATTATCGTATCACGTAGTGTGCGTATGGTAAGGCACCCACGAGGCAGGTACATAGTACACCCATTGCTTCCTCTGGAAGTGTTCACACTATTTTTGTTTTAATCTTATTCGAAGCCGTAATCCATTGCAAGTCCGCCTCACAGCCGGTTCTTAGTAGGATACAGCTCACTCTTCATGCGACTCGCCGAACATATCACGGCGTTTCGCGCTTGGTACAAGCAATGCCTACCTGGTCGGTGAAAGCCCGACGTGCTCAGTCCCGGCATTGTAGGGGCGCACGCAGGGTGGAAGAACCTTCAATTCGCACAAGGGGAATTATCGTATCACGTAGTGTGCGTATGGTAAGGCACCCACGAGGCAGGTACATAGTACACCCATTGCTGCCTCTGGAAGTGTCCACACTATTTTTGTTTTAATCTCATTCGAAGCCGTAATCCATTGCAAGTCCGCCTCACAGCCGGTTCTTAGTAGGATACAGCTCACTCTTCATGCGACTCGCCGAACATATCACGGCGTTTCGCGCTTGGTACAAGCAATGCCTACCTGGTCGGTGAAAGCCCGACGTGCTCAGTCCCGGCATTGTAGAGGCGCCCCCCCTCCCGCCCCTACAACGCCAACAACGATTTCTGCGTCTGTTTACCGTGTCGTCGAAAGCGTGAGAGCGTGAGTCAGCACAAAAATTGAAGAAAAACGGCGAGGAGTGGGGCTGTTGAACGAACCGTATACCCGATCAAAATGAAGTCAACTTACCGGCTGGGGCGGGGGGCGTGCTCATTCGTTGTTTGCCTTAGTCATTCGACCATTGACCACGCAAACCAGGGGTGTACTCGATATTCATGCATGGCCGAAGTCGTATGACCATAGACCCTCGTATCCCTACAATGCCGGGACGGAGCGCGCCGGGTTTTCACCGATCAGACAGACATTGCTTGCACCAAGGTCGAAGCGCCGTGAGGTGTTCGGTGAGTTGAATGAAGGGTGAGCTGCATCCTACTAAGAACCACTTGTGAGGCGGACTTGCGCAATTTCTGACAGCTTCAATGGGGGAGGGAGAGGCACACACCTGTGACCGCGGCTAGTGTTATACTCCAGAATGTCGCTGTGGGTGAAACGTGCCACGAGTTGAAGTTTTCCTATTTTCTTTTTGTGTTCTATCCCATCTTCCCGGGTCTTAGATTCGCCCTGCGCACTTCTCCAGCCCTTTGACTTTCGTAACTCGGATCCGGAGGTCCCATAGCAGGCACCTCTCTCTCCTCCCCACTCATACGGTGCATGAGCTGGAAACTAAAAAGTGCAAGGTTAACAAAAAAACGGAAAAAAATCACGCCGACCGTTTCAGGTTATGTTTCCGGTCGCTACGCTCCGGAGGTGATCTTGCCGGCGACGCTCGACCCGCTAGCACTGGTGCAGCGGTGGAAGCAGCACACACAGGGTAGAATCATCGCTCGCCTTCTCGGCGAATCACTGCGGCGTCGCCGCCTTGCCCGCATTGCCCGCGCTGTCTTCGACGGCTGGCGTACGGGCGTGGGTCCGAGGCAAGAGCGGGGGGCTCAGGCAATGGCTACTGCGTTGGCGGCGGCGGCGGCGGCGGCGGTGGAAAGAAGCGGAGTGGCAAACCGTTCTCACCACTCGGGCACGATAATATCGGAGCAGGAAGGCAGCAACGTTACCGTCACATCGCCGGTGGCGGGAGCGGGAGCGGGACCGGGAACGCCACCTTCGAGTGCCGTGGCTTGTAGGGTAGGATTTGAGCCGCCTCAGGCGACGCCACGTTTCGTGCGACGAGACTCCGAAAGGAAGACGTTCGCCGAACGCGGCGCAGAAGCCGATTTGAGGGTCGCTCGTCGGACAGTGGTTGCGGGCTGGAGGGGCGCGCTGGTGCGGGAAATTGGGCTGCGGCAAGCGAAACATGAGTGGCGGCTCAAGCAAGCGGCGCGACTAGAACCCACGTGAGAGAGCAGTGACACATGCTACAATAGGGATACATGTTCTTAGCACGTTTCGGTCAAACTAGTTTCCCACACAGGTGGCTGGGACCCCCCGCCCCTGCACAATGTGGGCGTGAAAATGTACTTTGCGGAGACCTTGAACAACGTAGCAAATCCCACAAGGTGTCGATAACCTCTCCATTCGGTATGTCTAAATGGTGTGCTATATTGTTTAATGTTTAATGTCTCCGCAAGAGTATTGTTTTAAGCCCACCTTATGCAAGGGGGGGGGGGAGGATCCGGACTACCTGTGCTATTGACGGGGGTTCATCTACTGAGTAACCTACCGGATGACCTGTTCATCGGGATACGCCTGCAATGTTTCCTCGAACCGGGTTTTGGTCAAGATGTAGAACCCCTGATGTATTAAAGTCTACGGCAGCACGCGTGCAGTGCGACCCAACCGAACGTCTAAGAGGGGTGGTGAGGAATTACCTACGTACCACCAACGATACTTACTTTGTTGTGGTTTGCGCCACCCCCCCCAAAACAACGACGGAGTCGTCGGATCAAGGTTTTCCGGGAGTCCTCAAAACGTTGGCATTCTCGGGTGCGAAAACAAAGCGCGAGCACCGTTTGATCCGTCTTTCACTTAGGTATGTCGCGGGGCGGAGCAAGAGGCCTACGCCTTAGTGGTACGTACGCTCGTTTTAACCTTTGGTCTCGTTTTTTTATGTCCACTCCGCAAGGTGCTTGGTTGCTTTTGAGATCGAATAGCAGACAGCCCCACCGGGCTTGCACGTAGCTCTTCGACAGTCGCTCAACTCATGTACACGCTCTAATATTTTTTTCGCGGGTTAATAGCACTGTTCTAGATAATCGCGGCACCGCTCACTTCACGATGTCACCTCCGGTCGTAGCCCACTTTTTTTTTGTTCCATTCGTACTCGACCCCTCAGAAAAACCAACTCCCAACCGTCCGCGAAAAAAAAATGCCAGGTTTAAGAAGTTCGTAGCCTACCATGCATGGCAAGCCACCGAGCGCGTCCGAATAGAGTCTCGCCTTCTCATCGAGGCCTTCCTAAATCGCGGGAAGCTAAAGTTCCAAGACCTTGAGCCCTCGATGATGGTAGGTCATCCCGGTGACAATGGTCTCGGCCCCGGTCTCATACCTTTCCGCGACAAGGCCGTGCCCGGCTCCCACCTCGTGTGCGAAGTACGCATTATGACGCGGGTTGGGGAGGGCGTGGTCGGCATACAGCTTGTCATGGCGGGGGGGGGGAAGAGGACCCAGGAGCTCCCCGTGCGCGGGACGGCGGTGGGGGAGAAGCGGTCGACCCGCGCACACAGATTCACCATCGACGCGCCGGTAGAGCGTCTGTCTCGGTTCGATTGCGAACACAGCGATAGGCTGATCGAGCGCCTTCGTGTGGTTACGTCGGGTGGGCGCGCGAGCCCTTGGTTCGGCGAGAGGCTGACGGGGGGGCCCACGGTATCGACTTTGCCGGACTGGCGGAAACATTCGTTGGCGGCGACAATGTTAGCGGCGGCGGAGGAGGCGAGGGAGGCCGCCAGCATAGCGAGCTCGAGCGACGGGGGCATGCTGTCCGAGGAGAGGGACGCGGCGATGGCGGCGGCGGCGGCGGCGCCCAGGTGGGACGTTCAGAAAGAGTACATAACGGGCTTGGTCGGGGTAAGAACGCCGGACAAGCTAGTGGGCCTAGGGGTCCTCACGCGTCACGTGACCTATTCGCACGTGTTCAGCTATCTCTGGGAGGCAACGAGAGAACATGGAGGGGTGTCCAGTACGCCGAGAAACGAAGGAAAAGCCAGTCAAGAGGACGACGCCGCCACAAACAGTTCAGGGAGAACGTCAAGAAGCGCTTTGAGCGGAAACAGTTTTGGCGGCGGCGGCGGCGGCGGCGGTGGTGGTGGCGCTGCTTCTGGACGGGGCTCATCGGTTATAACGGCCGGCGGCGATTCCGCATCGATGTCTTCCGCCTTTCAGCAACAACCCGCAACCGCTTCCGAAAGAGCAAGACACTCTTCTCCCCAGACCGCAGCAAAAGGGGAAGGTCGAAGTTCACCCGACAAAGGTGTCGGCGACAGTTCCTCTGCTTCGAGCGAAAAAGGCGGCGGCAATAACACCACCGACGAGAAAAAAGAAGGTTCGACTCCTCCATCCCAACGGGTTTTATCGCGTGCCGAAACCAAGCAGGCGATATTTGCGCAGGACATGAGAGACCGGGAGAAAAAGAAAGAGGAGCTCGCGCGTCTGGCGATGGAGAAAAAGCTCGACATGGAACGCCTCACACGCAGTAGGAACCCCTTCAAGAAAGAAGCAGACGAAGACTCTCCCACCGCCGCACCAGGCATTGCGGGGGAACTAGGAATGGGGATAAAAGGGGGCCGCCCTCCGCCTGCCCCCCAGGAAGAATTCGCGAGTGTGCTACGCATGCGCCGGACGGACGCCCGTCAGGCTCTGGAGCGCTCGATAGCGCTGGCCCGCGCCGCCCGAACGCACCGTGGGCGACCCGGAAACCCCTCCGCCCTAAGTTCTCTCCCTGTCGTCATGGGGTTGGCCAGTTGGCTGCACGCGGCCCTTCTCCCGCAGTTGGTGCCCCTGCCGGCGCCGGCGACGTCCATCGCGGAGTTGCTCCAGCGGGGGGAGAGTCTGCTTGTCGCGGCGCGGGCTACGAAAGCGCGTGGGGATAAAGTAGGAGACGCGGCGAAGAGACTTCTTGCGGGGCAGCTACAGCGGCGGCGGCGCTACGGAATGATGTCGCCGGCGCAGCGCATGAAAGAGGCTGAAGAGCGCCAGGTATGCAGGAATACGCGATAAAACCCACAGTAGGTGCCAAATTATCTGAGCTCCTCGAGGAGTTCAGTATCTTACCCGAAACATTACTTCGGAGAAGTTTCATTCGAGCAATTGGACCAAGATTTCTATGCGCTACGTAGCCCTAAACGAACATACTAGAAAAAGCATAATACTACTCTATATATCCGGTATAATGGTTTCTCGCTTGAAGAGCCCAACCGGTCTGAAAGAGCCGGGGCAAAAAGTGAAAACTTCTACGGTCGGATGAATCGAATATGTCTACAGCAAAAACTCATGCGCGTTGCATTTTCAGTGCTATATTTTAGTGTCGCGCTTGCATTGAACGCGGCGTACCGTTGAGCATATGATCAGACCGTTGAAAGTCACCAGGCCTACGAGTGCTTGTAGCGCGAAGAAAGGCTGAAAATTGTCAGGTGTGTGTGCGTGTGTCAACTACGAAAATTGTGCACGATATCGCCAACGCATAGGTTTTATTGCCGCGCGGCATCAAATATTTCACACGTCGGACATTTCGGATGGATCAGACAGATCATCTAGATCCTAACTCGCCGAATTGAGATGTTGTACAGGACCTGTATTCTTTGTTCGAAATGGAAAGGTTGAAGCACTGAGCTACTCAGTCAGCGCTGACTGACTAGCTTACTGTAGTGGTTAACTCCAAAAAAAATCGAACAAAGAAGTACCTTTGGGCTCGATACGGCCTCCCGCCGATAGCATCCCCCGGGGTTGATCAGGCCCCCAATCAGCGCCTGGTTTTTCCTTCATATGGCCCCCCTCCGTATTAATAGTCGTGCGTTCTTTTACTCAAGTGGTTCACTCCACCTTCGACTCTCCGGTCGAGTGTTCTTATGACGTGGGTCTCTGCACTTCGTTTCCGTGTTTCTACCCACGATAGAAAAAGCGGAATTACGGCGTCTAGCGGGACTCGAACCCCAGACTTCTCTGTTCGAAATGTGAAGGTTGCACCACTGAGCTACTCAGTAACGCTGAGGGGGCAGCTGAGTGAGGAGCTGACTGAGTAGCTTGGTGGTGTAAACCTTTTGGAATACCAAACATGCTGCAATACTTATCACCTAACCCCGGAAACAGTGCACTATTACGGGGGACCATAGTTAATAGGACCAAATACTGTTGGTAAAAAACGGGAAATAAATAGGTTTTTGTGTGTACCATAGGTCCTATTTATTGTGGTTCCCAGTAATAGATCATGCAGGTTATACGGCTCCCAGCCGACAACATGGGCTATCTATAGATCATACAGATCAGGAGCATTTCGGCCCCGAAAGATCTAGATCATGAAGTAGGAATCGATAATCTGTCCAAGGTGCGAAACCCTTCCACTACCTGCGAAAAACATCCCACACAAATTATACGCACTCGTAGTTTGTTTCCGAAAACGCGGGAGCAGTTCTAAAGAGGTCAAACCCGGCTCTCCGTCGAAAGTGACCGTGACCACTGACTGACGCGTGTTGCGATAGGGGAAGCACGTTTTGGCCAATGAGGCCTCGCCATTGAGCCTTGACCGAGCAGCGTCGGCCAATGGCCTACGAGCATTGGCCAATGATACTTGGTAACGGAAACGAGCGCTCGTCAACGTACGTGGGCGAATAAGTGCTGACCAATGAGCGCCGCCCGCCGATGAGGCTAGACCAATCAGCGCAGGCCAATGTCCTAATAGCGTTGACCAATGAGAGTCGGCTACGGTACCGAGCGTTCGCCAATGAGCGTTGTCCAATAATCATTGGCCAATGAGCGCTCGCTAATGAGCCTTGACCAATAGGCGCTGCCCAATGACCTACAAGCGTCGGCCAATGAGAGTTGGTTACGGTACCGAGGGTTGGCCAATGAGCGCTGACCAACAAGCGCTTGCCAATGAACGGCCTGACGGGGCTCCACTGAGGAGCTGCTACCCAACATCGTCTTGTTCGAACAATACTATCCGTTATATATACTTCGAAGTACGTGCATATGCCATGGGATTGTTCGTCGGGATACCGTTTTATATCTTTTCAACGTCGGTGTTTGGGCGAGGTCAACATCTCCTTGAGTCAGGAGCCTACCGAAATAAAGATGCGGCCCCTGCCGTCTGTGTCCTTCACATTAAATCGTTATTTCTACCCGTCGAAGTCCCAGCACACCCAGCGTCCGAGCTGGTCGTTCGTCGTAGAGAGATACAAGCTCTGTAGCACGGGTCTTTTTTAGATTGATTGCCACCCTCATCGTGCGTCAGCCTAAGCGCTCCACCACGAGGTTACCTCTGTCTGCGACCGAGTCGTTTAAAACGGGGCGTGCATGTCTCTCAATCCAAAGTTTTTTCTCTCGCCAAACCTCTACTACTCTCTCGCTTTGGGTCCGCTGAGAACACAACGCTCCAGGCGCGCGACTCATCCAAACCACAGCAAAGCAGTCATTTATTCATAACCCGAACTCTTCAAACCACCTCTGTATGATACGATATCATTGCTGGGTTCATTTTGACTGGCTCGCACTTTTTCTCGGTAACGCCACGTACGGTAGGGGTGCGCTTGAACCTTATGAACCTTCTCGCTCGAGGAGGTCTGTACCGCGCCCAAAACCGATAAGGGTACTGTACCTTGTACCTTATTTTGGCCAAAATATTCGTCACTGACGAGATCCCTCAACTTAAAAGAACTACCCAAACAGCGGTTGTTTTTACAATACTTGTTGCTATTTTTAGCTCGTTGGGATTGCATATGGTTTCAAGGGCGGGGGTCCCAAATGCTCTGCCCCCTCCCCCCCCCTCGCCCCTCTTCTGTCACTCGCGGTGGCTAAGGTAGATCGCGGAGGCCGGGGGGGACATCGGGGCAATTTTTTCTTCAAAGCCAGTGTTGGTTGACACGTAGAACTCCGAAAGTGAGGGTAGGAGCCTCGGAAAAAAGTGTAATATGGTTGGTACTCCTATAGCAGCATGCGTCAAAGAGACACAAAAGGCTCCGGTTAACCCGACGACAGATGATGCCATGGCCTACGTACACCACGAAAACCATATTTCAACAAATACATGGACTTCCCATACACGATGCCGGGTAGTTCCTAGATGTCCTTAAGGAGCCATGTCAGTCAGAAATAGGTTGGGCCTAACGGTACTACCCTTGCTGTACCATGGGTCCCAGTGGTAGTTGCTTACCAATCCCCACCTCAGAAAACAAATATATGCATTCGACGCTGGCATAGATGCGCAAGACAGTCTACCTCATCAGCGGTTCTTGTTACGGGTGCAGTTCACCAACCTTGTCTACTGTTACGCCTCCTACTCCATTTTCTTTTCTGCCCCCCCCCCCCAGCTTAACCCCCCTCTATTTTATATAGGTTGGGTTGGCGTCGGTTGGCAACGACACTGTAAAACATGCCGCTCACTGCGTGAGCTAGACAACCAGGGTACCGTTTTTTGTTTGTTTTGTTTTTGGCAGTCGCCCAAGCTAGTTGTCGAGTTGGATAATCTGTGCGAGGTAAAGAAGCTTTACTCCGCACAAGGGAATTGATCGTATCACGTAGTGTTCAAGGTAAGGCACCCAAGAGGCAGTTACATAGTACTCCCATTGTTGTCTCTGGAAGTGCCTACACCGGAAATTACATCAACTCATCGAAGCCGTCATCCACATGCAAGTCTGCCTCACAAGCAGTTCTTAGTAGGATGCAGCTCGCCCCTTCACGCGACTAGCCCAACATATCACGGCGCTTCGTGCTCTGTTCAAGCTATGTCAGCCCGGCCGGCGAAAACCCGACGCGCTCCGTCCCGGCATTGTAGGGGTACGGGGGTCTATGGCCATAAAACTGCGGCCATGCATGACCGCGAGTACACCCCCCTCCCCGGCTCCACCCCACAACGTGTTTCGACAGAATTTGAAGGAATGGACGTCAAAGAGCGTGGTGCTTCTGAGGGAGGCACGTCTGCAGCAAGAGGAAGGAGAACAAGCCATCGAGAACGCAAGAGAACAGATGCCCAAGGTCTCCCAAAGCGTCAAGACCCTGAAAATGTACCTCGACTACCTCAAGCTCGCAACGAGACAGATCGAACTAGTGCGAGACTTCGGGCTGGGCGCCCTGAAAACGACGACAATGGTTGGGACCGGTGGAGCGGGGGGGGGTGGTGCAAAGAATCACAGCAGTGGCGGCGACGGTGGCGGTGGGAGAGGTGGCGTCGCTGGGTACAATATTGTCCAGGCGGTAGGCAGCGGCTGTGGAATCGAGGTGAGCTGACGACTTTTTGCATTAGTACTTTCAGGGAAGTTCCAAGCTCGTCAAGCTCGTAACTTTAAGGGCCTTCTATCGGCTGTTTGTTGGTACGACTTCCATCCGACAATGAACAGCGTTATTAATAGTGTCAATCGCAAAAAAAAAAAAATGGAAGAAAGAAACGGAAAAAGAAAGAACCCCGCGTACGTAGAGTGCCGCGAACAAGATCAATTTATCGTGCATGTCATACGTATTTCTTTGTACGTAGTTCTACTTGTTTGTCTGTCCGTCGGAGGCAGTGCCCAGAGCTTGCTCGCCTACAGGTGCCAAACGTCGGGAGGTAATTTCCGCAACCATAGACGGCGCTATGGTCGCTATCATGTAGAGACTCCGGGGTGACAGAGGCGAACACTATTCGATGTCACGTTGTTTGCGTGCGCTCCCTCAGCCGTTCTTGTCAATCCGACATCTCGTCGCAAGACATGGAGAAAACACCTCCGAAGGTAACCGGGGCTCCCCCTCTTGCGCGGTGTGGGCGTATCTCAATCACTGTGGAAACGTTACACAACGTAGCGCACCAGTACATAGGCGTGCCGAGTTGAGGGGGTTTCGCTACATTTATTCGTTGTCTCCACAAGGACTGTTTTACACCCGAACTGTGCTAGGGGAAGGTTCCCGGCCACCCGTGCCTCAGTGAGCTCGAAGCGAATGGATGGTCCTTACGTTCTTCCCTGGTTATAGATGTTGTAACCTTTCGTCATGGCTTAATTCATTCTTGGGATACAGTTTGGTATCAATGACTCGAGGCCTCTCTCTGGTGCGACCAGTCAGAGGCTCTCGGCCAGGGTTATTACAGCACTCCCGCGTAGATTCTCCGGTCATCAATGCGGCATCTTGTAAGGTTTTCCCGACAAGGGGGACGTCCTGTGGGCGTCCCCTCTTTTTCGGTTCCAGATTACTGTTATTACGGGGGACCATAGTTAATAGGACCAAATATTGTTAGTATAAATGGTTCAATATATAGGTTTTTATGTATACCACAGGTCATATTATCTACGGTCCCCCGTAGTACTTTACACTTGTCGTGCGTATATGTATGCGATCCTCGCGCTCTGTCCTGTTTATAGTGCGGCCACGTATATCATGCGTACGCCTAATCGTGTGGTTTCCTTCTTTGTCTTGCTCGATGAACAAAAAAGGAATCGCTGTTCGACGCGACCATCAAGTCACTGCTGCACGAACGCGAGGAAGCGCTCGGCTCCCAGACCCACGCAGACGAAGAAGAAGGCGGCGCACTACTAGGCGGCACCACCTCCGAGTCTCGTCAACCATGGCTCACCGGCGAGGTGGCGGTTCAAGACCAGCAAAGCCTCGACACGGGGTTGTCAACCGCAGCCTGGGGGGAAAACGCCGAACCCGGAACGTTCGCGGCGATAGGAACCGTGTCGAGCGTCAACCCGTGGTCATAGTCAGTCTAGAAGCGTATGAGAACGATCGTCGGCAGGTTTCTTTTTGGCCAACGAAATCAACGAATGAACAGAGTTCTTGCGTATTTTGGAGGGAGGTCTACTCAGTTGGCCTCCAACGTAATCCGCGTCTTCACGTAACATGAAAAAGCACACACACACTCACTTCAATAAATCTGCGAATATGTTCACGAAATAATCAGCGGGTTCTGTGAAGTAGATAGAGGTCAAGCCGCGAGCAGGCACAGAAGGGGAGTTATACCCTGTGCAAACTGTAGGTTTTCTTATGTTTTTCTGTTTCCCTACATATGGTTTTCTTCATTCGGCGAGTTTTCACGAGCGATCAACGTTGAACCTCACGCTGCATATTGTCAGATGGCAAACGCAAAAAAGACAATATTTATATTCTTAATGACAAAACCGCATTGCATTGAAGGCCAACCGAGTAGACCTCTCTCCATTGTCAACCGTCCACGGGCAGCGTGGGCACCCAAAGTTACGAGCAGGGTAATGTTGCATCCGTGCCGTGAGACTCCTTGCAGTGTAAACTCGAGCACCAAAAAAATGTAACACCCTCCAGTCACGCAGTTGCCATTGATTAAATCGTCACTTTTTGTCGTCAATTCCCCCCTCTCAAGCAAGCCCCGCCAAGAGCGCTTCGAGCTGACTTTGTGTCCGGAAGTTCCCATATGATAGCGTCAATCGGCGGAAAAAACGGTACGTATGCCGTTTGATGTTATTTTTAGCGTCTAATCGGCACGTTTGGGCTTTCCGCCTCAGTGAACTCGGGGAACAGGTATGTGCCATCGCATGGCGTCACTCCACCTTTCCTGCCTGCAGCTTTCTTTAAGCCATACTGGTACCAGGTACCTGGTATTTTATAAGGAAATTGTCTGCTATAATGCAGCGCCAAATGATAGACGTTGGCGGGCTGTTCTACAGTATACCGCGAGGAGGTGCTGGGGAATACGCCACATGGGCAGGGGTACAGTACGTCATCTGATAATAGCAAGCACACCTGCGAGACGACGAGGCCCGCCGGATCGCTGCACGTAAACTGGCCCGCTCGCCGTTCGCCCCAACAACACCAGCAGATGCACGTGTCGTTTCCATCCAGGAAAGCCCAGACGATCGCGGCATATTGAAGTATCATAGCTGTGCCTCAGCAAAAGCTTCAGAATCGCCAGCCTCGCCTCCAGCAAGGAGGCTCCATCCGATGCGGGACAAGTTATCTCAGGCCGTCACGCCGAGAGTGCTGCTCACTCGCGGATGCGTTACAAGAGAGGATCATGATGAGACTGAATGAGATTCAGACTACCGGCAATGCGAACAGAACACTAGCCTTATATGCCGCGAGGAGGCTCCGCCCGATGCGGCACACGGCGCAATACATCTCTGATCGTCACGCCATAGTGAGGTTGGAAGATGTGATCAATTCAGGGGGCACGCTGGACGTACAGCAGATAGATGGCTTTGCGCTTCTTTCCTAGGGTATCTCTCGCTCGACATGAGACCGCGGGTATTTTCATTTTTCTGCAAGTTTACGTAGCTCTATTATTCTAGCATTCAAATGAGGGGGCACGTTAAGCGCAAAGCCAAGTTACAGCATGTATATATTTCCGGGCTTTTCTCTCGGAGGTTAGCACTCACTGGTCATGCGTAAACCACACGTAGCTTTTGTGGCATCAATATACCCATATTCCCGCCGGTCTTACACGGGACTGATTGTGTTGTTCCGGTTGTGTTTACTCTTTTCCGTTTTGCCGCTGCTATCACGCAGGTCTAAACATACATATTGTTTCATGTGGAATAAAAAAAAAAGCAACAGTACAGTGCTGTACTATACCAGGGATATCCTTGTAGCCGTTGCTATCGCACAGGACTGAATACGTTGTTTCCTATCACATCTTTATTTGATTATTTCAGCATCAGGTTTATCTAGCCACCGAGTTTCGATCACGGGGGCGTATTGGAATATGGACGTAGAGATCCCTATGTACATAAATGTGCAATCACTCCGCACGAGTATTACATATTTTCGGCGTCGTATTTCTAGATGCGGAGAAACAAAATATGCGGCGAGGCTCGACTTCGTTCCTTCCTTCTCATCGACGTACTGTGGTTTCAACGTATATATCAGTATCGACGCTCGGAACGTTGCTAATTTTCGATGCCAGGAACAAACGACGGACTGTCGACTAGTACACCAGCCCGTATAACGCACTCGCCCGTAGCGTGGGCACCATCGTCCCGTGATGATCAAAGTGACAGTCATGCCCACTCCGATCACTCGTCTTGAGTCCCTTTCTTTGTCTTGTGTTGTTCTCTTCCCTCAAGAAAGTCAATCTTCTCTTCTTTGCTTCAACAATAAATGCCCACAGAAGAAGCGCTTCTTCTTCCAATACTGCAGCTCTAAAAGGGTCTACGAGCAGCGTGAGGGTATAGGATTATGATGCGTTTGCGCCCGTGCTGCCGAACGACTCCGTGCAATGTAACTCGGGACACCATTTTTTTTTGTGTCATCCCTCAACGACGCGGTGGCCTCCACTGTACCAGGTATACAGTAGTAGTCGGCATTTTCTATCGTCATTTTTTTTTCCTTGGACGTCCCAAAAAGGGCCAAGGTTGGAGCCATGTCACCGGCAGAGGGCGTGCTTATGGAGGTAGCACACAACGGCTAGATCATCGATCCCCACCTCATGATCAAGACCATTAAGGGCAGATACGTTCCTGATGCGCATGATCTAGCTCATGCTTTTGGAGGACGACAGGACTCGGGAAAGAAAGGTTCGTGGAACGATCGTCGCACACATCTACCGACGGCAGAATGCACCAGAAGATGGGATCATCTTATCGGGGAATATTCCCGACGGGCTCTGCGGTACTCAGGCAGTAGAATAAACCCGAGCCCAAGAGCCGAGGTGCGCCTTGTTGGCCTGCCCGAGCTCACTCTCCCATTTACACGCAACAGTGGAGGGCTCTCTCATTGCCTACATACAAGGAAGAATTCTTGCAGCCCCTGGTGGCGGATCAACGCTACCATCACTCGGGACTCTACGACAGTATTATGGGGGACCATAGTAAATAGGACCTATGGTATACATAAAAACCTATATATTTAACCATTTTTACTGACAATATTCGGTCCTATTAACTATTGTCCCCCGTAATAGTATATACCAGGTACCTGGTAGGTGTTTCATACAACATGAAGGATACATGTACGTAATATATACCAGGTACTGAGGTATATCGAACACAAACGTCAAAACATTATGACATCGCAAATATGTTGGGTACTTCCTTAGTGGTTGAGGTGCCCCGCCCCGCCAGTCGAAACGTTTTGGGTCTAGAAGCCAAGTCAAAACGTTTTGAGCTAGAGCCCCCCCCCCCCTCCCCCTAGCAGCTGTCGTCAATATGCCAGTCTGCCTCACCAGCCGTTCTTAGTAGGATGCAGCCCACGCTTTATGCGACTCGTCACACACCTCACGGCGCTTCGTGCTTGGTGCAAGCAACGTCTGCCTGGTCGGTGAAAACCCGACGGGCTCGGTCCCGGCATTGTAGAGATGCGAGGGTCTATATGGTCATACGACTCCGGCCATGCTTGATATCGAATACCCCTCTCCCCCCCCCCCCCCTCCCCCCTACCGCCGCAAGTCATGGATCGTTGTCCGACAGCGGTTCTACAATTAATGGTTGGACGCATCTCTCTCTAAAGTTGTCAGCCTGCACACGCGCTTGTGCCGCGCAAACAACAGGAGAGGGAACACACTACCCACACCGTCAACGGCTACAAACGGCTGACTTTTCAACGGGACCTTACGCTCCGACCACGAGGTTTGAATCACCGCGGATGCAACCCAAACGGGCGGCACCTCTTGCTGTACTTTTCTCGCCACTAAAACACAACTCAGGTCACAAGCGCCCATTCCCCATTCCCCATTTCCACACCAAAACAGAGAGCGTGCAACTCAAACGAAAACCATAATTTCAAATGACAACACGAGGGTACCTGACAATCGACGCCATGGTGTCGATTTTCTCGCTCGCTTTCACCGTAGTACGTCGCTGCTCAAAGTGGCAGCACAAACTGCGCATTGCAAGAAACGGTTGATCCGAGGCGATGCCCACGCTTGCGCGGCCGGCACTCTCCTTCTCGGAACGGCAAAAAAAACCCAGAAAAACACACGGGGTTCTATGATATATATTTTTTACCGTTGGTGTCCAAAGTCAACGGTTCTTTCCGGCTGCGTCAAGCGCGCTCACGAGACCCCCCCCTACCCCCGCCAACCTTCATTCGGCGCTGCCATCCAATGCAATCAAGTCCGCCCTACAAGCGGTTCTTAGTAGGATGCAGCTCACCTTTCCATGTGACTCGCCCAACACCTCACGGCGCTTCGTGCTTGATGCAAGCGATGCCTACCTGGTTGGTGGAAACTCGTGCTTCGTCCCGGCATTGTAGGGGTGTGCGAGGGTCTATGGTCATACAACTAGAGCCATGCATGACATGAGTACCCCCCCCCCCACTCCCCTCCAATCTCCCCCCTTCCGTATTCGTAGACGTCGTTAGTTTTATCCCTCAGCGCTGACTGAGTAGTATAGGCTAGAAGGTGATCCCTTCAAACACATAAGACCTTCCTTGGCGCATTTCGCCGAAAACTGCTATCATACCCTCGTGCACGCCCCCCGCCCATGAATGACACTTCCAACACCGTTCACTACAAGTTCGAGCCCGTCCTTTCCTTCGCCGCGCTTAACTCCGCAGCGGTTGCGCCCGCCAGCACCCGCACGGCTTCTTCCAGTTGCTCCACCGTGTGTAAGGCGTTCGTGGTGATGCGCAGGGTGGGCGGAGGGGGGAACTTTTCCGAGGGGATGTAGGTGCTCGCGGTCAGAGCGACGCCCGCCTGAGCACATCTGGAGGGGGGTACAGCACAGTACACAAACGCAACGCAACGCGAGGCGAGGCGAGGGTTAAGAGTTGAGACGTGCGTGTTCAACAGAAGCGAAGTAAGAAACAAGGGCGGGGAGAACCGCGTCCCTTTTTTCATTTTTTTTTCTTTCAATCCTACCGGGGGCGGATGGGCCAAACAAATAACGAAAAGGGCCGCACCCACGTTTTCGGGGACAAACTACTTGAACTTAGCGTAGCAAAGGTTTGCAGTATTACGGGGGACCTTAGTACATAGGACCTACAGTACACACATAAATTTATATGTTTTCCTATTTTTACTAACAATAATAGGTCCTACTTACCATGGTCCCCCGTAATAGTCAAAAGGGTCAAGCTCACCGCCCACAAAAATCACATGGTGGGAGCTCAAGACACACGTCCAAGCCAAGGGGGGGGACCACGTTCTCGTCCCGACATCCTCGAATCAACAACACACTGACGGACTTCGAGCTCCCTTCGACTCTACACAGCTCCGTCGGCTATTCCGGGGGACCACAGTAAACAGGACATTTGGTAAAAACAAAAACCTATATATTTCCCTATTTTTACGTAACAATATTGAGTCCTATTTACTACAGTATGGTCCCCCGTAATAATAATCGGCATTAACGGTAGGATCGTATCCATGAAACAGGCAGACGATACTCGTTGGCGAAACGCCTTGAGCCCACAACGTTTTAGCGCTCGGCTCCCTTGACTTTATCGGCCCCCCCTTTTTCGCCGTTTCTTTGTAAAATAATCTACGAAAGACTTTCGGTAGCATTCCCCGCAGCCGTGTCAGTCTTTTTTCACCGGACAAGTTTACAGCTTCACACAACAAACAGGGGAGGGGCGGAAGGAAAAGAGGAAGGCACATACTAAGGAAACGGGCGGGGGGGGGGCGTACTCATTTGTTGCTTGCCTTAGCCATTTGACCATTGACCACGCATCCCTTCCGAGACGCAGCACCGTTCCTACTCCTGATAGAGACGCCTCCAACGTTTGGGCGCTCATTACGTCGTTTCCATATATTACATACCTGGTAGAAACTTTGTGCTAGTCTTACCCTCTTCCTGTTTCGCTGCCTGTGGCCACCATCTACCTCCTATTAATAGGACAGCGAGTATCGATCGTTTTATCGAGGGGAAGGGGGAAGCGCAAGGATGGGATGCTCGCGCGAGCGTGCGGGACGCTTGGCGTGAACACAGCTTATCGAGCACAGATTGCGAGGCTCCGTCGAAACCAGCCTGTTGTTTTCCCCATGTGCCCGCATCGTCCGCCTGGCCGCGACGTTGCGTCCGACAGTGGAAAAAAAAAACAAAAAAAAAACGGCCGAAGCACCCTAGAAATTCGTGGATGCAACGCAACGGCCAAAAGCCAGCAAAACGAAAAAACGACAGGCAAGGCATTCACGCCACGAAGCTCGACACGGTAGGCAGATCACAATAATAAGACATTATTAGATTTATCCGCCTCGCTTCTTGACGATAACTACTGCTGTACGAAGCCAAAAGGAGTTTTAGGCTGTTCTCCGCCGCGTCAGGATCACAATAATGTACACGGCGATTCGCAACGATACGAACTAACCGCTGCCGACAGGGGGCACGAGATACCTTGCGTGAGACCGTGCTTACAAATCTCTGGCTCTGCCAGCGAAGGCGAGCCTCTGCCACGGCCCACGCGGCAGCAGGGGAGCTGAAACGTTCACACCGTATATCGGGGGGCACTCCATCCACGCGGATAGGTTGAACACACGTTTGTTGTTGAAAAATGTACTCCTCCGGCGAAACGGTACAACAAATGAAGCTTAAGCTCACCGCACTTCCACATATAAAAAAGGGGGCGGATTTCGAGCCGACAACATCGTTGGCTCTTTGCTACGTATGCAACTGTGACAAATGCGCCCCCACACCCTCCTCCTACCTCTGGGCGATGGCCTGCAGAATCGCTCGCGTTGACCCTGCCTCCCGCTCGCCGGTCAGCGCAGCGTGCACGATCGGAGACAGCTCGCAACTTGTCACCTGCGGCAACGCCGATCGGGTGTGGGCGCCTTTAGCACTGCAGTGCACACAAAGAAAAACTATCTACATTAACTCGAATTCCAAGGTATTCCCCCCCCAAAAAAAAAAACAGGAGTGCCGTCCTATATGACGTTATAACCCCTTGACTGCACTCCCGTTTATGGGATACACCACTCAAAGTCTGAGTAGTTTGTTCCTAAAACGGGACGAAAAGGGGCTAAAAAAAACAAGGCACGGCGCAAATCAATGGGTCCAGAAGCGAGACCGACCCGTGTCACACACGACAAGAAGGTCTCGTGCACGTCCGGACGGAGAGGTCGTAAGCAAAAGTTTTTTTCGAGGTGTAGAGATACGTACGGAGAGAGAGAGAGAGAGAGAGAGAGAGAGAGAGGGGGGGCGAGAAAAGGAGGGGACTCTTGTCCTTGACGCGCCTGACCGACGGCCTCCTCTGGTCCATATAGGATGGAGAATCAGCGTGGACACTGACTGACGTGCTGAGTGCCGACGGGCACAGACAGAACGGTATCGTGCGTACAACACACCCGCAGGGCATCGAAAAGCAAAGCGAAGAGCACAGTCGCGCTTCTCGATATCGCAGTAATACCCTTGCTTTTTTTTTGTTTTCGTCTCATAAATCCAGTTTTGGTCGATACTTCATACCGGCGGCTGCAGAGAAAAACCGACTGCGACATCGAACGGCACCAAATCGAGCAACGGTTGAGAGCGTTGCCTCCCGAGCCTCAATGGGCGTTTTTTTTAATTCCTTTCTATCGGACAGGTCACGATCTACCTGTAGATCATCTAGATCCTGGTCTGCCGATGTGAGACGTTGTACAGGATCTGGATAGTACGGATCCAAACCAAGAAACGCGTTCCGCAGTAGAGCATGCATAACATACGGCTCCTACCCGGCGCAACATGAGCTAGATCATAGAGATCATAGAGATTAGGAATATATATATCTGCCCTCAAAATCCAGATCATGAACTGGGAAGCGATGATGATGTGTCCGGTGCGTGGACTGTTCGTAGACACGAGCCTGTGGGAGAAAACCACAGACCAGACACTAATATACTGCTGTTAGTGTCGCTCCCGTTCTTGCTGTGGCCATTCCGGTGGAAACCCCGATTTTGGTGGATAAAGTCGCGTGGCGTCAAAGAGTCTTTGCCCTGCCGACGGTTAACTATCATAATCGCATACCCAGGGGCAGTTTGGAGGGCTTAGGTCTGGGTGGGATCAGATCGGCGTGGGATCGAGGTGTCACGTGGAAGCAGGGTCGGTGAAAAAGTGTCGGCCTTTAAAATTATCCGACAGGCGTTTGCCTGCAAACAGCTCCCGTCAGTCCCGAGTACCTTAAGCCCAGCGACAGCCCCCACTGCCAAGTGAAGGAACTCGGCGTTCTTCCTCAGGTCAGAAACCAAGACGGGCTCGGCCCTGAGCATGCGCAAAGCGGCAGATGCAGCCGCAGAAACAAAGGGTGGTGCAGACGCCGAGTAGCAGTAACCGGCAGCGGAGAGTCGCTGGTGGTCGACCACCTGCCGAGGCATGTGCGGGATCATTCAAGCGCGTTCGCAGCTTTAGAGGGGTCGTTATCACGGAAAAAAGTATGGAAGGGGTGGGGAGGGGAGGGGGGGGGGGAGCACAAGCGGGCTAAAAAAGCAAAGCCTTCAGTGCGAATTGAATAGTCTTGCCCTGCCCTGCCTTGCACAGCATAGCAAATAAGTGAAAGCAGCGATGCCGGTTGTTGCGCCAAAGCCAGCATAATCGAATAAAGGGCAACCTCAAGTTTATCCTCGCTCACCGCACGACACACCACGTGGGAGGGGCGTCAAACGATGCCCGCGACCTCCGCGCAACGCTCAAGGACAAAGGGTGGCAAATGCTCAAAAGAGGATACATCTAAGATTAAAAAGAGAGTCTCTAAAAGTCAAAAGAGATACCTCTAAAAAATAAAAAGACCCTATCAAAATAATCAGAGAACCCCTCAAGATAAAAAAGAGCAAACTCTCGAAATAAAAATGAAACCCTCTCAAAATCAATCCAAAAAAGAAAAGAGGACCTCTAAAAACAAAAAAGAGGAACCTTGACGTTCTTCTCCCTCTACATCCGCCTCCGCTTTCACCAAGAGTGATTTTACCTGGGTCGTCCCGATGCACAGCCCACCAACCGAGGCGAGGGAGTGCGCCATGGACATCGTCACGATCTCAATCTCTCGTACGTCCACGCCGTGCATCTCCGTTAGCCCCCGACCCGTGGCCCCCAGCACCCCGAAAGAAAGAGCTTCGTTCAAGATCAGCCGGTAGCAGTATCTTGGATCAATCAAGTGTTCAAAACGTGAGGGGGGGGAGGGCAGCAACGAAGACGACGTTGTCGACGCAAGCAGGCGGACGGACACCGAGAAGGGAGGAACGGGGGGGCGGGGGGGGGAGGTGAACGAGAGGGTGGAGAGAGCCATGGAAAAAAGGTTTATTCTGGCCCTCGCTCTGCGCTCCATACCAGGGACGCACACTCGTCTATATCCCCTTCGGCCCCAGGCGTGACCAACCCGAGAGATCGTATGGGAGAACAGCATGATCGACAAAAATCGGGGTCATCCGACCTGCTGCCGTAAGAAACGTGACAACAAACGCCTCCGTATCGACGATTTTCGGCGGAACGTACAGCGCCTCCCTCGACAGCAAGAACAACATACGCGCGGAATGAAACGACAAAAACACTGAAGGTGCTGGCCATGTCTGCCTCACAGAAACCCACAAACTCCATGCAAAACATTTCACCAACTAGGTCCCCTACAGCAAACCACCACACAGAGCGAAAAATGGGGCAAAAATCTGCGAGGGACCCCCAAGGCTGCCTGCCGCTTCTTGCTCACTTGGCCTTGAGCTCCAGAAGGCGGGGCAGAGGGCAGAGGTCACCGTAGTTGCGGTAGAGCCCTTCGACAACGATGAACCGTCGCTGATCGAGCACGTTCCTTTTGAGTCGCTTGTCCTCTTCCGCCACTCCCTGCCGAGCGGTCGGATTGAACATTGCAGGCGTTTACATTCAGTTCATTCACACGTCCCTTCGAAGAGGGAGGAAAACTGATCTGTGTCTTAGGTAGCAAAAGGGAAGATCTGGAGGAAATGTAAGATCAAGATGTGTTTTTTCACACCAAAGCTTGGCCCAAGCCGGCAACGTCTACTAAACAAATAGTGGTGGCATCGCGAGAGCAGCAAGACATAGTTAACGGCCATACTTTGGAAGAACGTGATCGACATCATGCCGGGTAGTTAAACTTCAGCCCGAAGGCAGACGGCAGTCGCAACACGGGAATGGGCACAAAGAAACGCACGCAAACACGAAGAGGCGAGAGCGAGGGACATACTCCCCCGCACTACACAAGCTACCGCCGCGACCATCCATGGCGCGACCTATACAACCACGCCCAGCCCCGCAAAATACACGCGTTTTACACCCAAGGAGAACAAAAACGCCTCCTAGGACCGCACCAGAGCATGAGAACACAGCAAGAAGCAGGAGCAGTAAAGAGACAAAGCAACGAACGCAGCATCATACTGCAACCGGAACCACGCCAACACGAGCAAGCAGCAGCACCGTTGGGTACTACGACAGCCGTCGTGACACACGACACATACAAGTAGTGTAGAAGTGTGGTGAACTGAGCACTGCATCCCGCGTTTTTTGGGGGCCAAATACTTGGAATTAGTGTGGGATCACTTTTGCAGTGTAAACAATAAGAGGGTAAGCTATGTTTGTACCCATCCACCGGAAGACAAAAAAAAACAAAAACAAAGTCTAGAAACCATCGGAGGCACAACTCTCATTAGTGCCCACGCCTTGCTCTCACTATCGCGTCTTAATACCTGAAGCACGCGCTCGAGGTCATCCATATCGTTGTGCTTGAACGTTCGCACCGTGCTCCGCGATAGGTTGATGCCCGTCTGCACGTTCTCCTCCACCCCCTTGAAAAGCGGCGACGCGACAAAATCAGCGGCAAGAAACGTGCGGTTAAGACACAGACCTGCTCGAATCTGCCAGAATGCCCTGCAGCCCAGCAGAAGACATAGCCCCCCACAAATCTGCCGATATGCCCTGCAGCCCAGCAAGGGCGAGCAAAGGGCGACTAAATCATCGACCTCCGCGAATATGCCAGAATGCCACTGCAGCCCAAAAGAACAGCGCGCCCGACGTCACAGCTTGCAAAGTTAAAAGTTGAGTATTAAACCACTCGATCGGCCTATACCTCACAGCGGACGTGTTAGCAATGCTTTCATAAAATACTACCGGTATCGAAGGCAACTCCCCTAACAACAACAACCCGCAACGTCCCGTCCGGCAAAACCTCACCACTCCGGCTCCTCTTCAAAAATCGACCTCACAGCCATTTGCTCCCAACTCTTAAAGGGCTATATTGAGAACCATTCACGGGTGGTGGTGGTGGTGGTGGTGGTGGTGGAAGTGCCAATCACTAGGCAGAGTAGCGATGATGATTGCCGCCAAAATTGCTCTCTTTTTGTTGCGTCAGAGCTGCAAGTACAACGATCGTTGGTTGCTATTTTAAGCTTAGTTTTTTTTTGTCCGCAGAAAGCTCCCGTCGGTAACGGCGGCGGTGGTGGTGGTGGTGGTGGTGGCGGTCGAGTGGTGTGTGTTCTCCACATTAAACCGTTCTTTCTACCCGTCGACACCCAGCACGGCACACCCAGTGTCCGAGCTGATTCTTCAATCCTAGAAGAAGAGATACAAGTTCTGTTGTTACGACACTACGACACACATACACTATCTTGCTATGCAGTAAGGAGAGTAGGCAACACAAACGCCGTGCCATTACACAGGATACGACAAGCGCAGCATACACACCGCCAGCAACACCCACACACAAGACTACCCGATACGATCTCGATATTTTGATGCGTGCGTCGTCTTTCGTTCAACATCTTTAAAAACAAAAGACGGGGATGCCAGGGGGGGGCAAAACACGTTCGACAACTACACATCGAACGTACACTACTCCGACATCTCGAAAAAATCGATACGATATCCAACACTAGTCGAGAACGGTGGTGGTGGTGGTGGTGGTGGTGGTATCGTACCGGTCCTGGGCACCCACCTGGTCGACGATGGTAAGGTCTCCCTTCTTGGCGAAGGCCGGTATCGCGCTGGAGATTGTCGTGGCGCTGTCCGAGTACGAGATGGCCTCTTCGGTACCCATGAACTCGGCAACCTCTTCCTCGATCTGCCGCGCGACACCGCAAACGCAACGGAACGACAACGCACCGCAAACGAAGCGCGAAACGACGCAACAACAAAACAAAAAAATCATGAAAACGTAGCAACGCATCGAAGCCGGGGCAAAAAGTAATCAAAACACAAGAACACTATAACGCAAACGAGACGAAGCGCAACGAAGAAGCAATTGCACCACAAGTGCACAACAAAACGCGAACGACGCGAGACGCAACGAAGCACAAGCGAACAGAAACTATTGCCAAGCCTCTCCTAGAAGCACAACATACCAGGTAGCCTGTGAACGGAGCGAAACCCAACGAAGCACAGCAAAACAGATGCCCAAACGTAGAAAAACAAAAAAACGAGAGAACAAAGAAAAAAGCGAAATAATTTAAACGTGCGCAACAAAACAGGACAGCGGCGGTTACGGCTTCCCTCGCGGCGCTTGCTCGGTTAGCTTATGTGGAACCGTTATTGCCGGTGTCTGGCGAGCACAACACGACCTGTCTTCCACCTCTCTGTTGCCACCAACAGATCGCCGTTAAGCGCGCAAGAGCAAATATGAGATCAAAACGAGGGGGACAGCAACCCCGCCCCCCCTACCCGCATGGCCTCACCTTCATGTGAACGTCGATAGTGCCGTAGAAGCCCCTAGGTCCGCACGAACCGCACCCGTACTGCAACCCAGGTTTTCCCCGGGGGGGAGGGGGGGCGAGGGTAGGTCGGAACGCCGGGGCGCCACGGAGAAGTGGGGGGAAAATAGAAAAAGAGAGACGGAAAAAGAGAGGCATGAAACACAAAAATGAGACAAATTAAACCGAGAGTCGCATTCGGACAAGATCAAGATAGCACGTCACGCAGAGGCAATCTCTTTGGTGCACGAATACGGCGCACTTCACGGTCAACGGTTCATTCCACGGGATTGCGTTCGATCACCGCAAGAATGCCATGGCGTCACTCGCCGACGCGCGGACCAACGCACAAACGAGCTGTCGCACCCCTCCCGCCCGCCTCAGCCACCTGCCGCCCCCTCCGCCAAAACACAATACCTCAAAACTTCGAACATTTGTCCACGGAAGGCAACAGCTGCCTTCTCAAAGCTACTGCAGGCATATACGACACGGTGCAGGACTTTGAAAGCAGGTACCAAAGCTTGAAAGCACGCAAAATAGCTTGAACGCAGGTAGAGACGCTTGAAAGCAGGGAGCCGTGTTGTTGACGGCGCGCGTCCGGTTCGTACTCCATTTGCCCCCGCCACGGTGGGAATCTCCCACGCCCGAGCAGGCAACGAACATCACTTTAACGCACTCGGTGCTCACCGTGCACGCGCAACGGTGGCCACGTTTTCCCCCGATACGGCCTACTACTTGCAGCCCTACCACTAGGTCCCAATACCCGCCCCGCAAATACGCTCGAGCTCGCGCTCGCGCTCGCAGCAGCAGTGTCCGGCGGGGCGCAATCGCAACCAGCAATCTCTGCTCTCCTCGGTGCATGCGCGGGTGGGTGAACGCTTCCTGCTCCCGCTGCTACCGCACCTTTCTGAAAAAAACAATCGCCGCTCCAAATAACAGTTAGACCGTGAGCACGAAAGTCGCGTAGCCGATGCGCGCACAACTCTATCCGGGGCACGTTGCCGCCCGCAGGCTCACTACCCAACGACGCGATGCGGTCCGGGAGGGGGGGGGGGGGGGGGGGTGGCAGACCCAGTGGCTTCGCGAGAAACACGTCATCTCGTATGGGTAGCAACGGCGGGACAGCGCAGTGCCGGCTGATGCCGTTCACCAAATCAAGGGGAGTGTCAAGCAGTATCGAGCCGCATCTTCTAGCTGCGAAGCACCGGTCTTGCAAGGGCGAGAGAGGAAATTACAGCCCTTTTAGGACTGCAGTCCCGCTTTGTGGACAAAATACTCAAATTCTAAGTAGTTTGCCCCGCAAACGGGACTGCGGTCCTAAAAGGGTCAACAACCGCCCAGCTGTCGAAAGAGACCCCCCTCGGGCTTCGGCCTACGCCATCGGGGGAAGTCGCCGCGCGTCATTCATAGCCGAGAGCGCCCGGAGCCACGCCGGGGTGTTGTATACAGGGGACACGTGAACGAAGCCAACACAAGCTCGACACAGACTAAAAGCACAAGGTAACCCCCCCGCCCACCCCCCCGTTCTCCAGCGTCTATCTCACCCCGAGAGGCTGGCCGGGAGGCAAAACAAAAGACTGTCATAGTCACCAACCCCCACCGTTCCAACCCTGGCCCTTCCATCGAGTAAATATCACGAAGAAGATGTTGTATAATACCATCGTGGACTTGTTCAAGACGTCTCCCCTTCCCCCCCTCTTCGTGCTCCCCATACTTCTCCTTCCCTGCCATCTGGCTGCCAGCCAAGCCCGACCCCAGCTGCCCAATCTAACCGTCCCGTGGTGTCGTTTCTCGGCCCTACCTTGTCCAACGCTTGAACCGCGGCCTGCTTGAGCTCCTTCCTCTGCCCCATCCCCAAGAAGTCAAAGTTGGCCATGTTAAGGAGGGGCTTCTCGATGCCCTCCACGCGCAAGAACGGCCCCTCGAACGCCTCCACAACCTGTCACATACAGACCGACCGACCGACGGGCGGGACGGACGGACCCAGCAAGAGAAAGAGAAAGAGAGAACCGAAGGGTAACCGTCATACAGGTTAAAACGACGTATGACATGTATTTTGTTTATATGTGGGAGTGTGGTGCGCTCAAGCTTCTTTTTTTTTTAACCAATCCGCCGGAGCATTAAAAAGAAGAAGAAGAAGCTGTGATGACCCTCGGGGCGCGTCCCGACGCCTCGCGCGGGAGACGATGGCTTGCTGTCGTTGGAACACAGAAACAGAGAAAAAGAGCAACACGTCCAGCAGTGTCAATAGGCGACGCGCTCGACGAGGAAGAAAAACAACAAACAAGAAAGTAAGGGTGTATGTTGCTTGAGGTCTTACCGGGTCATCCCAGTATGCGCGCAGCGTAGCCAGAGGGGGTGGAGATAAGGCAGGAAGGAAGGAAGGAAGGAGGGGAGGGGAGGGGGAGAGGTGCCCTCTGGGGAAATACCGCTCAGCTGGAATCCATCCTTTGTCACATGATTCGCTGAGCGCGAGTAGAACGGAGCATATCACATACATACATACATACACACGTACATGAGTTTGGGGCGTTTTCCCGTGTGGGCGTTTCGAATTCGCGCGCTTTCGCTGCACTCGATTGTACCGGCAAACCGAAACGATCGGAACTGAACCCGGAACCGAACCCAAAGCCAAACCCTACTTCGAAGCCTGAACCGAGGTTGGAAACAAACCCGGAACCGAACCCGGAACCGAACCCGGAACCGAACCCGGAACCGAACCCGGAACCGAACCCGGAACCGAACCCGAAACCGCACCCGGAATCAAACCCGGAACAGAAAACTGGGGGTGTAACTGACCGGCATTCTCTCGGCGTCGGCCGTCTCCTCTTCCGTCAGAGGCGGCACCAGAGGCTCCGGAGTCCAGTCGTCGATGATCTCTTCGATCTCTCGGCTCGACAAGTTCGGCTTCGACAGGTCCTGCCAACCAATAGAAAGACGGGATGGCTTTGAATTTAGCCAATCAGCTGCCGGCTTGGCTTGTTCGGTGGCTAAAATCGAAAAACCGTTAAATTCACATCACGAGAGAAGATGAAGACGGTTTTGGAGAGAATCAGAGGTAAAGCGGGGAGGTTGCGGGCGGAGGCGGAGGGGGGGGGGCGTGAAGCGGCGGGTCCCCGTTTGCTCCGATGCGCACGGCGGGGAGGAGTGCGCCTCGAAGGACACCACGCCGTGAGCGACACGTCAACTCTGGATGGCACAAAGGACCTTCACCGCGTATCAACAAGAGCGGTGATCCACAGTAGTACTACTCCTGTTAACACCTTGATACTACTGCTGGTGCTCTTAAGCGACGAGACAACACAACTTGATGTCACTACCACGACTGCTGCTAGCCTCTGCTACCACTGCTGCTACTGCCGCTGCTTTGTTGCTGCTGCTTTGTTGCTGCAACTGCTACTACTATTGCTGCCACTACTGCTACCGCTACGGCTATTGAAAGGCTGATTACAGTCGCTGATACTTGAAGCAGTAGAATATACTGACGCCTGCTACGGACAGCTAATCAGGTCTACTCGTACAGGACAATAAGATAGGCCTGAGGACGACCAACCCAACCAACCAACCAACCAACGAACGAACCAACCAACCAACCTTGGGGTTGAGGGTTTTCTTGAAGATCATAATGTAGACGATGAAGGCGATCAGCGCCGTTTCCACGATAACGTGCCCCGGGTCCTCGTTGACGAGGTTCAGCCACCACTGTAGGTACATGCGGGGGGAGTTCCATACATACTGCCCCGCCGACTCCAGGTCGAGCACGCCCATGGCTTCCCCCGGCCGCGTCTCTTTGTCCCGGCCTCCTCCGCGGTAGACCCTGTTCCTCTGTTCCTTGGCCTGCTTGAGCTCGTTCCAAGCTTCAAACACGAGACGCAAGTTGGGTGTTGAATGTTGCTGGTATATATTTCACACATACCAGATATACGATACGACTACCTTGTACTACTGTACGATATCTGTAGTAAAACGTACAGGTGTTGGGAGTTGGGTGTTGGGCGTACGTAGGGAGTTGGGTGTTGGTTGTTGGAGGTTTCAGTGCGTATCGATGTTGGGTGTTGGCCCGTGTAAATGTCTACCTGGTACACCATATGATAGCTGGCTTACTATCAACATTAATATTAATAATACCTCAAGTAGTACCTGGTACCTAGTACGAGTCGCCGGGAAGTCCAGCCAACTCACAGCCTCAACTACTGCTGTATGCACCAGGTATGCACGTAATGGCGTGATTATTTGGTGTTGGGTGTTGCCCGGCGGCCAGTGTTGTGTACCAGGTACTCTATTGGATTACGTACCGGTAGGCATTCACAACAGCCAAAACAGCGCGACAACCGCACCAGTAGCAACAGCAGGTGTATCTGGTATATACATACGTAGCAGAGGCAGCCACGGCAGACGGCAGACGACGAACTCGACGATCATTTCGTGTTTTAAGAAAAACGTCGTGTGGTATGAGTACTGCTCTATGTACTGCTGTACCTGGCATATGAGTATGTACTGCTGCTGCTGCTGTGTATGAGTAAAATGACGCAAGCACAAAATAGCAGTACGAGTAGTACAGCAGTGTATAGCCCAGGCGTCGAACTCAATCCCGGTGGTCGTGGCGGTGAACACGGGAGTGCCCCCGAGGGTCGTAAAGCCTGAGAAACGATAGCAGCCACTCCACGGTCCTTTCTCTTGGCCGACAGCAGCAGCACCAGTACACCAGTACCGCAATGTGGTCGTATCGCTCCGCCCCTCACCAAAAAGTCCAAGAGGTAGGTTCGGTTATCGGCTATGATAAAGACGACGAGCTAGAAAATTAGAAGCGTAGGGCAAAAATCGTGGAAAAGAAACGCTCTGAATACTGCCACGGGTGCATGTCGTAGGGAGCTACGACACCGACACCACCACGTGAATCGCTGCTGCATCAGCCCCCTCGTCTGAAGGCATGGTATTGGCGGGCTGGGGGCGGCCACAGGTCAATCGGTCGGCACCAGGAAATGCCAAACCGAAATGGAACTTTTAAAAGTCGCGCTGCTGCGAAGCTACCAGGTGTAACCTACAGCAGTACGACACACAGAAGTGCTGTACGTACAACAACAATCAATCGTGTATATCGCGACCTAGAAAGGGCGTAGCCACAATGACAGCAGAGGCCACAGCTTTCATGACACCGCCGGCACAGGTGACGTCACGTTCATGGAGGACCTGGCTGATGTGCTCGGGACACCTGTCTTCTATTCAGCCACCCACACCGTTCACGTTCACGGCTGACATGGACGAAGCATTTCCTATTTTAAATTTACAAACACAACCAAGCTTTGAAACCAGACACCTAACTGACCTTGAGCCTACTCCAGCTTAGTGCCTATCGCCCCCTCTTCTGCGTTAGACGGAGGTCGTTTGATATTTCCGTACGTCTCTGACTTCGGTTTGGGCGAGTAGGTACACGAGCGACGTAAGCCCACTGAGCTTAAGATGATGCGTAGCTGAGGATGATGATGACAGCCGAAAACAGCTTTTTGCGAATGTCAGGATTTCCAAGCGGCGTTTGCGCCAATTTCTCCCACACGATATATTTTTCGGCTGCGATTTGTTTTTTCAGTCGTGGGTTCGATTCCCACCAAGTGCCGTCCTTTGCTTTTTTTATTCATTGTACTGTATTCGCAACGTTCTTCGAACACAAAACAACAGACAGAGAGTGCTATACGAACCACAACTATTAATAACTCTCCTCCTCTTCTTCTCGCAAAACATCGTCAGCATAATCGGTTCATGATGCAAAGTGAATCCACACTGAGCGCATGCATGCTCTCAACCTCTCATGCAGATACTGGTGGATATATGCACAACTGTTGTTGTGATGACTGGTGACCGTTTTGGTATCATCTATCATGCTGACTGATGGTTGATCTACGAGTATATAAAAAATACTGCAGCATGCTGGTGGTGCTGCAGTATATCGTAGGGTGGAGGACAAGCACGGACACTGGGCGAGCCACAACTGTTAACAGTAAGAGTAATATTAAAAGTAGTAGTAGTAGTAGTAGTAGTAGTAGTAGTAGTAGTAGTAGTAGTAGTAGTAGTAGTAGTAGATACCAGTACTATTATTAATAGTAGCACTAATAGCAGTAGTAGTAGACAGGTAGGTGTCGATGGGTACGTACGTGTTCACCTGACCAGCTGCAAAAATGATGTCATCGTGAACAAAGAAAGTACGCAACAAAACATACGCCACCAGTCATTGCTGTAGTACCTGGGTATACTGGTCTAAATACGTACAGGTTCCGAGTCGAACCGAAAACCGAACTGCTCATATTACGTATACGAGGTACTACTACTGCTCTGCAACAAACAACACAAACCACACACACAAAAAGGACGAGAAAAAAAAAACACAACAACATCGAAAAAAAAAGCAAGAACACACCCTCGGCCGGACTCGAATCGACCCTGCAAGTCACATTTAAAAGCGCAAAAAACACACACAATATCGCCGGGAGGGGTCACGCTCACCTGTTACCGTAATGTGCGGGGTAGGATTCACTTGACTGCAGTGTGATCGCTAGATGTTCGTCCGTCGGAGCTGTGGAGTCGCCAGAAAGTTCTTACTGGAAAGAAAGATCTGCCTGTGCGGTAGAGCGGCGGTTATCGCCTCAGGAGGGCAACCTAACAGGGTGCCCGCCCGCTCGACAGGGTCCGTGGACCGCGAACTGAGATCCGTGGGATATGTATCCGTCTCTCTCTTTTTTTGCTTATTCATTTCGTTTTGTTAGTTTTCTCTCTCCCTCTCGCATGATACCAGAAACACCGCGACAGCTTTTTTTGGAGATAGGAGAGACGCTTGCTGCTGCTTGCTCGCCTGCTATAGTTTGCTTGTTGTCTTTTGTTGTTGCTACTATGTATTATGTATGATTCTTTAATTATTATGTTGTACCTGGTATTATCTTTCTTTATCTTTCTGTTTTATTCAGCCACACCACGCGGGTTGTAAAAATAAAAATATACCTGGTATAAAATTTAATGTGGTTGTTGTTTTGTGTTATCGCTCGGTGATGGCTGCGTTTCGTGTTTGTTATCTCTCTCCTCCTATTATAATAGCCACGCAATGAACCTGATTGGGCGTTAGCCGTCGTCGATGTATGTATGTGCTGTCGCATAAGCCGTCGTCGATGTGCAGCCGGCGGCTGAACAGGCGACGCTCTGTCTTTTTTGCTTTACCATCCATTTTTTTTTTTTTTTTTTTTTTTTTTTTTTCCATCCCATTCATTATCTTCGCACATCTTCTTCTCTCTCTCCTTCCAACTCGTAACTCAGATCCGGGGTCACATAGCAGGCTCTTCTCCCCCCTTCCCGCTACGGTACGTGCCTTCATTTTTATCGCGAGAAGATTTCAGCCTTTTCTTCCCTCGTCGACTCGCATCGAAATGAGCTACCATCCATGCAGGCAGGCAGAGGAAGAAAAGAACGTCGAGTAAAAAAAGTAGAAGATGCGGCGAGATCGGTACCGTCACACGCGAAACGTCCTACCCCACACCGATATATATATATAGTTTTCGCTTCGTCGTCAACTGACAACTGACTGCCTCGAACGATCTTCTACGCCAACACGGCGGAAGAGAGGCCTGTCTGCTTCGGCTAGCTACAGGCGGCAGTTCCAAACCATAGCATACATATACGTACATCCCATCATCAACGATGGAGCGAGAAGTGCGCCACGTCTTGAGCGCGCTTGCTGGATGCGTTGCTATGCGCTGTGCTGCTGAGAAAAATCTGGAGGACATTGTGAACATGGAGGTAGGTGGGTCGGTCGGACCAAAACGTTCCTCCTGCTGGGCGAGCAGGAAGGGGAAAAAGAGTACCACAGCAGTACGTACAGCACACAGCACTTTGATGTACATAGATAGTATGAATAATGGTGGAAGTAGTAGCAGATCGCCTCTACTCCCCTCCTACGATCCTCGCTCGATGTTACGCCTGTTTCCCCTATTTTGGTTTGGCAACACAACTGGACGGTACATACAGCAGTCAAGCGGCAGCGTGACACGTGGTGATACACGATATACCTCGTACCTGGTACCCTGGTACACGATAATCAAAATGTTGCACTTTTCTCTGGATGATAATATAATTTTAGGTCACGTTACAGTACAGCGAACACCTGCGAGTACTGCTGTGCCAGGTATAATCATATGACGAGCAATAAGACAAATGCTAAATAAGAACTTCGGCAGCTATACTAAAGTTAGTGAACTGTGGAATGCACCCATTCTTACATAAGGAATCCATCCTGGACTAGCTTTCCCAATCTTGTAGTGTAGCTACAAAAATATTACCCAGTAAATAGTAGCTGAACGCTTGTGCTCTCTCTAGTCAGGTAACGGTATATGGTATACGGCACGTACAACGAATCGAAACAGAGGAAGAAGACGTTATCCCTATCCTATCCCTCCCTGTTGATACCAGCTTTCTTCAACCGCCGAAATTCTCGTTTTGTGTCCACACGTTCGTGTAGAGGCTGCAGCGAGCTGTATGGGAGATAGAGTTCTCCTCTTCTGGTGATCCTGCTGAAGCGCTCCTTCCGCGAGCGGGCGTCTCTAGGCGTTGCGCTAGAGAAAAAAACAAAAGTACTCCTACTGCTGCCAAACACAGTAGTAGTAGCAGTGGCGATCGTGTCGACGGCAGTAGCAACGATAACAGCGCCAAGGGCATTGGCAACGGCACAGGAACGCCTACTTACTCTGGCGAAAGTGGCTTCACTACTACCGAACCCAAGAGCGAAGAAAACCACTACTATCACCACTCCTACCACCACCAGCAGCAGCATCGAGTTTCCTCAGTACGTCATGGGTCAGGGGAGCAGAAATTGGTTCGGGTACACTCCCTTGGGAGCGCCAAGTTCTTGTTCGACAGTGCCCTTGACCATCGCAAAAGCGGGCTTCCCGCGCGAAGTCGGAGCAACGGGTGGGAAAATTCAACAGGAGGGGGGGGGGGGGGAGGAGTTGCAGTCACATTCGTCCACGATTGTTAGTGACGTATTGGGCACACAAAATGAAAACGCCTCAAGTTTTATTAACAACAGCAGCGGTGGTGGTAGTGGTCCAAACAGCAGGGGCAGATTGGGCGGGGAAAACGCCAAGCTGAAGACTTGCTTCAGCCCTTTTAAGCTAGCCGAAGGCGCAAACGCACTTCCTGGTTCTTCTGTTGAGATGGCCAACTCCTCCAAGACGCCAGCCGCAGCGTTCGCTTTGTTAGACACTCCTCGATACAGTCCAACCCCGGCAAGCCATCGAGACACTCTCGACGGCGGTCGAAGAAAAGTGTCGCCAACGGTCGGCAAAAAACCGCTGTGTGGCAGCACGTGGCTGGGCCCCGAGGTTTCCCACGCGCCGCACGACCAAGACCCACGGTTGACTTGCGTTGTTAACTTCGAGGCATCGCCATGGTCCGAACCCAGGAAAACCATGAAAATGCGGAGAGGACGCAAAGTTATCGGCTGCAGGGGCGAGGGCAAGCACGGCAACGGTACAGGTCAGGCGGGCGAGATGGAGCTCGAGCGCGGCATGAGGTGGCAACGAGGGAGACGCGGTGACAAACAGCGCATTGCGAGCATAGGCGAGACGGCGGACACCTCATCAGGGCAGCAGACCATGGCTATACAGGTGACAGGTGGTGCCCCGTACCGGCGTTTCGAGTGCTTTGCAGAACGTGGGGTTTTGGTTGAACACAGAC
Organism: Nereocystis luetkeana; assembly: GCA_031213475.1. Classification (NCBI taxonomy): domain Eukaryota; class Phaeophyceae; order Laminariales; family Laminariaceae; genus Nereocystis; species Nereocystis luetkeana. Next base: position 12,002,397 of record JARUPZ010000004.1, read on the forward strand.
GACATGCAGTACTTGTAGCTTCATGAGGTGATGTCGGTTTCTAAGCGAAACGACGAAATAATCTGTGCTGGTCGAACGAGTGGTGTTTCTTTGCCCGCTACAGACGTGACTGCAAGACAATATCAAGTGATGTCTTTGTTACTCGTTCGCATACACGTGCACTCGAGACTACTAGCTCACCAGACACTCCGAGGCTCGTCGTTCAACCGGTGCTGTTTTTCGTACTACTGCAGAGTTCCCCAACTTGAATGAATGACTGGCCCAATTTTAGCCCTGAATCTTACCGTTGATGAACGTTGTAGATGCTCTTATTGCGACTGACAACACCTAAACTCTCATTCCCTGCGTCGCGGGACTGCCCAGCAACAGGCTTTCCAGGGCGGGCTTAAGGGGCGAGAGGGAGGAGAGTCTAAATTCAGCAGTAGTACGTCCTTCAACGTCAACCGAAAGCGAAACTACACAGGCGACAACTCTACAGCAGGGCACGGCGAAAACGAGGGACCCGGAGGCACGACGTGGGACTGCTCGGGTAGGGCGAACGGATCGTCGTCGGTGCCGTTGCGGCAAGAAGAAAAGGCGTGTCCCGATAGGGTGTGTTTCTCCTCTTGCCCACCATTGGCACATGGAGGTACAGCGCACCCCGGTGTGCGGCAGGGAGTCGGACTGATGCAGGAAATCATCTCGGAAACATCACCGAAAGCGCCTTTGTACCAAGCACGGGCTGGCGGCACAGAATCTCGGCCAGATATCCGCAATGAACCGACGCGCGAGATAAATTGCACTACTCAGGATCACCTGCCTTCCGAGGCAACTGAGGATGATTGGTGTACGGGCAACGCTTCCTTGCGCCGTGAGATCTCTCACGAAAATGAGGCGGAGTTTGAGGCAGAATGGAGCCCAAGAGCGTACCATGAAAGCGACGATCCCGGAGAGGACAACCACACCGCCGGGATCGACGATGATGAACAAACCGAAACGACCACGAGCGACGAAGACGAAGACGGCGACGGGACTAGGTCAGATCCCCTCGTTTTTTCGAAGTCGACGAAGCCACTGCCACAACCAAGGGATGACGTTGTCGGTGGGGACAGTGGTAGTAGAACCGAGGCAATAGATGATACTTCCACCACATCTCGATCGTCAGCGGCGGAAGGAACGCCCCGAGTCCTTGGGTCAAGCCCCGACAACGTCAGAGGCCATCATCTCCAAAACGATGCAGAATTGGAAGTGCTATGGCGACCGGAGATCGATGGTGGCGCTTTTGAGTCGGCAGGGGGGTTTGAGGCGTCGGCAGCGTCGACGACGACAACGACACAGTTTCGGTGCTGCACTCCCGATACCGAGAAACCTGTTTTTGTGAAGCGGGACAAGATGGATGTTGGGCGACAGCCCCAGCAACGACACCGTTTACCGGTGGAATCCCCGAAACATCCACTGGGCCAACCCCATCACCATCACCAACACCAACACCAACGACAACGCCGGAGGCGATATCAACATCCACAGCCCCTCTGGCAGCAGCCAAAGCGACGAATTTCTGCAGGCGACCAGGTTGACCGATCGGGGGGGAATATTATGTGAGTTGACGTCATCGTGAGAGCACGCCAGCAACAATAGGACAGACTGGTACGTTCGGTTTCGAGCAAAGCAAGTTCGAACCAAAGTATTCGCCTATAAGTCGCCCGTGAGACCGGTACGATATCATGAGAATCGTTGCGTGGTGCCCTTTGCGTGCGTGTGAGTCAGCACCGTTGGTGGTCTGTCATTGTCCGTAGATACTATTGTTGTTGATGATATTGCTCGCCCTTAACCCCTGTGCCTAGTATATCGAAGCGCCAATTTTAATTCCGTGCTGTACGCTTCTTTCTCTCGTGCGAAAACTTGTTGTCGATCGGCTTGTCTTCACAGGCAAGAGAAGCTCACGACATTGCTGACTAAACGTTTGAAGCAACTGGCGCAGCTTGAGGTCCGTGCGCGTCCCTCGACGCATTGTTTCGGACGAGTGGTATGGATTTTTGGATTGAATTTTACGCCCAGCGAAGAAAAATGTCAAATGGATACATAACAGTATACGAAGCACCTATGCTATTCATAGTATTTACCAGGTATACGAGTCAAACGTGCAAGTATAATATAAGCGAAAGGCTAAAGGAGCGAGCACCAAGAAAGGCAGACTGAGATTTACATGAAACCAGAAAAATATTGAGCTGTCGTTCTACTGAAGTTAATGTAGAACGCACCCACTTCGAAAACAACACGAAATCCAGCGGTGACCATCTTTCCTGCTTCTTACCGCAAACGAGAGGGTGATTGGGTACTGTAACGACGCCATTTTTTTACCGCATCACCCTCTCATTTGCAAACGCGAGAAAAAAACTAGTATCGACGAACTCGGTCAAAGAGACTACGTACGCGCGGCCTTCAAGCAACGACAAGTGCTCAGACAATCTTATTTACCGTTTGAATAGTTGCGGTGAAACAGAGTCACCGTCAAATGCCCACATACACACACCGTCATCCTCGCCTCTTCTACCATTTGACTTTTGATTCGACAACAGGCTCTCACAATCCAGTGGGAGCGGTTGCCACGGCGTGAGCAGGAGAAGCTCGACCGACAGCAACGCTTGATGAGCTCTCGCTTTCGGCTCACGGAGCAGGCGCGATGGGACAACGGCATCTCCTTGTCTACGGTACCCCTCGTCTCGGGACCCGCGGTGGCCGCCGGCGCCGCTGCCGCCACTTTCAACCATCTTCCCATTGCTCCGGCCGCCACCGCTGGGTTTAGCGTTGACCACCGCACCACACCCTCAACAGGTGGCGTCAGTCGCATAACAAACGCCGGCTATATATTGCCTCCGTCGGACGCCTCGATTTCTGCAAGTGTTGATTTACCCTTCTCCCCCAGCGCTCGCGATGGGGGCGACACGACCGCCACAAGGGCCCACTTTGAGAACGGAGCACCAGCGGGAGAGGGGTTGAGAGGCAGCTCGTTTGCTGTGTCAGGAAGGGTTGCCGCCCGACACCCCAGGATATCAAACACCGGGGGAGTCACGCCGAGGGGGGAGCGAAAAAGGAGGGAGGCGTTTGGAAGGGGGGAGCGGGGCTGTCGTGGTGGTGGTGGCGGTGTGAAGTGCGACGTTCGCGATGCCGACACTGCAAGTGGCCACGCGCGAAGGTGGCGGATAGGAAACCCGTCGCTGAGAATAGTCGGGGTTAAGACCTCCATTGACGACAAATAGCATCGTTGGGAATAGCTTGGATAGTATCGTTGGCGATAGTGGGATATAGCATCGCTGAGAATAGTTGGGATAGTTCGTTGGGGATAGTGGGATATAGCATCGCTGAGAATAGTTGGGATAGTATCGCTGAGAATAGTTAGGATAGCATCGTTGAGAATAGTGGGATGGCATCGCTGAGAATAGTCGGGGTAGTATCGTTGAGAATGGTGGGGATTTGGACCTCCCTAGTGCCGGAAGAATCAATCGGGGTTGTCGTGGATTTTTTTTTTGTCGCACATGTCGGTATAACTATTAATGGACTGCAGAAAGAGCCTCTGAGCGTTTGTGTATCCCCTTCAATTTGTGTAGTGGTACGAGTGTTTAACTTTTGGTTTGAGGCCGGGAGGCGAAAAAGCTGTGATCAGTGGACGCTTCGGTGAGAGATAGACGTGATGAGCATAGTTGGCAAGCTTCACACCTTTTCAGACTTGGGCCTGACGAGATCACCCTCGAACCTCGAGTGGCTAAGTTGCCGTATTTATATCTTGCTTATAGTATTACGGAAGGGTGGATACGTGTGTTTCAGCGACGACCACCTGCACAGTTCTAGAGGACGTCGCAACCCCACGATGGCTTTATTCAGTTTACATATTTGTTTCTTCCTTAATGCAAACAAGTGTCGGGTGACCCTCGGCACAGAGGGGTTTGCCTGCGAAATACTTTTTTTTATTGTTTCTATGCGTCGGCGCTTTATACGCCACCAGCATGCGCGTAAACCGAAGGGATAATATTTGGAGAAAATACCCCCGTTTGGCTCGATGTACCCAGAAGAGGGCGTTGCCACACTTTTAATGACACCATTTGCGAACGTGGCTCAGACCTATATTATATCGCCACTCTGCCGTAAAAAAACTCGCCTAGTAGGCACAACGAAAGGTAGCTGAAGAGGCTCAGCTGAAGAAGCTCAAACGTCTACTATTAATACTACCGCTGCTCCTGCAGCCTCCCCCACCGAGGATCGTCGTCAACTGAGAGCCTTGTTGCCGCCGACACGCGCCACACGCATACAGGGGGGCCGGAACCCCCCTTGCACATTTGTTTTTTACATCACTTTTACTTTCCAGCATAGCTCGTAGGAGGTTTTACCCTCGGCGATCTGCTGGACAAGCCGTGGTCACAGGTGTCGACCTGTCTCCCCCCCGGTACGGGCCTTTATTTTTTGTCGCGCATAGGGTTCAGCATTCCCACTGCTCGTCGATTTTCATCGAATGTAGCTAACTCACGCTCTCGCGCTTTTCGCTATTCAATTTCTTCATCCAAGAAAAAGCCCCTGCGAGCATATGCACTCGGTGAGACTTGAACCCACGAAATTGATCTTGATAGGCACGCGGACCACCTACCAAGCCACCGGGGACGCCATGTAAAAGCAAAAAAATCCTTGTGGAGACATTGAACTACGTCGTAGCACACCACTAGGCGTATCGAACAGAGAGGTTGTCTACACATTGTGGGGCTTACTTGATTTTTTCCATACTTCCACAAGGGTATTTTTACGTCCACATCGTGCAGGGGGGGGGGGTCTCGGCCAGGCGTGCAAGGTACACCGCCCCGTTATATTCGTCACCGTTGTGGCGCGACATCGTGTCCCACTCCTCGTTCTCCCGGCGCCCCTTTAGTCCGCTGCTCCGACCGCTCCAGCTGGCCTCTCACTCTCGCCAGCAGCTCCGTCGCGGCCCCCATCTTCCCCCCTCTTCCCCCTCGTTCCCTTTTTTCGGACAGCTGATTTCGCGGGTGAATCTCGGGCTGCGTTGAATAGTGCCCGTCCAGGGCAGTACCACCCGCGTGTGCCCCGTCTTTGATCGATTCCGCTCTCCCCATACTCCCACTTTTCCTCCTACCAACTGAGCCTATCGCATGAGCGGCAGCAGCGGTGTCAGCGGCGGCGGGAGCTGTAGACCCGTCCGTGCCGACGGAAGCGGTAGCATCGGTGTTGGTGCTGGAGGAGGAGTCTACGGTAGCGCTGAAGCGGCGAGCTATCTCGACGCTCATGCGCTTAGCGTTGACCACGCGCAAGATTTCTTTGACGGTGCGGGTTCCGGCGAGGTCGACGCTCGGGCCGCCCCTAACCCCTCCCGGCCCGAAGGACTGCCCGGCGTGAGACTCGCGAACACGCCCCTGTGTCGTCAAGAAAAAGGGAGAGAGGGGAGTGTGGCAGGGAATTGGGAACAAGGCATTATCACGTTGCATGCCTATGCCGTTGTCAGATACTATTACAGAGGAACGCTCTCAATTCGACTGAAACCCCATAAAAGGTAAATGTTATTAGGGATCGAGAACCGATGTGATAATATTTGCAGTTTGTTGTTGTAGAGAGAAACAGCGTGTGTGCTTTTGAAAACTCCGTTTTCATTCCTTCCTGGCCCATCTGGGAGTATTTCCTCACCTAGCCCACTTGGGAATATTTCGCCACTAGTTGCAACAATCTGCAGACGCAAAACACTAATCCAAATCACGACTGTAGAAGCCTTGACTGAAAGGCGAAGACTGCAGCTTTTCACTTTTACAAAGTTATCTCGCGTACGCACGCGTGTTGCAGAAGGAGTGAAAGCATGAAGACATCGTGCCAATGGTGAGCATCTACCTGGTCCCACGTCTTCTATTGCACCGCAGTCGTGGTGTAAAACCACCCACACATACGTACAAGGTCATCTTAACGTTCCACCCCGGCACTCGGATCCGATCCCTCGCTGGCTGCCACACACAGACACCATACGTACGCCGACAGCCGAGACACACCTGTGATCATGCTCGTCAACCGACACGCTATACTGTATTACCTGGTTGTTACTGTAACACCTCCCCCCGGTGCTCCGTCTCGAAAGGGATGCGTGGTCAATGGTCAAATGACTAAGGCAAGCAACAAAGGAGTAACCCCCCCCCCCCCTTCCGGGAACGAAGTTTCTAGCCGAGTTTTTCCAAACCCGGGGGGGGGGGCACCACAGCAACGAGAATGGTGGCTGTGGGAAGATGCCGACGACGAGATATTTCCAGAACAGACGCATTGCTCAGCGTTTGCACCTTCTCCGTCGTCGAGAAAACCAGCCTCGAAATTCGTCGGAGGGGGGTGGGATGTGTTATACTATCACCAGTGTGATACGGTACTCTACAGGGAACGACGGGAACATTCGCGAGCATCGCACGGTCCTCTTCGCGAGGAAGCGGGGTACCCCTTGTCTGAGGCAAGACTATTCGTAGCGGCGCAAACCTCCGTAGATTGTGAGCGGCCTGGTCAGCCATGCACCCCTCCGCGTCAAATATGTACCAGGGGTACTCCATACGCCTAGTTCAACGACGAGTTGTAGGTGTTCATTCCTACTGCTATTGTGCTTGCCATCCGACCATGTGCATTTCCATAAATACGAAAACAGAAACCCACGAGGGATCCCAGTTCGCGGGGAAAACACTCGGAGGACAAAAAATTCCGAGCGAGGAAGAAACTGAAACATTTATCGCATTCCTTTACGCGTGAAGAACATGGACGAATGCGACCTAGAAAAGTTTGATACACCAGATATTGGCGAGAAAACGATCGCTATCCTATTACGGAGGACCCTAGTAAATAGGACCAAATATTGTCAGTATAAATAGGTAAATAATTAGGTGTTTGTGTGTACCGTAGGTTCTATTTACTATGGTCCCCCGTCATAGGAGATGGATGGTGGCCACAGGCGGCGAAGCAAGACGGGGATAACAATAGCAAAAGGTTTGTATGAAATATATGGAAAAAACGTTTCGAGCGCCCAAATGTTGGCGGTGTTTCTACTATTAATACGAGTAGGAATGGTGCTCCGTGTCGAAAGGGATGCGTGGTCAATGGTCAAACGACTAAGGCAAGCAATGAATGGGTACGCCCCCCCCATTCCGATTGTAAGGATGCGAGAGTCTATGGTCATACCACTACGGCCAAGCATGATATCGAGAACACCTCCCCCCCCCGCCTACGAGTGGCACACCTCCCCCCCCCCCTCCCTGAGCACAAGATGTCGAAGTCCGCATCACAAGCGGCTCTAAGTAGGACGCAATTCACCCTTCATACGACTCGTCGAGCACCTCACGGCGCTTCGCGCTTGGTGCAAGCAATGTCTGCCCGGTCGGTGGAAACCCAACGTGCTCCGTCTCGGCATTCTAGAGGTGCGAAGGTCAATGTCCATACCACTAGGGCCATACTTGACAGCGAGTACAACCCCCCCCGTAACCGTACTTCATACCTGCTCTACGAGGTGAAGACGCAACCGCAGGGTTCCCGATGTTTCAGTCCGAAAACCGAAACGGCTCAGAAACGAGCCCTTGAAACCGCCGGGCTTAGACGCGTACCGCGGGTCGTGCAAGCGGTGCGCACCTCCCACGAAGAAATCCTGCACGGATGCATGCGGTGGGGGCAACCCGAAAGCCTAAAACAAAGCTGGTCGTCCCGGGGGTGTCGTGTAAGGACAGTGTAATATGGGGCACACAAGAGAAGCGGTCACCCACACCTCCACACCTATATTGTATACCCCTGGACTTGGCAGAAGGCCGAGGCCTGTCGTTGATATGAGTCCACCTGTCTATTAGCCGTGTATGTACTATCACTATAGTAGTGCGGGCCGGGAAGGAGGGGTGGTCTCTGCTAGTCCTATGCTTATTTATTGAAAAACTAAAGACCGTGCCGGCGAAAGATCGAAAAACAAGTTAACTGCAGCGACGAACAGCAAGATTTGATGTTTTTTTGTGATTGCGTAACCAGCAATATATCAAGGAAAGTACGATACGCAATCCTTACTCTGGAGCTCCATCGGTGCCGCGGAGGCGTGTATATCGCTCGGGGCCCTCTCCCCGTCTCCTCTTTCCCGACGAGCGCTTAAGACAATTTTTACTCCTCCGCTGAAAACAAATCTCGCCTGAAGATGACTCCTTAAGCTGCAGATGGGACGCCATGTTCTCACGAGCAGCTCGTGAGCGCCGGGTTGCCGGGGAAAGGTGACGTAGCCATACCCTTCCACGCGGTGCCGCGCAAGGTTGTCCAAGCTCGACACTGCGAGAAGGACCTGATCAAATCAACACCAAATAGAATGTCGACAGACAAAAAAACGCCAAAGTGATCACCCCCTTTTGTCAGAGCTCAGCGGTGCCGTCACGAAAACGAGTTGGGATCTGACCCATGCTGCGTTAACCTTTTCAACACGATACGTTCTACGATAGAAGTAGCACATTTCCGCTAAAGCGTTTCTGCATGACGGGGCTCTTTAACCCCAAATGGTTGGAACTAAGCCAATCTTGTTCCGAAAAACAACGTTTTTGTATACCATTAATAGGCCATGGGATGCTTCATCGGGATTCATTCTGATTTTCGCTGAAGTCAGTTTTCGGTTGAGGTATGAAGCTCCTTAAGTGCGGAGCCTCAGAATTTTTAGGGTGAACCTCTATCGTAGAACGCCTCACACAGGAGTCCCGATTCGGGGGCAAGCCACTAAGATCCTAAGCAGTTTGTCCCCAAAAACGAGACTGCAATCCTTCGCGAAAGGGTTGAGGGTGCGACTATTTTTTCTGAGGAATTTTCTTTCTTTTGCGTAGATCTCCGCCGTACCTCAACCCGGGGACAACATCGAGAGAAAAAATGAAAAGGCAAGCCCCACGAATAATCCGATGGCCCAGCTGTATGCTACTGTAGTACATCATATTAGACGCGTGTTTGCCTTTTAGGGGTGGCAACTAACTTTTCTGTGGATCCTGGCTTGATTATAGTACGGGAGCTCTCTACCTCAGCCTAAAACTATACTTGAAAAAAGCTAAGAGTGAGTGCAACCCGACGGACGGACAATCCCGAAATCTATTGATAGTAGATAAATCACAAATAATATCGTACAACACCAATGGTATTCCAACGATGGTGAGTTAAGGAGCCTCCCCACCCCGTCAGTCCGAAAAAAAATGGCAAAAAAAACGCGACCGTTATCGTAGCACCTCATTATTATGCAAAAAAAAACGATCCTGAGTATATATATATATAGGTAATTCTTCAGCTGAGGAGCCCCCGTCAGTAAGCATATAGTGTAGGCGGGAAAAAAGAGCGCTGCATTGCCCTATCGTTGTACGCATCCATCTCTGCACAAACTCTTACCGGAACAACGGTTGTCGAAGTACTTGCCGCCCACTGCAAGAGTTTCTGGCGGTGGCGAAGTGCATCAGTGTTAGCGCTATTTATTCACATTGCGGTGATCGCATATGTATATATTATGTATATATATATATATATATATATGCGGGGTGCGTCGAAATCGCATCCTATCGCCAAGGTCTGCCCGCCTTTTTGGGCTACCCGCACCTTCCCTTGCACAGCCATGCCAGCAGACAGGGCTCCCGCTCGCTTGTGGATTAACCGCAGAGCTCTTTGGTACCGCACACGGCGGAACACGAGTGCGCAGATGCAGCACGTTACGCGTCCGTCGTGATCTATCGTTACACCGTGGTAAATATATACTGCACATGCCCCCAAAAGCACAATGCTGCGCTCGGTCGGGTACGAACTAGCGTGCTGACTACGCGTTGTACACAAAAGGCACCGCGCACAAGCACACACCTGGGGTCGTTCCCCGATCCCGGCCGTTTCCCCTTTCTCTTCGTTCACCAATTGAAACTCCGCTGGAAACCCAAAATGCGCCACAGGGCCCATCCTTGCCCCCTCTGCACCGCCGCCACCGCCGCCACCGCCGTCGCACAACGCCGCGACCACAAAAATCGCCGCGGCGAAAACTACCCAAAGCATCGGGGATGCCCCAAGGGACAAAAGCAACCCAAGGAAACACATCAAGACGGCGGCAGCCGCTCGCCTCGCGTAACCAGGCAACACCAGGCCAGAGGACGGTAGAAATACGGAGGGCATCGCGGAGCTTCCAAGGCCTGCGGTATTGGATCGTGGTGCTGATGATGATGATGACATCGATGGTGTGAGGTACCCGCGGCCCCCGAAACTAGGCTTGCCGTTGCTATTGCTGTTGATGTTGGCCGGGGAGCAGTTGGGAATCCGGAGGGGGTAGGCTTGGCAGGCCACCTGCGTGTTCGGATCGTGTGTGGAAAAAACGGCGAGCGTTGATTTTTTTAGATTGCTAGTACAACTGCCCTATTTATTTCGTCAGCGAAATTTGAGAGCAAGGACGCATCACAAGTGGCCGGACCCCCCCCCCCCCCCCCTGCACAATGTGGGTGTAAATAAATCCTTGTGGAGACGGTGTCCCTAGCGGTGTGTTACATTGTTCAATGTCTCATCGAGGATATTGTTATGCCCACGTTGTGCAGGGAGGGAGGGAGGTTACGTCCACCTGTGATGAGGACACCCACGGGCATGCTGCACGCCCGTTTTAGTTATGCGTTCTCACCTCCATTCAGACCCGTGGAGTAGAGCGGAGAGCGGCGTTTCAAAACGAGCTTGCGAAAAGAGCGGTGCCCACGGAACTTCAGTGAGTTATAGCTGGAGCTCAGCGCTTTTTCGCTGTTTCTCCACGTATCAACCGCGTGTCCGAAAAACGATTGCACGGAGTCCGCCATCGAGTTGGTAGCATGCATTACAACATGCAATATATATATATGACACACACCCTCAAACGAAATTCCGAGCTGAGTTTCTAGACTAACGAGAGTAGAGCAACCGCCGAGGGATGCGTCCCATGAAGACATCTCCACGAAGCACACACACCCCTGTTCCGAAGAAAAGAGACTCGGAAATTCTTCCAGCGGGGTGTGTGCTAGCTGGCGTGTCTACGGTAGCTTCAGAGCTGTATGGAAAGAGACAGAAGTCCCGCCTGAGATCTGCGATGGTGCTTAATCTCCTCCCCCCTGCCCCCTTGCCTTAAATTGAGCGCACCATCTTGCAGGAGTGCCATATTCCGGCTTGATATGCAAAGATGTTGCAGCCTCCATACTTCCGACGTGCTTAAAAAAAAAAAACACGTTCGTGAGTCCAAGGGGGCTGCTTCTTTTGTAGACTACGTAGACGCTGGAGAATAGGGTCAACGCAGCGGGGTTTCCACGTATTTTTTTCCATGGACATTTCTCCTGTGTAGTATGATAGCCCTAGGTATGACAACAACTTTTTAACACAAGTGGCTTCGTTCGAACTACCACTACTAGTACTACTATAGCCACGCCCCGGAGGCGTTCTACGATAGAGGTTCACCCTGAATTTTCTGAAGCTCCTCACCTGAGGAGCTCCATACCTCACCCGAAAACTGACCTCAGCAAAAATCAAAATTGATCCCGGCGAATAATCCCATGGCCCGAGTATACAAAACGTCTTTTTTGGAAACACGTTTCGCATTCCGACGATTCTATTAGGTTAAGGAGCCCCGTCATTCAGGAAGCACTTTCGCGGAAAGGTGCCTCTTCTATCGTAGAACGCGTCGCCGCGAGCGCGACCTGGTTCAAAATCAACTTCGTGCACACGTACACTGTATCACACGGGGGACACTATATTACGTTAACAGACACCCCTGGAACGAACTTCCGAGGCGAATTTCTATTTTTCCCTAGAAAGGATCTGTTTTCGGAACGATTTCGACGATATCTCTCCAAAGATGCAGCATCGCTCGACGTTCGCACCTTCGACCACCGTCGAGAAAATCAGCTTCGGAGTTCGTCCGGAGGGGGGGGGGTGTTATCTTATCACCCGTGTGATACGGTACAGACATGCAAAAATAGGGGGGCCAGTGGGTTTCGACAGTGGAAATACCGTGGGGTAAACCAATAAAAAATGCTCGCCTGAGTGGTACCGCCGGCCGCAAAGTCCCCACCATGTGCTTCTCCGGCAGCATTGGAATATCCAGCAGAGGCTCCTCCTTCTTCTTCTCCCCCTCTTCCCATGCGGCCGTCGCCTACGTCATCCCTAGCTTCTGCCGCCATTTTCCAGTGTCGAGGAAGGGACAGTGCGTACTCCGTGTACAAGCGTGAGACTCCTTCGAACCCACTTGCGGATACGATCTTCTTTCCCCGTTTTCAACCGTCGGTACGGTTTTCCGACGGCGCGGGTTGGGTTTCCGTCGGTACGGGTTTAATGGAAATTGATGTTAGCAGGTGTCAACGCTCAATGCGAAAGAGAGAGGGGGCGTGGCGCACCAAGATATTTCGAGAGCAAGGTGCGTGGGCGGGCGGGGGGGAGGGGCGGGGCGGGGCGGGGCGAGATGTTCGCGAGCGTGCTATGCAGCTTGGCGGCTTACGTTTCAAGAATGAGCGAGACGATGTATGGGCCTTGAACTTTGTTTTGTTCTACTCTTTGGCATCCTGCGCACGTGTGGGTGGGCAGAGATGCACGCAGCAGTGACACTTTACGAGACGCTTTCTACGGCAGGGTTGTGCACCTACACACTGCACATTATCTGAGGCTTTTCTCTACTAGGGGAAATCTCCAACTCACACAAAAAAACGATACTGAGAAAAGAATGAACGGCAGTCCGACGAACAGTCTCATGGTCCAGCTAGATCGCCGAAAATAAAAGGTAGGAGACAGTAGAGTCGTGCACGAGGGGGACTACCTTGTTGGTCTGCTTTCGTCAAGTATTCTTGTCCGATTGATGCCCTCTCTTCCATGCCTGAAGTCATTTGGATTCTGGACTCCCTCTTTGTATGCATGTGGATGGTATTGTTGGAACAAACATGCGCTACGCACACATTGTCAGATGGTTGATGGAACAGTAGCAGTTTTTTGTTTTTGTTTCGGTTTCCAGTGATTTTCTTCTTTGAGGGTATGTTTACGAGTGGTCAAAGCTGAAGCTCATACCGCACGTTGTCGAACGGCAAAGGCAATGTGCCCGCTTCCGCAGCTGCGTCCGATACTGTTGGTAGACCTTCTATTTTTTTCCCCCAAACCTCTTTCTACTTTTCGGGGCTGTTGTCGGGTCGGTCGAGAGACGAATCGTTGTCGCAGAATCATCTCGCTCACTCTGCACAGTTCGGGGGCTTCATCCATACCCGAGGGAACACTCCATTCGCCCCATGCTTTTTGCATGGATCTAAAATTATCTACATAGCACAAATGGCCTCCTAAGGACACTGGGAATTCTGTCGTTCAGTGTCCTTAAGGAGCCGCGCCAGTAAGAAGTATGGTTTTGGCGACAAAGCGCTTACGCCTATAGCAACACACACTTATGATTCACCCGATGAAAAGCAGGTGCCCCCCCTACTGCTGCAAGATGGCTCCGGTGTCTTGGTGCTACGATGCGAAAGCAGGCTCCCTCCCCTTGTACGTAGGGCTGTGAATTGGCTGGCAATACCTCGCTGACTAGCTCATGATTCTACTAGGCTTGTTACTACATACCAGTCTGATCGTAAATATAAGGGAGGTTCTGATAGCAAAAAAATGTCGAAACGTACCTTATGTACATGGTCAGACTGGTACAGCTACTACGAGGGACTGTAGTAATCGGAACCTACGATGGGCCGGAAAACAATATACCCCCGTATACTTACAAACCCCAATAGGTTCTGATTACTACTGTACTGCAGCGGGGTTGTGCGTCTTTGCACCCGACTGTGCGGCGCATCACCTTGTGGCCCGAATGTGTTTTTATGTTATGAGTACTCGTAGTGAATATGTAAAGTCAGTTAGTTGGGTGAATTTCCACCACGCTACTAGCCAGGGCTGGTCACGGGTCGGGCGAAACCTCGCAACCTGGCCCGACCCGACCCAACACGACCCTACCCGACCCAACCCCACCCGACCCGTGAGATATCGATAGCTTCCTGAATTAACCCGGGCCGCGGTTTGGCGTCATCACCCGTGAGGAACGCCGTCACTGGAATAGCTAGCTGTGAAGTCCAACCAAGGCATGCCTTACTTACAGCTCTAGGCATGCCTTACTTACAGCTCTAGGCATGCCTTACTCACAGCCCTAGGCATGCCTTACTTACAGCTCTAGGCATGCCTTACTCACAGCCCCCCTACTTGTGTTTTCTCACCTCCAGGAAGGCATACAAAACCACCGAGCCCCCTGCTCCCGGTGCTCCAAGAAGCTGAGCTCCTGCAGCCTTCGCCGAAAGAAAGGGGGGTGTTGGGGGTGCGCAATTCACGAACGAGCGTAAGGATACATACTGAGCAACTCCCAGGTAAATAATCTACTGTAGAGTGAACAGGAAAATAACCGGTTGAGGAACGAACTGGTGAACGCCTACACATGTTGTAAAAACTTTCGCTACGAACTCGCGCAGCGGAATATTTGTAGCTGTCGTCAACTTGTGTGCATTGGCGGACGGTGGACGGCGCTTTCTATCTTTTCGGAGATTACACCGCCGCAGCCGGTCGTAGAATTATGCTACGACGATCTCGAACGGGCCCCTACGTTCAGGGCTCTTCATGGGTCCTGACCCCAACCCGCGGATCGGGTCAGGAAGTTTTCAAAATCCCACAGGTCGAGTTGGGTCGGGTCGGGAGATTATCAGACTCTCTCGGATCGGATCGGATCACTATTTTCCGGTCTGGTCCGACCTGACCCGCGAGGATTGGCCCGACCCATGAAAAACCCCGCTTTTGTTTGGCGGCGTGCAACTTAGAAACTCGCACTCGCTCGTAATAATCATCAACAATTGAAGTAGATCGAAGCTAAGCAAGGAAGTAGGTACAGATAGGGAGAAATACCTCGAGCACAGATTTATCTTTTCTTGTTATGGTTTCCCTCGGTTTTCTTCTTTCGGGGAATGTTTTTGAGTGATGAACGCCGAAGCTCAAGCTTCACATTGTCGGATGGCAAACGCCATATTGATAATAATTGCCGTTGTTATGCGCGTCAAACTCAGACCACCTACCTGTTGACGGGCGGCCTTCTTCCACTGATCTCGAGACGCTTCTTCCGCCTCCCACGCCTCCATCTCCTCCACCCCGCCGCCCGGCTCCGAGTTGTTCTCCACGGTGTATGAAAACACCCCGCCCGAAGGAGAGGTGAACTGATACGTGGTGAGACGCGCGCCTTCCTTGTCCATCACCTGGAAAGCCATGCCCGCGAAGCCAAAGCCGCCAGGTTGGTAGGTGGGTGGAAAGGGGCATACCAATAGTTTTTCGGTTGCACCTCGTGCGTACAATGTATGACACGATTAACAGAATGTATTTTTTATGGTGCATACGTACGCTTACTTCAATTTTGTTTTTCGTGGCTGAAGTGTACCATGTACGTTTTGGCGTGTATTGTATTGTGCTTGATTGTTTTTTCCCCCCATTTTAAACCGCATCCACTTTTTTGCGAACTAATTACAGTGTTTGGAATATGTGTGGGATTGTTTTGGCAGGTGGTACGTAGAACGGTTAAGGCCATCTCGGCCGCGTGCACGAAAGTTGGGTCGCTATACCGCCTGTTATTATTGATGGCTCCGGTAAAGCCAACAATTTTCTGAGTTGAACATATCATGTTTGTGTGTGTGTCGAGGGCTCTGCATCTCTCTGTCACAGCGATGGAGGCCTGAACACAGATTCATTCCTACATTGTGATCACCACCCACGACGCATGCTACAGACAATAGAGGTGCCCCTGTAACTTTCCTAGGGCATTTTCCTTACTCGAGGGGAGCTCTGAAATGTCAAACCAAAACACGGCTTGAGGAAAAGGGTGTACGCTGATAATCCGATGAGCAATCAAATAAATCTCCATGACCTGCTGCATGCATGTACGAAGGTGTATACCTGGTATAGAATAAAATTAAAAACAGGAAGACAAAGCGATGCTGGGTGGTATCATATTTCTTCTGTTGAGAAGTCCCGTGCGCCAGGAATATTCGGCCAAACCGTGTTACTGTACGGTAACTTTAGGTCGATCTATCAATGTATAGACGCAGCTGGCACGGGAACGCGCGTGGTTGGTGACTCACCTCAGGACGGTTTCACGGAACTCTCTCTTTCTCTTGTATCATTTCCCCTAGCTGTCGAGTTGACTCGGTCTCATAAGGAGCTATTCAACGAGTGACGTCGATAGGCTCCCACGTAATCCTGATATCCCAATGTTCCACTATAAATAGCAGAATCCCTACCCGGTATGGAACTCCTCAATGTACGATGGATCTTATGTGTCGTGTTCCTGAGCACAATCAACAGCAGCACCCCAAAGAACCGCCGTAGAACAGTGCCCATCTTTCTCTTTACTCACCTTGACGGTGTGGTCCGTCAGAAACGCCCCCTCGTCTCCGGACTCCGGCTCCTCCGCCGAAAACCCTGCGGTTAGTTACCCACAGGCGACGGAACTTGTGACGACGCGTGCAATGCGCAGAATAGGGGTACTCGCAGCACTTTTTTGGCGATGGCACCGTATAGGGCACTTGAATTCGCAAAACAGAGGAGATGCGATCGTTTTTCGCAGCGCTCGTTTGTCTGTTCGAAAGTGGCTCTTCGCCGTCAGGGGGTTTGTTCGAATGTGATTGTTTAGCATTTTGGCAGTTTCATGACAATTCGGGATATCGGCTTATCATGGGTTACTTGGTGGTTGCTTCTGTGAGTGCGCGTGATACCCACGTGGTTATTCATTTTCTGTTTTCTACTCTGCCGGGAGAACAATACCAAAAGCCTGAAACATCTTCGTTCTTCGCCTGGGACTTATAACGGTAAGGGTGCTATAACAAAAAAGGTCGAGCCATTCTATTTCCGGAAGGCTCTCTCTCTCTCGATCATATCTTCCCCGAAAAACACCTTTGTTCGGGGGTATGCTAAGCGTAAGGCAGTGTTGAGTGCAAGGCAGTATGGACCTAGGGACCGACGTCTGCTTCAGGTGATGCCTTTGGCTCTGCTCTGGTCACTCACACAAGGTACTTGACGATGTTTGAGGTTGTAGGTTCTTGTGTCAGTTGCTGCTTGCCTCGCTAGATGTCTTCTGAACGAAGGGGCGAGGCATTCATCAGAAAGGCAGGCGATAACGCCTGTCAGGTATGATGAGGGGACGCTTGCTACAAATCATAATGCCGCAACAGGGTGAAGGGGATACCACAACAGGTATGGGCAACCTTCGTGTCGTTCATGGCAAAAATCGAGCGCTGATGAAAAACGATCGCACCCATCCCTGTGCGAGGTCAATGCTCTTTACGGCATTTCTACACACGGGGCTCCCTCTCCAATTGAGGAATTCTCCCTGTGTTTTCTCTCTTTTTCTACGGTATTAATAGTACGGGGGACCATAGTTAATAGGACCTATGTTATACATAAAAAACTATATATTTAAGCATTTTTACTAACAATACTTGGTCCTATTAACTATGGTCCCCCGTAATAGTAACATTTCGTCGTCGCTTTTATTCGTACCAGGTACCAGGTATATGGTTTGGGATTAGTGAGGCCTCTTCGCTGCGACGATCAGCCGGAGGCACCCCACCCAGGGCTACCACCCCCGCGCCGATTCGATCGCAATCAACGCGTGGCACCTCGTCACAGAGAATAGTTGCCCCGCTATTCTTCGCAGTACAGAAGTATTTTTCCCAAAACTGAAACAAATCATTTCAAGAGGGCATCTATTTCTTCATCGGGTTTGCAACTTTTGTTTTCCTCGAGGTCAGTTTTTTTGGTGTGTAAGGAATAAGCCTCAGAAATTGATCAGGTACACCTTTATCGTAGTAGCATGAATCTCCCATGGTTGGCCCGCTGTTTATACGAGTACCACCGCACCAACAACACTTTGAAAACGAACCGCTGAATACCTCGGGTGGATCATCGACTCCCACATTTATTTTATATGATTATATTATGTCTTTTCTGTGTGTTTTTTCAACTTTTCTTTTTTGTTTAGGCAGGCTAGAACGCGTGTGTCGTGCCTCTCGTATCCGGCACGATGACATGGCATTGCATTGTCCACTCTGCTTATTGAACAAAAATGCAGTTCTCTCTCTGTCGTAGTTTTGTGACCACATTACTTGTATCTCTGTACCAGGTGGGATTGAATAAAAAGCTAGGACACTGGGCGTGCTGGATGTCGACGGGTAGAAAGAGCGATTTCGATGTGAAGAACACACACATCATTATCTACATATTTCAAGGGAAGATATATAGGCGCCTGATCTGTGTGACCTACGTTAGTGTAGTGCACTAGTTCATGTACTCACAACGGAAGTACGGTCCTAAACAGGCTAGACATTTTAGTTCTGCACTGCTGTACATGTACCCAAACCTGTAGGGCTCGGCGCTGACACAGTATGTACTGACAGCAGTAATCTACTGGTAGTAGTAACCTACTGATTGACCTGGCCAGTACATTCCGCCAGTACTTTAGTACCAGGTATAACATAAACTCATGTTGCCGGGTGGGAACCGTAACACCTGCATGATCTATGTAAGACATGCTCCCTCCTGGGTTGGGATCTGTACAGTACAGATCCTGCACGGTACCTTCGGGCGGCAGGGTAGCATCTAGATTGACCACATTCGTAGATCGTGGTAGGTCCGGCGTATGAACGACTACTTGGAATTACAATCGGGGGTATTTTTGTGCTTGAGAAATAGAGTCGGGATATCTGTGCCGGAAAAAGAGGGCTTTCCTCAGACCTTCTTGATTTACTATATATGAACGGTGGTAGCCGAACGCGTGCTATTATGCGTATTTGATTTGGTGTCTCATGTTGTGCGCAGACCATCTAGTGCTTCGATTGGGCGCCCAAGCACTCGTTTCAGTGCTCCCACATTTTAGACAAGTGTAAATGATTACATCACTATTACTACTCGTGGTGTTTTCGCGTACTTTCCAAAGGAGTAGATCTCTCGTTACAACACAACAACTGTTTGCATGTCGCCTGCATACAAGAAAGCGTTACACTCCCCGGGGGCTTATCGTTCGGCTCGTACTACCGGAGGCGCCCTGCCACCTCGACTACAACCAGTAGTGCACCATACATATATACGCTGACTTCGCTTTGAGGTGTACGATGTGCTTCAGTCGTGATGCGTACTGTAAAGCACCAGGTACTCGTGTGTATTCTCCTGAGACAGTTTTCCACTCCAGCTATTGGAGCTTGTTTTGTGGCCGCGGACTAGGTTTATCAATGCGGCAACAACTACCGCAGCAGCATACGGGATCCGTTGCCAATACGATCATGGCAGCAGTGGCAACAGATGGTGGCCTGTTTTCGACACGCTAACGTGTGAAGGCCCGGAACGCAGGGTGGTTCCACTTCCCGCGAAGTGACGTTGTTACCGAAAACGTGAGCCGACCTATGGGTTTCGTACGTTCTACGGTCGCACTGTTCCAGCATGAGTGGTGTCTACACAACAAACAGCCAACGGTAGGGCTACACAGGTGGCCGGGACCCCCCCCCCTCCCCGCCTGCACAATGTGGGCGTAAAAAAAGAACCCTTGTGGAGACGTCGAACAATGAGCGAAACCTTAAAGGTGTCGACAGCCTCTCAATTCGGTACGTCCAATGGTGTGCTGCGTTGTTCAATACCTCCACAAGAACTTTTTTACACCCGCACTATGAAGGGGGGGCGGGTCCTGGCCACCTGTGTAGTGCTATCTCAGCACGAGTGATATACCTACACAACAGATCGGGGGACAAGCCTAGACGGTGCTCTTTCGCGCTTTAGACGCCGGGCACGACAAAAAAATAACTGAGTACAACGATTGGTCGCCACTATTTATCGCGCGGTACACGAGCAGCGCACACCTGGAGCGATCTCCAGCGTCCCGTTCTGGTGCGCCTTGATGGAGCACACCACCTGCTCGTGCACGTGTATCCTCCCCTCATTTTCTCTTCCCCAACGAGACCCGACCCCATCCGCTCCACGCTGAGTCGCCGCCTCGTTTACCATCCCTTGCGGGCCCGCAGTAGCGTTGGCCTTTGCCACCCTCTTCGCCTCGCGCACGTCGACATCCACAGCCGCGATGATGTACATCATCTGCCAGGCGGCGGTTGTACACATGCAGACAAATCATCGATTCCCAAAAAATAGATTACCGATTCCCAACTTCAGGATCTACATCGTTCAGAGCGCGGTTGGTTTCCCGATTTGTGTGATCTAAGCATGTTGCCGGAGGGGGGGGGGAGCCTTGTAGTCTACATGACCTAGCACATATTTCATGGGGTTGGATCTGCACTGCGTAAAGTATGCATACAGATCCTGCGCAACATCTCATGGCAGCAAGTTAAGATCTACATGGTCTAAGTAGTGGATCTAGATTATGATCTACAGGTAGATCGTGATCATCTCCGATGTGGGAACGGTTGTGTTTGGAGCGTTAGCGTCAAGTCACCGTTGCTTGAGCCGCTTTAAAAAAACTTCATTTTTTTACTCATCTCTCACCTAAAACAATCCTCGACGAAAAGAGGTAGTATTTCACCGCGTTTTTCAAATAGTTCCCCCCACTGCCCCCCCCCCCCCCCCCACTTTCCCCACGCACATGCCAATCTCTCTTTCCAAACCCCTCGAGATAGACGAATATGTAGGTATTCTCTGAGGCATACTACGAGACTAAATGACCATTGACTACGGACGGACGACTGGCGCTACACAGGCAAGGGGAGGTTACTTTCAGGTCATTTTCTTTCATCCGCTGAGAACCACTTGGCCGAGGAACCAACCTATTTATTCGCAGTCTTACGTTTGTGTGTGCCTTTCGGTTTCACCATACCTACTGCTATGACATCGTTTGTCACGCATATAGTGAGAGTTCAAGTTTGAGCAAGGCACAGATCCACCCGCCCTTTGTGGCCTAGTGGCCTAAACACGACATCGAAAATAGAGGTAGCCTCTGTACCGTAGCACCAGTCGGACATGCGTATGATGAGGTACGAGTCTTGCCTTGAATTTATCTTCTCGGGCCAAGTGTGCCTGGATCATCCCCGCGGTCTCCGACACCCCTGTCTGATCCACCCCTCTACCAGTCGCCGAGGCCGCCATTGGCTGCGCCCCCGCCCCTCCACCGCCTCCGCTGCTGCTCTCCGCGTCGAGCGAAGAAGGGTTTGCGGCCTTTCGGGGCAGGTTGACTACGGCTTCCTCGAGGTAGCTGAACGGCCCCCCGTCCCCGGTGGTGAGACCTCTGCCGTTGGCTTGGGGGGGGGGGATGAAACCGTCCCTGTCCGTGTAGGTGTACAGCATCACCTGGCAAACGTTCCCCAGGGGGTGGAAGACACTAAACCCACTGGTCAAGCTTCTTAAAACAGCTGCTTAAGCCTTGCAAAAGAGCTGCTGTTTCCACCCCGGTTACTGCCCCTGCAAACATGGTTGTCAGTATCTAAAATCATGTGAGTTGCTGAAGTACAAGCAATCGAACGTTTTTGGATCTGTCTGACGGGTATGCCTGCCGATGAAGTGTACACCACACCTACTGCGTCTTTCAACCCCATGGGGGCGCGCGCATATCGCAAAATCGAAAGCAATTAAAACTTGTCTTAAGGTTGCAAAGGAATGGCGTAGTCCCTCGGGCGAGTGGCCCTGAGCGGCTGAAAACATGGACTTAAAAGCGATCTACCTCGCCGTAGCAGGTGTTCCTCAGCCAGAGAGGTATTCTTGTATTTTTACCTACGTTTGGTCGTTTGAGCGACAAAAACTCCAAACGCACAGCACCGCCGTGCCTTGTTCGTGTCGTTTCGATCGGGGGCTTGCTCAATATACGTCCTCCTCCTTCTTTTCCGACCACAGCGGCTAAACAATAAGTACACAAGCTTGCCGTACAGGTAGAAAGCACTAGAATAGCAGCAGCGACCGACATGAGGTAGATGTGTATGCAAGGCGAAATTACAGGTTTGGCTTCGTCCGAACGAGATGCGCAGAGATTTCGCCCTACGTGACGCTTGACGCGCGTTGTCAGCTGCTGAGAACGGCACCAACAAATAATTCGACAGTGTTAAACTTTGGCAAGCGCAAGGACTTACCTCCGACACTGACGCCAAGGGGTCCGTGTGTTGTCGCCTGAGGTCTTCCACATGGCCCGCATAATCTCTCTGGGAGATTGTTCAATTGACGCGAGGTACTGGTGGTTGGCGTCATTATTTGGGCCCGCCACGCTCCAAAACGATCGGTAGTGTAGACAGACACAACGGCATCGCCTACATCCGTGTACATACCCGATTTTATTTTCTTCTTGGGAGAGATGTGTTATGCGTGCACGGAAACTTAGCTCCACGGCAACGGTCTTTACATCACGGGAATGGGGCGTCGTCGCAATGCACTGCTGTCGCGCCTCCTTCGAGGGGCGAGGGACGCAAACGCGGTAGATGTCAACACAGCCGCGGTATGGTAGGGGGGAGCTACTCACAGAAGGAACTCTATCGCTCACTCATCATGATCAAGTGTTTATTTGCTATAAGCATTGGACACACTACCTATTAATAGCGGTCGGTTCCATTTGGCTACGAAGGCCTGTGGCTTCACGAAAAAAAAACATTTTTATACCGAAACTAACGGGGATTGCAAACAAATGGGATTTCAAAGGCATTTGCCAAACGGATATCATACGTATGGGAATGCAAAGGTATTCTAAAAACTTGTTGGGATTGCGAAGATTCGAAAAAAAGCAAACGGGATTGCAAGCTTTTTGTCAAAAACAAACAGCATTGTGAAGACATTGTCAAAACAAACGGGATTGAAGAGATATCGTTAAAACTGACGGGATTGCAAATATTTGTGACTGACGGGATTGCAAATGTTTGTGCAGCACCTTGGTTGAGGAGCCGCGTCAGCCAGAGACAGTATTGACCCTAAAGTACGACCTATACCGCACGGTAGAGGCATGGCTGAACACGATTGGTTTTCCTCGAGGTGACATGCTCAAACACCAGATACAATATCCCCACCACTAGACTACGATACTACAGCACACGGCTTTGATGTTTACGCTTATCAATACTGCATTGATGTGCACGCGTATTGATACCGTGTTGATGGGTGCACGCGCTCTCAACCATTTGTTGATATTGACGTCTCGCCGCGATGCATCGACGACACGCTCAATACCTTGACACGAAGGCACGCCTTCTCTAATCCTCGGAACGAAGGTAAGCCTTCTCCACTCGTAGGACGACTACTACTGCCCACCATGGTTTTGATTTTCGTGGGGAGCAGATAATTCAGCAAAGTAAATGGTCATACATGTCGGGAGCTACGCAAACACGGCGAACACTCATTCTCACATGGCCAGGTACAAGTCTATGCTGTTAGTAGGCGGCATCACGCCCGCAAGTAATCACCTCTAGCCTGGACAGGGGACGTTTATGAGACTGTTTTGTCCGGCGATGTCGGTGCCGCTGCTGGCCACTAGAAACCGTGATAATCTCCTGGGGACCGAAAACCTTCTCCTGCCACCTGACACGAAGGTCCGCTTCATCTCCGGGAACGAACGCGCCGGGCATTTTGTCTGCCCCACCCCCTCCGACTTTCTCCCTCGCGGCATTGACCGATCTGCCGAAAATCTGGAGTTGTCACACATCAGGATGGCATGGCATAGTGAATACGAATTCAGCCAAAAATATGAAGGGTACAGTATGACAGACAGATAGATAAAGGTTTGTATCATAGCCTGTTTTGTGATCACTGGCTAGATTTTTTGGGAAATGACCTAATGTGATAACATCGTAAGCTTCATGTAGGGAAAACACATGAAGGCTTGTGTTGACTACGTACTGCAGGCAGCCAACGATCGTGTACAGTATTGTATCTTCCAGGTCAAAGATGCCCGCTTGCAGGCGACGCACGGGGAACCATTCTCACGTCCTGTTTGCAGATGCAACCACGTTACATGTTACACGCACCAGTCGAGACGATAGAGGGGCTCGACCGCTTGTGCGGATGAAGTTTGCCATGGCGTACACAGCAGGGGCAACGCAGGGGTGCGTTCGACCGGATTTCTACACCGTCTACACCGTTGATTGCCGTTCGTCAGGGGTACATGTAGCGTGTTTTCGCGCGCACCAACGCAGCAATATATATGACGCTGCCAACAAGAAGCACCTAGCCTGAACAAGACTTGAAGCCTCAATGTGACAACCGACGTTGAACAAACTTGAACATAAGGCTACTCTATAGGATCTACTTGCCGTGTAGCATTCGCCGCTGAGCACAATTTCTGAATCCAAATTTCTTAGCGTCCTCCAAAAAGTGAGCCTAAAAACGGTGTTGTCTCATTTCGGTTTGTTCTTCCTCATAATAAGCCTACACTGCTGTACGTTTGATGCGACCCTTCTCGTATGATATCAGTATGAATACTTACTCTACAGTACGTGCGCTGCCTGTCAGACGAGATCGTTTCCCTCCGAAATGTGTTGTGGTCTCCTCAAGAGGCAGGAGAGAGCCAAGGGCCAGGTACCATTGCTGTAGTCTTGGTCTCGGGCACTTGACGCTAAAGGTGGAACGAGGTCTGTAACGTGTATGCTCAACTGCATCATTTTACGTACTACACGGCTGACGAACTCGTAGTGCAACTCTTGTTGGGCTCGCGGGGGCGTATCTGAATTCAAGGAAGGGTTCTGTCAACGAATAGTTGGTTGTACGCAGGGTTGTATCCACCGCTGGTGTGGTCAAATATCGTTATGGAGACACGTTTTTTCAAGTGTACGGTTTCGAGAGAACGGCGAAAACGGGCATACCTCGAGTTCAGGTATCATCATGGTGCGGAGGTGGCACAAACTTCTATCGCACGGTAATGCCGGGTCCTCCATATTCGTGGAATCATACTATTACGGGGGACCATAGTTAATAGGACCTATGGTATACATAAAAAAACTATATATATAACCATTTTACCGACAATATTTGGTCCTATTAACTATGGCCCCCCGTAACACGACGAACGATCGCTGTGTTACTTTCTTCTAATAACATCTTGCAAACCTACGAGGACGAATCCGAGTACAAGTACTCGTACCGTAGCAGAGAGAAAAGATCAGCCAAGGGGGGACACGAAGATCACGCGGTCCAAACTCTTCGTTTTACTCACCAACTTACTCATCAACGACAACACAAACCATACGTGTGGGCCATCTGCGCGCTCGTGTAAAACCGGCGTATTGTTTCGACGGAAGCGTGGGATAACGGGCAAGCATGGCTCTAGGATAGTCGTCAAACTCAAACTTCTGAGGCATATTCGCGAACAAAAAGTTTTAGAGAGTAAAAGCGAATCCTACGGCAGTAGTAGCGAGATCGTCGGATTGCTCTCGACGTCTGGGCTCGGTATGTACTGTAAAATTGCACCAACAACATCAGCACGATCGGTTGTGTGGTCGTCGCAAGACAGCGTGTCATGTGCCATACCTTGCGCAGCCTTATGCGGACGCTGAGGGCCTCAAGGGAATCTGTTATCCGGTAGTACTGAGGATGGTCGGACATCGCCTATTGCTGTCTCCTTCTTCTCCTCCTCTGATGTCTGACCTTCTGCTGCCAGGATGTAAAGGGTCTCAGTCCTCGCCGAAGACTGCTCACCGGCACACGGATTACCCTGTGAGCAGCACCACCTGGGCTGCAGCGATTCTTGCTCCTCCAGTTTGCCGGACTAGATATCACGTGGAATTTTTATGGTATCGTTCTTGAGGAATCAATGTAAACCGGCACGGTCGACGTCTCACAGCGAAGATGAGTTTCGACTCTTCGAACGGCCAAGCTCACATCTACTCGTACAAAACAGCTGTAATTACGAGGATACGCGCATAAGAAGATGCTGTTGTGCTTCGATGGCGTCATGTGATATAATATGTGCGCAGATTTGGCCAAGGAAAGATCCCTTTGACTAACGACGTGCACACACGAGCACGCAAGCGCACGCGAGCACGAGAGTAAGTCGAGCAGTCGAGGGGAGAGGGGATGAGAGATAGAGTTGAAACCACAAAAAAATCGAAACGAAACAACGAAACAACGAAGCGGCACCTACTTTTGAAATCCGAATGGAATACAAAACGCCTTTACAAGGCAGTGAACTCTTTTCAAATTTTGATTTTGGATGATTGGGAACATGTACGTACAACTCTCTCTTGTCGACGAACCACCGAGAGTGCACTCGCGACCGAGCCCAGCAGCCCAGCACCGACCCTTCGCCCAACGCCATCGGCTCTAACTGCCATTATCCTCGCCAAAACTCCAACCAAAGCGACGAGTGCCGATAAAAGCGGGACACCGTATTTGAAATCTGCGAGCAAAGACCGCGGGGTTTGGTTGTTTGAGTTTAGACTTGAGCGCGAACTCCCTGCGAAACGACAGCAGCAGCAGATCAGCCATGATCGGTGCCGTGTCCATGCGTCGCCCTGCCTCGGCGCTGAAGAAGGCTGCCCCCGGAGTGGAGAGACACAAGGTGAGACACGCGGACCGTTGCCGGCCGCCTTGATAGCGCGTCGCTCCTCTGATTTCGCAAGACACCTACCTGGTGCTCGTAGCTTTGTCCCCGGAGTATGTACAAGAGCTTGTGTTGTCGTGGCAGCACTGCAGTCTGTAGACAAGCGGCACCACGGATGTGGGCAAAAGCTACGGGCTAGCTCTACGCGCACCAGTTGATGTGATACAGACAGCAGCAGAGCTTGTTGCCACGTGTTGGTCGTGTGGACTGTCTGGGTCACCAGTCCGGCTGGGAGGATGCCGTTAGCTTGTGTGCGTGGATTGAATTTTGACTCGAAAAATCTAACACGCACGATGCACAGCAGCAACTGCTCCCAGGAGCAAGGTGAGGGAGTTGGAGTATACTCTCAGGAGAACGCTGAAGGTGTTGAATCCTGATAGTACTGGGAGCCGAATTGAGAGCGTGCGTAGCAGTAGAACTCTATACGTGCAAGCACTGCTGTGTGAGTACTCGCAGTACTCGCAGTACCAAAGGCTCAAATACGACCAGTTATGGCAGTATCCGCGGTACAGAAACCCAAAATACTGCCAGTATTTACGTACCAGAGGGTATGTATATACTGACAGTTTCCGCCCGAACTACTGCGAGTACCGGCAGTATCCGCAGCATCGAGGAGTACAGGCAGTATCTGCACTAACAGCAGAGTACAGGTACAAATATCCTACGGTGGGGGTCCGTCCCACTTTAGTGCGGTTAGGATCGCCTCAGGCAGTATGTGCACTACAGATTATATGTGTCATACAGTAGAGGCCCGTCCCACCTGAGTTCGGTGGGTCGCCAACCGACCATAACCGCACTAAAGTGGGACCCCGCGCTATACCGGTTTAGTGCGGTACCCCAGTAAACTTCAGTGCGGTACCGCAATAAAG
This sequence comes from Nereocystis luetkeana, assembly GCA_031213475.1. Classification (NCBI taxonomy): domain Eukaryota; class Phaeophyceae; order Laminariales; family Laminariaceae; genus Nereocystis; species Nereocystis luetkeana. Next base: position 12,029,781 of record JARUPZ010000004.1, read on the forward strand.
TGGGATATATGGGGAAACGTTAGATTGAGGCTCTCCTGCATACTGCAGGGAACACATTAACGTGGGCCCTGAAGTCGAAGTGATGAAGTGATCAGGGCTACCAGAGCCGCTGTGCGATGTTTTCTGTAGAGCAGGATAGCTGTGGACTTGATGGTTTGATTCATGCGTTCTCTGTCGGCACTCCTACAGCAGTACCTGGTAGTATGCAGTAGCTATTAATAGCGCTGGGTAGAGGTTCGGGAGGTTATGAGCCAACGTTATCCCTTTTAGAACCGCAGCCCCGTTTGGGGACAAAACTACTTGAAATTTGACGGGTTTGTCCCCAGGACGGGACTGCGGTTCTAAAAGGGTTATGGTGTTGATCCAGAGTCAACCATGTCCTCCCCTTTCCGAAATGGGTAGTCGCCATTCCACAGCGTGTCCCAACCAGTACCACGGTTGGATTACATTGCAGCGTTCGCTGATGTACGAGGACGGGCTCGGCAAAGAAAGTTATGTCGGGGGGTCGAAACCGCGTCTGAAGCACTGGAAAATGCTACTCAGCTGCAGAGGGCGCAGTTCGCCAAGGAGGGTCGCCGCTGTGAGGCTCGTAACTTGTCGGTACTAGAGCAGTAGAGCGGTAGCGACGGCGCTGCTGCAGAAGAAAGAATGCAGTAGCTAGCGCTGAGTAGAGGTTCGGGTAGTAGAGTACTATCTATTATCTCACAGCAAAGTCGCGTCGAAGCTGCCTGTACTGACGGTTTCATATCCAAGCAAAACCGCCATACCAGTACCACACAGTGAGACACCCAGTATCCTTTTTGAGTCGTTCTTTCGTTACTATTCATAATATCCTGACGTTATCCACGTTTCCAGGCTAATTACTGTGCCGTTGCAGTGGAAGGATAAGAAAAGGTTGGATTTCGACCCAATTATTTATTCGACGGGGTGTGTCTGGATTCCTTCCCTATCGTCAGTCGGATCGAGTTTGTAGTTTCTGTTCTTTGGAGTATTGTAGGCGAAAGTAATCTGAAAAATGCTTCGTTTCCTGCTCGCGTGTTGGAGGAGAGCACCCTTCAGCTGCTGCGCCGTGAGCAGCAGCAGCAGCAGAGCAGTCAAGCCAGCATCGTGGGTGTTTAGGCTGCTGCTGTGTGTAGTGGCCGTGTGTTTAGGGGGGGTGGTATAGAGATACGGTGGGCTTCAAGCACTTTTTCGATCGAGAAATCCGAGCCACGCATCCCGTCGAAAAACTTGAGTCTTTCGACCGTTTCGACGGGATGCATGGATCGGATTTCTCGATAAAAAGGAGTTGGGATCCAAAAGACTCAGCAGTTTTACGAAAGCCCGATTTTGCCTCCGATCGGAAACCGGTTTTTCGATCCACGTATCCGACTGCGTGCGGGAGAATTAAGCCTCTTTTCGGCCAATTATTGTATTACGCAGTTGGACCCGCAGTCAGTTGAAAAAGTCGCTTTCAGCACGTTCGTTTGCACCACAGTATTCATAGTTTTTGCCCCGG